>CM038145.1:523462715-524662715 GCA_021437245.1 Aegilops speltoides | reverse complement strand
TAAGTGCCTTACCGGAGTCAAAGTTAGTTCCGTTTACTGTGGAAAGATAAGCAGATATCTAGACACGGACAAGAAAAGGTTCAGTGGGATGAAGTCCCATGACTGTCATGTGATGATGACGCAGATACTACCTGTTGCCCTTAGAGGGATAATGGACAAGCACGTCCGTGACACACTTATTGGTCTCTGCAACTTTTTTGATGTCATCTCTCGTAAGTCGATCAGTGTGAAGCAGCTCTGTAGGCTACAAGAAGAGATCGTTGTGGTACTGAATGAGCTTGAGATGTACTTCCCGCCCGCGTTCTTTGACGTGATGGTGCATCTGTGTGTCCATATTGTGGATGACATAATAGACCTGGGGCCGCCATTCTTGCACAACATGATGTTGTTTGAGAGGATGAATGGGATCATTAAAGGATTCGTGCGTAACATGTCCCGTCCGGATGGAAGCATCGTCCAGGGCTATGTGTCACAAGAGTGCATCTCTTTCTGTGAGAATTTTCTATATGGAGCAAACCAGCCGCCTGGTGTTAGTGTTGGTTTGCCCGTTAACAAGCACATGGGAGGCTTGAAGGAGAAGGTCACTGGATTGGTGGCAAGGAACTGCAAAGGGCATACTCAGATTGATGCAGCGACTTTGATAGAGCAAACTTGGTAGTGCTACAACACCTAGACGAGGTAGATCCTTTCGTGGCACTGCACAAAGAAATTATCGCAAAGAAGTATCGTGACTAGGGGGTATGTAGGACGGACGCCGAAGTTACTAGAGAGCACAACTCCACTTTCCTGCATTGGTTCAAACAGCATATTATTGCTAGTCCCCCGGAGGAGGGCACTAAGGACGGATTGCTCATATACGCCTTAGCACATGGCCCCTCGCCCAACCTCGTAACCTATCAGGCATATGATATCAACGGATACACGTTCTACACGGAGGCCAAAGATATGGATAGTGATGATCAGAACTCAGGGGTGACGATGGAATGCATGACCGGCAGCGACAATGGCGCAACTAAACGATTTTATGGAAGGGTCGAGGAGATCTGGGAGCTTGACTACTCTGGACAGCACAACACGATGATGTTCCGTGTCAGATGGGCTAAAATGTCGAAAGAGAAAGCCGGATTTTCACTACCATGACTATACCTGACGTCAAGAGCACTACCGTGAACGCTATCGCAAAAAACGAGCCATGGGTACATGCTAAGCACGTGACGCAACGCTTCTTCATAACCGACCCGCGCAATCCCAGCCGTGTTATCGTGAGGAGAGGCAAAAGGAACATCATTGGAATGGATGGAGTCGCCAACGAGGAAGACTACGATCAGTACGGCAACCCAATGAGGAAAGATGACGATGACGATGGAGTATACGTCAAAAGAAGAACCAATACTACATTACCTAAGAAAAATCGTACTCCATGGAAAAGGAAAAGTCATAATGGGGGGCTCAATTATTCTTCGACGAACAAGAAGGGAAAGAAGCTGACTCAAAAATGAAAACGTCAACGCTGAGGAACCGTATGTTATGGGTCAAATGTATGTTCCTATTTTGTATACATATTTAACTGTCAAATGATGCAATATATATCGCCTTCCCTTCGTTCACTTCTCTCGCTACAGCTAGTCAAGGTAGTCAAGGTAGTAGCGGTTTACTGAAAAAAAGTGAGAGAAAATAAAGGAAAAGAAAAAGTAAAATCGGTTATAGTAGTAGCGGTTTACAGAAAAAGAGCTACAGCTAGTCAAAGTAGCAGTAGCGTTTTCCTTAAAAACCGCTATAGCTACCTGTATTAGTAGTGGCGCGTTTGGTCTAAACGTGCTACTGCTACGTCCACTTAACCCAAAATCCTCCCTTTCTCTGCTTCATCCCGCCTCTTTTCCCCCCAAATCCCCACTCTCTCTTCCCCGTCAGACTGCCTTGCCTTGGCCTTCGCCCGACCCCGCGCCACCCCGACCTGGCCTCGCCCCACCCCAGTGCTCGCCTCGACCCGACCTCGCCCCGACCCCGACGCACCGCACCTCCCTCCTCTGCTTCCTCCCGTCCCAACCTCGGCCGTCGTCGGGCCTACCTCCTCGCCCCTGCACCCTCTTTAAACCCCCCCTCTCTCTGCTAGCTAGGGTTAATTAGGTTAATTAGGTTATTTATTTAGCTATGAATTTAGCTAGATTGAATTTATATGCAAATTTAGGTAGGCTGAATTTAGGTAGACTGAATTTATATGCAAATTTGAACTGGACATGTGATATGCGGACATGTCATGTTTTGGACATGTCATGTTTGGAATTTGGACATGCCATTTGGACATGTGATGTTTTGGTTCAATTTTGGTAAAAGATTCGAGTGGCCTATGTTACGCCGGAATGTTGATTCATTTCCGTTCCGGTGAATTTCATGCGCTCGATATGTCCATTTTTAGCAAAGGTCATGCCGAAATTTTCCGTGAATTTTGGCATGATTTGTGCTAGATAGTAGGCATATCGAGTGCTAGCACATAGATTTCTTTTTATGTCATTTCTCATTTTTTTCGTACTTTTAGAAATAAACGAGGAGACTTAATCATAGGAAACATGTCGAACAACGAAGAAACTGGGCCATCTGACCAAGATGCAGACGAGATGGATTATGAGGGTGAACTAGAGTACCTCGACTATTTGACTGCTAAGCAAGGTTTGCAGGTCGGCCTCGATGATGGTACTGATGCCGACATCGACACCGATAGCGCCGGCACCGATGGCGGCGCCGAGACCAGCGGGGAAGGTACCAGCGCTGATGCCGCTACCGAAAAGAAGTAGCATAAGAAGCAGAGGATACGAAAACCTAACAAGCTAGGGATTGGACGACTAGTGATCACAAAGATGGCACTTGGCAAGTTTGAGCCATTAGAGCTGGAAGAACCTCGCAAGTGCTATTGGAACCAATTAGGATGCATCCTACGGGAATGCGCGAGCATCAACGACGATGACTTAAGGAGTAAAGAACATTTGACGCAGTTGCTCATAACAAAGTTGCTCAAGAGATTCAAGTTCCCCGACCGGGATGATAACATAGAACAACCGTGGGATGATCCGAAGATGAAAAAGATTAACAATCACGCCATGGGCATGTTCAGCAATGATTTGGCCTCCTGGAAAGGGAGGGTGAAACGAGCTATTGAGGCTGAGGAACCCCTATCCAAGATTCTGGGGGAAAATCCAACACTTACGGAAGAGGAGTTCGAAAAGTTCAAGGACACTTGCGCTACCGAGGCAGCCAAGGCTAAGGTTGCGAAATTCAAGAGCCTTCAGCAAAGGAACACGGGGAAGCATCGCCTCGGAAGCCGTGACTAGCTCGGTAAAAGGCCCATATGGGATAAGGAGGACGCGGAACATGAAGCCACGGGTCTCCCAGACCCCTTCGCGTAGTTCACCAACCCCTTGGAGCGTGACTTCATCAGGGCCCGCTACAAGTGGGACAAGGAAAAAAAGGTTTTTTACACGGACCAGATCACGAGGAAATTGATTAGACTACAGCTAATTATTCTTTTAGCACCATACATTTAGCTCCATATCTAGTCGACCACACATTCCTAAACGGTTCACGCTCCTTCTACAGGAGAAGCAACACCAGCTTGCAGCCGAAAGCCCTACTTCTCCGATGAGGCCCAAGTGGGACACCCCTCTCAACCGGGCCTTGAACGAACTTAAGGGACTCCCTTTGGGCGAGCGGCCACAATATGGTCGTGTGCATGGCGCTGGAGACGGCGCCACGTGGAAGGTGTTTTACAACGAGGGCCCAGAGGCCAAGAAGCAAAAAAAGAAGTTTAGTCAGGCGGACATCGACGCGAAGGTGAAACTTGCGGTCGAGAAAAAATCAGCTGAGGACGTGGAAAAAACAGCCGAGGAGAAAAATGAGTTGCTATAGCAGGCAGTCAAAGCAGCTGTAAGTGCCTGCCGAAATGATTTTGCTACTAACTTGGTTCCTGCTATCATCAACTAGATGAAGGAAAATCCAGACAATACGGTACATGACTTCCCGATGCCCAGTTTCGTCGGGAGCAATTCCATGAACAACAACACCGCACCATCACTTGCTCACGCAACCGGGCCTCCTCTCGCAGTCGCTCCCGCTCATAGCAGCCCGTCCTCCGTCTCTGGCGCGCTAGGTGGGCCTTCGTCTTTGGCTGAGCTCGACGCCGTCACGGTAATTACATGTCGCACCAATATATATATATATAGATAATATGTGTTTGCAGGGCCCGCGGAGGTGTTCTTCCTGCGGTTTGACCATATCCTTGAGATGTTTCTAATAAGGCGGCTCAATTATACAATTGTCCGCCTTTTTGTGCTACATATGAGCTCCGTCATGAAGAGTGAAGAAGTCTCGCAAATCTGTGTGGCGGATCCGTACTACATGCACGAGTCTTTCTTGAGTCTCGGCGACTTTGAGCGTGAAACTGCTAGGGCCTACCTGCAAAACTTCATGGTACAGAATAAGGACTACGAAATTGTCCTCGTGCCTTATCATCCAAAGTAAGTCAGTTCCGGACAACCCTTTCATACATTTCAATCATTCCTTCTCGCTCATATGAAGAATAATTTGATGTGTCTTTTCCCCGCAGCAACGGGCGCGCCATCCTTATCGTTCTTTACCCGCAAGTCTCCCACGCCGTGTATTTTGACCCTTCCAGAGAGAACGAGAAATAGGACTACACCCACATAATGAATATTCTAGATGATGCTCTTCAAGGCTTCAGCATTAGAGGTGGCCACATGCAGATCATGAAACAAAGGAACAAGAAGATGGGTTTCCCGCATAAAACTAACTTCTCCTGCATCCATGTCCCAAAATGAAGCAAGAAGGATGGATTCTACATCGTGCATCTCATGATTCAGTTCAACACGGATCACCAAAAGCTTTGCATGACAAGCAGAAATGATGATCATATCCACAAGTGGCTAGAATCTCATGGAGAAGCGGATTATAAACTTAGAGATGACTTCTTTCACATCCAAAGGGACATTGTGACGATCATCATGAAAGAAGTCGTCGATGAGAAGGGGATGTTCCACCACGGCCCTATATCGCGAGCTGACGTCCGAACTCGCATAGGCATGCAATGTCTAGACCTCACGCCATTCAAGAAGCTAGGGTCCATCCTCGATGATATGGAAGGATGGAACTTCTAGTGATTTATGATGCCGATGATGATGATATGTGTCGGTTCAACTTGTATACTTTTTGTAGCGGTGAAACTTTGTGATGTCCACGGTCCCTGCCGAACTTGCGTAACGTTACTTTGTTAGTTTTCATACGATGACCTGCGTACCTCTAGTTAATTAGTTTGCGTACTGTATGTTGCATCTAGTTGCTAACCCTTTATTTCTCGTCTTGCTCTTGTATATTTTGTTGCATATGATTGTACATCCTCTTCATGAAGATGCATCTCTAACAGGTACCTAGTTTCTTGATGGCGAGATGGCAGTGCTATGTCGTGTACAAAGGGAAGGTTCCGGGGGTGTACAACGAGTGGCATGAGTGCTAGGGGCAAGTGAATGGGTTCTCGGGCGCCAGCCATAAAGGCTTCAAAAGCAGACAAGAAGGAGAAGCTAGTTACTTGAGATTCACGCTAGCGCGAGAGAGGACTCATAACCGCCACCTCATGTACTGCATAGTTCCGCCCTCAATCATAGTGATAGCTCTTCTTGCATATACCTTTGTTAAAATGGATGACATTGTAGTTGCGAGACTTGCATGTATCACTATTTTCGAGATGATGACAAGATACCACTTTGTGTTGGATGATGATTATGATGAGACTATTTGTATGTATATGCTATGATTACATTTGTGGTCTCGCAGGCATTTGTATGTGTATCATGATGACATTTGTATGTGCTAAAGATTCTTCTATAAAGCCTGTTCAAATACAAAACAAATATGCAGAAAAAAAAAAACTACTAAAATTAGCAGTAGCGAGTGGAGAAAAGTTAGCAGCACGATAGTAGCAGTAGCGCGCACAGGAGAAGCGCGCTATAGCTATTAGCAGTAGCGAGCTCCCTGTAAGAATGCTGCTGCTACACTTGTATATCAGTAGCGTGGGCGTGCACGCGCTGCTGCTACGAGTTAGTTGTAGCGCCTTATTAGTAGTGCTGCGTCCCGCGCTACTGATATACCTACAACCCGCGTTGGTGCTAGGCTTTTCCCTAGTAGTGGAGATGCATAGCAATGAGGGGGGAAGAGTGTGTATACATACCCCGTGTAGACCGTAAGAGGAAGCATTTCACAACGCGATTGATGTAGTCGAACTTTTTTTGCGATCCAACCGATCGAGTACCGAACGTGCGGCACCTCCGTGTTCAGCACACATTCAGCTCGGTGACGTTTGCGCCTTCTTGATACAGCAAGACGGCGAGGTAGTGGATGAGTTCCGTCAGCACAACAGCATGGTGACGGTGATAGTGAAACGATCTCCGCAGGGCTTTCCCTAAGCACTACGAAAATATGATCGAGGGTGTAAATGGTGGAGGGGGGACCCGCACACGGCTAAGCAATTGTATGTTATGTTCTAGACGGCCCCTTCCCCCACATATATATAGGTGGGAGGGAGGGAGGAGCATCAAAGGGGGGCGCCCAAGTAGGGGAAATCCTACTTGGGGTCTCTCCCAAGCCGCCCCCTTTCCATATTTGGAGTGCGGGGAAAGGCAGGGGAGGGTGGCAACCCCCCCTTCCTTTCTCCCACGAGAGGGAAAGTCAGGAGGGGCTAGCCCTCCCCCTTTTCCTTCCCTATGGCGGGCTAACCAAGGGAAGGGGTGAACCAGCCCCCTTGAAGCTGGGTTGTTCCCTCCTTTGGCCCATAAGGCCCATAACCTGCCGGCCGGTGCCCAGAACCCCTTCCGGTGACCCGATTACTTCCTGGTATGTCCCGAAACACTTCCGGTGTCCAAATACCATCGTCCTATATATCAATCTTGACCTCTCGACCATTTTGAGTCTCCTCGTCATGTCTGTGATCTCATCCGGGACTCCGAACAACATTCAGTCACCAAAACATACAACTCATATAACATTATATCATCAACAAACGTTAAGCGTGCGACCCTATGTGCTCGAGAACTATGTAGACATGACCGAGACACCTCTCCAATAAATAACCAATAGCACAACCTGGATGCCATATAGGCTCCTACATATTCTACGAAGATCTTTATCGGTCAAACCGTTATGACAACATACATAATTCCCTTTGTCTATCTGTATGTTACTTGCCCGAGATTCGACCATAGGTATCTTCATACCTAGTTCAATATCGTTACTAGCAAGTCTCTTTACTCGTTCCGTAATACATCACCTCGCGACTAACTCCTTAGTCATTTGCTTGTAATCTTATGATGTGTATTACCGAGAGGGCCAAGAGATACCTCTCCATACTCGGAGTGACAAATCCTAATCTGGATCTATGCCAACTCAACAAACACCTTCGGAGATACCTATAGAAATTCTTTATGATCACCCAGTTATGTTGTGACGTTCGATAGCACAAAAGGTATTCCTCCATTTTCTGGGAGTTGCACAATCTCATAATCGAAGGAATAAGTATTTGACATGAAGATAGCACAGAAGGTATTCCTCCATTATCCTTGCAAGGGTAGTATCGGTGATTGCGACTGGATCATGAAGAGTACGACTACATCAACCGCGTCACAATAATAATGCTTTCGGTCTACAAGGAAATGTAGACACACTCCCCTCTTGTTCTATTCATCTCCTAGATTAGATCTTGGGAGTTCATAGGAAACTTTTTGATTTTCATCCTTCGTTCCCCATCAATTCTTTATCATGTGGTTGTTTATGAAACTTGGAAACGTTAAACTCATGAGACACACCACCAAAATTAACGCTGACCAATTCCTGATTGTGATGTTTACTACACAACTTGTTTTTCTAGACAGCCTCCAAGCGCAGAGTTTTGTAGGACAGTAGCAAATTTCTCTCAAATGGATGACCTAAGTTTTATCAATCCGTGGGACACATAGGATGAAGATGGTCTCTCTCACACAACCCTGCAACCAAATAACAAAGAGTCTCTTGTCTCCCCAACACACCCAATACAATGGAAAATTGTATAGTTGCACTAGTTCGACAACGACATGGCGATAAATGTGTAATATGTATGGTAGAAATATATTTTTATAATCTGAATAAATAAAAACAGCAAGGTAGCAAGTAACAAAAGTGAGCACAAACGGTATTGCAATGCTTGAAAATGAGGCCTAGGGTTCGTACTTTCACTAGTGCAATCTCTCAACAATGCTAATATAATTGGATCACATAACAATCCCTCAACATGCGATGAAGTATCACTCCAAAGTTCCTATCTAGCGGAGAACATAAGAAGAAATTGTTTGTATGGTATGAAACCACCTCAAAGTTATTCTTTTCGATCAATCTTTCCAAGAGTCATACTAAAATAACACCAAGTTATCCTTTCCGATTGATCTATCCAAGAGTTCGTACTAAAATAAGATCATATGATATGCATCAACCAACTCTAATGTCACTTAGATACTCCGATGGCACCACAAGTATCTGTGAGTTAATTAGATGAAACGCATCAAACAATTTCAGATTCATAATACTCGATCCAACACAAAGAACCTCAAAGAGTGCCCCAAGATTTCTACCGGAGAAACAAAGACGAGATCGTGCATCAACCCCTATGCATAGATTACTCCAATTCCTGCTCGGGAATCCGCAAGTTCAGGGTCAAAACACATATCAAGTTAATCAATATGATGCCCCATTGTCACCACGGGTATTCATAGCAAGACATACGTCAAGTGTTCTCAAACCCATAAAAGTATTCAATCCGATAATAACGAAATCTCAAAGAGAAAACTCAATTCATCACAACAAGATAGAGAGGGGAAAACACCATATGACCCGACTATATAACAAAGCTCATGATATATCAACATCGTGCCAAATGAAGAATAAGCGAGAGAGAGAGAGAGATAGAGAGAGATTAAACACATAGCTACTGGTACAAACCCTCAGCCCCAAGGATGGACTACTCCCTCCTCATCATGGTAGCCGCCGGGATGAGGAAGATGGCCTTCAGTGATGATTTCCCCCTCCGATAGGGTGCCAGAATAGGGTCCAGATTGGTTTTTCATGGATACAGAGGCTTGTAGCGGCGGAACTTCCGATCTAGGGTTATTTGTAGGATTTTATGAATATATAGGATTTTTTGGCGTCGGTCTCACGCTTCGAGAGGCCTCGAGGGGGCCACAAGACACTAGGGCGCAAGAGGGGGGTGGTGCGCCCTGGTGGGTTGTGGCCACCTCCAGCCCCTTCTGGTCCTCCCATGAATCTTCTAGTGCCTCTTTTGTTCCAAAAAAATCGTCAAAAAGTTTAGTTGCATTTGGAGAACTTTTATTTCTGCACAAAAAACAACACCACGGTGGTTCTGCTGAAAATAGCATCAGTCCGGGTTAGTTCCATTTAAATGATATAAAATTGCACCCAAACCACATAAAATTGTTGTAAGCATGGCATGTATACTTCATAAATTATAGATGTGTTGGGGATGTATCAGATTGCAATCAATCTTAGCATTAACTGTCTACAGGAAAGGTCTACCAAATATAATGGGACTAAAATCATCTTCTGGAGAACCAAGAACTGGAAAATTAGTACGGTATTTGATCGCACCACACAAGACTTCGGCATCTCTAGTAATCCCAAGCGGTGAAATAGTATCTCTATTCTCAAGTTTAATAGTAACATCATGCCTTCTATCTCAACAGGTGCAATATTATTCGTAATCTTTTGAGATAAGGTAAAAGGAATAGCACTCATACTAGCACCCAAATTACGTAAACTATGGTAACAATGATCTCCTATTTTAATAGAAATAACAAGCATGCCAACAACAGATTTATTCTTATCTTTAGTATCGGGCTTGGCAATTCTAGTTGCTTCACCACAGAACTAAATATCATGCACATCAACATTATCAACCTTGAGAACCTTAACCATATCAATATTAGGTTCAACTTTAATTTGTTCAAAGTGTCCACGTGCTCTAATATTACTTTTGTTAACCACCGTTGAAACTTTAACATGCTCCTTAATCCTAACAGGGAAAGGAGGTTTCTCAATATAAGCAATAGGCACAACTAGATCAATATTGTAAATGATAGTTTCATCTTTTACATAACAGGTTCCTCTAATTTTTCTTCAAAGGTGGATGATATTTAAACCACTTCTCATAGGGAGATCAACAAGAGTAGAAAATGATTCACAAAAGGAAGCTACTATCTTAGAGTCAAGTCCATATTTAGTACTAAACTTATGAAAAGCATCGGTTTCCATAAAATATTTAACACAATCAAACTCAAGTTTAATACCTGACTCTTTACCTTTGTCGAGTTCCCAATCTTCATAATTGTGTCTAATTCTTTCCAGAAAATCCCATTTGAATTGGATAGTTTTCTTCACAAAGGAACCAGTAGAAGAAGAATCGAGCATCGATCAATCACTATGAGAAAGCCGAGCATAAAATTTTTGTATAATAATTTCTCTTGAGACCTCATGATTGGGGCACGTGTACATCATGTACTTAAGCCTCCCCAAGCTTTAGAGATACTTTCTCCTTCACGAGGCCAAAAATTATATATATAATTCCGATCATAATGAACCAGATGAATAGGATAAAACTTCTGATGAAATTCCAATTTCAATCGGTTCCAATCCCACGTTCCAATATCATCACATAGCCTATACCATTTCAATGCCTTTCCCTCCAAAGATAAATGGAAAACAGTTTTCTTAACTCCATCCTCGGATAAATCTACAAGCTTAAACAATCCACAAATTTCATCCACATATATCAAGTGCATATTAGGATGAACCGTTCCATCTCCTACATAAGGATTACCTAGCGATTTTTATATCATACCCGAAGGAATCTCATAATAATGATTTTCAGTAGGTTCAGTAGGTTGAGGGGAAACTCTGATTACTTCCGATCGAGGTGAAGATACCCCGAACAAACCCCACAAAGGATTATTTTCATAATGACAAGTGACAATAAATTTCAACACGTAATATAAATGTTTCCTTACCAAAGGTGCTTCACTCCCATGCAGCGGCGCCAGAAAAGAGTCTTAATGACCCACAAGTATAGGGGATCAATCATAGTCCTTTCGATAACTAAGAGTGTTGAACCCAACGAGGAGCGGAAGGAAATGATAAGCGGTTTTCGGCAAGGTATTTTCAGCAAGCACTAAAATTATCGGTAATAGATAGTTTGGTAGCAAGGTAGTATGTAACAAGCAAAAAGTATAAATAGTAACAAAGGTGCAGCTAGGTATCCCAATCCTTTTTACAGCAAAGGACAGGCCGAAACTTTCTCTTATAATAAGCAAAGCATTCTCGAGGAAACATGGGAATTCATCTAGTCACTTTCATCATGTTTATTTGATTCGTGTTTGGTACTTTGATAATTTGATATGCGGATAGACCGATGCTTGGGGTGCTATTCTTACTTAAACAAGCCTCCCACTTATGATTACCCCCTCTCGCAAGCATCTGCAACTATGAACCAAGAATTAAGATAAATGTAACCATAACATGAAACATATGGATCCAAATCAGCCCCTAATGTAATAACGCTTAAACTAGGGTTTAAGCTTTTATCACTCTAGCAACAATCATCTAATTACTACTCCACAACACCTTCCCTTATACCCGAATATGGCGAAGCATCATGTAGTCGACGTTCACATAACACCACTAAGGGAATCACAACATACATATCATCAAAATATCATACGAATACCAAATTCACATGATTAGTTATAGAAGACTTCTCTCATGTCCTCGAGAACAAAAGTAACTACTCAAAAATCACTCATGTTCAATATCAGAGGGGTATTGAATAGCATCAAGGATATGAACATATAATCTTCCACCAAACACTAGTAGAAAAGGGGGCATTTGTCCCGGTTCGGAAGGGCCATTAGTCCCGGTTCATGAACCGGGACTAATGGGTCGTTACTAATACCTCCCCCCTTTAGTCCCGATTCTAACACGAACCGGGACAGATGGTCCTCCACGTGGCCGGTGCGCCAAGCCCAGCGGGGGCCTTTGGACCCGTTGGTGGCACCAACCGGACGAAAGCATCCACGCGTCAAGATTCCAAAGGCTGGGGTTTTTTGAAAGGGGGGTTGGGTGTTTTGGGGGGTTAATTTAGGTGTTTCATATATTGTGTCAGCTAGCTAATTAATAGAGAGAACTGTCCTCTCTTATGTCCGTGCTTGGTCGATGCTACGTACTATATACATAGAGAGGCCCTCGACACGCTAGCTAGTAAGGAAATGAAGGGAACCATTAAGTACAAAAGTTTGTCATGCATACCGAGAGAAGTGATCGATCGACCTCTCCTTCTCCGAGATATTGGTCGAACAACAAGTTTTCGTATTATGTATCCGACGCTACTAGCTACATACATGTACAATATGTAAGATCTCTTAATTACAATCCCCTAGCAATTGAAATCAACTTCCACATGGTATTCTCCGGCTTTATTGATGACGTGGTCAAGAAAGAATCCCGCCAATTACTCTTGAATTGCTTTCATGCGATCTGGTTCTAGGAGTTCATTCCGCATCTGCCACATCTAATTTCAAGAAGGGGGTTAATTAATACATATATATGAATGAAACTCAACAGAAATGATGGTGTAATAAAATGAAATTGTGAATATTATTGCTTACGCACTTCATATTGTCTTTTAGAGTAGCCCCGCTTATTTTTCGAAGTCGCGTTGTGGATGAACTCACACACGTAGTATCCACAGAGATCATTCCCTTGTTCCTGCCACAAGCACTTTAGGAGAAATAGAGGTCAATCAAACTGATAATGAAGCATTATAAATGGCATTGATGAAAGTATAGCTATAGAATCAACGGGAGATGCGCGCAACTAGCTAGCCAGTAGTACTTACTTTCGGGTATGTATATTGCAGCTCCTTCGCAGTTCCGACCTTCTGCGGTGAACTGTTTCCAAACCCGGCAAGACAAAGAAAATAATTATTATTACTTGAGATATCAGGAAATGAACAAAAAGTTGCCGATATGGTGCGATAATGATCGATTGAACTTACTTGTTGAGCAATTCAGTCATGTCCGCATAGGTTTCGGGATCTTTCCGTCTCGAGTCTAAGACGGTTAATAGTCCCCGCTCAAGCTTAATGTCCAGAAGAACATAGTGAAAGTTGCGCACGCATGCATAACTCATCAATTACATTACTATAACCTCACTCGAGTAATAAGGGAAACCGAATATGCACACGACAGTAACACTCACAAGCCGTTGTAAGGAAAGAGTATGGTAACTTTGTTTTGATTTTTGATCAACGATTGTAGCAAGTTGGCCTTGGCCTCTTCGGCGTGCTTTGTAACCTGATTATCATCTATGATATTTGTGTTAATGAACCCAATATCATAGATTTCTTGTTTTCTGCACTCGACGATCTTCAATCTGCATAATATAGTGAGGATAATAGATTATAAACACATACAATGAAAGAGCCGAGCTATATATAGAGACTTAATGACAGAAATAGTACTTACACACAGTAGCAAAAGACCGTTAATTTATCGAGGGCCTTTTGATTGAAGAACGCGAAGAACTCCTCAAATGGAACACACAACAGATCAGTTCCAACGAGGTCGTGCATCTCTTTAATGTGCAGATACAAACTATTCGCCCCCCCTAGACTCTCTACAGGTTTTCATGTACCAATTATGGAATCTTCTCATCATCGTTGTTAGAGATTTTTCATCTTTGACGAGAGGCTTCCCGTACTCGTATCTGTGTTCGTCCACCTCCATGAAATCAGGAAGTTGTTCGTCAGGCAGGTAATCTGATAGATTTCCATAACTGGGCACCATCCCCGGAGCATTAGCGACAATGTCGCCGCTAAACACATTGAGCGGGGGGCACGATTGATTTGCTTGTTCGCCGAGCTGGGCAACTTTTTTCGTAGCTGCTCGTTCTCTTGACCTTTGATGTCTGACAGTACTTCTCGACCGCTCCGCTTGGAGATATGTATGTTCAGTAATGCGGTCATAGTTGGTTCTCAGCAGAGACTTTGCCGGTTTCCTCAGGGCATCGAGAGTGCGCTTTGCTTTCACCGGATCTACCTTCTCCTCCGGAGGTGGATGTCTCTTTGCTTTCACCCCTTCAAAGAACTCCTTCACGTGGGTCCGCACGATCATATCGTTTTCCTCCTCGGTCCTCTCATATGGTAACTTCTCTACAGGCTTGAGAGGTGGACTGTATCTGCATTGCCTCCCGACTCTGGTTGTGCTGCCAGATGCTGGAGCAGACGGAGCGGCTGCGGCGTCTGTCTTTTTTCGTGCTTGCTTACAAGGCGAAGGAGAAGGACTATGACGCGGCGGAGCAGCCTTGCAGCGGCGGCTCTCTTCTGCCCTTGTTGGTGAGGCGGAGAAGGAGGAGGCTGATGGCTGCTCGGGCGCGCCGGTGCAGGCGGAGAAGGAGGCAGAGTGCCGCCACGTGAAGGAGAAGGAGGCCCAGTGCCCTGATCATCACTCGCCGGAGGAGGTGGCGGTGGACGAGGCGGAGTGCCCTGACTCGCCGGAGGAGGAGGAGGAGGCGGAGGCGTCCAGTTCGGAAGGTTGATGAGCTCCTTCCGCCATAGGCATGGAGTCTTCAGAGCAGAACCCAGCCTAGTCTCCCCTTCACAGGTAGGGTGGTCAAGCTGGAGGTCCTCGAATCCCTCCGTTATTTTATCCACCATCACCCTAGCATATCCTTCTGGAATCGGCCAGCAGTGATAAGTTGCGCCGGGTTCAGTAGGATAAACAGAGCCAACAGCCCCCTTGACCTTCATATTCATCCATCGCGTCATAATGTGGCAATTTTGAGACTCTGTGATAGCATCCACGGGATAGCTGGCAGGAGCCGTCAAGACATGCTCCGGCTGAAGCAGCTCGGTGGAAGCCATGCTGCTTCTCCGCTGAGATGGCGGGGTAGCTTCGGGGGAAGCTTCGGCAGGTCGTTTGCTGCGATCTGCTTCTCATTCCTCTTCTCGTTCCTCTAGCCCCATTACCCTTTCGTGCAGCGCCTGCAGTTGGCCCCGCTCCAGTTTCTTCCTCCTCTCGTGGGGTTTGTAACCCCCTACGTCCGGAAAACCAACCTTCCACGGAATGGAGCCTGGCGTGCCTCGTGTCCGTCCAGGGTGCTCAGGATTCCCGAGGGCCATTGTGAGCTCGTCCTTCTCCCTGTCTGGAACGAACGTCCCTCGCTGCGCTGCATTGATATAGTGCCGAAGCCTCTTGACTAGTATTTTCATTTGCTTGTCCGTCCAATAGCACTTCCCTGATACAGGGTCCAAGGTTCTGCCAGCCCCGAAGAACCAAGTCCGGCAACGGTCAGGCCAGTTCATTGTCTCTGGTTCGATCCCTTTATCCAGCAGATCATTCTCAGCCTTGGACCACTTAGGCCGAGCTTTGAGGTAGCCACCTGACCACGTGCGATGGTGAAACTGCTTCTTCGCAGCATTTTGCTTGTTTGTCGCCGACATCTTCTTACTCTTTTCTGATGTCTTGTGGGCCACAAATGCGGGCCAATGATCTTTGATCTTCTCATATTTGCCGATGAATTCTGGTGTCTCTTTTTTGTCGACAAACTTGTTCAGCTTTTTCCTCCACCTCCTGAATAGGGTTGCCATCTTCTTAAGAGCACAGGACTTGATTAATTGCTCTTTAACTGGCTTCTCAGGATCCTCCTCTGGCGGTAGGGTGAAATTTGCCTTCAGCTGAGTCCAAAGATCTTCTTTCTGCATATCATTGACATAAGACACCTCAGGGTCTGCCTCCTTAGGCTTATACCATTGCTGGATGCTGATCATGATCTTGTCCCTAACAAGAACCCCGCACTTAGCAGTAAATGCATTCTTTGTCCGGATGGGTTCAATCGGTTCGCTGTCGGGCGCGGTTTCTATGATCTCAAACCTTTCATCCGAGCTCAACTTTTTCTTCGGGCCTCGTCTCCTTACCGAAGTTGTGCTCGATCCGGAGGGCTAGAAAAAGGAAGAAATACTAGAGTTAATTAATATGTGTACATATACCAAAACAATGAATGCATCAATTAACTAGTCAGCACGGGCTTACCTAATATATATATATACCTGGCCGGACTCGGTTCGGCCACCGGAGCAGTCAGCACGGTCTCCTTCTTGTACCTCCATTGGGTAACCGGAGCCATCATGAACATAGCCCTCTTCTTGTACCGGCATTAATGGGCCGGAGCCATCATGAACATAGCCCTCTTCTTCACCCAGTCCTTCCTGACCATCGGTGTCATTGAGAAATGACGCAATGACATCACTTCCTTGTGCGATTATGTCCCCCAACATCGTTTATGTTGCTTCGTCTAGGGAGTGCTCCATAGTTTCTGCAAATATTTACAACATGTCAATTATTATTCAAACATGGTACGGATGGATATATATTAGTGGCAAACGTATAACTAGCTAGCTAATCACAATAAGGAATCATGTTAGTGGCCTCGACGCTGCATCTCTAGGGTTTGGGGTGGCCTCGACACAACGCTTCAAGGGTTTGGGGTGGCCTCGACGACAACGCTCTTTTAACTTGGTAAATTTGGGTGGCCTCAACAAAGTTAATTTGTCAGGTAGGGGCACGGCGGGAGGGGGTAGGAGACCAACATCGTTTTCTCTCTAGGGTTTGGGTGTCCTCGAGAGTTTTCGTCGAGCGAGAGGGCCGAGGGGGGTGCTGCCGTGGCATTAGTTATCATGGTCGAGAGGGGGTATATATATAGACCGCCCCTCATGTCAAAGTTATCTCGATAGGGTTATATCGTCAACGACGCGACATATATATATATACATGGGAAAATAATGTTATCGGGGAGGGGGTATCGGTACCCCCCCTCGTGTTGAAGTTTCTTCTTTCTCCTCTATTCCTTTCTTCTTCTTCTCCTCTTCTTTTTCGATTTTCTCCCTCGAGAAAGGAAAAAAAAGTAAAAGGAAGAAAAGAGGAAGAAGGTAGGAGGAAGAAGGAAGAAGAAGAAGAAAAAGAAGGAGAGGAAAAAGGAAAATTTTCCTTATTTTAGTTTTTCCTCTACACTAACGTAAAATCAATATCTACTAACAACCTAAATAAAAAATTAATACATATATGAAAAAACATAAATAAACAAAAAAAAGTCCTATGAACATTATATTCATACATACATAGCCACATCCATTCATCATATAGCTACCACATACATATATACATTATATATATGAAAAAATGCAATGAACAAAAAAATACACTTATGAAAAAAAAGTACTATAAACATGTACAGATATATACACATACAAACACATATACAAAAAAATACGAAAAAATGCTATGAAAAATGCAGGGCAGGGGCGGCGTGACATGTGCATGGCATGCAGGCAGGTAGCTGGCCAGCTGGCATGCCAGCGATGGGCGGCCACATGCACAGGCAGGCGTGGCGGCATAGCGGTCACAAGAGAGCCCGAGAGCAGGCTGTGCTCACAGGGGGCGGTGGCGACGGCGAAGGCGAGCAGTGACGGCGGCGGCGGCGACTGCTGTTCGACGGCGTGGCCGGCGGCGACGGTAAGGTGGAGCAGGGGCGTCGGGCGGCGATGGCAACGAGGAGGAGGAGGGGCTGAAGGAAATATGCCCTAGAGGCAATAATAAAGTTATTATTTATTTCCTCATATCATGATAAGTGTTTATTATTCATGCTAGAATTGTATTAACCGGAAACATGATACATGTGTGAATACATAGACAAAATTATAGTCACTAGTATGCCTCTACTTGACTAGCTCATTAATCAAAGATGGTTATGTTTCCTAACCATAGACATGTGTTGTCATTTGATTAGTGGGATCACATCATTAGGAGAATGATGTGATTGACATGACCCATTCCGTTAGCCTAGCACTTGATCGTTTAGTATACTGCTATTGCTTTCTTCATGACTTATACAAAGTTCCTGCAACTATGAGATTGTGCAACTCCCGTATACCACAAAAACATTTTGTGTGCTACCAAACGTCACAACGTAACTGGGTGATTATAAAGGTGCTCTACAGGTGTTTCCGAAGGTACATGTTGGGTTGGCATAATTCGAGATTAGGTTTTGTCACTCCGATTGTCGGAGAGGTATCTCTGGGCCCTCTCGGTAATACTCATCACCTAAGCCTTGCAAGCATGTAACTAACCAGTTAGTTATGAGATGATGTATTACGGAACGAGTAAAGAGACTTGCCAGTAACGAGATTGAACTAGGTATTGGATACCGACGATCAAATCTCGGGCAAGTAACATACCGATGACAAAGGGAACAAAATATGTTGTTATGCGGTTTGACCGATAAAGATCTTCGTAGAATATGTAGGAACCAATATGGGCATCCAGGTCCCGCTATTGGTTATTGACCAAGAATGGTTCTAGGTCATGTCTACATAGTTCTCGAACCCGTAGGGTCCGCACGCTTAACATTTTGATGACAGCTTTATTATGAGTTTATAAGTTTTGATGTACCAAAGTTTGTTCGGGGTCCCGGATGTGATCACGGACATGATGAGGAGTCTCGGAATGGTCGATACATAAAGATTGATATATTGGAAGCCTATATTTGGACGTCGGAACAGTTCCGGGTGAAATCGGCATTTTACCGGAGTACCGGGAGGTTACCGGAACCCCCCGGGGGGTTAATGGGCCTACATGGGCCAAGAGGGAGAAGAGGGAAGGAGCCAGGACGGGGCCGCGCGCCCCTCCCCCTCCTAGTCCGAATAGGACAAGGGAAGGGGCGCCTTCCTTCCTTCCCTCTTCCTCCTCTTTCCCCTTCTCCTGCTCCTACTTGGAAAGGGGAGTCCTACTCCCGGTGGGAGTAGGACTCCCCCCTGGCGCGCCTCTGGGCCGGCCGCCTCCTCCCCTGGCTCCTTTATATACGGGCGGGGCACCCCATAGACACACAAGTTGATCTACGGATCGTTCCTTAGCCGTGTGCGGTGCCCCTTCCACCATATTCCACCTCGGTCATATCGTCGCGGAGTTTAGGCGAAGCCTGCGCGCCAGAGAACATCATCATCGCCACCACGCCGTCGTCTTGTGGAACTCATCTCCGGGCTCGGCTGGATCGGAGGCGGAGATCGTCATCGAGCTGAGCGTGTGCTGAACTCGGAGGCTCCGTACGTTCGGTGCTTGGACCGGTCGGATCGTGAAGACGTACGACTACATCAACCGCATTGTGCTAACGCTTCCGCTTACGGTCTACGAGGGTACGTGGGCGAACACTCTCCCCTCTCGTTGCTATGCCATCACCATGATCTTGCGTGTGCGTAGGAATTTTTTTGAAATTACTACGTTCCCCAACAGTGGCATCCGAGCCTAGGTTTTATGCGTTGATGTTATATGCACGAGTAGAACACAAGTGTGTTGTGGGTGATACAAGTCATACTGCTTACCAGCATGTCATACTTTGGTTCGGCGGTATTGTGAGATGAAGCGGCCCGGACCGACATTACGCGTACGCTTACGCGAGACTGGTTTCATCGTTACGAGCACTCGTGCTTAAAGTTGGCTTGTGGGTGTCTGTCTCTCTCACTTTAGCTGAATCAAGTGTGGCTACGCCCGGTCCTTGCGAAGGTTAAAACAGCACCAACTTGACGAACTATCGTTGTGGTTTTTGATGCGTAGGTAAGAACGGTTTTTGCCTAGCCCGTAGCAGCCACGTAAAATTTGCAACAACAAAGTAGAGGACGTCTAACTTGTTTTTGCAGGGCATGTTGTGATGTGATATGGTCAAGACGTGATGCTATATTTTATTGTATGAGATGATCATGTTTTGTAACCGGTTATCGGCAATCGGCAGGAGCCATATGGTTGTCGCTTTATTGTATGAAATGCAAACGCCCTGTAATTGCTTTACTTTATCACTAAGCGGTAGCGATAGTCTAAGAAGCAATAGATGGCGTAAACGACAACGATGCTACGATGGAGATCAAGGTGTCGCGCCAGTGACGATGGTGATCACGACGGTGCTTCGGAGATGGAGATCACAAGCACAAGATGATGATGGCCATATCATATCACTTATATTGATTACATGTGATGTTTATCCTTTATGCATCTTATCTTGCTTTGATTGATGGTAGCATTTTAAGATGATCTCTCACTAAAATTATCAAGAAGTGTTCTCCCTGAGTATGCACCGTTGCCAAAGTTCGTCGTGGCGAGACACCACGTGATGATCGGGTGTGATAAGCTCTACGTCCATCTACAACGGGTGCAAGCCAGTTTTGCACACGCAGAATACTCAGGTTAAACTTGACGAGCCTAGCATATGCAGATATGGCCTCGGAACACGGAGACCGAAAGGTCGAGCGTGAATCATATAGTAGATATGATCAACATAGTGATGTTCACCATTGAAAACTACTCCATCTCACGTGATGATCGGTTATGGTTTAGTTGATTTGGATCACGTGATGATCACTTAGATGACTAGAGAGATGTCTGTCTAAGTGGGAGTTCTTAAGTAATATGATTAATTGAACTTAAATTTATCATGAACTTAGTACCTGATAGTATCTTGCTTGTCTATGTTTGTTTGTAGATAGATGGCTCGTGCTGTTGTTCCGTTGAATTTTCATGCGTTCCTTGAGAAAGCAAAGTTGAAAGATCATGGTAGAAATTACATGGACTGGGTCCGTAACCTGAGGACTATCCTCATTGCTGCACAGAAAAGTTACGTCCTGGAAGCACCGCTGGGTGCCAGGCCTGCTGCTGATGCAACTGACGACGTTAAGAACGTCTAGCAGAGCAAAGCTGATGACTACTCTATAGTTAAGTGTGCCATGCTTTACGGCTTAGAACCGGGTCTTCAACAACGTTTTGAACATCATGGAGCATAGGAGATGTTCCAGGAGTTAAAGTTAATATTTCAAGCAAATGACCGGATTGAGAGATATGAAGTCTCCAATAAGTTCTATAGCTGCAAGATGGAGGAGAATAGTTCTGTCAGTGAACACATACTCAGAATGTCTGGGTATAATAATCACTTGATTCAACTGGGAGTTAATCTTCCTGATGATAGTGTCATTGACAGAATTCTTCAATCACTGCCACCAAGCTACAAGAGCTTTGTGATGAACTATAATATGCAAGGGATGAACAAGACTATTCCCGAGCTCTTCGCAATGCTTAAAGCCGCGGAGGTAGAAATCAAGAAGGAGCATCAAGTGTTGATGGTCAACAATACCACTAGTTTCAAGAAAAAGGGCAAAGGGAAGAAGAAGGGGAACTTCAAAAAGAACGGCAAGCAAGTTGCTGCTCAAGAGAAGAAACCCAAGTCTGGACCTAAGCCTAAAACTGAGTGCTTCTCTGCCAAGCGACTGGTCCTTTGGAAGCGGAACTGCCCCAAGTATTTGGCGGATAAGAAGGATGGCAAAGTGAACAAAGGTATATGTGATATTCATGTTATTGATGTGTACCTAACTAGAGCTCATAGTAGCACCTGGTATTTGATCTGGTTACATTGCTAATATTTTCAACTCGAAACAGGGACTACGGAATAAGCGAGCACTGGCCAAGGACGAGGTGACGATGCGCGTGGGAAACGGTTCCAAAGTCGATGTGATCGCGGTCGGCATGCTACCTCTACATCTACCTTCGGGATTAGTTTTAGACCTGAATAATTGTTATTTGGTGCCAACATTGAGCATGAACATTATATCTGGATCTTGTTTAATGCGAGATGGTTATTCATTTAAATCAGAGAATAATGGTTGTTCTATTTATATGAGTAATATCTTTTATGGTCATGCACCCTTGAAGAGTGGTCTATTTTTATTGAATCTCGATAGTAGTGATACACATATTCATAATGTTGAAGCCAAAAGATGCAGAGTTGATAATGATAGTGCAACTTATTTGTGGCACTGCCGTTTAGGTCATATCGGTGTAAAACGCATGAAGAAACTCCATACTGATGGACTTCTAGAATCACTTGATTATGAATCACTTGGTACTTGCGAACTGTGCCTCATGGGCAAGATGACTAAAACACCGTTCTCCGGAACTATGGAGAGAGCAACAGATTTGTTGGAAATCATACATACAGATGCATGTGGTCCGATGAATATTGAGGCTCATGGCGGATATCGTTATTTTCTCATCTTCACAGATGATTTGAGCAGATATGGGTATATCTACTTAATGAAGCACAAGTCTGAAACATTTGAAAAGTTCAAAGAATTTCAGAGTGAAGTGGAAAATCATCGTAACAAGAAAATAAAGTTTCTACGATCGACCGTGGAGGAGAATATTTGAGTTCGAGTTTGGTTTACATTTGAAACAATGCGGAATAGTTTACAACTCACGCCACCGGAACACCACAACGAAATGGTGTGTCGAGCGTCAGAATCGTACTTTACTTGATATGGTGCGATCTATGATGTCTCTTACCGATTTACCGCTATCGTTTTGGGGTTATGCTTTAGAGACGGCCGCATTCACGTTAAATAGGGCACCATCAAAATCCGTTGAGACGACGCCTTATGAACTGTGGTTTGGCAAGAAACCAAAGTTGTCGTTTCTTAAAGTTTGGGGCTGCGATGCTTATGTGAAGAAACTTCAACCAGATAAGCTCGAACCAAATCGGAGAAATGTGTCTTCATAGGATATCCAAAAGAGACTATTGGATACACCTTCTATCACAGATCCGAAGGCAAGACACTCGTTGCTAAGAATGGATCCTTTCTAGAGATGGAGTTTCTCTCGAAAGAAGTGAGTGGGAGGAAAGTAGAACTTGATGAGATAAATGTATCTACTCCCTTATTGGAAAGTAGTTCATCACGAGAAGCGGTTCCTGTGACGACTACACCAATTAGTGAGGAAGCTAATAATATTGATCATGAAACTTCAGATCAAGTTTCTGCTGAACCTCGTAGGTCTACCAGAGTGAGCTCCGCACCAGAGTGGTACGGTAATCCTATTCTGGAAGTCATGTTACTTGACCATGATGAACCTACGAACTATGAGGAAGCGATGATGAGCCCAGATTCCGCAAAATGGCTAGAGGCCATGAAATCTGAGATGGGATCCATGTATGAAAACAAAGTATGGACTATGGTTGACTTGCCCGATGATCGGCAAGCCATTGAGAATAAATGGATCTTTAAGAAGAAGACTGACGCTGATGGTAATATAACTGTCTATAAAGCTCGACTTGTTGCGAAAGGTTTTCAACAAGTTCAAGGGGCTGACTACGATGAGACTTTCTCACCCGTAGCGATGCTTAAGTCTGTCCGAATCATGTTAGCTATTGATGCATTTCATGATTCTGAAATTTGGCAAATGGATGTCAAGACTGCATTCTTGAATGGATTTCTAGAAGAAGAGTTGTATATGATGCAGCCTGAAGGTTTTGTTGATCCAAAAGGTGCTAACAAAGTATGCAAACTCCAGCGTTCCATTTATGGACTGGTGCAAGCATCTCGGAGTTGGAATAAACACTTTGATAGTGTGATCAAAGCATATGGTTTTATACAGACTTTTGGAGAAGCCTGTATTTACAAGAAAGTGAGTGGGAGCTCTGTAGCATTTCTAGTTTTATATGTAGATGACATATTATTAATTGGAAATGATATAGAATTTCTGGATAGCATAAAGGGATACTTGAATAAAAGTTTTTCAATGAAAGACCTCGGTGAAGCTGCTTACATATTGGGCATCAAGATCTATAGAGATAGATCAAGGCGGCTTAATGGGACTTTCACAAAGCACATACCTTGACAAAATGTTGAAAAAGTTCAAAATGGATCGAGCAAAGAAAGGATTCTTGCACTGTGCTACAAGGTGTGAAGTTGAGTCAAACTCAATGCCCGACCACAGCAGAAGATAGAGATAAAATGAAAATGTTCCTATGCTTCAGCCATAGGCTCTATCATGTATGCAATGCTGTGTACCAGATCGGACGTATGCTTAGCAATAAGCTTGGCAGGGAAGGTGCCAAAGTAATCCAGAGTGGATCATTTGGACAGCGGTCAAGAACATCTGAAATACGAAAAGGACTAAGGATATGTTTCTCGTATATGGAGGTGACAAAGAGCTAGTCGTAAATGGTTACGTCGATGCAAGCTTTGACACTGATCCGGACGATTCTAAATCGCAAACCGGATACGTGTTTTTATTAAACGGTGGAGCTGTAAGTTGGTGCAGTTCTAAACAAAGCGTTGTGGCGGGATCTACATGTGAAGCGGAGTACATAGCTGCTTCTGAAGCAGGGAATGAAGGAGTCTGGATGAAGGAGTTCATTTCCGATCTAGGTGTCATACCTAGTGCATCGGGACCAATGAAGATCTTCTGTGACAATACTGGTGCAATTGCCTTGGCAAAGGAATCCAGATTTCACAAGAGGACCAAGCACATCAAGAGACGCTTCAATTCCATTCGGGACCAAGTCCAAGTGGGAGACATAGAGATTTGCAAGATACATACGGATCTGAATGTTGCAGACCCATTGACTAAGCCTCTCTCACGAGCAAAACATGATCAGCACCAAGACTCCATGGGTGTTAGAATCATTACTATGTA
The DNA here is from genome assembly GCA_021437245.1 of Aegilops speltoides. NCBI lineage: Eukaryota > Viridiplantae > Streptophyta > Magnoliopsida > Poales > Poaceae > Aegilops > Aegilops speltoides. Next base: position 524,638,062 of record CM038145.1, on the reverse strand, counting down.
ATCTAGATTATTGACTCTAGTGCAAGTGGGAGACTGAAGGAAATATGCCCTAGAGGCAATAATAAAGTTATTATTTATTTCCTCATATCATGATAAATGTTTATTATTCATGCACATGACCATAATCTTCCTGATGACAAAGGGAACAACGTATGTTGTTATGCGGTTTAACCGATAAAGATCTTCGTAGAATATGTGGGAGCCAATATGAGTATCCAGGTTCCGCTATTGGTTATTGACCGAGAATAGTGCTAGGTCATGTCTACATTGTTCTCGAACCCGTAGGGTCCGCACGCAACAAGGTTTGATGATGGTTATATTATGAGTTTATGAGTTTTGATGTACCGAAGGAGTTCGGAGTCCCGGATGAGATCGGGGACATGACGAGGAGTCTCGAAATGGTCGAGACGTAAAGATCGATATGTTGGACGACTATATTCGGAGTTCGGAAAGGTTTCGAGTGATTCGGGTATTTTTCGGAGTACCGGAGAGTTACGGGAATTCGCCGGGGAGTATATGGGCCTTATTGGGCCATACGGGAATAGAGGAGAGAGGCCGAAAGGAAGTAGGCGCGCAGCCCCCCTCTGGTCGGAATTGTACAAGGGGTGCGGCCCCCTTTTCCTTCCTCCTCTCCCCCTCTTTCCCCCTTCTCCTACTCCAACAAGGAAGGAGGGAGTCCTACTCCCGGTGGGAGTAGGACTCCCCTTGGCGCGCCCTCTAGGCCGGCCGCCACCTCCCACCCTGGCTCCTTTATATACGGGGGCGGGGGGCACCCCATAGACACACAAGTTGATCTACGGATCGTTCCTTAGCCGTGTGCGGTGCCCCCTTCCACCATATTCCACCTCGGTCATATCGTCGCGGAGTTTAGGCGAAGCCCTGCACCGGTAGAACATCATCATCGCACCACGCCGTCGTGATGACGGAACTCATCTCCGGAGCTCGGCTGGATCGGAGGCCGGAGATCGTCATCGAGCTGAACGTGTGCTGAACTGGGAGGCTCCGTACGTTCGGTGCTTGGATCGGTCGGATCGTGAAGGCGTCGACTACATCAACAGCGTTGTGATAGCGCTTCGCTTACGGTCTCACGAGTGCGTGGGCGAACACTCTCCCCTCTCGTTGCTATGCCATCACCATGATCTTGCGTGTGCGTAGGAAATTTTTGAAATTACTCGTTCCCCAACAGTGGCATCCGAGCCTAGGTTTTATGCGTTGATGTTATATGCATGAGTAGAACACAAGTGAGTTGTGGGCGATACAAGTCATACTGCTTACCAGCATATCATACTTTGGTTCAGCGGTATTGTTGGATGAAGCGGCCGGACCGACATTACAGCGTGCGCTTCGCGAGACTAGTTTTACCGCCGTGCTTTGCACGAGAGGTGACTAGCGGTGTCGGTTTCTCAACTTTAGTTGAACCGAGTGTGGCTCGCCCGGTCCTTGCGAAGGTTAAAACAACACCAACTTGACGAACTATCGTTGTGGTTTTGATGCGTGGTAAGAACGGTTCTTGCTCAGCCCGTAGCAGCCACGTAAAACTTGCAACAACAAAGTAGAGGACGTCTAACTTGTTTTTGCAGGGCATGTTGTGATGTGATATGGTCAAGATATGATGAGATATAAGTTGTTGTATGAGATGATCATGTTTTGTTGAAGTTATCGACAACCGGCGAAGCCTATGGTTGTCTCTTTGTTGCATAAGATGCAAGTGCCAAATAATTGCTTTACTTTATCGCTGTCGATAGCAATAGTTGCAAGAGCAATAGTTGGCAAGGCGACCATGTGACGACACATTGATATAGATCAAGATGATGAAGATCATGGTGTCGTGCCGGTGACGATAGAGATCATGACAGTACTTTGGAGATGGAGATCAAAGGCGCAAGATGATCATGGCCATATCATGTCACATATTTTCATTGCATATGATGTTTATCTGTTATACATCTTATTCTGTTTTGTTTGACGGTAGCATTTTAAGATGATCTCTCACTAATTATCAAGAAGTGTTCTCCCTGAGTATGCACCGTTGCGAAAGGTCTTCGTGCTAAGACACCACGTTATGATCGGGTGTGATAGGCTCTACGTTCAAATACAACGGGTGCAAAACAGTTGCACACGCGGAATACTCAGGTTAAACTTGACGAGCCTAGCATATACAGATATGGCCTCGGAACACGGAGACTATATGTGATATACATGTTATTGATGTGTACCTAACTAGAGCTCGTAGTAGCACCTGGGTATTTGATACTGGTTCTGTTGCTAATATTTGCAACTCAAAGAGGAACTACGGAATAAGCGAGCACTCGCCAGGGCGAGGTGGCGATGCGGCGTGGGAAAGCGGTTCCAAAGTCGATGTGATCGCGGTCGGCACGCTACCTCTACATCTACATTCGGGATTAGTTTTAGACCTGAATAATTGTTATTTGGTGCCAGCGTTGAGCATGAACATTATATCTAGATCTTGTTTAATGCGAGACGGTTATTCATTTAAATCAGAGAATAATGGTTGTTCTATTTATATGAGTAATATCTTTTATGGTCATGCACCCTTGAAGAGTGGTCTATTTTTATTGAATCTCGATAGTAGTGATACGCATATTCATAATGTTGAAGCCAAAAGATGCAGAGTTGATAATGATAGTGCAAATTATTTGTGGCACTGTCGTTTAGGTCATATCGGTGTAAAATGCATGAAGAAACTCCATACTGATGGACTTCTAGAATCACTTGATTATGAATCACTTGGTACTTGCGAACCGTGCCTCGTGGGCAAGATGACTAAAACACCGTTCTCCGGAACTATGGAGAGAGCAACAGATTTGTTGGAAATCATACATACAGATGTATGTGGTCCGATGAATGTTGAGGCTCGTGGCGGATATCGTTATTTTCTCACCTTCACAGATGATTTGAGCAGATAGGGGTATATCTACTTGATGAAACATAAGTCCAAAATAGTTGAAAGGTTCAAAGAATTTCAGAGTGAAGTGGAAAAATCATCATAACAAGAAAGTAAAGTTTCTGCGATCTGATCGCGGAGACGAATATTTGAGTTACGTGTTTGGTCTTCAATTAAAATAATGTGAAATAGTTTCACAGCTCACGCCACCTGGAACACCACAACGTTATGGTTTGTCCGAACGTCGTAACCGCACTTTATTGCATATGGTGCGATCTATGATGTCTCTTACTGATTTACCAATATTTTTTTGGGGTTATGCATTAGAGACAGTTGCATTCACGTTAAAAGGGCACCATCTAAATCTGTTGACGACACCATATGAACTGTGGTTTAGCAAGAAACCCAAGTTGTCATTTCTTGAAGTTTGGGGCTACGATGCTTATGTGAAAAAGTTTCATCCTGATAAGCTAAAACCCAAATCGGAGAAGTTTGTCTTCATAGAATACCCAAATGAAACTGTTGGGTACACCTTCTATCACAGATCCGAAGGCAAGATATTCGTTGCTAAAAATGGATCCTTTCTAGAGAAGGAGTTTCTCTCGAAAGAAGTGAGTGGGAGGAAAATAGAGCTTGATAAGGTAATTTGTACCTTCTCCCGAATTTGAAAATAGGTCATCACTGAAATCAGTTCCAGTGATTCCTACACCAATTAGTGTGGAAGCTAATGATGATGATCATGAAACTTCAAATCAAGTTACTACAGATCCTCGTAGGTCTTCAGTCTTCCGCACTTTTGAGTGATGCGGTAATCCTATTCTGAAAGTCATGTTACTAGACCATGATAAACCTACGAACTATGAGGAAGCGATGGTGAGCCCATATTCCGCAAAATGGCCGGAGGCCATGAAATCTGAGATGGGATCCATGTATGAGAACAAAGTGTGGACTTTGGTGGACTTGACCGATGATCGGCAAACCATAAGAAATAAATGGATCTTCAAGAGGAAGACGGACGTTGATAGTAGTGTTACTATCTACAAAGCTCGACTTGTCGCAAAAGGTTTTTCGACAAGTTCAAGATGTTGAATACAATGAGATTTTCTCACTCGTGTCGATGCTTAAGTCTGTCCGAATCATGTTAGCAATTGCCACATTTTATGAAATCTGGCAAATGAATGTCAAAACTGCATTCCTTAATGGATTTATTAAAGAAGAGTTGTATATGATGCAACCAGAAGGTTTTTTCAATCCTAAAGATGCTAACAAAGTGTGCAAGCTCTAGCAATCCATCAATGGACTGGTGCAAGCATCTCGGAGTTGGAATATACGCATTGATGAGTTGATCAAAGCATATGGTTTTATACAGACTTTTGGAAATGTCTGTATTTACAAGAAAGTGAGTGGGAGCACTACAGCATTTCTTATAAGTATATGTGAATGACATATTGTTGATCGGACATAATGTAGAATTATTCTGCAAAGCATAAAGGAGTGTTTGACAGGAGTTTTTCAAAGTAAGACCTCGGTGAAGCTACTTACATATTGAGCATCAAGATCTATAGAGATAGATCGAGACGCTTGATAAGTTTTTTCAATAAGTACATACCTTGACAAAGATTTTGAAGTAGTTCAAAATGGAACAGTCAAAAGAAAGAGTTCTTGCCTGTGTTACAAGGTGTGAAATTGATTAAGACTCAAAGCCCGACCACGGCAGAAAATAGAAAAGAGAATGAAAGTCATTCCCTATGCCTCAGTCATAGGTTCTATAAAGTATGCTATGATATGTACCAGACCTATTGTATACCTTGCTCTGAATTTGGCAAGGGAGTACAATAGTGATCTAGGAGTAGATCACTGGACATTGGTCAACAATATCCTTAGTGAGGACTAAGGAAATATTTCTCGATTATGGAGGTGATAAAAGAGCCCATCGTAAAGAGTTACATCGGTGAAAGCTTCTACACCAATCCAGATGAATCTAAGTCTCAATCTGGATACATATTGAAAGAGGGAGCAATTAGCTAGAGTAGCTCCGTGCAGAGCATTGTAGACATAGAATATTTGCAAAATACATACGGCTCTGAATATGACAGACCCGTTGACTAAGCTTCTCTCACGAGCAAAACATGATCACACCTCAGTACTCTTTGGGTGTTAATCACATTGCTATGTGAACTAGATTATTGACTCTAGTAAAACCCTTTGGGTGTTGATCACATGACGATGTGAACTGTTGGTATTAATCACATACAGATGTGAATATTGGTGTTAAATCACATGGTGATGTGAACTAGATTATTGACTCTAGTGCAAGTGGGAGACTGAAGAAAATATGCCCTAGAAGCAATAATAAAGTTATTATTTATTTCCTTATATCATGATAAATGTTTATTATTCATGCTAGAATTGTATTAACCGGAAACATAATACATGTGTGAATACATAGACAAACAGAGTGTCACTAGTATGCCTCTACTTGACTAGCTTGTTGATCAAAGATGGTTATGTTTCCTAACCATATACATGTGTTGTCGTTTGATTAACGGGATCACATCATTAGGAGAATGATGTGATTGACATGACCCATTCCGTTAGCCTAGCACTTGATCGTTTAGTATGTTGCTATTGCTTTGTTCATGACTTATACATGTTCCTGTAACTATGAGATTATGCAACTCCCGTTTACCGGAGGAACACTTTGGGTGCTACCAAACATCACAACGTAACTGGGTGATTATAAAGGAGTACTACAGGTGTCTCCAAAGGTACATGTTGGGTTGGCGTATTTCGAGATTAGGTTTTGTCACTCTGATTGTCGGAGAGGTATCTCTGGGTCCTCTCGGTAATGCACATCACTATAAGCCTTGCAAGCAATGTGACTAATGAGTTAGTTGCGGGATGATGCATTACGTAATGAGTAAATAGACTTGCCAGTAACGAGATTGAACTAGGTATTGGATACCGATGATCGAATCTCGAGCAAGTAACATACCGATGACAAAGGGAACAACGTATGTTGTTATGCGGTTTGACCGATAAAGATCTTCGTAGAATATGTGGGAGCCAATATGAGCATCCAGGTTCCGCTATTGGTTATTGACCGAGAATAGTTCTAGGTCATGTCTACATTGTTCTCGAACCCGTAGGGTCTGCATGCTTAAGGTTTCGATGGCGGTTATATTATGAGTTTATGAGTTTTGATGTACCAAAGGAGTTTGGAGTCCGGATGAGATCGGGGACATGACGAGAGTCTCAAAATGGTCGAGATGTAAAGATCGATATATTGGACGACTATATTGGATTCGGAAAGGTTCCGAGTGATTGGTATTTTTGAGTCTGGGAGAGTTCTGGAATTCGCCGGGAGTATATGGGCCTTATTGGGCCATACAGGAATAGAAGAGAGAGCGAAAGGAAGGAGGCGCGCAGCCCCCTCTGGTCGAATTGGACAAGGGTGCGGCCCCTTTTCCTCCTCTCCCCCTCTTTCCCCTTCTCCTACTCCAACAAGGAAGGAGGAGTCCTACTCGGTGGGAGTAGGACTCCCCTTGGCGCGCCTCTGGGCCGGCCGCCTCCTCCCCCAGGCTTCTTTATATCTGAGGCGGGGGCACCCATAGACACACAAGTTGATCTCGGATCGTTCCTTAGCCGTGTGCGGTGCCCCTTCCACCATATTCCACCTCGGTCATATCGTCGCGGAGTTTAGGCGAAGCCTGCGCGATAGAACATCATCATCGTCCTGCGCCGTCGTCTTGTGGAACTCATCTCGGAGCTCGGCTGGATCGGAGGCGGAGATCGTCATCGAACTGAACGTGTGCTGAACTCGGAGGCTCCGTACGTTCGGTGCTTATATCGGTCGGATCGTGAAGACGTACGACTACATCAACCGCGTTGTGCTAATGCTTCCGCTTACGGTCTACAAGGGTACGTGGACGAACACTCTCCCCTCTCGTTGCTATGCCATCACCATGATCTTGCGTGTGCGTAGGAAATTTTTTGAAATTACTACGTTCCCCAACAGTGGGAGACTGAAGACACTAGCTCATTAATCAAAGATGGTTATGTTTCCTAACCATAGACATGTGTTGTCATTTGATTAGTGGGATCACAACATTAGGAGAATGATGTGATTGACATGACCCATTCCGTTAGCCTAGCACTTGATCGTTTAGTATACTGCTATTGCTTTCTTCATGACTTATACAAAGTTCCTGCAACTATGAAGTTGTGCAACTCCGTATACGGAAGAACACTTTGTGTGCTACCAAACGACACAACGTAACTGGGTGATTATAAAGGTGCTCTACAGGTGTTTCCGAAGGTACATGTTGGGTTGGCATAATTCGAGATTAGGTTTTGTCACTCCGATTGTCGGAGAGGTATCTCTGGGCCCTCTCGATAATACTCATCACCTATGCCTTGCAAGCTTGTAACTAATCAGTTAGTTATGAGATGATGTATTATGGAACGAGTAAAGAGACTTGCCAGTAACGAGATTGAACTAGGTATTGGATACCGACGATCAAATCTTGGGCAAGTAACATACCGATGACAAAGGGAACAAAGTATGTTGTTATGCGGTTTGACCGATAAAGATCTTCGTAGAATATGTAGGAACCAATATGGGCATCCAGGTCCCGCTATCGGTTATTGACCAAGAATGGTTCTAGGTCATGTCTACATAGTTCTCGAACCCGTAGGGTCCGCTTACGCAACAACGTTTGATGACAGTTTTATTATGAGTTTATAAGTTTTGATGTACGAAGTTTGTTGGTCCGGATGTGATCACGGACATGACGAGGAGTCTCGAATGGTCGAGACATAAAGGCGATATATTGGAAGCCTATATTTGGGCCGGAATAGTTCGGGTGAAATCGACATTTTAGGATGCAGGGAGGTTACGGAACCCCGGGGGTTAATTGCCCTACATGGGCCAAGAGGAGAAGAGGAAGGAGCCGGGAGGGGCGCGCCCCCCCTCCTAGTCCGAATAGGACAAGGGAAGGGCGGCGCCCCCTTTCCTTCCCTCTTCCTCCTCTTTCCCCTTCTCCTACTCCTACTTGGAAAGGGGTCCTACTCCGGTGGGAGTAGGACTCCCCCCTGGCGCGCCCTCTGGGCGGCCGTCTCCTCCCCCTGGCTCCTTTATATCTGGGCGGGGCACCCATAGACACACAAGTTGATCTACGGATAGTTCCTTAGCCGTGTGCGGTGCCCCCTTCCACCATATTCCACCTCGGTCATATCGTCGCGGAGTTTAGGCGAAGCCCTGCGCCGGTAGAACATCATCATCGTCACTATGCCGTCGTGCTGACGGAACTCATCTCCGGAGCTCAGCTGGATCGGAGGCCGGAGATCGTCATCGAGTTGAACGTGTGCTGAACTCGGAGGCTCCGTATGTTCGGTGCTTGGATTGGTCGGATCGTGAAGACGTACGACTACATCAACCATGTTGTGCTAACGCTTCCGCTTACGGTCTACGAGGGTACGTGGACAAACACTCTCCCCTCTCGTTGCTATGCCATCACCATGATCTTGCGTGTGCGTAGGAAATTTTTTGAAATTACTACGTTCCCCAACAGGGGCGTCGGTGGAGAAGTGGGGGATTTGGTCGAAACTGCTAGGTGATGTATGTTGGGTTACGTAGTAATTTCAAAAAAATTCCTACGCACACGCAAGATCATGGTGAAGCACAGCAACGAGAGGGGAGAGTGTTGTCTACATACCCTTGTAGACCGAAGCAGAAGCGTTCACAATGTAGAGGAAGTAGTCGTACGTTCTCCTCGCGATCCAACCTGTCCCAGCGCCGTTACTCCGGCGCCTCCGAGTTCTTGACACACGTACAGCTCGGTGGCGCTCCTCGGGCTCCGATCCAGCAAAGCTCCGGGAAGAGAGTTCCGTCAGCCGACGGCGTGGTGGTGATCTTGATGTTCTATCGGCGCAGGCTTCGCCTAAGCACCGCTACGATATGACCGAGGTGGAATATGGTGGAGGGGGCACCACACACGGCTAAGGAACGATCTCAGGATCAACTTGTGTGTCTATGGGTGCCCCTGCCCCAGATATAAAGGAGCAAGGAGGGAGGAGGCCGACCTAGGTTTGGGCGCGCCAGGGGAGTCCTACTCCCACCGGAGTAGGATTCCCCTTCCTAGTCCAACTAGGAGTCCTTCCATGTAGGGGAGTAGGAGAGAAGGAAGGGAAGAGAGAGGAGAAGGAAGGAAGGCGCCCCTTTCCTAGTCAATTAGGACTAGAGCAAGGGGAGGGCGCGCCCACCTTTTGGCCCTTTCTCTCCTTTTCCCGTATGGCCCAATGAGGCCCAATACGAATTCCCGTAACTCTCCCAGGTACTTCAAAAATACCGAATGACTCGGAACCTTTCCGAACTCCGAATATAGTCGTCAATATATCGATCTTTACGTCTCGACCATTTCGAGACTCCTCGTCATGTCCCCGATCTCATCTGGGACTCAACTCCTTCGTACATCAAAACTCATAAACTCATAATATAACTCCATCGAAACCTTAAGCGCAAGGGACCCTACGGTTCGAGAACAATGTAGACATGACCGAGACACGCCTCCGTCAATAACCAATAGCGGACCTGATGCCCATATTGGTTCCTACATATTCTACGAAGATCTTTATCGGTCGACCGCATAACAACATACGTTGTTCCCTTTGTCATCGGTATGTTACTTGCCCGAGATTCGATCGCCGGTATCCAATACCTAGTTCAATCTCGCACGGCAAGTCTCTTTACTCGCTCCGTAATACATCATCTCACAACTAACTCATTAGTTGCAATGCTTGCAAGGCTTAAGTGATGTGCATTACCGAGAGGGCCCAGAGATACCTTTCCGACAATTGAGTGACAAATCCTAATCTCAAATACGCCAACCCAACATCTGCCTTTGGAGACACCTGTAGTACTCCTTTATAATCACCCGATTACGCTGTGACGCTTGGTAGTACCAAAGTGTTCCTCCGTAAACGGAGTTGCATAATCTCATAGTTATAGGAACATGTATAAGTCATGGATAAAAGCAGTAGCAACATACTAAACGATCGTGCTAAGCTAATGGAATGGGTCATGTCAATCAGATCATTCAACTAATGATGTGACCTTGTTAATCAAATAACAACTCTTTGTTCATGGTTAGGAAACATAACCATCTTTGATTAACAAGCTAGTCAAGTAGAGGCATACTAGTGACACTGCTTGTCTATATATTCACACATGTATTATGTTTCCGGTTAATACAATTCTAGCATGAATAATAAACATTTATCATGATATAAGGAAATAAATAATAACTTTATTATTGCCTCTAGGGCATATTTCCTTCAGTCTCCCACTTGCACTAGAGTCAATAATCTAGATCACATCACCATGTGATTAACATCGATAGTTCACATCATCATGTGATTAACACCCATAGTTCACATCGCCATGTGACCAACACCCAAAGGGTTTACTAGATTCAGTAATCTAGTTCATATTGCTATGTGATTAATACCCAAAGAGTACTAAAGTGTGATCATGTTTTGCTTGTGAGAGAGTCTTAGTCAACGGGTCTTTCACATTCAGATCCGTTTTGTATTTTGCAATTTTTCTATGTCTACAATGCTCTGCACGAAGCTACTCTAGCTAATTGCTCCCACTTTCAATATGTATCTAGATCGAGACTTAGAGTCATCCAGATCAGTGTCAAAACTTGCATCGACGTAACCCTTTAAGACGAACCTTTTGTCACTTCCATAATCGAGAAACATATCCTTATTCCACTAAGGATAATTTTGACCGCTGTCCAGTGATCTACTCCTAGATCACTATTGTACTCCCTTGCCAAACTCAGTGCAGGGTATACAATAGATCCGTACACAGATGGCATACTTTATAGAACCTATGGCCAAGGCATAGGGAATGACTTTCTTTCTCTTTCTATCTTCTCGCCGTGGTCGGGTTTTGAGTCTTACTCAATTTCACACCTTGTAACACAGGCAAGAACTCTTTCTTTGACTGCTCCATTTTGAACTACTTCAAAATCTTGTCAAGGTATGTACTCATTGAAAAACTTATCAAGCATCTTGATCTATCTCTATAGATCTTGATGCTCAATATGTAAGCAGCTTCACCGAGGTCTTTCTTTGAAAAACTTCTTTCAAACACTCCTTTATGCTTTGCGTAATAATTCTACATTATTTCGATCTACAATATGTCATTCACATATACTTATCGTAAATGCTGTAGTGCTCCTACTCACTTTCTAGTAAATACAGCTTCACCATAAGTCTCAGATAAAACTATATGCTTTGATCAACTCATCAAAGCGTATATTCCAACTCCGAGATGCTTGCACCAGTCCATAGATGGATCACTGGAGCTTGCACACTTTGTTAGCTCCTTTGGATCGAAAAAACTTTTGGTTGCATCATATACAACTCTTCCTCCGTAAAACCATTCAGAATGCAGTTTTACATCCATTTGCCAAATTTCATAAATTGTGGAAATTGCTAACATGATTCGGACAGACTTAAGCATCGCACAGCTTGAGAAAATCTCATTGTAGTCAACATCTTGAACTTTGTCGAAAACCTTTTGCAACAAGTCGAGCTTTATAGATAGTAACACTACTATCAACGTCCGCCTTCCTCTTGAAGATCCATTTATTTTCTATGGTTTGCCGATCATCGGGCAAATCCATCAAAGTCCATACTTTGTTCTCATACATGGATCATATCTCAAATTTCATGGCCTCAAACCATTTTATGGAATCTGGCTCATCATCGCTTCCTCATAGTTCGAGGTTTGTCATGGTCAAGTAACACGACCTCCGTAACAGGATTACCGTACCACTCAGTGCGAATCTCACTGCTTTACCTACGAGGTTCGGTAGTAACTTGATCTCAAGTTACATGATCATCATCATTAACTTCCTCACTAATTGGTATAGTAGTCACAAGAACAGATTTCGTGATGAACTACTTTCCAATAAGGGAACAGTACATGCCACCTCATCAAGTTCTACTTTCCTCCCACTCACTTCTTTCGAGAGAAACTCCTTCTAGAAAGGATCCATCTTAAGCAACGAATATCTTGCCTTCGGATCTGTGATAGAAGGTGTACCCAAAAATTTCCTTTGGGTATTCTATGAAGACGCATTCTCCGATTTGGGTTTGAGCTTATCAGATGAAACTTTTCACATAAGCATCGCAACTCCAAACTTTAAGAAACGACAACTTGGGTTTCTTGCTAAACCACAGTTCATATAGTGCCGCCTCAACGGATTTAGATGGTGCCCAATTTAACGTGAATGCAGCTGTCTCTAATGCATGATCCCAAAACGATATTGGTAAATCAAGAAGAAACATCATAGATTGCACTATATCCAATAAAGTGCGGTTATGATGTTTGGACACACCATAACATTGTGGTGTTCCGTGGCGTGAGCTGTGAAACTATTCCACATTGTTTTAATTGAAGACCAAACTCAGAACTCAAATATTCATCTCCACGATCGATCGCAGAAACTTTATTTTCTTGTTACGATGATTTTCCACTTCACTCTGAAATTCTTTGAACATTTCAACTATTTCAGACTTATGTTTCATCAAGTAGATATACCCATATCTGCTCAAATCATCCTGTGAAGGTCGAAAATAACGATATTTGCCACGAGCATCAACACTCATTGGATCGCATACATCGGTATGTATTATTTCCAATAAGTCGGTAGCTTGTTCCATTGTTCCGAGAACGGAGTTTTAGTCATCTTGCCCAAAAGGCACGGTTCGCAAGCATCAAGTGATTCATAATCAAGTGATTCCAAAATCCCATCAAGATGGAGTTTCTTCATGCGCTTTACACCAATATGACCTAAACGGCAAAGTACACAAATAAGTTGCACTATCATTATTAACTTTGCATCTTTTGGTTTCAATATTATGAATATGTGTATCACTACGATCGAGATCCAATGAACCATTTTCATTGGGTGTGTAACCATATAAGGTTTTATTCATGTAAACAGAATAAGAGTTTATTCTCTTACTTAAATGAATAACCGTATTGCAATAAACATGATCAAATCATATTCATGCTCAACGCAAACACCAAATAACATTTATTTAGGTTCAACACTAATCCCGAAAGTATAGGGAGTGTGCGATGATGATCATATCAATCTTGAAACTACTTTCAACACACATCGTCACTTCACCCTTAACTAGTTTCTATTTATTCTGCAACTCTTGTTTCGAGTTACTACTCTTAGCAACTGAACCAGTACCAAATACCGAGGGGTTGCTATAAACACTAGTAAAGTACACATCAATAACATGTATATCAAATATACCTTTGTTTACTTTGCCATCCTTCTTATCCACCAAATATTCGTGGCATTTCCGCTTCAAAGGACCATTTCCTTTGCAAAGTAAGCACTCGCTTCGTGCTTTGGTCCAGCTTGGAGCTTCTTCATGGAGTGACAACTTGCTTGTCTTTCCACTTGAAGTTCCCTTTCTTTCCCTTTGCCCTTTCTTGAAACTAGTGGTCTTGTCAATCATCAACACTTGATGCTCTTTCTTGATTTCTACATTCAATCGATCACGAAGAACTCGGGAATCATTTTCATCATCCCTTGCATACTATAGTTCATCACGAAGTTCTACTAACTTGGTGATGGTGACTAGAGAATTCACAATCACTATCTTATCCGGAAGATTAACTCCCACTTGATTCAAGCAATTGAAGTACCTGCATAATTTGAGCACATGCTCACTAGTTGAGCGATTCTCTCCATCTTTTAGCTATAGAACTTGTTGAAGACTTCATATCTCTCAACTCGGTATTTGCTTGAAATATTAACTTCAACTCCTGGAACATCTCATATGGTCCATGACGTTCAAAACGCCTTTGAAGTCCCGATTCTAAGCTGTTAAGCATGGTGCACTTAAACTATCAAGTAGTCATCATATTGAGCTAGCCAAACGCTCATAACGCTTGCATCCGCTTCCCGCATAGGTCTGTCACCTAGCGTGCATTAAGGACATAATTCTTCAGGCAGCAATGAGGATAAACCTCCGATCACGGATCAAATCCGATCATTGCTACTAACATTTTCAACACAATTTTCTAGGAACATATCAAAACAAACATATGAAAGCAACAACGCGAGCTATTGATCTACAACATAATTTGCAAAATACTACCAGACTAAGTTCATGATAAATTTAAGTTCAATTAATCATATTACTTAAGAACTCCCACTTAGACAGACATCTCTAGTCATCTAAGTGATCACGCGATCCAAATCAACTAAACCATAACCGATCATCACGTGAGATGGAGTAGTTTTCAATGGTGAACATCTTATGTTGATCATATATACTATATGATACATAACCATCTTTGATTAACAAGCTAGTCAATAGAAGGCATACTAGTGACACTCGTTTGTCTATATATTCACACATGTATTATGTTTCGGTTAATACAATTCTAGCATGAATAATAAACATTTATCATGATATAAGGAAATAAATAATAACTTTATTATTGCCTCTAGGGCATATTTCCTTCACTGTATATATAGCAAGAGCTTTGGTCCCGGTTCGTGGCACCATCCCGGACCAAAGGCCTCTTTTCAGTAGCTCAAAGGGCGGGAAGCGGCCTTTAGTTGGGTTGGTACGCAAGTGGGACTAAAGGGGGCATTGGTCCCGGTTCACTAGTGAAAACCACCAATCAGTCCGGTTATGGGCCTTTAGTCGGTTAGGAACCGGGACTAATGGAGTGTTACTAATACCTTAACCCATTAGTCGGTTGACACGAACCGGGACCAAACTCAACGTGTACTCTTGGCCGAGCCGGTGGGGCCTTTGGTCCGGTTGGTGGTCACGGACCAAAAGCGTCACGTGTCATTCGATGGCCTGGTTTTTGTTTTTTTGAAAGGAGGGTTGGGGGTTTTGGGGGTTAATTTAGGTGTTTCTTGTAGCTAATTAATAGAGAAAGTGTCCTCTTTAATTATGTCGTGCTTGCTTTCGGCCTTCGTAGTAAATATACATAAGTGATCGAGAAACCATTATCTGAAGTTGTCATGCATCCGAGAGAAGTGATCGATCGACCTCTCCTTCTCGAGAATTGGTGAACAACAAGTTTTTGGCTACATACATGTACAATCTATATAAGATCTCTTAATTACAAACCACTAGGATTTGAATTCAAGTTCCACATGGTATTCTCGGCTTCTTGATGGCGTGATCAAGAAAGAATCCGCCAATTCCTCTTGAATTGCTTTCATGCGATCTGGTTCTAGGAGTTCATCCGCTCCCCGTCTAATTTGAAGAAGGGGTTAATTAATACATATATGAATGAAACTCAAAAATGATGGTGTAATAAAATGAAATTGCGAATATTATTTTCGCACTTCATATTGTCTTCTAGAGTAGCCCCTTGTTTTTCAATGTCCGTTGTGGATGAACTGCACCGTAGTATCCAAAATCATTCCCTTCCTCCTGCCACAAGCACTTACGAAAATAGAGGTCAATCAAACTGATAATGAAGCATTATATAAATGGCATTGATGAAAGTATAGCTATAGAATCACGGAGATCCCTGATAGTACTTACTTTGGGTATGTATATAGCTCCTTGGATCCGGAGCTTGTGCGGTGAATGTTTCCAAACCCGAAGACAAAAATATTTGTTATTACTTGAGATATCAAGAAATGAATAAAAGTTCCGATATGGTGCGATAATGATCGATTGAACTTACTTCTGAGCATGGTCATGTCCATAGGTGCTGGGATCTTTCTGCAGGTCTAAGGCGGTTACTAGTCCCCCAAGCAATCTCGGAAGAATATAGTGGTACCTGCAAAGCATAACTCATCAATTACATTAACCTCGTCGGTAATAAGGCCCGAATATGCACACGATAACACTCCGGGCCGTGGTAAGGAAAGAGTATGGTATCTTTGTTTTGATTTTGATCAATGATTGTCAAGTTGTCCTCGGCCTCTTGGTAGGCTTTTAACCAGAAAAACATCTATGATATTTGTGTTAATGAACCCAATATCATAGATTTCATTTTCTTCCTCGGCGATCTTCAATCTGCATAAATATTGAGGATAATTAATTATAAATACATGCAATGAAAGGCCGAGCTATATATATAGACTAATGGAAATAGTACTTACAGGGTAAAAGACCATTAATTTATCGAGGGCCTTTTGATTGAAGAACTCGAAGAACTCCTCAAATGGAAAGACACATCATTTGAAGCGATCGTGCTCCTCTTTAATTTTCAGATACAAGTTTCGTCCCCTCGGACTCTCTGCGGGTTTTCATGTACCAATTGGAATCTTCATCATTGTTGTGGAGACTTTTCATCTTTGAGAGGCTTCCTACTTTCTAAATAAGTCCACCTCCATGAAATCGGAAGTGCATCGTCGGGGGTAATCTTCAAGATTGCCATAAGACCGTGGGGATTAGACACATTCAGCGGGGGCCGATTCTTGCTTGTTTTGGGTGGGCAATTTTTTCCCCTTTGCCGTTGTTCTTTTGACCTTTTATCCCGACAAGTTCCCACCGCTTGGCTTGGAGATATTATTGATGTCGCTCATAGTTGGTTCTCGGCGGAGACTTTGGTGGTTTCCCGGGGCATGAGGTGCGCTTTGCTTTCACCGGATCGACCCTCCTCCAAGGTGGATGTATCTTTGCTTTCCCTTCAAAAACTCCTTCACTTGGCTCTTCGATCGTATCGTTTTCCTCCTTGCTCCTCTCATCGGTAACTTCTCTACAGGCTTTAGGGTGGACCGTTCTGTGCCTCTCTCTTCTTGTCTTTGCTAGGCCAGGCGAGGCCGGAGGCCGGCTCTGGTCTTCTTCCGTGCTTGCTTACGGCGGAGGAGAAGGACTCGCGTCCGAGCAGCCGGGCGGGGGGTCTCTTCCGCCCTTCTTTGGGGAGAAGGAGGGGTCCGCCCTGGCCGGGGAGAAGGGGGAGTGCCCGGCGTGCCGATCTTCACTAGGGAGGAGGGGTGGGGAGGCGGAGTGCCTGTTCGGGATGAGGAGGAGGGGGGAGGCGTCGATTTAGAAGGTCGATGAGCTCCTTCCGCCATAGGCATGGAGTCTTGAGCGAAACCAGCCTAGTCTCCCCTTCACCGGTAGGGTGCTCAAGCCGAGGTCCTCAAATCCTCCGTTATTTCATCAACCATCACCTTAGCAAATCCTTACGGAATCGGTGGCGGTGATAAGTTGTGCGGGTCCACTAGGATAAACTTGGACAACGCCTTGACCTTCAAATTCATGCATCGGCGCCATAATGTGGCAATTTTGAGACTCGTGATACCATCCACGGGATAGTGGCGAGGCCGTCAAGACATGCTCCGGTTGAAGCCTCGGTGGAAGCCGCTTCCTGTATTGAGATGGCGGGGTAACCGGGGAAGCTTGGTGTCGTTTGTTGCGTCTGCTGCTTCTCGGTCCTCTTCTCGATCCTCTAGCCCCATTACCCTTCAAGCGGCGCTTTGCATTTGGTCATGCTCCACTTTCTTCCTCCCTCGTGGGTTTTGTAACCCCTGCGTCCGGAAAACCAACCTTCCACGGGCGAGCTTTGGCGTGCCCGTGTCCGTCCGGGGTGCTGGGATTCCCAAAGGGCCATTGTGAGCTCGTCCTTCTCCCTTTTGGAAGGAACGTCCCTCCTCTTGGCAACAATATATTGTCGAATTTCTTGGTGGTGTTTGCGTTGCTCGTTGTCCCAACCTTTTCATACGAGGTCCAAGGTTCCGCCAGCCCGAAGAACCAAGTCCGGCAAGCAGTCGCGGTTTCTCTGGTTCGATCCCTTTTTCAAGGATCATGCTCGCCTTGGACCATTAGGCGGGCTTTGAGGTAGCCACGACCCGTGCGATGGTGAAGCGTCTTCTTCGCAGCATTTTTCTTGTTTGTCTCCGACATCTTCTTACTCTTTTCCGATGTCTTGTGGGCCCAAAATGCGGGCGATGATCTTTGATCTTCTCATATTTGCCGATGAATTCGGTGTCTCTTTTTCGGACAAACTGGTTCAGCTCTTTCCTCCACCTCCTCATTAGGCCAGCCATCTTCTTAAGAGCACAAGACTTGATTAATTGTTTTAACGGCTTCTCCGGATCCTCCTCGGCGGTAGGGTGAAATTTCCTTCACTCATTCCAAAGATCTTCTTTCGCAAATCATTGACATAAGACACCTCGGGGTCTTCATCCTTGACTTATACCATTGGGATCGATCGGGATCCTTTCCTAACAAGAACCCCCCGGACAGAAAATGCCTTCTTTGTCCGGATGGGTTCAATCGGTTCGCCGTCAGCGATTTCTATGATCTCAAACTTTTCATCCGAGCTCAACTTTTCTTGGGCCTCGCTCCGTCAAGTTGTGCTCGATCCGGGGGCTAGAAATTATAAGGAAGAAAAGCGATACTTAATATGTGTACATATACCAAAACAATGGATGCATCAATTAACTTGTACCGGGCTTAACTAATATATATATACCGGCGGACTCGGTTCGGTACTGGCCCACGGTCTCCTTCGCTTGTACCTCCATTGTGTCACCGGGCCATCATGAACATAGTCCTCCTCTTGTACCGCATTAATGCAGGGTCGGCCATTTTTTTTTTTTTTTTTTTTTTTTTTTTTTTTTTTTTTTTTTTTTTTTTTTTGTATCTAGGGGGTTAATTATATAAACAACGGCATACATATACATATCGGGGAGGGTATCGGTACCACCCCTCGTGTTTAAGTTTCTTCTTTCTCCTTTCCTTTCTTTCTTCTTCTCCTCTTCTTTTCTTCTTCTCCTAGAAAGGAAAATAATTAAGGAAAAAAGAAAAAAGGAAGAAGGAAGAAGAAGAAAAGTAAAAGAAAAAAAAAAAGGAGAAGAAGAAAGGAATGGGAGAAGAAGAAAAAATAGAATTTTTTCTTCTATTTTTCTTCTTCTCCTTATTCCTTTCTTCTTCTCCTCTTCTTCTTCTTTTTTCCCTTCTTATTTATTTCTCCTCTTCTTCCTCTTTTTTCTCCTTTCTTCCTCTTCTTATTTTCCTTCCTCCATTCTTTTCTTCTTCTTCTTCCTTCCCTTCTTCCTCTTTTCTTCCTTTTCCTTATTTTACTTTCTCCTCTACACTAACCTAAAATGCACTAACCTAAAATCGTCGATATCTACTAACAACCTAAATATAAAATTAATACATATTGAAAAAACATATATAAACAAAAAAATGCTATTGAACATTATATTCATACATGCATACATATATAGCCAATCCATTCATCACATATATATAAGCTACCAATACATATATACATTATACATATGAAAAAACAATGAACAAAAAAAAATACACTTAGAAAAAAATACTATGAATATGTACACATATATATACATACAAACACATATACACTTCTTCTCCCTTTTTTCTTTTTTTCTTCTTCTTCTTCCCTTCTTCCTTCTTCCTTTTTCTTCCTTTTCCTTATTTTACTTTCCCTTACACTAACCTAAAATCCTAATAAAAATGTCGATATCTAATTAACAACCTAAATATAAAATTAATACATATATGAAAAAACATATAAAAAAAAAAATGCTATGAACATTATATTCATACATAATATATACCATCGACCATTCATCACATATATATAGCTACCACAATACATATAACATTATACATATGAAAAAAATGCAATGAACAAAAAAATGAGGCGAGGCGGGGTTGGTGGGATTTAAGCGAAGGGCGGGCCTACCCGGGAGAGAGGGTTGAACGAGGCGGCCCCTTGGCCGTTTGGCGCGGGCCAGGGGAAAGGAGGCGGGCTATGCTCACGGGAGCGGCAATGAAGTAACTGGGGCGTCGGCAACGGCAACAAAGTGGAGAAGGGTAGCGCCGGAGCGGCCGAGAGGCGGGCGGGGGGCATTCCCCTTTAGTCGGTTGGTGGCAGGGAATTCTAGTCGGTTGGTGCCACCAACGGGACCAAAACCTTTGGACCCAAAGGCGGGGCTTGACCTTTGGTCGGTTGGTCTAAACCGGACTACTTTCCTAGTCGGTTGGGCCCCAAGGGACCAAAACCCTAACTTTGCCGCGGGGAAAGTTTAATCCCCCTCGCTAGTTGAGAGGGGCGCGGTGGTTTATAAGCCCCTTTGGCTCCTCTTAACTCCTGACAACTTCGGGCCTATTGCTCCCGTTGCTGTTGGACCTTGGGCCATCTGCGGGCCAAATCTGGCCCGAAATAGGGATACCGTTTATTGGGGTTGGCGGGGGTGGATTTTTTTTCTTGCTTTATTTAATTTATATTGTTTCTACTTAAACAAAATACTTATTGTTGTTTTTTGTTTTGTTTTTCATTATTTATTTTCTTTTTTTTTGCTCTATTTTTAAATCTTTTTGCTTCTAGTTTTGGAAAATTATAAACTTTTTTAGTGCCATTACTAATTTTCAAATTTGCACTTTTTTTGTTTTTTTCTTGCTTTATTTAATTTATTTTGTTTCTTACAACAAAATACTTATTGTTGTTTTTTTGTTTTGTTTTCGCATTATTTATTTTCTTTTGTTTTTGCTCTATTTTTAAATCTTTTTGCTTCTAGTTTTAGGAAAATTATAAACTTTCTGTTAGTGCCATTACTAATTTTCAAATTTGAAAAACTTTTTTGTTTTCTTTCTTGCTTTATTTAATTTATTTTGTTTTCTTACAACAAAATACTTATTTTGTTTTTTTGTTTTGTTTTCTGCATTATTTATTTTCTTTTGTTTTTTGCTCTATTTTTAAATCTTTTTTGCTTCTAGTTTTGGAAAATTATAAACTTTCTTAGTGCCATTACTAATTTTCAAATTTGAAAACACTTTTTTTGTTTTCTTTCTTGCTTTATTTAATTTATTTTGTTTCTACACAACAAAATACTTATTGTTCTATTTTTAATTATTGGGCGAACCATAAGACATTTCAAATGAACTCAAAAAGTTGAAAGTTGGCATGGTATTCATAAATTGACCCACACATAGCATGTGCATGCAAAAGAAAATGGTATCATACTCATCGTTTACAATATAATGGTATCATAAGCGAACAATAGTTGCGGAGAAAAGTCTTCACTTTTTCTTGCTTGTGTCATTTCTTTTAGTAACCATGGATAATCTTCCCGTTTATCGAGGATCTTTGGGTCAGCCTTGACTTTAAAGGGAGGAATTTCATGAAACTTTTCATAATCTTGAGACATTCATCTTTTCCTCCCTCCCACGATGTCCTTTCACGAAAGAACTATGTGGCGCTTTGGCTCATCGTATGATGTATTTGCTTCCTTATCTTTTCTCTTTCTCGGTCTCTTGGACATGTCCTTCACATAGATAACCTTGCCACATCATTGGCTAATCGAGCGGTTCGTCGATGTACCCAAGATTTTTAGATCCTTGTTGTCATTCCGTCGTGGGTCTACCCCCTCTGGATTGACCCATTTGCACTTAAACAAAGGGACCTTAAAATCATGTCCGTAGTCAAGTTCCCATATGTCCACTATGTAACCATAATATGTGTCCTTTCCCTCTCGGTTGTTGCATCAAGGACACGCTGTTTTGGTTGGTGCTCTTTTGATCTTGGTCGATCGTGTAAAATGTATTCCCATTTATCTGTATCCTTTCCAAATCAATACGGTCAAATGGTCCCGGATAACAAGTACAGCTCCTCACAAAAGTCTTGTCACCCGTCGGCTTCCAACCAACCTGAAAGTCTGATGTGTTCAATGTAATCCGATCGTGCCTTTCGGTGTTTGAAGCCGACTTTCTTGTGTTCATCGACATCGGGTCACCGGTAGAGTTCGTAGAAGCGTTGTGGGCTTGAGACCAAGAATATCCGTCCTGCATATTTTGAGTCCTTTCCAAGCGTGCCTTTTCGGTCGTCTCCCCTCATACCCGGATTTGGGAGACCTATCTTCTTAAGGCCGGTGAATCAACACAAAACCCGATGACATCCTGTTTGATGGCCCATGGAATGCCCTTCGGCGGCGATTACGGACATATTTCTTTAGGACTCCATGAACCTCTCAAAGGGGTATATTGTGTAGAAATCGGGTCCCAGAATGACAATCTCGTCAACTAGATGAACAAGCGTCGTCATGATATTGAAGAAGGATGGTGGGAACACCAGCTCAGCCCGACAAGACATTACCACATCACTCCTTAGCCTTGGTATGGTTTGGATCGATCACCTTCGAGATATTGCATTGAGGAATGCACATAGCTTCACAATGGCTAATCGGACGTTTTCGGTAGAAGCCCCTCAATGCAAGGAAGCGATTCGTCATAATCACGTGGCGATCATGAGACTTTAGGTTAGAAACTTTTCTGCCATATTTATTATTCCTTTTATATTGACGAAGCGATCGGGACCTTCATACTAAGACATTCAAAGATTTCCTTCTCTTCTTTGGTAAAACATAAATTGGCGGGACCTTCATCTTTGGAGCATGCCGTCTTTTTAGTCAATTCGGTCCTCTCGTGCTCATTGTATCTTTTGTCTTCCCATATCGCCCAAAGCCTAGCGGTACATTAAAGGTTCTTCGTCCGTGCATCACGTCGATCGAAGCGGACCTCTAATCTTTCGGTAGGGTAGTCCCAAAATATAGATTTCTTCTTCCACATGGGTGCGTGTCCCTCGGCGTCCTTTCGGAACAGCTACTCCGCGGGACCCTTTCCAAAGATTCGTGTAAATCATTGACCATAGCAAACGTGATCACCGAATGCATGGGGCTTCCGGTGATCTGCCGCTTGAAATGCTTGCCTTTCTTTCGACATTGATGGTTGGTGGAAGAAATCGGATAGCCCATGTACACATTCTTCCTGCACTTGCGGTATATCTGAAGAAATATGCCCTAGAGGCAATAATAAAGTTATTATTTATTTCCTATATCATGATAAATGTTTATTATTCATGCTAGAATTGTATTAACGGAAACATAATACATGTGTGAATACATAGACAAGCAAGTGTCACTAGTATGCCTCTACTAGACTAGCTTGTTAATCAAAGATGGTTATGTTTCCTAACCATGAACAAAGGGTTGTTATTTGATTAACAAGGTCACATCATTATTGAATGATCGATTGATATGACCCATTCCATTAGCTTAGCACGATCGTTTAGTATGTTCTCTCTTTTATCCATGACTTATACATGTTCCTATAACTATGAATTATGCAACTCCGTTTACGGAGGAACACTTTGGGTACTACCAGTTGGCTATCCTTTAATAAATTCCATAATAAACCTTCTCAAACCTTAAATAAACTTAAACCTTTCCCCGATTCCACGGTGGAAATTCCAATGCAACATTTCCATAATGGACCTGGCATATGTTTCATTTTTTGTAAACCTTTTTCGAGCTAACAAATTTCATAACGGTAAGTTCTTTGGATCATTATCAAACCTATTAATTTGCATCAGTAATCCTCAATCCAATTCCATACCTTTGTCATATTCCAAACTAATTGAAACCAAATCCCTTCATGTCCCAATCATGCCCCACCAGTACCCAACCCGTAAACAATTACATGTTAACCAGTAACCCAAAAGGTAAATCCTTAACCGTTAAATGTCATCATAACAACAAATTATACTGCAATAAAATTTTAATTTTCAAAAAAATTGCCTTCATAAATCTTTTCGTCAAATTTTAAAATTTGTTAAAGGCAACAATAAATCCTTCATTTAAAAAACAATTTTTTTCTTAGAAAATTTCCATTTTGAATAAAAAGATAACTTTCCAGGATCCCTCCATTATTAGACAATTTCCCCCGCCACCCAATTCCCTAGTGATTGATAGTCCATTCGTGGTAATCCAAAGGTGTTCATCATGCAATGTGGACCAAGAGAATGTAACGTAATCATATTCGAAGTCACAATAGTGCACGGTTTCTCTTCGATGCAACTTCAACATGTCCATAGATCTAGACAGCTTGGATGCTCCATCAATTGTATAATGAGTACCTAACTCGACCTTTCACTCATCATCGAAACTCTTTTCTAGATACCTTCAAATTATTGAGAATATGTTTTCACAAGTATTGACATTCGCAAATGGCATCTTGACTGCCAGATAGCGAATGACCTCGTTTGCCATCTACCGGTAGTCGCTCATACTCACTGTAATTCCTTAGCGTCAGAGCAAATGAGGATGCTAAGTTAAGTCTCCTTGTCGGGAGCTCATGTGCTCACCGCACATGTCATCTTTATGTTCATCTGCATTTTGCCAAAATCTTCAGTATACTTCTATCGTATTGATCCATATGTCCAACGCTATCAGCCATAGTCTAATAAACTTATGTATCTATTACTCTCAAATTCGATATATACACGAGTCAGGATCATGGACACTCATTGTGTCCATCGAAAAACTATAGATCATCATATAACTCGATGAATAAACATTCCCTTACTGTAACTGACCACTTTCAATATCCAAAGACAGATGATTCATAAGAATTAATTGTGCTAAATTTCCGCTAACAGTTAATCATTGTCTCAGACTTAGCAACAACTCCTTTCGTATGTATACCTAAACACTCTAATGTCTTAGAATACTGTCTGCAATCCTCAGCCATTTTCATCGGACAATCTCATTCAGTACTCGTTCAAACATAGACTTCATCAAACCTTGGCTCAGATCATTTACATAGCTTACTCGTATTATGTCCGATGACTGGCAGATACTAGCTTCCAAGCATTAACACTAATCCTCTCTGATACATTACCATAGTGGAATTCAGAATTGATGACCTAATCATATTAAATTTACTTAACTTTATGTATCGAAGAATGATCTTCAAATCATCTACAATCGTCACTTGTTCAACTCTCAATTCGATGATACTGTTACCAAATCTCACTGTTGAGATATCACTCACTGTTTGTATCGCAAAGTCTACAATTTTGGATCTACACATCGATGTTCATCACAAATTCCAAAATTGAACTCTAATTAATCTCTAAGCTGATAAGGATCTGTCACCACCTCTATGTAAGCCAGGATTAACTATCAAGTAATGATCGATGCATTAAGCGATGAAACTCAAATGGACATCTAATGCCATTAAATACGATCAATTCCTTGTGATAAATCATTTACAGAGTGACGTGAAATAATCCCTTGATTAAGACGAGTCTTCTACTCACGAGATGCAATTTATTCTGTAGGCACATGAATTTAACATCATTAAAATATCAACATATACATGTCTCAGTAAATGCTAAGTAGAACAACTAAGATTCTGTATCATACTAATTCGTTAACATACATGCTTTGATAAATCAGATGCAGACATTTGTCAATAATGATATTTGTGATCCAATGATTATCAACTTCAGCCTATCATGAAGGTTGATATCTTGTCAAGGTAATGTCATATCATTTTCAATAATCATAATAGATTCATCCATCGGCATTTCCAAGTGAGTCCAGTATCACATTGATAACAATATATTCATCTTTACATTTACTATTTATGATATCACGAATATTACAATTTATGTGTACATAAAGGTTATCATGAAGATATTTAAGTATATGATTATCTAGTACTTAAATAACGATGAATCAAATGTCACATATAATCTATGATTCACAATCATCATAACATTATGTAACATAATCCGACAAGTTGCTGCATAAGTCGCTGATAGTATCTATCAATCTAACTCACCTTTTCACAACTTCGCAACCCTTATAGTCATTTAACTCTGCTTCAAATCGCTTGTTCAACATAAGTCGAAAACAGTCATATCATAACTCTGATAACTCATTAACAATACTGTTTACTGCATATACCTTATATGTCCTTTGCACATCTTGCTAGAGTCAAGTCTTCAGTTTGAGTTATTTCTGACATTGCAAGCACTTACTTAAGTCTTATTAATCATCTACTTGTCTGCTTACACATTTAGATGACATGCTTTGAACTTATCACTCTTGACTTCATATTCGATATAGTTAAAGATCATCTTATAACTATCTAAGTCACATGCACTTTAGTATCAATTCACGATGACATTTCGATACATATCATAGTGATCACCTGAATATCTAGCTACACTAGCTATCTACTCTCACTTAGTATTAACAGATTGCATCACATGATGCAAGTCTCTGCATAATTTGATCAACTGTCACTATTGAGCATATTCGCCTTCCAATCATTAGCATAAATCTTGTGAAGAATTATACAGAAGTATACTGCAGATCATGAGTCTACATAACTGTGACGTCAGTTCATGACATAGTTTACATAGCACGTAAATCGCATCTAGCATCATCTAACTAGTTACACGTCTACTATCATATCATCAAGCAATAGCGTAACCATCTGCAGCTTCATGACTTCATAGTCATCACTAGCAGTCATCGATATCTACTAATTCAAACAGATCTGTAGGATCGAATCTAAACATCTAAGTTCACAATGTCTAGTGATCAAACATATGCAACATCATATAGGGAGCATCTACTATGCACTAATTCAACTATTACTCACTAGTATAAGTCGTGCATCTTAGTCAGCTCTATATTAAAACATTCTGCATACCCTCAGTCATCTAGTGCATAGCTCCCGGTGCATTCATGAGAGCTGTATCTAACTAGCTGGTTCAGTCGTACCATTTAAGTGAACTATCTGTAGACATTCTCATGAATATGGTCTTGACACTCACATAATCGTGACAGGCATGGATCAGTAACTTGAATGCCATATCATATTTCGACTAACTTACCCATGAAGCATACTTGATCATCATTCATTCTGCTGAACTGCATCTAGTTACATATGCAACTCAGATCAAATTAAGTCACAATTGATTCAAAATACTTATGCTCACATCTGATTCATAGTCCTGATTAACGATCACTACTTGTTATCAGTGACTGATCACCTGCAAGTCATAGTCATTTGCATCAATCAACTATTCGCAACGCTATATCATCTTCAGGTTGCGATACTGTAGCATTAAACGTGCAAGTAGATCATATGTACAGTTGCATACTATTCTTCATATCGAAGATTCACTAAGCATACATGTTGTCATTCTCAGACGCGATGCATAGCTATTCGTCAAGTGAGATCAACGTTGACTACACATGTAATCCGATAATTCAGTAACGTTAAACAATCTCTCCAGAAATCAAAATCAACTTGAACATCAATTACTTAAGACTCCAACTATTCAGATTGAGTTCTAGTGCTCACTAAGGTTCAACACCAATCTAAACTCAACAATTTAGCTCAAGATCACATATACAGTCCGTAGTGAGCCAATTTACGTCCGCTGTACACTTGGATCAGTTCATATAGAAGCTGGTATGACTTGATCCCAATCGTAGCCTTCACATTGCAACAGTAGTACAACCTCAATCTGGTATCTCGTTCAACTATCGATACTTGTACATCAATTGTCAACATCTGCATGACTGGATTGCATAGCATACTATAGGAGACTGTCATATAGCCTTATCGACTATCGAAAGTGCCACTTACAGATACTGCGTAATCATAGCAGATAGGTAACATTTCTCATCCTTAACGTGACGAACTGTATGCTGAACATATCTTGTATCCTGCGCATCCTAGATAACGTAAGATGAGTCTGCCATAGTCTGCAGCTGGATCACTCGCTACAACTCGTATATCAGAAGTCTAGTGCATGTAAGTGTACAGACTAAGCTGACGTTAGGCTTCACTAGCTATAAGCAAGGATCTGCCATTCTGGCTCATCTTCACGTCATGAGCTCTAGTCCAACATCAGCAATAATCATGCACGTTAAAGAATGCAGATCAAGGTCATACGATTCAATTAGCTGCAGCCAATTGAACACTATCGAGCTCCCTAACTCGACATCACTTACCAAGTGATGCTCAGCATGATATCGGTAACACTGACATAATGACTGAATCACGACTCGATCTAGTATCGTCAATACTAGCGCTCTCAGCATATTGAGTTCTGCATACTAGTTGATCCGTAGTAACGGGCAACATTGTACTGATATTACTTGTCTAGATGGATTTCGACAACTTACGAACTACTGGACTAGCGAGAACTGCAAGTATCAGTAGATACTATAAACTGCAGTGCGCATAAGTAAAGTTCAGATGCACTATGCTGTTTAATCGATCCTCTATCATGTCCTGACATTCGATGCTAGATCTGCAATCATAGCACAATGTCTAGACTTCATTGAAATTACTCCACGTAAGATTGAGCTTGCAGCTAGATGCAATAGCCAAGGATCATCAAATCGCAAAGTTGTCAACTCGTTCTCAATTATATGCACGCAAACACTGATGCACCTACAGCTTAATACATCGTGTATTGTTAAATGTTACGTATGAGATCCAGATACGTATACATGATACAGCATGTCTGTTAACTAGACCGTGACATAACAGGACTATAGGAGCTGACAACTCGACTTGAAATCCAAAGTCACATGTACATGTCGTTAGGACTTTAGTCATAGGGTAAAATCATGAAATCTCAGTGAGTTCATACGTGAATCATTCAATGACATACATATGATTAACAAGTGAATAGAATTACATGGATCTAAAACGATTCATAGAGCCTCTGGTCCTGTCGATCAAATCCGTCGTGCACTCAATCTAGATGGGAGCCTATCGATGCCAACAAGCATGAATCCTAAGCACATTGATGTCACGTGAGACCTCGATAATCCTATGCTATGCGGATCGACAGAGATCCAGAGTTGTGATCATACGTAACTATCATAGACATACGAAAGGACTAGCGAGATCTGATAGAAATGTCAGATCAATGGTAGATGTAAGTATGACGGAACGGACATCTAAAGCATCCTAACGTTTGATTAGAACAGGCTGAATTGCGAGTTTTACCTATCAGTTGGCACGGAATCTATGTGACGATACATAGTTCATTCCGAGTAGAATGCAAGGATATGAAGAGTCTCATCAATCTAGTGCACACCTTAGTTCGGATCAGTAGTAGGAGTTTGGTGAGTCGAATCATACGCTAGACGAAGCTGCACTAATGGAATGCCAGTATCTTAAGAGACCGTCATAAGAGACGCAGATTCCATTCGAATCCAGTATGGATGTGACATAGAGATTGCAATCATCGAAGATTGCTGCATCGAATGCATCTACGAGAACAACAGATCGACCTCAAGCTCAGTGTTATAATAACCATTATCTGCATCAATTGCATCTAGTAGAGCTGGAGACTCAAGGAAATGCTCTCCTAACAATCGATGTATATTTCCTTATACTCACTATAAATCGTTTCATTATAAGACATGACCATAATCTTCCATGATGGAAACATGTATGTTATGCGTTCACCATTAAATGATCTTGTACAGTATGACAATTAGTATAGTCTGAGTTGACTGTTATGGTTCATCGAGACATCAGTGCTCAGTCAACCCATGTGTTCTCGAACGTGGCGTCCTAAGTCTGGCGATGCTATATGAGCTTGATGGTATATGTCACCGGAGTTCGAAGTCGAATGCTTAATGGCATGACAAGGCAGTCTCATGATGTCACGACAGATAGATTGTTGGAGCTATATTCGAGAGTTTCAGAAGGTTGATAACAGATGAATCAGGTATCATCTTATTGGTAGAGGATAAGCTCGTAATTAGAGTACCTTGATCAAGGGGCTTCAGTACTGGCCTTTTCCTAAAGCTTATAGCACGAGTGAGTGCGAGTAAGCTCGCTAGCTTCGGATGTAGATACAGTGCCTTAGCGACCTATCGAACTTCGCGCACTTTCACATGAGGATAGCGAGATGAGCCATTTCAGTAAGATGTAGCCGAAAGCTAGGCTGATACAACTGACATATCACTGGATGATATTTAGATGCGAAGTCGCGGCTCATGGCTATACCTGTAGCAACTATACTGAAAAGTTGAGTCAAGCGAGGATCGCCATACTTCTTGCAAGTGGATGCTTGATCCTATGACTCGTCAAGCATGAGATAAATGAAAGTGTTCAGTAGATGATATCAGCTATCAGTATGCAGATGATTGTATGCAGTGGACTATGCTTGACAATAAGCTCGCTAATACAAAGTGATCCGAGTGTATCTTGAGCATGAGTGCAAGACTGCTGAATGAAGGACTGATAGTGTTCTGCTCGATATCGGATGCTTGAAGAGCATATGTTAGCATGAATGGCACGATCGACGATTCTATGAATACGGATACTGTTATAAGTGATGTCAAGATCTGGTGCGATTTCAAAGCGTGTGCGATGAGAAATTCATTGAGACGGGACTATCGCTTAGATGGAATGAAGGCATCGGATGATAGGTTCTTCATCAGATCTAGTTCATGATAGATGCATACACAAGTGAAGAGCTCTACGTGAGCATATTGTGTGACGTAATGCATATTGGCAGATAGTTTGAATATCAGATTTGCACATAGAAGTATCGCACATCGAGCAGACGGCTTCAATTGCATTCAGCGGACTAAGTCCAAGTGGGAGACATAGAGATTTAGCAAGATACATACGGATGAATGTTGCAGCATTGACAAGCCTTCTCACGAAGAAACTGATCAGACCAATGACGATCCATGGGTGTTAGAATCGACTATATGATAATCTAGATTATTGATCTAGTGCAAGTGGAGGCGAAGTATGCCAAGGATAATAAAGTTTGTAATATTTCATATCATGATAAATGTTTATCATGAATGACAAATCTTCGATGACAGGACAGCTATGTTGTTATGCGGTACGATAAGATCTATAGTAGAATAGATGAGCAGCTTGAGTACAGGTTCGTATGGTTAATGATGATGTAATAGTGCTGAGTCATGTTACATTGTTCTGAACGTAGTATGCACAAGGTTTGAGCGATGTTAAATCGTATGAGTTCTATGAGTTATAGATGTCCGAAGAGTTTGTATCCCTAGATGACTATAGACGAGAGTCTCGAAATGTTGACGTAAAGATGCAATATGTTGGCAAAGACATATTGAGTCATCGACAAGGTTCATGATTCGGGTATGCATGGAGAAGTTCGAAATTCGGACCTGGGATGTATATGGCCTTATTGGGCATACGAATGTGGAGAGGAGAAATAGTGCGCTCAGCCTGAGTGGAGAGTACAAGATGCGCCTTTCTTCCTTCACATATATTCCATTCTCATCAGGAATGGAGTCTACTCGTGAGTAGATCTTCCGCCCTCATGGCGCGCACCTAACGAGCTCCTTCTATTATCGTGAAGGTCACGATATGCACACTAAGTTGATCTATCAGTCCATTAGTGATCGGTGCTCAATATTCCACCTCAGAGTCATATCGTACGAGTTTAGACAAGCTGACATAAATCATCATGAACGTCTAGTCCTAGCATAGTGATGTGAACTATTCCGAGCTCGCTAGGACTACGAGGCAGATCGTATGAGTTGAACTGTCTGAAGGCAAAGAGGCTCGTAGCGTTCGGTGCTTGATCGGTCGGATCGTGAAGCGTGCACTTACATCACATTGCGTATGCATAGATACGCTAGACATTACGAGTCTCTAGGACGTGAGGTCGAACCTCTCCCTCTGTTGCTATGCCATCACCATGTCTTGCGATGTGAAATTTTGAAATTACTCGTTCACATGCACAGAGCTAGGTTTTAGCGTTGATGTTATATCATGGTGAACACATAGGTGAGTCTATGGGCGATACAAGTCATATCTGCTTTAGATATGCATACTTTGGTTCAGGTATTGTTGGATGAAGCGGCCGACCGACATAAGCTGCACTTGAGACTAGTAATTCCGCCTTTTGATGTCATGAGGTGACTAGATGTCGGTTTCTCAACTTTAGTTGAACTCGATGTGTGATCGCCCGATCCTTGCGAAGGTTAAAACAACACCAACTACGAATATCGTTGTGC
This sequence comes from Aegilops speltoides, assembly GCA_021437245.1. Taxonomy (NCBI): domain Eukaryota; kingdom Viridiplantae; phylum Streptophyta; class Magnoliopsida; order Poales; family Poaceae; genus Aegilops; species Aegilops speltoides. Next base: position 524,606,250 of record CM038145.1, on the reverse strand, counting down.
TTTGATCGTGGTAAGAAGCGGTTACTTGCTCAGCCGTAGCATGCCACGTAAAGACTTGCAACAACAAATGTAGAGGAGCGTCTAACTTGTTATTTGCATGGGCATGTTGTGATGTGATATGGTCAAGTATGATGAGATATAAGTTGTTGATGAGATGATCATGATTTGTTGAATTATCGACATTGGCGGAAGCCTATGGTTGTCGTCTTATGTTGCATAAGTGCAAGTGCCAAATAATTGCTTTACTTTATACCTGTCACATAGCAATGAGTTCTAAGAGCAATAGTTGGCAAGAGGACCATGTACATCACATTGATGATAGATCAAGATGATGAAGATCATGGTGTCGTAGCGTGAGATAGAGTGATCATGATACTGGAGATGGAGATCAAAGGCGCAAGATGATCATGGCCATATCATGTCACATATTGTTCATTGCATATGATGTTTATCATTATACATCTTATTACTGTTGTGTTGTGTAGCATTTTAAGATGATCTCTCACTAATCTATCAAGAAGTGTTCTCCAAGGTATGCACCGTATCGAAAGGTCTTCTGCTAAGCACACGGTTATGATTGGTGTGATAGGCTCTACGTTCAAATACACGGTCAAAGCAGTTGCTAGCGAGACGGAATACTCAGTTAAACTTGAGCTAGATATTGAGATATGGCCTCGGAACACGGAGACTATATGTGATATACATGTTATTGATGTGTACCTAACTAGAGCTCGTAGTAAGCACGGGTATTTATCTGGTTACATTGCTAATATTTGCAACTCATAAGAGGAACTCGGAATAGCGAGCTGCCAGGGACGAGGTGACGATGCCGTGAAACGGTTCCAAAGTCGATGTGATCGCGATCACGGCTAGCTCTACATCTACATTGGATTAGTTTTGACCGAATAATTGTTATTTGGTGCGCGTTGAGCATGAACATTATATCTAGATCTTGTTTAATGCGAGAGCGGTTATTGCATTTAAATCGGAGAATAATGGTATGTTCTATTTATGAGTAATATCTTTTATGGTCATGCACCCTTGAAGAGTGGTCTATTTTATTGAATCTGATAGTAGTGATACGATATCATAATGTTGAAGCCAAAAGATGTCGAGATTGATAATGATAGTGCAAATTATTTGTGGCCTATGATCGTTTAAGTCATATCGATGTAAAATGCATGAAGAAACTCCATCTAGATGGACTTCTAGAATCACTGATTATGAATCACTTGGTACTTGCGAACCGTGCCTCGTGGGCAAGATGACTAAAACACCGTTCTCCGGAACTATGGAATGAGCAACAGATTTGTTGGAAATCATACATTGAGATGTAGTGCGATGAATGTGAGGCTCTATGTAGCGGATATCGTTATTTTTCACCTTCATCGATGATTTGAGAGATAGGGGTATATCTACTTGATGAAACATAAGTCCAAAATATGTTGAAAGGTTCAAAGATTTCAAGAGTGACAGTGGAAAATCATCATAACAGAAAGTAAAGCTTTCTGATCAAAGATCGGAGTCGAATATACAGCGTTGATTACGGTTTGGTCTTCATTAAAATAATGTGAAATAGTTTCACCTTCCAGCCTGAACACCTATCGCGTTATGGTTTGTCGCTAGCTTTGTCAGAATCCTGCACTTTACTATGAGCATTATGCACTCTACCGATGACTCTTTGGTTACCAAACATCATCACGTTATGGGTGCATTATAGGAGTACAGGTGATTCCGTAAAGGACCATGTTGCTGTTGGCGACATCCTATGAGTAGGTTTATGTCAAACCCAAGATTGTCTTTGAAGTATGGCTCGATCTACTGTGAGTTTATCACGATCAGCTAAACCTGCAAATGTGACTAATGAGTTGCTTCATAGGAGTATACGAAGAGAAATAGACTTGAGAGTGTATTGACCTTCATCAATCTCGAAGGCAAGTAATACCGATGACAAGACAACATGGATTCTTAGCGTTTGACGTAGAGAAGATCTTCTCGAAAGAAGTATGGGAGAATATGAGCTCCGTGTCCGTAATTGGTACTTTCCGAGAAATAGTCTCATAAGTCATGTCTACGATGATTCCTAACCATAGGTGGAAGCTAATGGTGATGATCATGAAACTTAAATCAGTTATGAGTCTGTAGTGAGTTTTGATCACCAAAGGAGTTTGGAGAATCCGATGAAGATGTCTGGACCATGATAAACGAGATCTCAAATGGCGAGATGTGAGTCGATATTGCGACTAAATGCGGATTTCTGAAAGGTTCTGAGTATTCGGGTATCTTTCGAGTAACAAGAGTTCGGACTTGTACTTGAGTATATGGCAACTCTATTAAGAAATAATGGAATGCTTCAAGAGAGAGTCAGGCAGGAGCGTTGATAGCCCTGGTCTACTATACAAAGGTGACTTATGCTAAGGTTTTTCTACCAAGTGTAAGATGTGAAGTCTGAGATTCCACTCGTGAGATGACTTAAGTCTCGTCATGTTGGCACATTGCCCATTTATGATAATCGGCAAATGGATTCATAACTGCATTCCAAGTATGATTTACTTAGAAGATCGTTTCAGATGCACGGAAGGTGCCTTCAACCATAAAGATGTAACAACGTGTCAAGTATGATCCATGAATGTGTTAGGTGCAAGCATCCGGTAGTGGACACTATCGCATCATCGATGAGTTGATCAAAGCTATGGTATTATCTCGAGTCCTGATCTTGAGGCAATGATCATACAAGAAAGTGACGTGGGACTCTACATTTCTATAAGTTGTGAATGACCAGTCTTGTGATCGGACAAGATGTGAATTATCTACGCTAAAGCATAAACCGCGTAGTGTTATGTCCAGCAGTGTTCTCAAAGTAAGTCGGTGACACTACTTACATTGAGCATCACCATGATCTTAGCAGATAGATCGTAGGTGATAATTTTAATTACATACGCTTGACAAAGATTTTGAGACGTAGCTTCAATAATGGAGCAGTCAAGAAGAGTCTTGCCTGATACATAGGATGTGAAATTGATTAAGACTCAAAGCGGACCACAGAAATATAGAAGAGTAATGAAAGTCATAGTCATCTATGCAGCTCGATCATAGGTTCATATCAAAGTATGCTTATGACTATGTACAGACTATATACTTGCCTGAATTTGGAAGATATCATCAGTGATCGAGTGATCCTGGACATTGGTTAGACAATACTTATGTGAGACTAAGGTAATATTTCTCATTGGAGGTGATAGCCCATCGAACAGAGTTACATGCGTCTGAATAGCTTTAACAGTTATCAGGATGATCTAGTCTCAATCGGATACATATTGACCATGAGAGGAGCTAATTCAGACTAAGACGCTATGCGAGCATTTAGACATAGAATAGTTCTGCAAAATACCGGCTCTGAATATGCGGACGTTACTGAGCTCTTCAGCAAAACATGATCACACTCGGTACTCACTGGGTGCTTAAACGATGGCTGATGTGAACCTACGAAATTTTTGAAATTACTACGTTCAACAACAGGCCGGTGGAGAAGTGGGGATTTGGTCGAAACTGCTAGGTGATGTATGTTGGGTTACGAGTAATTTCAAAAAATTCCTACGCACACGCAAGATCATGGTGAAGCACAGCAACGAGAGGGAGAGTGTTGTCTACATACCCTTGTAGACCGGGCGTTGCGCTCACAATGTAGAGGAAGTAGTCGACGCTCTCCTCGCGATCCAACCTGTCCCAGCGCCAGCATTCGGCGCCCGAGTTCTTGACACACGACAGCTCGGTGACGCCTCGGCTCCGATCCAGCAAAGCTCCGGGAAGAGAGTTCCACAAGACGACGGCGGCAGGACGATCTTGATGTTCTATCGACGCAGGCTTCGCCTAAGCACCGCCACGATATGACCGAGGTGGAATATGGTGGAGGGGGCACCACACACGGCTAAGGAACGATCTCAAGGATCAACTTGTGTGTCTATGGGGTGCCCCTGCCCCGATATAAAGGAGCAAGGAGGAGGAGGCCGCCTAGGTTTGGCGCCAGGGGAGTCCTACTCCCACCGAGTAGGATTCCCTTTCCTAGTCCAACTAGGAGTCCTTCCATGTAGGGGAGTAGGAGAGAAGGAAAGGGAAGAGAGAAGGAGAAGGAAGGAGGCGCCTTCCTAGTCCAATTAGGACTAGAGCAAGGAGGGCGCGCCCACCTTTTGGCCCTTTCTCTCCTTTTTCCCGTATGGCCCAATGAGGCCCAATACGAATTCCCGTAACTCTCCCAGACTTCAAAAATACCCAATGACTCGAACCTTCCGAACTCCAATATAGTCGTCCAATATATCGATCTTTACGCCTCGACCATTTCGAGATTCCTCGTCATGTCCCCGATCTCATCTGGGACTCAACTCCTTCGTACATCAAAACTCATAAACTCATAATATAACCGCATCGAAACCTTAAGCGCAAGGGACCTTACGGTTCGAGAACAATGTAGACATGACCGAGACACGCCTCCGTCAATAACCAATAGCGGACCTGATGCCCATATTGGTTCCTACATATTCTACGAAGATCTTTATCGGTCGACCGCATAACAACATACGTTGTTCCCTTTGTCATCGGTATAGTTACTTGCCCGAGATTCGATCGCTCGTATCCAATACCTAGTTCAATCTCGCTATCGCAAGTCTCTTTACTCGCTCCGTAATACATCATCTCACAACTAACTCATTAGTTGCAATGCTTGCAAGGCTTAAGTGATGTGCATTACCGAGAGGGCCCAGAGATACCTTTCCGACAATTGGAGTGACAAATCCTAATCTCAAATACGCCAACCCAACATCTGCCTTTGGAGACACCTGTAGTACTCTTTATAATCACCCAGCATACGCCAGACGCTTGGTAGTACCCAAAGTGTTCCTCCGTAAACGGAGTTGCATAATCTCATAGTTATAGGAACATGTATAAGTCATGGATAAAAGCAGAGCAACATACTAAACGATCGTGTGCTAAGCTAATGGAATGGGTCATGTCAATCAGATCATTCAACTAATGATGTGACCTTGTTAATCAAATAACAACTCTTTGTTCATGGTTAGGAAACATAACCATCTTTGATTAACAAGCTAGTCAAGTAGAGGCATACTAGTGACACTGCTTGTCTATATATTCACACATGTATTATGTTTCCGGTTAATACAATTCTAGCATGAATAATAAACATTTATCATGATATAAGGAAATAAATAATAACTTTATTATTGCCTCTAGGGCATATTTCCTTCAGCCTCCCACTTGCACTAGAGTCAATAATCTAGATCACATCACCATGTGATTAACATCGATAGTTCACATCATCATGTGATTAACACCCATAGTTCACATCGCCATGTGACCAACACCCAAAGGGTTTACTAGATTCAGTAATCTAGTTCATATTGCTATGTGATTAATACCCAAAGAGTACTAAAGTGTGATCATGTTTTGCTTGTGAGAGAGTCTTAGTCAACGGTCTTTCACATTCAGATCCGCTTTGTATTTTGCAATTTTTCTATGTCTACAATGCTCGCACGGCTACTCTAGCTAATTGCTCCCACTTTCAATATGTATCTAGATCGAGACTTAGAGTCATCCAGATCGGTGTCAAAACTTGCATCGACGTAACCCTTTAAGACTAACCTTTGTCACTTCCATAATCGAGAAACATATCCTTATTCCACTAAGGATAATTTTGACCGCTGTCCAAATGATCTACTCCTAGATCACTATTGTACTCCCTTGCCAAACTCAAGGCAGGGTATACAATAGATCCGGTACACAGCATGGCATACTTTATAGAACCTATGGCCAAGGCATAGGGAATGACTTTCTTTCTCTTTCTATCTTCTCGCCGTGGTCGGGTTTTGAGTCTTACTCAATTTCACACCTTGTAACACAGTGCAAGAACTCTTTCTTTGACTGCTCCATTTTGAACTACTTCAAAATCTTGTCAAGGTATGTACTCATTGAAAAACTTATCAAGCATCTTGATCTATCTCTATAGATCTTGATGCTCAATATGTAAGCAGCTTCACCGAGGTCTTTCTTTGAAAAACTTCTTTCAAACACTCCTTTATGCTTTGCGTAATAATTCTACATTATTTCGATCTACAATATGTCATTCACATATACTTATCGTAAATGCAGTAGTGCTCCTACTCACTTTCTAGTAAATACAAGCTTCACCATAAGTCCAGATAAAACTATATGCTTTGATCAACTCATCAAAGCGATATTCCAACTCCGAGATGCTTGCACCAGTCCATAGATGGATCGCTGGAGCTTGCACACTTTGTTAGCTCCTTTGGATCGAAAAAACTTTTGGTTGCATCATATACAACTCTTCCTCCGTAAAACCATTCAGAATGCAGTTTTACATCCATTTGCCAAATTTCATAAATTGTGGAAATTGCTAACATGATTCGGACAGACTTAAGCATCGCTACAGCTTGAGAAAATCTCATTGTAGTCAACATCTTGAACTTTATCGAAAACCTTTTTGCAACAAGTCGAGCTTTATAGATAGTAACACTACTATCAACGTCCGCCTTCCTCTTGAAGATCCATTTATTTTCTATGGTTTGCCGATCATCGGCAAATCCATCAAAGTCCATACTTTGTTCTCATACATGGATCATATCTCAAATTTCATGGCCTCAAACCATTTTATGAATCTGGCTCATCATCGCTTCCTCATAGTTCGCAGGTTTGTCATGGTCAAGTAACACGACCTCCGTAACAGGATTACCGCACCACTCAGTGCGAATCTCACTGCTTTTACCTACGAGGTTCGGTAGTAACTTGATCCGAAGTTACATGATCATCATCATTAACTTCCTCACTAATTGGTATAGTAGTCACAAGAACAGATTTCGTGATGAACTACTTTCCAATAAGGGAACAGTACATTACCTCATCAAGTTCTACTTTCCTCCCACTCACTTCTTTCGAGAGAAACTCCTTCTAGAAAGGATCCATCTTAAGCAACGAATATCTTGCCTTCGGATCTGTGATAGAAGGTGTACCCAAAAATTTCCTTTGGGTATTCTATGAAGACGCATTCTCCGATTTGGGTTTGAGCTTATCAGATGAAACTTTTCACATAAGCATCGCAACTCCAAACTTTAAGAAACGATAACTTGGGTTTCTTGCTAAACCACAGCTCATATAGTGCCGCCTCAACGGATTTAGATGGTGCCCAATTTAACGTGAATGCAGCTGTCTCTAATGCATGATCCCAAAACGATATTGGTAAATCAAGAAGAAACATCATAGATTGCACTATATCCAATAAAGTGCGGTTATGATGTTTGGACACACCATAACATTGTGGTGTTCGGTGGTATGGAGCTGTGAAACTATTCCACATTGTTTTAATTGAAGACCAAACTCAGAACTCAAATATTCATCTCCACGATCGATCGCAGAAACTTTATTTTCTTGTTACAATGATTTTCCACTTCACTCTGAAATTCTTTGAACATTTCAACTATTTCAGACTTATGTTTCATCAAGTAGATATACCCATATCTGCTCAAATCATCCTGTGAAGGTCAGAAAACAACGATACTTGCCACGAGCATCAACACTCATTGGATCGCATACATCGGTATGTATTATTTCCAATAAGTCGGTAGCTTGTTCCATTGTTCCGGAGAACGGAGTTTTAGTCATCTTGCCCAAAAGGCACGGTTCGCAAGCATCAAGTGATTCATAATCAAGTGATTCCAAAATCCCATCAAGATGGAGTTTCTTCATGCGCTTTACACCAATATGACCTAAACGGCAAGTACACAAATAAGTTGCACTATCATTATTAACTTTGCATCTTTTGGTTTCAATATTATGAATATGTGTATCACTACGATCGAGATCCAATGAACCATTTTCATTGGGTGTGTAACCATATAAGGTTTTATTCATGTAAACAGAATAAGAGTTTATTCTCTTACTTAAATGAATAACCGTATTGCAATAAACATGATCAAATCATATTCATGCTCAACGCAAACACCAAATAACATTTATTTAGGTTCAACACTAATCCCGAAAGTATAGGAGTGTGCGATGATGATCATATCAATCTTGAAACTACTTTCAACACACATCGCCACTTCACCCTTAACTAGTTTCTATTTATTCGCAACTCTTGTTTCGAAGTTACTACTCTTAGCAACCGAACCAGTACCAAATACCGAGGGGTTGCTATAAACACTAGTAAAGTACACATCAATAACATGTATATCAAATATACCTTTGTTTACTTTGCCATCCTTCTTATCCACCAAATATTGTGGCATTTCCGCTTCAAAGGACCATTTCCTTTGCGTGTAAGCACTTCGGTTTCAGGCTTTGGTCCAGCTTGGAGCTTCTTCAAGGAGTGACAACTTGCTTGTCTTTCCACTTGAAGTTCCCTTTCTTTCCTTTGCCCTTTTCTTGAAACTAGTGGTCTTGTCAATCATCAACACTTGATGCTCTTTCTTGATTTCTACATTCGTCGATCACGAAGAACTCGGGAATCATTTTCATCATCCCTTGCATACTATAGTTCATCACGAAGTTCTACTAACTTGGTGATGGTGACTAGAGAATTCTGTCAATCACTATCTTATCCGAAGATTAACTCCCACTTGATTCAAGCAATTGAAGTACCTGCATAATTTGAGCACATGCTCACTAGTTGAGCGATTCTCCTCCATCTTTTAGCTATAGAACTTGTTGAAGACTTCATATCTCTCAACTCGGTATTTGCTTGAAATATTAACTTCAACTCCTGGAACATCTCATATGGTCCATGACGCTCAAAACGCCTTTGAAGTCCCGATTCTAAGCTGTTAAGCATGGTGCACTTAAACTATCAAGTAGTCATCATATTGAGCTAGCCAAACGCTCATAACGCTTGCATCCGCTTCCTGCAATAGGTCTGTCACCTAGCGTGCATTAAGGACATAATTCTTCGGCAGCAATGAGGATAAACCTCCGATCACGGATCAAATCCGCATCATTGCTACTAACATTTTCAACACAATTTTCTAGGAACATATCAAAACAAACATATGAAAGCAACAACGCGAGCTATTGATCTACAACATAATTTGCAAAATACTACCAGACTAAGTTCATGATAAATTTAAGTTCAATTAATCATATTACTTAAGAACTCCCACTTAGACAGACATCTCTAGTCATCTAAGTGATCACGCGATCCAAATCAACTAAACCATAACCGATCATCACGTGAGATGGAGTAGTTTTCAATGGTGAACATCTTATGTTGATCATATATACTATATGATTCACGCCGACCTTTCGGTCTCCGTGTTCCGAGGCCATATCTGCATATGCTAGGCTCGCCAAGTATAACTGAGTATTCTGCGGTGCAAAACTGGCTTGCACCCGCTGTAGATGGACGAGAGCTTATCACACCCGATCATCACGTGGTGTCTCGCACGATTTAACTTTGGCAACGGTGCATACTCAGGAGAACACTACTTGATAATTTTAGTGAGAGATCATCTTAAAATGCTACCGTCAATCAAAGCAAGATAAGATGCATAAAGGATAAACATCGCATGCAATCAATATAAGTGATATGATATGGCCATCATCATCTTGTGCTTGTGATCTCCATCTCCGGCACCGCCGTGATCACCGCGCGACACCTTGATCTCCATCGTAGCATCGTTGTCGCTACGCCATCTATTGCTATTACGACTATCGCTACCGCTTAGTGATAAAGTAAAGCAATTACAGTATGCTTGCATTTCATACAATAAAGCGACAACCATATGGCTCCAGCCATTGCCGATAACTTCGTTACAAAACATGATCATCTCATACAATAAAATATAGCATCACGTCTTGACCATATCACATCACAACATGCCCTGCAAAAACAAGTTAGACGTCCTCTACTTTGTTGTTGCAAATTTTACGTGGCTGCTACGGGCTTAAGCAAGAACCAATCTCACCTCCGCATCAAAACCACAACGATATTTCACAAATAGACTCGCTTTAACCTTCTCAAGGACCGGGCGTAGCCACACTCGGTTCAACTAAAGTGAGAGAGACAGACACCCGCCAGCCACCTTTAAGCACGAGTGCTCGTAACGGTGAAACCAGTCTCGCGTAAGCGTACGCGTAATGTCGGTCCGGGCCGCTTCATCTCACAATACCGCTGAACCAAAGTATGACATGCTGGTAGGCAGTATGACTTGTATCGCCCACAACTCACTTGTGTTCTACTCGTGCAAAACATCAAACCATAAAAACCTAGGCTCGATGCCATCGTTGGGTTACGAGTAATTTCAAAAATTTCCTACGCACACGCAAGATCATGGTGATGCATAGCAACGAGAGGGAGAGTGTTGTCTACATACCCTTGTAGACCGGGCGTAAGCGTCACAACGTAGAGGAAGTAGTCGACGTTCTCCTCGCGATCCAACCGATCCTAGCGCGTTACATTCGGCGCCCCGAGTTCTTGACACACGACAGCTCGGTGACGCCTCGGCTCCGATCCAGCAAAGCTCCGGGAAAGAGAGTTCCATCAAGACGACGGCGTGGTGACGATCTTGATGTTCTATCGACGCAGGCTTCGCCTAAGCACCGCTACGATATGACCGAGGTGGAATATGGTGGAGGGGGCACCACACACGGCTAAGGAACGATCTCAAGGATCAACTTGTGTGTCTATGGGTGCCCCTGCCTCGTGATATAAAGGAGCAAGGAGGAGGAGGCCGGCCTAGGTTTGGCGCGCCAGGGAGTCCTACTCCCACCGGGAGTAGGATTCCCCTTTTCCTAGTCCAACTAGGAGTCCTTCCATGTAGGGGGAGTAGGAGAGAAGGAAAGGGAAGAGAGAAGGAGAAGGAAGGAAGGGGGCGCCCCACTTCCCTAGTCCAATTCGGACTAGAGCAAGGGGAGGGGCACGGCCCACCTTTTGGCCCTTTCTCTCCTTTTCCCGTATGGCCCAATGAGGCCCAATACGAATTCCTGTAACTCTCCCAGACTCAAAAATACCGAATGACTCGAACCTTCCGAACTCCGAATATAGTCGCCCAATATATCGATCTTTACGCCTCGACCATTTCGAGACTCCTCATCATGTCCCCGATCTCATCCGGGACTCAACTCCTTCGTACATCAAAACTCATAAACTCATAATATAACCGCCATCGAAACCTTGCTGCGTGGGACCCTACGGTTCGAGAACAATGTAGACATGACCGAGACACGCCTCCGGTCAATAACCAATAGCGGACCTGGATGCCCATATTGGTTCCTACATATTCTACGAAGATCTTTATCGGTCGAGACCGCATAACAACATACGTTGTTCCTTTGTCATCGGTATGTTACTTGCCCGAGATTCGATCGTCGGTATCCAATACCTAGTTCAATCTCGTACGGCAAGTCTCTTTACTCGCTCCGTAATACATCATCTCACAACTAACTCATTAGTTGCAATGCTTGCAAGGCTTAAGTGATGTTCATTACCGAGAGGGCCCAGAGATACCTCTCCGACAATTGGAGTGACAAATCCTAATCTCAAATACGCCAACCCAACATCTGCCTTTGGAGACACCTGTAGTACTTCTTTATAATCACCCAGCTACGCTGTGACGCTTGGTAGTACCAAAGTGTTCCTCCGTAAACGGAGTTGCATAATCTCATAGTTATAGGAACATGTATAAGTCATGGATAAAAGCAGAGCAACATACTAAAGGATCGTGTGCTAAGCTAATGGAATGGGTCATGTCAATCAGATCATTCAACTAATAATGTGACCTTGTTAATCAAATAACAACTCTTTGTTCATGGTTAGGAAACATAACCATCTTTGATTAACAAGCTAGTCAAGTAGAGGCATACTAGTGACACTCTGTTTGTCTATATATTCACACATGTATTATGTTTCCGGTTAATACAATTCTAGCATGAATAATAAACATTTATCATGATATAAGGAAATAAATAATAACTTTATTATTGCCTCTAGGGCATATTTCCTTCACTGTATATATAGCAAGAGCTTTGGTCCCGGTTCGTGGCACCAACCCGGACCAAAGGCCTCTTTTCAGTAGCTCAAAGGGCGGGAAGCGGCGGCCTTTGGTCGCGGTTGGTGGCACGAAGTGGGACTAAAGGGGGGGCATTGGTCCCGGTTCACTAGTAGAAAACCACCAATCAGTCCCGGTTCGTAAGGGCCTTTAGTCCCGGTTCGGGAACCGGGACTAATGGGTCGTTACTAATACCTTAACCCATTAGTCCCGTTCGACACGAACCGGGACCAATGAGCCTCAACGTGGCCCTCAGGCGCCGAGCCCAGGCGAGGGCCTTTGGTCCCGCCAGTGGCTCCAACCGGGACCAAAGGCGCCCACGTGTCTGCATTCCAAAGGGCCTGGTTTTTGTTTTTTTTTGAAAGGAGGGGGTTGGGGGTTTTGGGGGTTAATTTAGGTGTTTCGTTAGCTAGCTAATTAATAGAGAGAAGTGTCCTCTCTAATTATGTCCGTGCTTGCTCGACGCTTCGTAGTAAATATACATAAGTGATCGAGAGAACCATTCAAGATGAAGTTCGCCATGCATACCGAGAGAAGTGATCGATCGACCTCTCCTTCTACGAGAGATTGGTCGAACAACAAGTTTTACTTGGCTACATACATGTACAATCTATATAAGATCTCTTAATTACAAACCACTAGGATTTGAATTCAAGTTCCACATGGTATTCTCCGGCTTTCTTCGATGACGTGATCAAGAAAGAATCCCGCCAATTCCTCTTGAATTGCTTTCATGCGATCTGGTTCTAGGAGTTCATCCCGATCCGCCACGCCTAATTTGAAGAAGGGGTTAATTAATACATATATATGAATGAAACTCAACAGAAATGATGGTGTAATAAAATGAAATTATGAATATTATTGCTTACGCACTTCATATTGTCTTCTAGAGTAGCCCCGCTTGTTTTTCAATGTCGCGTTGTGGATGAACTCGCACACGTAGTATCCACGTAAATCATTCCCTTCCTCCTGCCACAAGCACTTTTACGAGAAATAGAGGTCAATCAAACTGATAATGAAGCATTATATAAATGGCATTGATGAAAGTATAGCTATAGAATCAACGGAGATGCGCGCAAGAGTACTTACTTTCTGGTATGTATATCGCAGCTCCTTCGGCAGTCCCGAGCTTGTGCGGTGAACTGTTTCCAAACCCTGCAAGACAAAGAAAATATTTGTTATTACTTGAGATATCAAGAAATGAATAAAAGTTGCCGATATGGTGCGATAATGATCGATTGAACTTACTTGCTGAGCATGTCACCATGTCCGCATAGGTGCTGGGATCTTTCCGTCTCGAGTCTAAGACGGTTACTAGTCCACGCCAAGCTTAATCTCCGTAAGAATATAGTGGTACCTACACGCAAGCATAACTCATCAATTACATTAACCTCGCCGAGTAATAAGGAAAACCGAATATGCACACGACAAGTAATACTCACGGGCCGTGGTAAGGAAAGAGTATGGTATCTTTGTTTTGATTTTTGATCAATGATTGTAGCAAGTTGTCCTCGGCCTCTTCGGCGCGCTTTTTAACTAGAAAACATCTATGATATTTGTGTTAATGAACCCAATATCATAGATTTCATTTTTTCTGCACTCGACGATCTTCAATCTGCATAATATATTGAGGATAATTAATTATAAATACATGCAATGAAAGAGCCGAGCTATATATATAGACTAATGATGAAATAGTACTTACAGCAGTAGCAAAAGACCATTAATTTATCGAGGGCCTTTTGATTGAAGAACTCAAGAACTCCTCAAATGGAACAGCCAACACATCATTTGAAACGAGGTCGTGCTCCTCTTTAATTTTCAGATACAAACTGTTCGTCCCCTCGGACTCTCTGCAGGTTTTCATGTACCAACCTGTGGAATCTTCGCATCATTGTTGTCGAGACTTTTCATCTTTGATGAGAGGCTTCCCGCATCAGATCTAAATAAGTCCACCTCCATGAAATCAGAAGTGCATCGTCAGCAGTAATCTTCAAGATTGCCATAACCGCCACCGTGCTCGGAGGATTAGACACATTCAGCGAGGGGCACGATTGCTGTGCTTGTTCGCCGAGCTGGGCAATTTTTTCCCCTTTGCCTGTTGTTCTTTTGACCTTTTATCCCTGACAGTAGTTCCCACCGCTTGGCTTGGAGATATGTCTGCTCAAGAATGCGCCATAGTTGGTTCTCGGCGGAGACTTTGGTGGTTTCCTCGGGCATCGAGAGTGCGCTTTGCTTTCACCGGATCGACCTTCTCCTCCGAAGGTGGATGTATCTTTGCTTTAACCCCTTCAAAGAACTCCTTCACTTGGCTCTGCACGATCGTATCGCTTTCCTCCTTGCTCCTCTCATACGGTAACTTCTCTACAGGCTTTAGAGGTGGACCGATCTCAGATTGCTCTCTCTTCTTGTGCTGCTAGACGCCGGAGCAGACGGAGCGGCTGCGGCGCCTGCCTTCCTTCGTGCTTGCTTACGAGGCGGAGGAGAAGGACTACGACGCTGCCGGAGCAGCCGGGCGGGCGGGTCTCTTCCGCCTTTGTCGGGCGAGGCGGAGAAGGAGGAGGCGGAGTGCCGCCACGCCGGAGAAGGGGCGGAGTGCCGCCACGCTGCCCCGATCTTCACTCACGGAGGAGGAGGCGGTGGAGGAGGCGGAGTGCCCCGACTCGCGGGATGAGGAGGAGGAGGCGGAGGCGCCCAGTTTAGAAGGTCGATGAGCTCCTTCCGCCATAGGCATGGAGTCTTCAGAGCGAACCCAGCCTAGTCTCCCCTTCACCGTAGGGTGCTCAAGCCGAGGTCCTCAAATCCTCCGTTATTTCATCAACCATCACCTTAGCAAATCCTTCCGAATCGGCCGCGTGATAAGTTGTGCCGGGTCCACTAGGATAAACTTGGCCAACAGCCGCCTTGACCTTCAAATTCATGCATCGCGCCATAATGTGGCAATTTTGAGACTCCGTGATACCATCCACGGATAGCTGGCGAGAGCCGCCAAGACATGCTCCGCTGAAGCAGCTCGGTGGAAGCAACGCTGCTTCGCTACTGAGATGGCGGGTAGCTTCGGGAAGCTTCGCATGTCGCTTGTTGCGATCCGCTGCTTCTCGGTCCTCTTCTCGATCCTCTAGCCCCATTACCCTTCCAAGCAGCGCCGCATTTGGTCATGCTCCACTTTCTTCCTCCTCTCGTGGGTTTTGTAACCCCGCGTCCGAAAACCAACCTTCCACGAAGCGAGCCTGGCGTGCCTCGTGTCCGCCCAGGTGCTCGGGATTCCTAAGGGCCATTGTGAGCTCGCCCTTCTCCCTGCTTGGAAGGAACGCCCTCGCTGCAGCAGCAATAATATATGTCGAAGTTTCTTGACTGGTGTTTGCAGTTGCTCGCTCGTCCCATCGACACTGCCTCATTATAGGTCCAAGGTTCCGCCAGCCCCGAAGAACCAAGTCCGGCAACGGTCTGGCCAGCGCATCGTCTCTGGTTCGATCCCTTTTTCAAGCAGATCATGCTCAGCCTTGGACCACTTAGGCCGGGCTTTGAGGTAGCCACCTGACCCGTTGCGATGGTGAAGCGTCTTCTTCGCAGCATTTTTCTTGTTTGTCTCCGACATCTTCTTACTCTTTTCCGATGTCTTGTGGGCCACAAATGCGGGCCAGTGATCTTTGATCTTCTCATATTTGCCGATGAATTCTGGTGTCTCTTTTTTCTGGACAAACTGGTTCAGCTCTTTCCTCCACCTCCTCATTAGGCCAGCCATCTTCTTAAGAGCACAAGACTTGATTAATTGCTCTTTAACTGGCTTCTCCGGATCCTCCTCTGGCGGTAGGGTGAAATTTGCCTTCAGCTCATTCCAAAGATCTTCTTTCTGCAAATCATTGACATAAGACACCTCAGGGTCTTCATCCTTAGCAGGCTTATACCATTGCTGGATGCTGATCGATCCTTTCCTAACAAGAACCCCGTGACCGAGCGAAAATGCCTTCTTTGTCCGGATGGGTTCAATCGGTTCGCCGTCGGCGCGATTTCTATGATCTCAAACTTTTCATCCGAGCTCAACTTTTCTTCGGGCCTCGCCTCCGCATCAAGTTGTGCTCGATCCGGAGGGCTAGAAATTATAAGGAAGAAAGACGACAGATACTTAATATGTGTACATATACCAAAACAATGGATGCATCAATTAACTTGTCAAGACGGGCTTAACTAATATATATATACCTGGCGGACTCGGTTCGGTGACTCGCCTCGCACGGTCTCCTTCGCCTTGTACCTCCATTGTGTCACCGAGCCATCATGAACATAGTCCTCCTCTTGTACCGCATTAATGCAGGGTCGGCCATCATAATCATAGCCCTCTTCTTCATCCATCTGACCAACGGTGTCGATGAGAAATGACGCAACATCATCACTTCCATTTGCGATTATTTCCAACATCGCTTCGCTTTCTTCGCCTCGAGTGCTCCATAGTTTACGCAAATATTGACAACATGTCAATTATTATTCAACATCGCTTTCTCTAGGGTTTGGGTGTCCTCGAGAGTTTTGGTTGAGCGAGAGGGCCGAGGGGCTGCTGCAGTTGTATCTAGAGGGGTTAATTATATCGACAACGACGCGACATACATATACATATCGGGAGGGGTATCGGTACCACCCCTCGTGTTTAAGTTTCTTCTTTCTCCTTTCCTTTCTTTCTTCTTCTCCTCTTCTTTTCTTCTTCTCTCTCGAGAAAGGAAAATAATTAAGAAAAGGAAGAAAAGAGGAAGAAGGAAGAAGGAAGAAGAAGAAGAAGAAGAAGAAAAAAAAAGGAATTTTTTTTTTCTATTTTTCTTCTTCTCCTCTATTCCTTTCTTCTTCTCCTCTTCTTTTCTTCTTTTTCCTCTTCTTATTTATTTCTCCTCTTCTTCCTCTCCTCTTTTCTCCTTTCTTCCTCTTCTTATTTTCCTTCCTCTCATTCTTTTCTTCTTCTTCTTCCTTCTTCCTTCTTCCTCTTTTCTTCCTTTTCCTTATTTTACTTTCTCCTCTACACTAACCTAAAATGCACTAACCTAAAATCGATCGATATCTACTAACAACCTAAATATAAAATTAATACATATATGAAAAAACATATATAAACAAAAAAATGCTATATGAACATTATATTCATACATGCATACATATATAGCCACATCCATTCATCACATATATATATAGCTACCACATACATATATACATTATACATATGAAAAAATGCAATGAACAAAAAAAATACACTTATTTAAAAAATACTATGAATATGTACACATATATATACATACAAACACATATACACACTTCTTCTCCTCTTTTTTTCTTTTTTTTCTTCTTCTTCTTCCTTCTTCCTTCTTCCTCTTTCTTCCTTTTCCTTATTTTACTTTCTCCTCTACACTAACCTAAAATGCACTAACTGCACCTAAAATCGATCGACATCTACTAATTAACAACCTAAATATAAAATTAATACATATATGAAAAACATATATAAACAAAAAAATGCTATGAACATTATATTCATACATACATATATAGCCACATCGACCATTCATCACATATATATATAGCTACCACACATACATATATACATTATACATATGAAAAAATGCAATGAACAAAAAATGCAGGGCAGGGCAGGGCGGGCGGCGGCGGGCAAGGCCGCAAGGCGGGGCGGCGGCGGCGCACGCCCGCAGAGAGATGTGGCGCGGCGCATGGCCGTGACAGGCGGGGCGCGCGGCCGGCGGTGGCAGCGGCGGCGGTGGACGCGTTAGGGCGCGGACGGAGGGGCGCAGGAGCAGGCTATGCTCACAGGGGCGGCGGCGACGGCGAAGGCGAGTAGCTCGACGGCGCTGGCGGCGGGCGGCGACGGCAAGGTGGAGAGGGGCGCCGGGCGGCGACAATGACGAGGAGGAGCAGGGGCGCTGGGGAGAAGTGGGCGATTTGGCCGAAATCGCCAAGTGCTGCTTATATAGCACATCTTAGTCCTGCCAGGTGGCACCAACCGACTAATGCTCTTTTAGTCCCGGTTGGTGCCACCAACCGACCAAAGGCCTCACTTCGCAGCCCAAAGGGCGGGAAGTCATGGCCTTTGGTCCCGTTGGTGGCTACAACCGACTAAAGCCTCTTTAGTCCCGGTTGGAGCCACCAACCGGGACCAAAGGCCTCACGCCTGCCGGGGCCAAAGTTTAGTCCCACTCGCTAGTTGAGAGGGAGCGCAGTGGTTTATAAGCCCCACCGCCGCCCCTCTTGAACTCCTTTGAACTGCAGGCTTACGGGCCTATTTGCTCCTTCGTTGCTGTTGTTGACCTTCTCAGGCCATCTCATGGCCCAATCTCGCCCAAATAGGATACTAGTCGTATTCAGGCCGTGGCGCCCAAAGAGGTGGCATTTTTTTCTTGCTTTATTTAATTTATATTGTTTCTACTTACAACAAAATACTTATTGTTGTTTTTTGTTTTGTTTTCTGCATTATTTATTTTCTTTTGTTTTTGCTCTATTTTTAAATCTTTTTGCTTCTAGTTTTAGGAAAATTATAAACTTTCTGTTAGTGCCATTACTAATTTTCAAATTTGAAAACACTTTTTTTTGTTTTCTTTCTTGCTTTATTTAATTTATTTTGTTTCTACTTACAACAAAATACTTATTGTTGTTTTTTTGTTTTGTTTTCTGCATTATTTATTTTCTTTTGTTTTTGCTCTATTTTTAAATCTTTTTGCTTCTAGTTTTAGGAAAATTATAAACTTTCTGTTAGTGCCATTACTAATTTTCAAATTTGAAAACACTTTTTTTGTTTTCTTTCTTGCTTTATTTAATTTATTTTGTTTCTACTTACAACAAAATACTTATTGTTGTTTTTTGTTTTGTTTTCTGCATTATTTATTTTCTTTTGTTTTTGCTCTATTTTTAAATCTTTTTGCTTCTAGTTTTAGGAAAATTATAAACTTTCTGTTAGTGCCATTACTAATTTTCAAATTTGAAAACACTTTTTTTGTTTTCTTTCTTGCTTTATTTAATTTATTTTGTTTCTACTTACAACAAAATACTTATTGTTGCTATTTTTAATTATTACGAGGGTCGAACCATAAGACATTTCAAATGAACTCTGAAAAAGTTGAAAGTTGGCATGGTATATCATAAATTGACCCACACATAGCATGTGCATGTACAAAACGAAAAATGGTATCATACTCATCGCCATAATATAATGGTATCATAAACGAACAATAGTTGCGGAGAAAGTCTTCACTTTTTCTTCGCTTGTGTCATTTGCTTATTGCGCCAGAACCATGGATAATCTTCATCGCTTATCGAGATGTCAGGTCAGCCTTGACTTTAAAGGAGGAATTTCATGAAACTTTTCATAATCTTCGACATGTCCGTCTTTTCCTCCACTCCCACGATGTCCCTTTTTCCCGAAAGAACTATGTGGCGCTTTGGCTCATCGTATGATGTATTTGCTTCCTTATCTTTTCTCTTTCTCGGCCCATCGGACATGTCCTTCACATAGATAACCTGTGCCACATCATTGGCTAGTACGAACGGTTCGTCGTTGTACCCAAGATTTTTCAGATCCACTGTTGTCATTCCGTCATGTGGGTCTACATGCACCGCCTCCCCGACAGATTGACCCATTTGCACTTAAACAAAGGGACCTTAAAATCATGTCCGTAGTCAAGTTCCCATATGTCCACTATGTAACCATAATATGTGTCCTTTCCCTCTCGGTTGTTGCATCAAAGCGACACCGCTGTTTTGGTTGGTGCTCTTTTGATCTTGGTCAATCGTAAAATGTATTCCCATTTATCTCAGATCCTTTCCAAATCAATACGGTCAAAGATGGTCCCTCGATAACAAGTACAGCTCCTCACAAACAGTGCTGTCACCTCGACACGTGCTTCCAACCAACTGCTGAAAGTCCCGATGTGTTCACATAATCCAATCCGTCAGACCGCTCCGGTGTTTGAAGCACGATCGTTCTTGTGTTCATCGACATACGGGTCACCAAGGTAGAGTTCTCAGAGAAGCTGTGTAGTGGGCTTGAGACCAAGAATATCCGTCCCTCGCATATTATTGAGTCCTTTCCAAGCGTGTTTTTCAAATCAGTCCCCCCTCATACCGCGATTTAGGGAGACCTATCTTCTTAAGGCCAGAATGAAGTCAACACAAAACCCGATGACATCCTCTGCGCTTGATGGCCCATGGAGATGCTTCCTTCGCCTAGCGCGACACGGACATATTTCTTTAGGACTCCCATGAACCTCTCAAAGGGGTACATATTGTGTAGAAATACGGGTCCCGTAATGACAATCTCGCCAACTAGATGAACAAGAACGCAAGGCCATGATATTGAAGAAGGATGGTGGGAACACCAGCTCAAACCGACAAGACATTGCACCACATCACCCTTAGCCTTGGTATGGTTTCGGATCGATCACCTTCTCGAGATATTGCATTGAGGAATGCACATAGCTTCACAATGGCTAATCGGACGCTTTCCGGTAGAAGCCCCTCAATGCAACCGGAAGCGCTTGCGTCATAATCACGTGGCAGTCATGAGACTTTAGGTTCTCAAACTTTTTCTCTGCCATATTTATTATTCCTTTTATATTCGACGAAGCCAGTCGGGACCTTCATACTAAGCAGGCATTCAAAGAAGATTTCCTTCTTCTTTGGTAAGAGCATAGCTGGCAGGACCTTCATACCGCTTTGGAGGCATGCCGCCTTTTTCGTGCAAACGTTGCGGTCCTCTCGTGCCTCACCGTATCTTTTGTCTTCCCATATACGCCCAAGAAGCCTAGCAGGTACATCGCAAAGGTTCTTCGTCACGCATCACGCCGATCAAGAGCGGACCTCTAGGTCTTTCCAAGAGGGTAGGTCCCAAAATATAGATTTCTTCTTCCACATGGGTGCGTGTCCCTCAGCGTCACTGAACAGCTACTCCGCCGACCCTTTCCAAAGATTACGTAAATCATTGACCATAGCAAGCACGTGATCACCGGTGCGCATGGCGGGCTTCTTCCGGTGATCTGCCTCGCCTTTGAAATGCTTGCCTTTCTTTCGACATTGATGGTTGGTCGGAAGAAATCGACGATGGCCCATGTACACATTCTTCCTGCAGCTTGCCAGGTATATACTGAAGGAAATATGCCCTAGAGGCAATAATAAAGTTATTATTTATTTCCTTATATCATGATAAATGTTTATTATTCATGCTAGAATTGTATTAACCGGAAACATAATACATGTGTGAATACATAGACAAACAGAGTGTCACTAGTATGCCTCTACTAGACTAGCTTGTTAATCAAAGATGGTTATGTTTCCTAACCATGAACAAAGGGTTGTTATTTGATTAACAAGGTCACATCATTAGTTGAATGATCTGATTGATATGACCCATTCCATTAGCTTAGCACACGATCGTTTAGTATGTTGCTACTGCTTTTATCCATGACTTATACATGTTCCTATAACTATGAGATTATGCAACTCCGCCACGGAGGAACACTTTGGTACTACCAAACGTCACAACGAATCGGGTGATTATAAAGGAGTACTACAGGTGTCTCCAAAGGCGATGTTGGGTTGGCGATTTCGAGATTAGGATTTGTCACTCCGAATGTCGGAGAGGTATCTCTGGGCCCTCTCGGTAATGCACATCACTTAAGCCTTGCAAGCATTGTAACTAATGAGTTAGTTACGAGATGATGTATTACGAACGAGTAAAGAGACTTGCCAGTAACGAGATTGAACTAGGTATTGATACCGACGATCGAATCTCGTAAGTAACATACCGATGACAAAGGGAACAACGATGTTGTTATGCGGTCCGACCGATAAAGATCTTCGAGAATATGTAGGAACCAATATGGGCATCCAGGTCCCGCTGTTGGTTATTGACCGTGAATAGTTCTAGGTCATGTCTACATTGTTCTCGAACCGTAGGGTCCGCACGCTTAAGGTTTCGATGATGCTTATTATGAAGTTTATGTATTTTGATGTACCAAGGAGTTCGAGTCCCGGATGTGATCACGGACATGACGAGAAGTCTCGGAATGGTCGAGACATAAAGATTGATATATTGAAGCCTATGTTTGGAGTTCGAATGGTTCCGGTAAAACGGAATTTATCGGAGTACCGGAGGTTACCGGAACCCCCGGAGGTAAATGGGCCTCAATGGGCCTTAGTGGAAAGGAGAAGGGCCAGCCCTAGGTGGGCGCTACGCCTCCCCCTTCCCTAGTCCTACTAGGACTAGGAGAAGGGCCGCCCCCTCTCTCTTTTCCTCCGGAATCCTAGTCCAACTAGGATTGGGGGAATCCTACTCCCAGAGGGAGTAGGACTCCTGGCCCTCCTCTGGCCGCCCCCCTCCCCCCCTGGCTCCTTTATATACGGGGCAGGGGCACCTTGAACACACAAGTTTGATCTTTAGATCGCTCTTAGCCGTGTCGGTGCCCCCTCCACCATATTCCACCTCGGTCATACCGTCATGAAGCTTAGGCGAAGCCTCGCGCCGGTGAAACATCAAGATCGCTACCACGCCGTCGTCAGGCCGACGAACTCTCCTCGACACTCGGCTGGATCGGAGTACGAGGGACGCCATCGAGCTGTACGGTGTCAAGAACTCGGGGCGCCGGAGTAACGGCGCCGATCGGTCGGATCGCGAGGAGAACGACGACTACTTCCTCTACGCCAGATCGCTTCCGCCGGGTCTACAAGGGTATGTAGACAACACTCTCCCTCTCGTTGCTATGCATCACCATGATCTTGCGTGTGCGAGGAAAATTTTTGAAATTACTACGCTCCCCAACAAAGGCATCCGAGCCTAGGTTTTTATGGTTTGATGTTTTGCACGAGTAGAACACAAGTGAGTTGTGGGCGATACAAGTCATACTACCTACCAGCATGTCATACTTTGGTTCAGCGGTATTGTGAGATGAAGCGCCTGCACCGACATTACGCGTGACGCTTCGCGAGACTGGTTTCACCACTCACGAGCACTCGTTGCTTAAAGGTGACCGGTGGGTGCCTGTCTCTCTCACTTTAGTTGAACTGAGTGTGGCTACGCCCGGTCCTTGAGAAGGTTAAACGGAGTCTATTTGACGAAGTATCGCTGTGGTTTTGATGCGTAGGTGAGACTGGTTCTTGCTTAAGCCCGTAGCAGCCACGTAAAATTTGCAACAACAAAGTAGAGGACGCCTAACTTGTTTTTGCAGGCATGTTGTGATGTGATATGGTCAAGACGTGATGCTATATTTTGTTGTATGAGATGATCATGTTTTGTAACCGGTTATCGGCAATCGGCAGGAGCCATATGGTTGTCGCTTATTGTATGCAATGCAATCGCTCGTAATGCTTTACTTTATCACTAAGCGGTAGCGATAGTCGAGAAGCATAAGTTTGGCGAGACGACAACGATGCTACGATGGAGATCAAGGTGTTGCGCCGGTGACGATGGTGATCATGGTGGTGCTGCGGAGATGAAGATCACGGCACAAGATGATGATGACCATATCATATCACTTATATTGATTTGCATGTGATGTTTATCCTTTATGCATCTTATCTTGCTTTGATTGACGGTAGCATTATAAGATGATCTCTCACTAAATTATCAAGAAGTGTTCTCCCGAGTATGCACCGCTGCCAAAGTTCGTCGTGCCTGCACACCACGTGATGATCGGTGTGATAAGCTCTCGTCCATCTACAACGGGTGCAAGCCAGTTTTGCACACGCAGAATACTCGGGTTATACTTGACGAGCCTAGCATATGCAGATATGGCCTCGGAACACGGAGACCGAAAGGTCGAGCGTGAGTCATATAGTAGATATGATCAACATAAGATGTTCACCATTGAAAACTACTCCATCTCACGTGATGATCGGTTATGGTTTAGTTGATTTGGGTCACGTGATCACTTAGATGACTAGAGAGATGTCTATCTAAGTGGGAGTTCTTAAGTAATATGATTAATTGAACTTAAATTTATCATGAACTTAGTCCTGGTAGTATTTTGCAAATTATGTTGTAAGATCAATAGCTTGCATTATTGTTTTCATATGTTTATTTTGATATGTTCCTAGAGAAAATTGTGTTGAAAAATGTTAGTAGCAATGATGCGGATTTGATCCGTGATCCGAGGTTTATCCTCATTGCTGCACGTAAGAATTATGTCCTTAAAGCACCGCTAGGTGATGACCTATTGCAGGAGCGTATGCGACGTTATGAACGCTTTGGCTAGCTCAAGATGATGACTACTTGATAGTTTTGTGCACCATGCTTTATGGCTTAGAATCGACTTCAAAGATGTTTTGAACATCATGGACCATATGAGATGTTCCAGAATTGAAGTTAATATTTCAAGCAAATACCCGAGTTGAGAGATATGAGGTCTCCAACAAGTTCTATAGCTAAAAGATGGAGGAGAATCGCTCAACTAGTGAGCATGTGCTCAGATTGTCTGGGTACTTCAATCGCTTGAATCAAGTGGGAGTTAATCTTCCAGATAAGATAGCGATTGATGAATTCTCTAGTCACCATCACCAAGTTAGTAGAACTTCGTGATGAACTATAGTATGCAAGGGATGACGAAAATGATTCCGAGCTCTTCGTGATGTTGAAATCGACGAAGGTAGAAATCAAGAAAGAGCATCAAGTGTTGATGGTTGACAAGATCACTAGTTTCAAGAAAAGGGCAAAGGGAAAGAAAGGGGAACTTCAAGTAGATTGACAAGCAAGTTGTCACTCCCACGGAAAAGCCCAAAGCTGAACCAACGCCTCAAACCGAAAGTGCTTACATCGCAAAGGAAATGGTCACCGAAGCGGAAATGCCCTACATATTTGGTGGATAAGAAGAATGGCAAAGTGAAAAGGGTATATTTGATATACAGTGTTTGATGTGTGCTTTACTAGTGTTTATAGCAACCCTCGGTATTTGGTACTGGTTCGGTTGCTAAGAGTAGTAACTCAAACGGAGTTGCGAATAAAATGTAAACTAGTTAAGGGTGAAGTGATGATGTGTTGAAAATAGTTTCAAGATTGATATGATCATCATCGCACACTCCCTATACTTTCGGGATTAGTGTTGAACCTAAATAAATGTTATTTGGTGTTTG
Source organism: Aegilops speltoides (assembly GCA_021437245.1). Taxonomy (NCBI): domain Eukaryota; kingdom Viridiplantae; phylum Streptophyta; class Magnoliopsida; order Poales; family Poaceae; genus Aegilops; species Aegilops speltoides. The sequence continues at coordinate 524,581,075 of CM038145.1, read as the reverse complement.
CGCTGAGCATGAATATGATTTGATCGTGTTTATTGCAATACGGTTATTCATTTAAGTAAGAGAATAAACTGTTATTCTGCTTACATGAATAAAACCTTATATGGTTTCACACCCAATGAAAATGGTTCATTGGATCTCGATCGTAGTGATACACATATTCATAATATTGAAACCAAAAGATGCAAAGTTAATAATGATAGTGCAACTTATTTGTGGCAATCGCCGCTTAGGTCATATTGGTGTAAAGCGCATGAAGAAACTCCATACTTGATGGGGTTTTGGAATCACTTGATTATGAATCACTTGATGCTTAAGTAACCGTGCCTTTTGGGCAAGATGACTAAAACTCCGTTCTCCGGAACAATGGAGCGAGCAACATATTTGTTGGAAATCATACATACTGATGTATGTAGTCCGATGAATATTAAGGCTCGCGACAAGTATCATTATTTTCTAACCTTCATAGTTGATTTGAAGAAGATATGAGTATATCTACTTGATGAAGCATAAGTCTGAAATAGTTGAAAGGTTCAAAGAATTTCAGAGTGAAGTGGAAAAATCATCGTAACAAGAAAATATAGTTTCATGATTTGATCACGAGACTGAATATTTGAGTTACGAGTTTGGTCTTCAATTTAAACAATGTGGAATAGTTTCACAGCTCACGCCACCGAACACCACAACGTTATGGTGTGTCCGAACATCATAACCGCATTTTATTGGATATAGTACAATCTATGATGTTTCTTACCGATTTACCAATATCGCTTTTGGGATCATGCATTAGAGACAGCTGCATTCACATTAAAAAGGGCACCATCTAAATTCGTTGAGACGACACTATATGAACTGTGGTTTAGCAAGAAACCCAAGTTGTCGTTTCTTAAAGTTTGGAGTTGCGATGCTTATGTGAAAAAGTTTCATCCTGATAAGCTCGAACCCAAATCGGAGAAGTGCGTCTTCATAGAATATCCAAAGGAAATTGTTGGGTACACCTTCTATCACAGATCCGAAGGCAAGATATTCGTTGCTTAAGATAGATCCTTTCTAGAGAAGGAGTTTCTCTCGAAAGAAGTGAGTGGGAGGAAAGTAGAACTTGATGAGGTAATTGTACCTTCTCCCTTATTGGAAAGTAGTTCATCGCAGAAATCTGTTCCTGTGACTATTACACCAATTAGTGAGGAAGCTAATGATGATGATCATGTAACTTCAGATCAAGTTACTACCGAATCTCGTAGGTAAACCAGAGTGAGATCCGCACCAGAGTGGTACGGTAATCCTGTTCTGGAAATCATGCTACTAGATCATGATGAACCTACGAACTATGAAGAAGCGATGATGAGCCCAGATTCCGCGAAATGGCTTGAGGCCATGAAATCTGAGATGAGATCCATGTATGAGAACAAAGTGTGGACTTTGATGGATTTGCCCGATGATCGGCAAACCATAGAAAATAAATGGATCTTCAAGAGGAAGACGGACGCTGATAGTAGTGTTACTATCTACAAAGCTCGACTTGTTGCAAAAAGGTTTTCGACAAAGTTCAAGATGTTGACTACAATGAGATTTTCTCAACTGTAGCGATGCTTAAGTCTGTCCGAATCATGTTAGCAATTGCCCCAATTTATGAAATTTGGCAAATGGATGTAAAACTGCATTCTGAATGGGTTTTAGGAGGAAGAGTTGTATATGATGCAACCGAAGGTTTTATCGATCCAAAGGAGCTAACAAAGTGTGCAAGCTCCAACGATCCATCTATGGACTGGTGCAAGCATCTCGAGTTGGAATATACGCTTTGATGAGTTGATCAAAGATATAGTTTTATATGACTTACGGTGAAGCCTGTATTTACTAAAAAGTGAGTGGGAGCACTACAAAGATTTCTGATAAGTATATGTGAATGACATATTGTAGATCGGAAATAATGTAGAATTATTCTGCAAAGCACAAAGAAGTGTTTGAAAGGAGTTTTTCAAAGAAAGACCTCGGTAAAGCTACTTATATATTGAGCATCAAGATCTATAGAGATAGATCAAGATGCTTGATAAGTTTTTTCAATGAGTACATACCTTGACAAGATTTTGAAGTAGTTCAAAATGAAACACCAAAGAAAGAGTTCTTGCCTGTTTACAAGGTGTGAAATTTAGTAAGACTCAAAACCCGACCACAGCAGAAGATAGAAAGAGAATGAAAGTCATTCACTATGCCTTGGCCATAGTTTCTATAAAGTATGCCATGCTGTGTACCAGATCTATTGTATACCCTGCACCGAAGTTTCGCAGGAGTACAATAGTGATCTAGGAGTAGATCATCGACAGCGGTCAAAATTATCCTTAGTGGAATAAGGATATGTTTCTCGATTATGGAAGTGACAAAAGGTTCGTCGTAAAGGGTTACGCCGATGCAAGTTTTGACACTGATCCGATGACTCTAAGTCTCGATCTAGATACATATTGAAAGTGGGAGCAATTAGCTAGAGTAGCTTCGCAAGCAGCATTGTAGACATAGAAAATTGCAAAATACATAACGGATCTGAATGTGAAAGACCCGCTGACTAAGACTCTCTCACAAACAAAACATGATCACACCTTAGTACTCTTTGGGTGTTAATCACATAGCGATGTGAACTAGATTACTGAATCTAGTAAACCCTTTGGGAGTTGGTCACATAGCGATGTGAACTATAGGTGTTAATCGCATGATGATGTGAACTATCGATGTTAATCACATTGTGATGTGATCTAGATTATTGACTCTAGTGCAAGTGGGAGACTGAAGGAAATATGCCCTAGAGGCAATAATAAAGTTATTATTTATTTCTTATATCATGATAAATGTTTATTATTCATGCTAGAATTGTATTAACCGGAAACATAATACATGTGTGAATACATAGACAAACAGAGTGTCACTAGTATGCCTCTACTAGACTAGCTTGTTAATCAAAGATGGTTATGTTTCCTAACCATGAACAAAGGGTTGTTATTTGATTAACAAGGTCACATCATTAGTTGAATGATCTGATTGATATGACCCATTCCATTAGCTTAGCACACGATCGCTTAGTATGTTGCTACCGCTTTTATCCATGACTTATACATGTTCCTATAACTATGAGATTATGCAACTCCTGCTTATCGGAGGAACACTTTGGTACTACCAAACGTCACAACGAATCGGGTGATTATAAAGGAGTACTACAGGTGTCTCCAAAGGCGATGTTGGGTTGGCGATTTCGAGATTAGGATTTGTCACTCCGAATGTCGGAGAGGTATCTCTGGCCCTCTCGGTAATGCACATCACTTAAGCCTTGCAAGCATTGTAACTAATGAGTTAGTTACGAGATGATGTATTACGAACGAGTAAAGAGACTTGCCGGTAACGAGATTGAACTAGGTATTGGATACCGACGATCGAATCTCGGGTAAGTAACATACCGATGACAAAGGAACAACGATGTTGTTATGCGGTCCGACCGATAAAGATCTTCGTAGAATATGTAGGAACCAATATGGGCATCCAGGTCCCGCTGTTGGTTATTGACCGTGAATAGTTCTAGGTCATGTCTACATTGTTCTCGAACCGTAGGGTCCGCACGCTTAAGGTTTCGATGATGCTTATTATGAAGTTTATGTATTTTGATGTACCAAGGAGTTCGAGTCCGGATGTGATCACGGACATGACGAGAAGTCTCGGAATGGTCGAGACATAAAGATTGATATATTGGAAGCCTATGTTTGGAGTTCGGAATGGTTCCGGTAAAACGGAATTTATCGAGTACCGGAGGTTACCGAACCCCCGGGAGGTAAATGGGCCTCAATGGGCCTTAGTGGAAAGGAGAAGGGCCAGCCCTAGGTGGGCTGCTGCCCCCCTTCCCTAGTCCTACTAGGACTAGGAGAAGGGCCGCCCCTCTCTCTCTTTCCTCCGGAATCCTAGTCCAACTAGGATTGGGGAATCCTACCCCAGAGGGAGTAGGACTCCTCGCGCCTCCTCTGGCCGCCGCCCCCCCCTGGCTCCTTTATATACGGGGCAGGGGGCACCTTGAACACACAAGTTTGATCTTTAGATCGCTCCTTAGCCGTGTCGGTGCCCCTCCACCATATTCCACCTCGGTCATACCGTCGCGAAGCTTAGGCGAAGCCTCGCGCCGTGAAACATCAAGATCGCCATTATCGATCACGATATTATGAATTGAAGAATTGATACATTATTATGATCGACGTAACTATCATATGTATGTAACTATAGTAGTGATTGCATGTACGCTTGTTAACTGCTCGTTATCACTATTCAATCGGTAATCAACGTACTAAAATCATTCTGAATTATCAAAGCATACTGATCTGGCGAAAATATATATCATATATAAGATGCATTGATATGCATTGATGAAGTATAGCTAAGATCAACGAGAGCTACTCAGTAGTATTATTGATTATGAGTCCTTGATGCTAATATTCAAAGACTGCTCATAAGTTATCAAAGTATAGAAACTAGTGGATATGGTCTAGTATCAAAGTAACTTAAGTTGCCGATATGTGTCGATATGATCGATACTTCTGCGAGGTATAGTCCCTATCAAGATGCTCGAGATTTCCGTGCGTTAACCAGTACTATAGTAGCTATACTGAATGCAAATATGTTAACTCGACGCAAGCATCAAGCTCATAATACAGTTTAACACGATAGTTCGTTTGATGAATATCTTGCTCGACTATGTCCTAAGAATAGATTCATCTTGCATCTGTGTTTATTCAATATGCTCTACTTCTGGTCTTGATTTAACTTATGAACATACTTGTCATGTTAGACTCATTGATATATGCACTTGATTATTATTAATCACATAGATAGATGTACTACATAATATATACGCAGCATTAATTGAACTCTCTGATATCCTGAACTCAGACTAATACAACGAGCGCATCGATTACGGGCGTTTCTATTCAAGTGGAAGGAACTGCTCACTGCTGCCTTTGTGAATTTACATGATCCATCTTGAGATTGTCGAGTCGACATAGTAGCTCGACCCTGATTATGACATAGGCATCGATAAGTCTATGAATCTTCAATGTTCGACGTTCTATACGAGCTTAACTAGTCATTCTAGATCCTGTCGCAATCGTTGCATTCGCTTCTACCTTCTCTTCGATACTCGCAAATGTAGTCGTGCTCAGCTATTGCTTCTGAATGCTAGTGGCATTCGCTGACGACTTTGTCTTTCTGCATCCAGCATGCTTCACCGATGACTTGTCAGATCCTTACGCTTACTACTGGCTCGAGAGCTTTGCGTTCCGCGAGTCTAGACTCATCACTTGGCGTTGCAGGGACGATGTGCTCTTCTTGTGCGTACCACGGAGAGCGGCTCTCCGTTGACCTCGATTCTTCTCTTCTCATGTGGCAGTCCGAGCGCGCGCGTCTGGGTTCTCTCAGGGCTGACACGAGACGTCCACGGAAGTCGGCTCGGTTGCAGCGCGCGACGAGGTATCGGAGCGGCCAGGGGTGCTATCTGCTGAGAGAGACCTACCCCCTCGGTCCGCCGAGGAGATCAACTTCCCCTTACGTGTCAGGTAAGTGCTCGGTGGGCTTGGCTCGCCATGTCTTCGCTGCGCTAACGGAGTAGCTTGAGGTCCGAGTCCTTCCCGAGTGCTACGGTCTAATTCTGACTCCGCATTACAGTGCAAGCTCCTTCATGCGACTGCGCTAAGTCTTGGCCGTGAGAGCATCCGCTGACTGTCACGCTCGCGCCATTCGCCGAGTGGCATCTCGCATCGTGCTAACCGTCAGGCTGATCTGACTGAGCTCGGCTCGTCCTTTTAGGATCTGTGGGGCCCTATGCGATCTTGCCTTAGCGCTGACTCCTTTCCATGCTCTGTCTCTCTTACTCCACATGCTCCGTAGATCCAGCCGGTCGGTATCTCTTCCTCTGAGTAGCCGCTCGAGAGCGTGCAGACTTGACTACGTGTGGGCTCACTTGGCAATGCTGTCCATTCGCGTCTGGCTCATTGCATGCTCTAGCTGCGCGATCAATGTCATTCTATGTTGCCGATCTCTCCGTCAACGAAGTCACTGGATCAGTCGCACTGTCGATGTGCGCTGGTCTCGGGCTGACTGCCATCGACTAGGCTACGGTTCGAGCCAACTGACCTCCGCATGACACTTACTTGCGAACGCTTATGTTCGCCTCTTGACTCGTTGCGTGTCACCTGCCTTCTCGCGGTCCGTATTGTCGACCACTTCACTAATTCCCGTATGCCGCTCTGCGTTTCTGGCTCTTCAGGTATTGCCTCTTACTGCCTTGAGTCGTGCTATCGGCACAGTCGATTGATTCATTTGCCGACGTTCTTCTTTGCACTCTGGCAGTTCTTTCTCAATGACATCTTCTTCTGCTCTCGGTCGGGTTTCGCAGCCTTACATGTTAAGCGTCAATCGTCGTCATTTCTACAGTCGCAAACTGGTTCATCTTTCATGTCAGTCGTCTTCTTTCGCCTTGACCTTCAAGACTGAGGCACCTTCTCCATGGATGTCGCCGATGAGCTTGAGAATTTTGACCATTCAACTTCTCTCATCCATGACTTTCGTCTCTCTCGTGGCTGAAATGCATACTTCCTTTCGTCTATTTCGCCCCATATTTCTCTTCTACGGCTCCTTTTTCTGCATGATTCTTCCCTATAACTGTCCTTCTTGCAGGCTGTAAGCATAAGACATATCATGACTTACTTATATCGGACATCGCCAGGCATAATGCATATCATTTGTCAATCTTCTAACGTAGCTACATATATCTTCGGCTCATTTCGAAATGAATCTGCCATTTACCTTGTCATCAGCATTTGACAGCTAGACTGATTGTACATAGGACTTATCATATTCATGCTATACTCTGATTCGGATGCAGGTATCTCGCTACTATTTCATCTGTTCTTCATATCATCGCATAATTCTATCGTAATCTATTAACATAGCCTTAATCTCTGTCTTCGACATTCCATTCATATCACTTTTCTCTTTTCTCTCCCGATATCCTAATTCATATATCTTGACAATACGCAAATGACTTAATTCATTCATCTGTCGCTCATATCTTCATTACTTCATATGTAACAGCATCGTACTATCAGTATTGCTGCCTCTTGAGCATAGCACTGCTCATATCATAGCTAGCTAATTCTATTTTCTGCACGCATCTTAATATGTCACATTACTTCGAACTATTAATCCGACAAATCTATCTACTACCATTCATAATCTATCTCATTCTCTCTTCTTTTCTTCCTCTTCTTCTCTTATCAACTCCTATCTACAACATGCCATCACACTAATAAAGCATATGATCAAATAACAATGTATAAATAATTAACAATAATCTATAAACATTATTACACTTACCAATTATCATATTCATTGGCTATATTCCATCTAATCACTACATAGATTCTATATTTATTATTACTTAAAACTATTACAAAAGGAGCAGGCATAGTCCTTGCTACCTTTACTTTCTATCTTCATGTACTACCTTATCCTTACTTTCTATGAGCATCTAACTCTAAACTCTCACTCATAAGTACTTATATAACTAGACTAGTAAAATGAAATATAACTTATCTACATAATTAATTTCTACTAGCTGCTAATATTAACATCTATGTCACAAACTATCATCTATATGATACTCAATCGCATCTAGTATATGCTCACACTACCTTCTAGTAATAGCATTGCAATTGCCATACTATTCATGTTCCATTACCTGCCTAGCGTGGGTCGGTGGAATCATGTCATGACACTTCCTCGTAATTTTCTCAGCAAACTAGGCTGACAGCTATCGACTCAATGGCTCACGGATATTCTAGTTTGACATATGTGGGAACATATGAACATGTCATACTATTATTTGAAACAATTTCTATCTAGTATCTTTATCTAATAATTTCTTCAGACAAAACCAATTGCTGTATCATTAGTGCAATCACCTTTGATCAGTGGCACAATATACGCATAGCGAGGTTGCTGTCAGCTCCTATCAATTGGTACACTTGCCAATTGCCCTTTCTTGTCTTGCCTTATGCTACTAGGCTAATAACAATTTAGTTGACATTCATCTTGATGCCATTATTATTATCTTAGTTAAGAGCATGTTAAATTGTCGTTGAATATGAATATTATTGAGTCCTTCCAAGCGTGCCTTTTCAAGTCAATCTCCCATCATACCGCGATTTAGGGAGACCTATCTTCTTAAGGCCAGGAATGAAGTCAACACAAAACCCGATGACATCCTCTGTTTGATGGCCCATGGAGATGCTTCCTTCTGGCCTAGCGCGGTTACGGACATATTTCTTTAGGACTCCCATGACACTACTAGGAAAAAGCCTATACACAGAATCTTACCAACGGCGCTCTTCAAAATACCATGCTACTGCTACTTAGCAGCAGCGCGTGTCTTCTAAACGCGCTGCTGACTTGGAAATAGCAGTAGCGCGTGCACCGCCTGCAGCGCTACTGCTATTGTTGCCATGACCTTGGCCCCCCGCTAGCTATAGCAGTAGCGCACTTTACTACAGAGCGCTACTGCTATTAAGGTTAGCTGTAGCGCGTTTTGGCAAACACGCTACAACTATACCTACCTTATCCCCACGCGCACGACTGGGCCTCTCACTCACACTCTCACTCTCGCCCGCGTCAACCGTCGTCGTGCGTCGCCGCCGCCGCCGCCTTCGTCCGTCCGCCGCCGAGGTACTCCCCTCCTTCCGTCCCTCCTCCATCCTCCTCGCACATCCTCCCTCCGCTGCACCGCCCTCCCTCCTCCACCGCCTCTCCTCCCTCCGCCTCGGCCGCCCTCCTCCTCCTCCGTCGGCAGCCTCCTCCCACCGCCCTCGACCTCGCCGCCCTAGCTACCTCTCCATCGCCCCACCCCTGCCACTAGTTAGTACTAGATTTAGTAGTAGTAGATGTTAATTTAGGGTTAGCTAGTACTAGATGTTGCTTAGTTAGTACTAGATTTTTAGTAGTAGTAGTGGTAGTTGAACTACTTTAGTTGTAGTTGAACTAGTTTAGTAAGTAAATTAATAAACTAGTTGAACTAGTTGAATTAATGAACTAATCTATTTTTAGTAAGATAATTAATATAACTAGTTGAACTACTTTATTTTTAGAAAGAACTAGTTTTTTCTATTTATAGTAAGTTTATATTTAGTAAGAACTAGTTGAATTAATAAAACTAGTTGAACATGTCATGTTTGTTGTTAGTGATAACTTATATGGTTTCAGGTGACCTCCGTCGTCCCCGCCACCGACCCCTCCGACATCCCCGCCGTCATCCCAGTCACCGACGTACCCCCTCTGACATCGAGGTGAGACCAGCCAAATATCCTTGTATATCTTGTGTTGTTGCTCAAATAGGATATGTGGTTGCCCAAGTGGCCGTTCATGTTCAGTTTACATCTCCGAGTGGCCTATGTTTTGCCGGAGTGTTGATTAATTTCCGTTTCGGCAAATTTCAGGCACTCGATATGTCCTTTTTTAGCAAAGGTCATGCCGGATTTTGTCGTGAATTCTGGCATGACTTGTGCTAGAATATGTACAAGTTTAATCTTTGAATTATGATTGTAGGAAATGTCGTACTTGGACGACGACGGTCTCCCGGGGGAGTGTAGCTGGTGCCACGACGTTCGAGGTATGTGCGACAGATTCGTTTGGCTGGACGAAGATCGGCGCTTCAGCATTAAGCTCGAGGAGACCTTCGATTGTGAAACGGTACGCAACAACAACAAGTGTTTTTTTCTCCATTAAGCATGACTTCAACTATTTCAACGTCTAATTTTCATATTTTACAATTCGACTAGCTTATCCCATGCCATGCAAGACGCTATGTTTTGGAGAGGATGGGTTTTGAAGACCATGAAAATTTCGAAACAAAGAAAATACACCTAAGGACCCATCATGATATGGATTTTGAAGTAAATCTGTGCAATGCTCAGAGCGTAACCCTTTTTTGTTGCCAAAATTGGGAAGCACTTTGCAAAATGTATGGTTTTATGAGGGTATGATTGTCACCATGGATCTTGGTGATCTGACAGTGAGGAAGACAATATGGACATTTGGGTCCTTGTTGATACGCTTCCGATTGTACCGCTATGTGAGTTTCTCAAACATAGTTATTAACTAATTTATATTGTTTATTTCAAAATAGTTGATAGCTTATTTCCATTGACAGCTTATTTTGATTCTTCATAGACTGTGCGGAAGATGGTAGATAAAACCCACTACACCGAAGGCACCCAATTTACGTATAAGGAGAAAAATCATCTGATCGCATTTTGTACTCTTCTTGAAAATTACAATGACTATTATCGAACTCCTCCAAATTATGGTGAATACGTGCCACTACTGCATGTGCTGAACAACGATAACTTCTCTGGAGATACCCTGGTAAGATTTTTTACTATTACGACATCCGTGCATTTTTTGCATACTTCTAAAACTAGTACATCATTGCTAACTACGAAGTTATTATTATGTTTTTCAACCGAAACTCCCGATGGATTGTGTGCCTCATCGATGTCTCTGCATGGTCGCCTCTCGATTCTGAACATCTTGCCGGTAAATCTCGGAGCTCACTGTGCATATCGGATTTCTAAAACCCGTGAACACATGATCATCGAGAATGGAAGAAATGTATGGACATTCGCAAGGAGGTTCTTGGAAGTAACATTCAGCGAAAGGCAAGAATTGGAGACAGGCTAATCTCTATTCTCCATAATGGAGAGTCAGGGGCTATCTTGTTTTTTGTTATTTTACCTTAGAAAATGTAGTAGGTCTTAATCGAATGTAATAGGTCCTATGAGGTACAATATGTTTATTATGTGGTAATGTGTTAGAGTTGATAATGATGATCTTGAGGAGGTGTTATGTGATGTCAATGATGAAAACGATGATATTGAGGAGGTGTTATATGACAATGATGTATTATGATGCTAAGTTGTTAATGATATGATGATGATGATGATGATGATATTATTATATCATTTGGTGAAAGAACCACGGATTAGTTTCAAGTGGATGGACATCCACTTGAAACTAGTCCACGGTTCTTTCACCCCATGATGTAATAACTCATTATGATGTAAAAACAATCTCTAAATTCCTGTTGTATGAAAACCTGTATAAAGGTGTATGAATACAACATGAAAAAGACAAGAAATAAAATACTAAATAATAGTAGTAGCACGGGTAAGGAGAAGCGCTACTACTAACTACCAGTAGCGATGTTCTGAAGAAGCGCTGCTACTAAGTCAATTTAGCGATGGCGTGGGTCAAGACGCTATTGCTAAGCATTAGTATGGCGCTTTATCGATGGCGCTCCTTCCCGCGCTACTGATAGGCCCAAAACCCGCGCTGCTGCTAGGCTTTTCCCTAGTAGTGTGAACCTCTCAAAGGGGTACATATTGTGTAGAAATACGGGGCCCAGAATGACAATCTCGTCAACTAGATGAACTAGGGCGTGCGTCATGATATTGAAGAAGGATGGTGGGAACACCAGCTCAACACTGACAAGACATTGCACCACATCACTCCTTAGCCTTGGTATGATTTCTGGATTGATCACCTTCTGTGAGATTGCATTGAGGAATGCACATAGCTTCACAATGGCTAATTGGACGTTTTCCGGTAGAAGCCCCCTCAATGCAACCGGAAGCGATTGCGTCATAATCACGTGGCGATCATGAGATTTTAGGTTCGAAACTTTTTCTGTGCCATATTTATTATTCCCTTTATATTCGACGAGAAGCCAGTCGGGACCTTCATACTAAGCAGGCATTCAAAGAAGATTTCCTTCTCTTCTTTGGTAAGAGCATAGTTGGCAGGACCTTCATACTGCAAACGTTGCAGGTCCTCCCGTGCCTCAGTTGTATCTTTTGTCTTCCCATACAGGCCCAAGAAGCCTAGCAGGTTCACGCAAAGGTTCTTCGTCACGTGCATCACGTCGATCGAAGAGCGGACCTCTAGGTCTTTCCAGTAGGGTAGGTCCCAAAATATAGATTTCTTCTTCCACATGGGTGCGTGTCCCCCAGCGTCACTCGGAACAGCTAGTCTGTCGGGACCCTTTCCAAAGATTACGTGTAAATCATTGACCATAGCAAGTACGTGATCACCGGTACGTGTAAATGGTTGCCTTTCTTTCGACATTGATGGTTGGTCGGAAGAAATCGACGATGGCCTAGGTACACATTCTTCCTGCAGCTTCCCAGGTATATACTAGCGGTGTCAAGTAAACAGTGCGTGCATGCGTGGCATCCCTTGTTTGTCTGTCCTGAAAGGTTACTGAGAGCGGGCCAATTGTTGATGGTCACGAACAACAACGCCTTTAGGTCAAATTCCACCTGTTTGTGCTCATCCCATGTACGTACACCATTTCCATTCCACAGCTGTAAAAGTTCTTCAACTAATGGCCTTAGGTACACATCAATGTCGTTGCCGGGTTGCTTAGGGCCTTGGATGAGAACTGGCATCATAATGAACTTCCGCTTCATGCACATCCAAGGAGGAAGGTTATACATACATAGAGTCACGGGCCAGGTGCTGTGATTGCTGCTCTGCTCCCCGAAAGGATTAATGCCATCCGCGCTTAAAGCAAACCATACGTTCCTTGGGTCACTTGCAAACTCATCCCAAGATTCTCTCGATTTTTTCCACTGCGACCCGTCGTGGTGCTCTCAACTTCCGTATTTCTTACGGTCCTCACTGTGCCATCGCATCAACTTGGCATGCTCTCCGTTTTTGAACAGACGTTTCAACCGTGGTATTATAGGAGCATACCACATCACCTTCGCAGAACCCTCTTCTGGGGGCTCGCCGTGAACATCACCGGGTCATCTTGTCCGATCTTATACCGTAATGCACCACATATCGGGCATGCGTTCAGATCCTTGTACGCACCGCGGTAGAGGATGCAGTCATTAGGGCATGCATGTATCTTCTGCACCTCCAATCCTAGAGGGCATACGACCTTCTTTGCTGCGTATGTACTATCGGGGAATTCGTTATCCTTTGGAAGCTTCTTCTTCAATATGTGTAGTAGCTTCTCAAATCCTTTGTCAGGCACAGCATTCTCTGCCTTCCACTGCAGCAATTCCAGTACGGTACCGAGCTTTGTATTGCCATCTTTGCAATTGGGGTACAACCCTTTTTTGTGGTCCTCTAACATGCGATCGAACTTCAGCTTCTCCTTTTGACTTTCGCATTGCGTCCTTGCATCGACAATGACCCGGCGGAGATCATCATCATCGGGCACATCGTCTGGTTCCTCTTGATCTTCAGCAGCTTCGCCCGTTGCAGCATCATCATGCACATCGACTGGTTCCTCTTGATGTTCAGTAGCATCACCGAATTCAGGGGGCACATAGTTGTCATCGTACTCTTCTTCTTTGCCGTCTTCCATCATAACCCCTATTTCTCCGTGCCTTGTCCAAACATTATAGTGTGGCATGAAACCCTTGTAAAGCAGGTGGGTGTGAAAGATTTTCCGGTCAGAGTAAGACTTCGTATTCCCACATATAGGGCATGGACAACACATAAAACCATTCTACTTGTTTGCCTCAGCCACTTCGAGAAAATCATGCACGCCCTTAATGTACTCGGAGGTGTGTCTTGAACCGTACATCCATTGCCGGTTCATCTGCGTGCATTATATATAATTAAGTGTGTCAAAAATCATTACAGAACATCATGAATAGATAATTAAGTGACCAAATTAATAGAAGTTCATCATCACATTAAAACCAAAGTACATACATAGTTCTCATCTGACAACATAAAGCTCTGCAGAGCATCTAAATTAATTAAACCATACATTGAAACTATGTAAAACATTTCAATGCGAAAACAAATGCGTTCATAATCGCAACCAATATAACAACTGATCCAACGGCATAATGATACCAAGCCTCGGTCTGAATGGCATATTTTCTAATCTTTCTAATCTTCAAGCGCATTGCATCCATCTTGATCTTGTGATCATCGACGACATCCGCAACATGCAACTCCAATATCATCTTCTCCTCCTCAATTTTTCTAATTTTTTCCTTCAAGAAATTGTTTTCTTCTTCAACTAAATTTAACCTCTCGACAATAGGGTCGGTTGGAATTTCTGGTTCAACAACCTCCTAGATAAATAAATCTACGTCACGTTGGTCGGCATAATTGTCATATTCAATAAATGAACCAGTAGTTATGAAAAGATAATATATACCACATCCGAATCATAGGCAGGACGAGGGCCGACGGGGGCGGATATCAAAACCATCGCACTAAATAAGATACAATAATAAAAGTAAGAAAATTATACAAGTATCTATATAAACATACAAGTAAGAATTTTTTTTCGTTTTAGAAGGAAGATAAGAACAAGAGGCTCTCCACTGTGGTGCTGGCGACGAGATCGGCGCGGGCGATCGACGGCGGTAAAGACGGGGACGGGACATGACGGACCGCTAAACCTAGACAAATATTGAGGAAAATGGAGCTTGGAGGTCGAGCTTGGAGAGGAGAAAGCTTAAGTAGTGTGGCTCGGGCATTCCATCGAACACCTCGTGTGCATAGGAGGTGAGCTAGAGCACCACAAAGCTCTCTCCTCGCCGGCCAGGAAAAACAGAGCAGTGGGAGTGCTCTGCTCGCGGGCGAGGGGTATATATAGGCAATTAATTGGTCCCGGTTCGTGGCACGAACCGGGACTAAAGGGCAGCCTTTGGTCCCGGTTCACGCCACCAACCGGGACGAATTAATGGTGGTGGGCCAGGAGCGAGGCACATTGGTCCCGGTTCGTCCCACCAACCGGGACCAAAAGGTCCAAACGAATCGGGACCAATGGCCCACATGGCCCGGCCGGCCCCCGGGGCTCACGAACCGGGTCCAATGCCCCCATGGGTCTCTGGATTGAACCGGGACTAATGGGCTGACCTGGCCTGGACCATTACCCCCTTTTCTACTAGTGAAATAAACCAATTAGCATCAACTATGAGATGTAATCAACACTACTAGCAACCGACAGGTACCAATCCAAGGTTTTATGACCAATATTGAATATAAGAGATGAACTAGGGTTTGAGATGAGATGGTGTTGGTGAAGATGTTGATGAAGAATAGTGCTCCCACGATGAGAGGGTTGCTGGTGATGATGATGGCTTCGATTTCCCTCCCGGAGGGAAGTATTCCCAGTGGAATCACTCTAAAGGAGAGCAAAATTGCTCCGGCCCAGGTTTCGCCTCATGAGGGTGGCGCTTCCTCCTCCTCACCTTATTTTTTCTAGGTCAAAACCCATCATCTGGCAGAAGATGGGGGCTGGGAGCCTGCCAGTGGCCCCACAATGTACCTAGGAGCGCCCAGGGGTGGTCACGCCTAGGTGCCTTGTGGTCAGCTGGTGGGTCCCCTCTGGTACTTCTTTGCCCTAATACTTCTTATATATTCCATCAAAATTCTCCGTAAAATTTCAGCTCATTTGGAGTTGAGGAGAATAGGTATATCTGATGTAGCTTTTCCAGGTCCAGAATTCCAGCTGCCGGTAATCTCCCTCTTCATGTAAATCTTGCAAATTAAGAGAGAAATTCATTAGAGTTGCCTCACAAAGTGTTATACTGATTAAAAACATTGTAAATAACAGTAGGAAAACATGATGCAAAATGGACGTATTAGTTGTCATTGCGTCCCACAATGGGGAATATCTACATGGATCTTACTTGGGGTTAATCGAGATTCTTTGGAGGTCATGTCATTTAGTGTGACTTTGTTTTCCAATTTCATGTGCGGTCAAAACTTGATGGCTTTAGGTGCGCTCTGGTTATAGTGCATGGCGCGACACAGCCTTAGTTTAAACCTAATTTCCTTGCTGGCCTAGTGTGGGTTTGCCGGGATTAGCGATTGGCCATTTTGGTTGGTGGAGACTTAAGTACTTTTAGGTGGAGAAAAGAGAAGAACAATGATAATTTCAATGGTCAGTGCTTATTTATGTTTAATTCCATCATCAAAATCCTGGACTTAAGAGAGCCTGGTTTCATAGGAGACAGTACACATGGGTGGAAAATTTAGAAAATCCAACATATAAAAGTTGGATTGAGTTCTAGCCAGTGTCGAACGGGAGAAGAAGTTTCCTCCTGTAACAGTGCAAGTGTTACAAAGGGGACTTTCAATCATACACTCCTTTTTGTTGACTCTGGTGAAGCGATTGAGATCGACAACAAAAATATTTTCTCATTCGAACTATCGTGGCTCAAGCTGGAGGACTTCTCGGAATCGGTCGCCAGGAAGTGGGGTAAAGAAAAATGAGGGAGTCTAACGTGGAAAGATGGAAATATAAGGATCTGACACTTCTAACGGTTCTTGAGGGGCTGGGCTAGAAATGAAACTGGAATTTATAAAGTAGAAAAAGAGAGGTTCCTCATTAATAAGGTAAATTTAAAGGTTTAATAGATGGTTAAAGGGGGTAATAATACTCAGTTTTTCCATCTAATTGTGACTGGAAAACATAGAAGAAAGAAAATAATCCAACTTGAACTAGATGAGGGTACAATTGTAGGGAATGAGAACATTAAATTGTATATCTCAAACTTTTATAAGAAGCTCCTTAGGGCTCCAAATAAAAATTTTGTGTCCCTAGATGATGGGGTTGTTGAGATATCCCACACCTCAGTTTCGATGAGAATGAGCTGGTCAATACTCGTTTTAGGAAAATGAGGTGTTCGAGGCCATAACACAAATAAGAAATAAAAGGCACTTGGACCAGATGGATTTTTGGCGGTGTTCAATGGGAAGTGTTGGGATAATTTTAAAGGGGACTTACTGCCCATGTTCTGTTATCTTTTTATTGGCTGGCTTGAACTATTTAAAATTAACTTTCGGACAATCACTTTGTTGATAAAGAAGGAGGACCATTTAGTTTGCTCAATGTTAGCTTACCAAACTGGGTACTAATCACCTCACACAGATTGCGCATATTGTGGTCCAGCCCTTTCAAACTGCTTTGATGCCTGGCCGACACATTTTACAGGGTGTTGTCATGCTGCATGAAACCTTGAATGAAATCCATTCGAATAAAATTGATGGAGTTGCCTTCAAAGTAGATTTCGTGAGGGCTTATCATAAAGTTAAGTGACCATTTCTATAGCAAGCTTTTCTTATGAAGGTTTTTGATGCAACTAGGAGAAAGTTGGTCGAATGCTTTGTAAAAGCGGGCAGTGCTGGCATCAATGTAAATGATGATAGGTCAACTTTTCCGGACACAAAAAGGGACTGCGATGGGGGGGTACGGTGGTCCAATATCTCTTATCTTGTTAAATGTCGTTGCAGATATGCTAGTAATCCCCATTGGTAGAGCCAAATAGGTCTGCCAGGTAGGAGGGCTCATTCCACATCTCGTGGACGAGGGTGTGCCCATAATACAATATGCTAAGGATCCAGTTATTTTCATGGAGCATGACATGACAAAAAATATAAATATGAAGTTGGTTTTATGTCTCTTCGAACAAATGTCCGGGCTGAAAATAAATTTCCATAAAAGGCAATAGTTCTGCTTTGGGAGGGGTAAGGAGGAACATGAAAACTATATACAGTTATTCGGCTGAGAACTTGGATCCCTACCTTTTAGTTATCTAGGAATCCCAATTCATCACCGAAAGTTGACCAACAAAGAATGAAAGTGCATTGAAGATTGATTTGAGAGAAAGCTAAGTTGTTGGAAGGGCAGGATTATGTCTTACGGGGTTCGGCTTACTCCTATTAATTACGTGTTTACAAGCATACCGATGCTCCTGTTATTTATCCTTCTTTCAGGTACCCGTAGGTGTAAGGAAAAGGTTGGACTTTTATCGATCGAGATTTTTTTTGGCAAAGTTATGAGAATAAAACCAAGTACATAATGGCTAAGTGGAACATACTTTGTAGACCGGAAGACCAATGGGGTTTGGGTATCGAGAATCTCAAGGGGGTGTGGACACAATTATTACGTAAGAAATATCTGCATTCCAAAGCTCTAGCACAAGTTAAGGTGCAACCGAATGATTCTCCATTTTTGAAGGGGTTGATGAAGACAAAGGTCACTTTCTTTAACATGAGTAAGTTTATCGTCGGCAATGGCCGTACTACTAGCTAGATTCTGAAAGGATGCTTGAATGGGGGAGACGCCTCTAGCCTTGCAGTAACCAATGTTTTATAATATTTTACAATTGTTAAGACGCTTTTCTGAAAACAATACTAGGTTTTGTTCCCTTAAACATTAAGTTCTGGCGGGTACTAGCATGGGAACAATGGGATAGATGGCTACATTTAGTGTATAGGTTGACGGAGGTCAACATGTCTAATGTGATAGATACATTCCGATGGAAACTTACAGTTTCAGGCGTATTCTCAGACAAATTTACGTTTGTCAACTTGACTAATATTGGACCCATCCTTAGGTCACATCATATTTGAAAAATTAAGGTACCTTTAAAATCCAACGTATTTATGTGCTTTGTGCACAAAAGGAGTGATTTTGACTAAGGTCAACTAGGTGAAATGTAGGTAAGAGGGTATAAGGTTGTTTTTGTGATCAAGAGGAGACTATTCAACTTTGGTTTCTGAAATTCTTTAGTCAGGTTATTGTGGTGAACAATACATATGTTCTTTAATGTGTTTACCCCTAGTAGCATCTCCAATTTCTTCAGTAACTGGTCAAATGGGTGGAGTCTAATCGAATCCGTGTATGACTTTGTGCATTACTTTCGACTATTTGGAACTATCGGAAAGACGTTGTTTTTAACCGAACCAGTATTGCAAACATTTTGTAGGTTATTTACCGGTCGTCTAGATGGATTCGTACGTGGTCACTACTCAGTCGAGTATGGAAGTATGTGAGATTATGCCCTTTGGGAGCAACCGCTGGTAGACGGTGGTACGCGTTACTTATAACCGGTTTGGTTAACGGTCCATATAAAATATTCCCTCCGTTCCAAAATATAGTGCGCCCGTACTTCCCGAGGTTCAATTTTGACCATAAATTTAACCAACGAGAACGACTGCAGCGGGAGCAGAAATTATATAATTGAAAAGTTATTTTAAATACGAATTCGCTGGTATAAATTTTGCTCCCGTCGCAGTCGGTCTCGTTGGTTAGATTTATGGTCAGAGTTGAAGCGCGGGAACAGAGGACGCACTATATTTTGGAATGGAGGGAGTAGGTTGTGACATTTCGTTTTATGATTTGCTTTTGCTTATGTACTGGAGATGAGTTTCGTACTTTGTTGCTGTATTATTTAATAAAATTGTTGTGTACCTCGCTCGATACAGAGGGTTTTCGAAAATACTCTGAAAGAGTATCTCTTGTAGTAAATCATGCCTGCATAATATTCGAATGACGACGGCGTTTGAGATCAAGAAAGCTTCTTCGTGTTGCTGAAGAAATCATATGAGGAACCAACCGAGATCTCTAGTGCGGCAACCAACAACACCACAGCTTGGCTCACTTGCATCAAAGAAGCCACAACTTGGCTCCCAGAATAATTGATGGAGGTTTGGGCAGGCGGCGCGATCGCAGGGATATGGTGGCGGATTGTGGTGGTGGGCGGTGGCGAATGCAGCCAGGCTGAGGCTGAGGCTCGACCCCAGCCTAGCTAGAACTCAACTCGTTAATGCGATTTGGCTTGTACGATGGCTGCTAGCCTGCTGCTGACTCGATTCAATTCGTCCCTGTCCAGTGGTACTACTACTACTGAGTCTGATTGTGGCCAGCCCAGGCAGCCTGCAGCAAGAGGGAGAGGGAGAGGGAGAGGGAGAGGGAGATAGCAGCCGGAGGGAAGGATAAAACCGGATGGGAGTTGATTTGGTCGCTTCCTGGCCTGCCCATGCCGCCCGTCTCCCTCAGTTTCCATTTTTCCCATTCTTTCCTCCCACCCATCACCTTCTTGTTCTTCGCATCTATCCACCTCCACCCATCCATACATTCATGGCCCGGATACATGGACATCTCACATATGTATTATTCATATCTATATATGCCCTTCCTACCTACATCTGTCCTGTCTGCCTGTTATATATCACTCCTTAATTCCTCTGATGGTTGCATCTTCATCTTAATTTTTACTTACCATGCTTGCTTGATGCTCATCCAATTTCATCTCCATCACAAAAGAAGGACCCTCTTGGAGCATCTCCACCGACCAAGATCCTGCCGGCCATAAACGCTTTAGTTCATAGAAAAGCAGTTTCTGGAGACGGCGCTAGCGCGAACGGCCGCAAAGGCAGACCCCACAAAGCCGGCCCGTATCTTCTTTTACGAGTCGGCTTTGCGAGGTCTGACTCTGCGGCCGTTCCCCCCGGCCCGCAAAACGTAAATTTGCACCTCATTTGCAACTCGATTTGCATTTCTTTGCTTTTTCAACCACATTGGATAGGACATCAACCGCTCCCGCTATATGAAGGGCACCGACGGTGGGGCGGCGGGGAGAGGGGAGGTGGTTGGTGGGGAAACGCGCGGGCTTAAATGTCCTCCCACCAACCGCTCCCACTATATGCAGGGCACTGACGGGCCGGGGTGGGGGAACCCGCGTATTTGCGGGGTAAAGTTTTTGCCGCGCTCCTCAAAATTTTTTGTGGGCCGGCCACGTTTGCGGGTTTGTTCGGGCGGGATTTCCCGCGCCGACCCGCATTTTGCCGGTTATTTTGCGGGTCGGGGCCTTTTGCTGGGTCTGCTAGAGTTGCTCTTCACTGGTGAACGTTCATTGGGGGAGGGCTGGCATTTGCAAACGTTTTGATGACAGTTTTAGTTGTATGGGGGTTGGCGGTTTCTTCAGAACTGCGTGACAGTTTCTTCACAGAAAGTCATTTTTCTTCTGAAACTGTCACTGTTTGATCTCGCATCGTAACTAAAACTATCGGGAAAGTGCGTCCGCATGTCACCCCCTTCCCAGCTGACGTTGGCCAGATAACATTACCGCAAAAAAACGCACACACACATAGAAAGTGGTAGAAGATGCCTTCCTTGGTTGAATGGAATCTGTTGTTCTTGGGTGATTCTTCTCCCACCGGCCAGGATGGAGCGGTGCATCTTGCTGCTATGTCACTCCGTCCTACATAGACGAGTAGAGTAGCTACTAGCAAGTGGAAGAGATGCAACGGCAGTTGGCAGGCGTCCGATATCCAGTCACCACCCTCCCTACCTTGTCCGTCGTGCCACTGCCATACCAACTATCCTATGTGGAGTAGCCAATACAAAAGTCGGGCACAGATGATACGACAAAACAGAAACAGATGCATGAGCATGACAAGCCAAGCACCACCCCACGACAAACCCTTCATGAGCTCATGAGCTCGGTTCATGGCTCATGCCTCATGCCTCATGCCAGTGAGTGGCAAAGGACGACGACGACTCAGTTTTAGGAAATTATCATCTAGGAAATCTTGCCATCCGTCCATGCTTCTTCTTACGTGCTAGGTGCTATCACTAGATCAACCAATTAAGCTGTAATAATAATAACATTCGATCGACGGATGATGTCTCTCTTTTCTCAGTCTCAGCAGCTAAGCTGAATCAATGGCTGGCTAATGGTGGGAGGAGCAGAGCAGAGCAGAGAGCTCCATCCTCTGTCTGGTACGTTCAGTCCATCATGTCCTGGCGGGCTGGGGCTGGAGGGCGACCTGGCCCTGCTGCTGCTGGACGATCCAGGAGGAGAACACCTCGAGGGTCTTCATGTCGGCCCGGTAGTGCTTCTGCGTGAAGTCCAGCAGCGACCGCCACGTGAAGTCCGGGTAGGCGCGCGGGTTGGCCGCGTCCACCAGCGTCCCCGGCGGCGCCACCACCTTGTCCATCTCCGGGCAGAGGAAGAAGGCCAGCGACTTCCTGGGGACCTTGCTGTTCACGACCGCGCGGTGGAGACAACTCTTGTACCGCCCGTTGGAGAGCGCCATGAAGGTGTCGCCGATGTTGACGACGAAGGCGTCGGCGCGGGGTCGGATGGAGCGCCACCGGCCCTCGGTGTGCACCTGCAGCCCGCCGACGTTGTCCTGGTGGAGGATGGTCAGCGACGTCGGGTCGCAATGCGGGCCCGTGCCCAGTGTCTCCAACGGACGCTGGCACGGCGGGTAGTAGTTGAGACGCATGATGGAGTCGTTGCCCTCGAAGAAGCGCCGGTAGTGTGCGCGGCCGACCCCCAGGCTCTCCCCGAGCACCTCCATGATCTCCAGCGACAGCCGGCTCATCTCCGAGCAGTACCGGGCGTACACCTCCCTGTAAAAGTCCAATGGTTTCTTTGGTCGTTAGCGTTTTTAGTTCGGCCGTATGGGAGGAAGATGCTCTGCTTTGTTTGGTCTGCTCGGTAAGGTCGCTTACCCGAGGCGGCGGTGGTCCTCGCCGAGGGTGGCGACGATGTAGTCGACGACGAGGGCGGGGTCGGAGGGGCAGGAGCGGAAAGACAAGGTCTCCTTCCAGGGCAGCTTGGAGGCGAACCGGCCGGTGAAGCTGCTGGCGTAGCCACAGGACTCGCCGGGGCGGCGCAGCGCGCGCTGCTTCTCCGGGAGGGGCATGGTGAAGAAGTTGTCCACGCAGCTGTGCGCGGCCGCCAGCAGCTCGGCGTCGATGCCGTGGTTGACGACCTGGAAGAAGCCGTGACGCTCGCACGCCTCGCCCACGAGGCGCGTCACCTCGGCGGCCGCGGCGGCGTCGCCGGAGAGCATGCCGCCGATGTCGATGAGCGGGACGTGCAGCTCCTCGGCGGCGTCCGGGGTCGGGCTCTCGCCCTCGGGCCAGATGAACTGCGACGGGATGTCCGCCCGGCCGCTCAGCACCGCCGCGTCGAACACCGGCTGCACCATGATCGAAGACTGGACCAAGAACCAGGGTACGCTAGGCCAGACCAAACAAACGATCAAGAAGCCGAGATCGATCTGGAGCTGGGAGAGAGTGCAGTGCCGACTGAAACTCACTTGAGTGAGGAGGAGGAGGAGGAGGAGGAGGTGGAGAGGATGGTGGTGACAAGTTGGGTGTCTGCCTCCCTCGCACCCTCGCTGCCCTTTTATACACGGCCGCGGCCGGGGTGCTCCTCTCCTCTGTTTTTTCTCTGTTTCTCTCTCTGCTTTGTGTTGGTGAGAGGGAGGGAGGGAGGAGTGCTTGGCGCCACACGCAAACAGCAATACACAGTGTGCCGGAATATTGCTCCGTATAGTAGATAGTACTCGCCCACATTCATCTCTGCCCACCAACACAACAAAAGTAACTAGTGTAGTGCTATTTTGGCACAGTGAAACATGTGGGGGGCTCTGTGCAACTTTTGTTTTAGGATGTTCCTTCCTACATTGTTTCCACTATTTTGGCGCAGCGACGTGGGGCTAAACAAATGTTTTTGGGAAAGACTAACACGCACACGTGTGCCAGTTTTGCAGCTCGCCCACACGCGTGGATGACCGTTCAGTCGAGTTTGCACGAATCTTGACACATTGAAGCAGATTTCGCCTGCCACGTAGGATGGGGCTGGTGTGTGGGTGTTAGAGAGTTCGCCCACACGCCCGCAGCACGCGGTTTGGCAGCTGCGCTGTGTAGGCAAACTAGTTTCTGCCCACAGAGCCAACACCTAGTCCACGCGCGTGTGGGCGAACTGATTTTGCCCACACGACGCCGTACATTGTTGGATGGCAAATGCAGTAAGCGTACGTGGCAACTAGGTAAACACACATGGCAATTATGATTCGTTGCAAGACGGCAACTGCGCGTACATGGCAACCAGATAAACACACATGGCAACTGTGATTAACCATACATGGCAACTATGTTTGGACCACACGTGACAATTAGGTAAACACACATGACAACTATTGTTTGACCATATGTTGCAAGTAGTTAATCACACACGGCAACTATGGTTTGATTACACATGGCAACTACCATAAATTAGACATGGCAACTATAGTTAACCAAAACAGATAGATTTGTCATGATTTTACAACTACATTTGCCATCCCCGGATAACTGCATCTGCCATCTCGGATGGCAACTAAATCGTCATCCCGCGGGAGTACCTAACGTAGCTGCGCCAGAATGTGTGGGCCTTTTTTGCTTCGTGCCACACGCGCCGGGTGAAGATGAGTAGTACTTTGTTTGATGTGTGGCACGAGTAGCTGCGCCCACACATGTGAGCAATTCTAATGTTCACCCACACACAACCCGTGTGGGCTGCCTCCAGCTCGCGCCACACATGATGTGTGGGCGGATGGCTAGCACGTGTGGCAGTTATCCACGTCCATGTTTTTAGTTCTTATTATGTCCATCGTACCTGGATGTATGCATCAGTCCATGCAGAGCCCGTGGGATATCCAGGTTTTTTCAAAGATGACGCCCTCTATCTTTTGCACATGCAAATTAAACATAAATGTTGCTATTGTACGTGGGGTTAATTCTCTCGACATTTTAATAGCTCTAGGGAAAATAATAGGTACTTTTTCCGATAAAAATAAATATGTATATAATTTAATCGGCCATTCAACGTTATGTCCTTAGGGCATATTCAATGCTGACCTCGGACACACTTTTTATTCTCGGGTTGGTCCGGACTCCAGACACTGATGCGGGAGCCAGCCATCCATCTATGCCTTTGCATGTCACGTTTGAGCGGAGACATGCATGTCAGGATGTCCGACGTGGTGTCTTTTTGTTCGCTAGACGGACGTCCGGACTCCTTCAATTCCCTCCCCCTCCTCGCCTCTAGTTTGCCGGAATTGGGACGTTCAGAAATGTCCGCGGACGCTTAAAACTGGATGGCAAAGAATGTGGGGACTCCCACAAAGAATTTATAGACGATCTGAGGGTCCGTGTTAAAGATGTCCAACCTTGCAACTTTATTGTGACTCTTCCAACATCACGAAAATTCTTTCTGGGCCTAGTATACGACATTGTTAATGAGCATACATTTAGCGTAACAAAACAACAATTCCACATTTCCAGGAGAAACGTAACCCTCTGCTGTGTTGTCAAACACTAGTCGTGGAACGCTGAGTATAAAGTTCCAGCTAAGATTCTAAGTAACGTCTGCAGAAAAGGTAATCTGTTTATTTTTCTTTGATGACCATGAACCAACAGTTGACTAGTCGGTGCTCGTACATATATGGCTAAACAAGTGGAGATCAATCCAGATAGCTCGGAGATGTCATCGCTGGTCATTTGGACAGCACACCTTTTGAATCTTTTATTATCCTGCATCACTTTGTTTTTTGTATGACTTCTTGCCCATCACCTTTTCTATTTACTCCTTAATAAAAATATGGTAGGAAAAAGGTACCCATTATATACTTTTGGCCTTTGAAGCTGCCTTTACTTTATTTTGCCTGTGTGCCGGAATATTGGCCGGCCAAAACTTCCCCAAATTCGTCTCTACCTACCAACAGAACAAAATATTTCTTTTCTCAAAAAATATATTGTGCAGTGCTATTTTCGCACAGAGAAACATATGCGGGTTCTGTACAGCTTTCTTGTTTCAGTATGTTCCTACATTGTTTTCACTATTTTCAGGCAGTGACTCGGAGCTTAACAAACATCCTCAATTTTTCTACATTTTTTTTTGTGGCTGGCTGTATGCATCCGTCTATACAGACCGAAGGATATCCACTATTTTAGAGAAGAAAAAAAATCTGTCTTCTACTGTTTTTTTTCTTTTGCGGTTGGAAATCTGTCTTCTACTGTTGCACCAGAATGGACCGGTTAGCAAACCTTTCAGTTTCTTTCTAGATATATAATCATAACATAATTGTGGTATGGTACCTGAGATTAACTTAATTATCTTGAAATTTGATCGGCTCTAGTGAAAAATATAAGAGCAACAGTACATCCATGGACAGAATATTATGCACCTTACGCATGAACTGCTGTGGGAAACTTCCAATATAAATTAACCGACCCTACAACATGATGTGGTTATGTTGCAACTTAATTTGGATGTTGGAGGTGTACATAACATTGTTAACTACCAGCATACATTTGAACAAACATTCTATCCTTATTTTCCGGAGATGCACAATCACCGACTTAGTTGACAAACACTCGTCATGGAATGCTACGTATGGAGGCCCAACTAATATTAAATCATCTCTAGAAAATGTAATCTTTTCCCCCCTGTGATGACCATAAGCCAACAGTTGACTAATCGGTGCACGTAGATATATGGCTAAACAAGTGGAGGTCAATCCATATAGCTAGGAGATGGCATCCTTGTCCATTTGGACAATGCACTTTTTGAATCTTTTATGCCGCGTCTAGTTTGTTTATTGTATGACTTCTTGTTCATCACCTTTTCTATGTACTCCTTAATAAAAATATGGTAGGAAAAGGTACCCATTATATACTTGGTAGCCTTAACACTTTTGGCCTTTGAAACTGCCTTTACATTCTTTTCCCTTTGACTTCAAGCTCACCAATTGTTCTATCTTTTTTTTTCCTATACAACTGTGGCAGAGATCATTACGGTGTATAGTATCTCTTGTTTTGCTCGATAGTCCACACATTTTTTGTCCTTCCAGCTAGCTATCACTACTTCGTTTTCTCTTTGAGTTGGGGATGCCACATTTTCTATGTTGTTTTGTATACATAATTAGGGCAGAGGTGTACACTGAATTAAATTTGTAGTATAATTTTGAGCCAGCACTCTTCTGTTTTCTCATTGACTTTTTTGCTTACCACCTTTTCTATCTTAATTTGTATACACAATATGAGAGATAAAACTAAGATGTACTATATCGAATCAATTTTTTCATTCTCGCTTCTAAGCTAAAGTACTTTGTTTTCTCTTACGGCGCCGCCTTAGCCGCATATCGAATCAATTTGTATAAATAATTAGGGCGCCGCCTTAGCCGCATGCTCTGGCACCACCACCAGCGTATCCAAAACTGAGGTGTCAGCTCCGGATCATTCGACCTCACCCCCCCCGGGCAAGAGAGAAGGAGAATGGCGCTGCCACCATACCTTGGATCGCCATCCCCGCTTGCCTGCATAGGTGAGATGCGGCCGCCAATTAGTCGTGCAGCTTCGTCGAGGGCCACCACCATGAACCTCTCGAGGAGAAGACCCCGACACCATTTGCAAGTGGGCTTTTCCCATCGGCATGTCCTAGTAGAGCAACGTGGGCCAAGTTGGAATCATCTACCTTCATTATTTTTAACCTTCGCGTCTTTACTCTGTAAATCATTTTAGGAGAGTGTCTCCCCTGGCATCTCAATCCAGATGTACATAACAATTTTTTTTACAATGTTTCATAGGTCCAAAGTTCAAAAAGTTAACAGCACCACGTCAGGGAGCTCCCTCCTTTCCCTTTCGTCAAAAAGAAGAAGAGCTCTTTAACTTAAAAGATTGAGTGCGCAATCTAAAATGGCATCAATTGGCTTAATGTAAGCTAGTACGGAGCTACTGTCATGATTGCATCAACAAAGCCCCGATCAAGTTTGTCTTTCATGTGTGCTGTTGGTTGGCTACAAAACAAAATGTCAAGGACTAAAAATACTGCGCCCATAGGTTGAGAGCAGTAGATCTCGGAATCAGAAGATTACAAATAAGAAATGTCGCCACCGTTCGAACGGTTTTGGCGCCACGCAGCGCCTACTACCCCCCCTGCTAGCCATACTTAACGCTGCTCCGTCGACGGAGAAGACGACACACCACCCTAGCTCTAGCTCGTACGATCACACATACTTAATCTCCCATGCTTAATTCTTCCTTCCTGTTCCTGTCAGGACATGCATGTGGCGATTTGATTAGTTAGGTGCTAATTAATCAGGATCACAACAGCACAAAAGCTAGCTAGACGCCAAGCTAATCGATCTAGCTCCTTCTCTTGATCTCATATATGCAAAGATTGCATTGTGCTACCGTGCTTTGTTTCCTGCCCATACATACATGACTAAACAACACTAAAAAAATCATCCAAAAGAAAAATTAAATTTAATGTGTTGTGTGAATAAGGCATGCAGATGGGTTCATGTATACATACAAAAGAAAGTACAGCTCTTAGAGTTGCATCCCTTGTTGTTTTGTGCTAGCTCCAGCTCCACGAACACAATACAAACTGATGTCACCACTGACGATATATGCATTATTACTATTTATTTACTATACTTAATTCCCTGGTGATGAGGACGATGATGATGATGTTCTTGTCTGGTTAATTAGCATGATCTACTTGCTTCTTTTGATCTATGTAGTTAGCTACATATCATTTTTGATCCGTATGTTAGCCAGTAGAATCAAATTAAGGTATCTATCGTCTCATCCAATGGCAAGTTTGCAAGTGTGTGTGTGTGTGTGTGTGTGTGTGTGTGTGTGTGTGTGTGTGTGTGTGTGTGTGTGTGTGTGTGTGTGTGTGTGTGTGTGTGTGTGTGTGTGTGTGTGTGTGTGTGTGTGTGTGTGTGTGTGTGTGTGGTTTGGATGTGTGTGGTAACTAAACTATTAGTGCAACCTTATCTTGATCTGCTTGATTAATTACATAGTGACCATATCGATTGACACATCTCAATAGTTATACGATATAATAGAAAGCTAAGTCTATCTATCTACAGTTACCACGCGCCAGCTGCAGATCGACCAATCCCAACATGCGCATAATTATAGGGATAGATAGCGATAATACAGTATGATATCTTGACACATAGGCATCAATGGCAGGTGATGGAGCGGCTGTGTTCGATTGCCCAACGGCACCACGAACAAGACAAATGAAGAACGGTACATATACTGGGCACATTAATACATAGGAAGAAACAAATGTCCATAGCAACTCATGTATATCTATCCATGTATTTCTAAATATAGTGTGAATGGCAACGAACTATATTCATCTTAATCCTATAGCTCGAAAGTGGCCTTCTCTTTTCTGTTTACCATTTTTTTTCCAGGAAACTAACATGAGCTCCCCTTATTGATTAGGAAGGAAGCAATTTCTCACCAACACTATGATCAGTTTCATAAAATGAGCGACTTGCAAGATAAGCTGACTAGCTACTGCCAAATTGGGAAACAATGGAAGTCATATAAAAAACCCCACGGAGATGCATTTAGTTAACAATCATCTTTCAAATGGAAAACTTAGCAATGATGTAGTTACTACAGGTGACATTATGATGCATGTTACAATTTTGAGTGGGTGATTTCGCCAGTGTAGGGTTCTTGTGCTCTGAGACATCGAGAGGTGGTCTATGTGCAACATATTATAACAGGTGGAAGATTGAGGAGGGACAATATGACCATACAGTGTTATGAACAACAATGACAGACCTTGTCAATGCAGGGAGAAGGAGGAACGATGGGGGGGTGGGGGGGTGAGAACATGGACAATAGAGGAAGGGTATACTTCACTGTTACTGAGAATTCAACGATGGAGCAACACATGAGGGACATGCATGGTGGCGGTGACGTCGGAGAGGAAGTGCACATAAGTGAAATAGTTTATTAGGATGAGACAAATGATCGCGAGGGAGGGGTAAGATTGGTATTTATGCTTGGGGAATGACATAACCGAAAACAAATACAATGAAGCAAGCAGGGGATTTCGTCTTATGGTGTATGATCCTGCTTGTCGGTGTTTCATTATTGACAGAAAACAAGTACAACAATTAGACACAGAGACACATGCACATCACCACAAAGGGGCACACAATGCTCGTTGAAGTATCGATTCGTGGAGATTTGAGATTGACGAAGTAACCATAGACACCTGGATATATGTCAACTCCCACTGTAAAAATATTCCGTCATACTACACACATGACTTTAAACCCAGCAGTTAGTCTTTGTTGAGCTAAAAATATAACTGTACGACTAACCATCCAACCCGAAGTTTTTTTTGCGTCAGGTGCGTGCAAAAATGTGTTAGCCTGAAAATAACACATTACTAACCATCCATGCATATAGCGTGCGTCAGGGGCGTGAGGAGTCATGTGTTCTTTTTGCTGAGGGATAAAGCACGTATCTAATCATGAGATTATTTCGTGCCATTATGTCTTCCATTCTGTGTTCCAGCTTGAATTAGTATGTGAAATGGTCACCTTTTTAAGCATGACTCATGATTCCAGCTTAGGTAGGCCAGGCAGATAACGCCCCGATCTGATCCTTACACCTATATCGACCAGTCGGGCGTAGGTACACGTCTATACGCATTGCGCGCTGCAATAAAGTGGGACACGTAGCTACCAGCTAACTTAATTTTTAGTGGGGCATGACTTATTTTGTGAAAGTTCAGGTGGTGAATCTTTTCTTGATTTATGTCAGAAAATCTCCACAACCTTCGACGATCAAGTCATGTCTATGTCGAGAGATCCCTTCAACGATTCACAATCAAGTCATGTCTATGACTGCGAATGCTCCTGGCTTGCCAATGTATAACACAAGGTTGCCTAATTAATTAGGCAAGAAGCCAATTTCTATATATATGCATGCATGGCATGGCTAGCTACGGAGCTAGGCCCAACAACACAATCCCTTATCAACGATACTTGACAACCACACGCGATTTGGCCCATGTCTAATCTAATCGGCACCGGTGCCGTATATATATGTGCGCGAGTAGGTATTAGGTCTCCAATCTAGCTAGGAGACCAGGTTGTGTGGTTGTGCACGGTGTGTGTACAGCATGCATGCAAACCATAAGTCCAAAGCAAGGTAGCTAGGGATGGATGACACATCCAAATCAAGATCGAGCAACGTATATTCTACCGCTTACACGGGAAGCACGAGTCGCGTTGTATATGCATGCGTTTTATTTCCATATATCAACAAGCCAGCAGGCAGCAGGGCAACAACCATGTGTAGAGTAGTGAAGTTAATCGTCACGACTTGGTACGTTAGGCATGCATGCATGCATGCCAAACTAACGGCTACATATATCTGGGCAGGCATTGCATGCATGCCTTGTTCCCACATATCCACCGAATATACGTGTGTAGGCAGCACTGGTCGGTCGAGTGCGTGCCATGCAGGGATGTGTATTAGGGCACGTGTCCATTAGTAATGGCCAAGGCCAGATGAGGTGAAACAAGACCGACCGAACAATTTGCAATGCAATGGATGCATGGGGCACCACTTTACATGCGTGCAATCTTACCGGTGACTGATAGCCGGCTCGAGAACACCACTAGCTTCCTCCTGACTAGCCTCTTGGCTGATGGTTCGGGGAACATTTTTGTTTGAATCAAGATCTCTAAACCGCAAAAACAAAAGTTCTCCGGCCAAAAACAATATCTTAACACTTGTATATTTTTTTTTCAATATCTTAGTAGTAGCTTAATTATGTCTTGTCAGAACAGCATATTTTACACGGTCTTAAACATGATTTACCTTTTGAGGGTCTTCAACATGATATTAAGTCTTAGTACTTGTCAAAATATGGCACTTCAAATGATTATACATTCAAAGAAGTATTGCTATCTCAATTGATGGTGATAATTTGTTATCACTAACTAAAGAAAGGAAAAAATTTGGATGCATGGTTACCGTCAGCAAAAAACTTACCTTTTTCTGGGATACAAAAAAAAAACAGACCTTACCAACATGTGATTTACCTGTCAATAATAATGCGATTGTTTAAATAAATGTTCGTCAATTTCTACCCATGAATTACCTTATATTTTGATTAGAAATTTGGTAAGTAAATTTAAATGGAATTGGTTCAGAAAATAAGTAAATTAAGATGATTATTTATCGTATACATGAAAGGTTGGACGAAGGGGTGGTGGAAAGAAAAGTGAAATGAGAACCTTACTTTTTTTTAAGTAGTACTCCCTCCGTCCCGAAAAACATGTCGCAGCGCCGTTTTTACAATTTAACCCTCGTTGTTTTCCCGACCAAACCCGCGGTCCTCTCTCTCCTTCCTCACTCTTCTCCGACGCCGGCCGATTTGGTCGCGCCCGCCCCCGCCCACGGCCCCGCCCGCCCGCCCACGGCTCCCCTCCCACCGCCCACGCGCTCCCCTTCCGGCACCCCACGCCTCCGCCTCGTTTCCCTCCCCTCCGCCCACCGCATCGTTCCCCTCTGCTACCACCCTTCAAGGTTCAATTTTTGGAGACCACTGTCCGCATCTGTCCATCGTCGACCACGAAGCTCGCCCCCTCCATGGACGCCATCGACCCGAGCACAAGAAAGCACGGGTGCCCCTTCTCCACTCCACGGACGGCTACATGCTCAAGGTGGAGGAGCTCACTGTGTTAAAAAGGTGGAGAAGCTCACCGTCGAACTCGCCGGAGTGGTGCTCGCCGTCGGCCCCGCGCATCCGGGCCCAGCGCCGCCGCCGCCAAAGACCACCTCTTCAAGGCATCAAATGCGCCCACCATTCTTGCCATTTCAATTTCAGAGAGACCATATGCAGGGCATCAGATGCATATCTAATTTCGAATTTCTGCTCTGTTTGTCAAACCACTTTCAGTTGTGTTTACTTTCAGATCTGTTTGTCTCTCGCAGGGCTCGCAGGACCACCCGGGCCTGGTCACCATCGCCATGGAGGATATCCTGCAGTTCGTGGCGTCCATCGGTGGTGCAGGACACCCACGTCTTCGATCTGCTGGAGCCCAAGGAGCAGGAGGTCCTGGTGCTAGAGGATGCACATGACAAGACCAATCTCAAGGGCCTCTCCAAGGTTTACTCTGCTCTAACAAATCAACCTCTTTTCAAATTACAGAGGATTGCAGAAAAGTTATGTTTGTTGTGTGTATCACAAATTCAGTTTTAGTTCCAGTGAAGTTTCTTGTCCTTTATGTTTATTCTTATCAAAAACAAATTGAACTAACCAGATTGCAACTAACCAGCCTACTGTCTAGCACTTTGTCTACTGCAGATTTACGAGCAAAAAACTCACTCCATATGTCTACTGTCTAGCACTTTCTGCATGAAATCTGCAACTTATTTATTCTCATGAACTTGCTAAAATGGTTTTACCAACAAATTTCAGTACCATCACCAATCCATGATGAAATTGTAGTTTCACTTCACTGTACATAACCTTTATGCATTTTAGAAATACTCCATGGCAGTATCTAGTAACACTGTCAGTTACTGAATCTATATCTATAGTACTCCATGGCAAAGATTAGTGCATTTCTAAAATGGCAAAGATTATGGCACAAAGTTTAATTACATCACATCAAAATCTCAAATTCTTGCTCAAAATCTCAAATCTAAATTTGATGGAGTATTCGACAGCAGTCTCTGATTGCTGAAAGCATCTGTTGCAGATATTGTTTGGCTGGTGATATTGCTTACTGCAGCTAGAGTAGAAGAAGGAATAGGAGTAGCTGTAAATAAAAAAATGGGTGTCCATATTTAGGAGCAGTAACTTTGTTAGGAAGAAAGCTAGCTCTCAACAGAGTTACTCCATTTGATATGTGATATTTTTATCCTAGAGTAGATTGTTAGGAGATGTTGTTTTTATCTCTGAACTTGTATGATATGTGAACCCCAAAAAATGCATCATCAAACAGGTGCAGGTTGATGCCACTCCATTTGTCACATCATAGACTAGACTAGGTGATCATTTTCTTTTTAAATGCTAGGAAAAGGGGAGGTGTTCGCCATATTATAGAGAGCAGAAAGATTGATGGCTAGGGAAACCCAAGAAGTAAAAGGAACAGCACTGAAAGCAAATAGACCATGCAAATAACCAACATTAATTCTAATTAATTCAAATAAATCCAAATAACACAAATTAATTCAAATAATCCAAATTAATTCAATTAATCCAAATGACCCAAATTAATTCAAATAATTAAGCCAAGTAACCCAGATAATTCCAATAAATT
This sequence comes from Aegilops speltoides, assembly GCA_021437245.1. NCBI lineage: Eukaryota > Viridiplantae > Streptophyta > Magnoliopsida > Poales > Poaceae > Aegilops > Aegilops speltoides. The sequence goes on along the minus strand of CM038145.1, from coordinate 524,547,292 downwards.
CCAACAAGGAGTTGATATACAAGGATTAGACAAGGCATACACAAGGGCATGACATAAGGGCATCTTTGTCCCCTCTTGACACAAGATTACACAAGACATACACAAGGAGCACCTGAGTACATGACATAAGGGCCTCCTTGCCCCCTCTTGACTACATTCTTTCTCTGGCCACTTCTTCCCTTCCCTTCCCTTTACTTTTCTTTCTTTTCCCTTCTTTAGCCAATTCTTTCCTTTCATTCTCTTTTCCTATTGCAATTTCCATTTCTTCTATAATGGCCCTAGTATCAACAACTACCCGACTGTCGCAATATACACTGATGATTTCCCTACCAGCATTCTGAATGCAATCCATGTGCAAGTGGGGCAACTTATATTGATTTCCTCCTTTGACTTTCATAACTTCAAACATAACTGCTTCTAATGTGATAAAGCTTCTGTGCAACTTGTCGGGATCGTAGTTCTCGAATTCCTCTTCCACACCCTGTATCAGTTCCTGGATGTTTGTAGGTGACCTGCAGTCGGTTAGAGACTAGAGAGAGGTATGGAAGCAGAGGTCCAAACAATTTAACTCAGGGCTATTTGGGGGCTGTTGTAGCAATCGGATGTCAAGATCAGTTTATTCCACAGCTTCTCGAAAAGCTACATCATTGGGAAGGACATGGGGCTTTGCATTATCCTGTTGGATGAATATTGTTGCTCCCTCGTCATCGTCAGGCCACTTATCCTGAATTGCCGGGATAACCTTATTGATTAGATAATCTCTGCACACAGGCCTAGTTACTTTCACTGATGTCAACACTTTTGTTCCCTTTGTTCTGTTATGACTTGTCCGCTTAGCCTCAGTCTCTTCAACGAATGCCCAAATGCCAATCTTCCCGTCGAATGTTAGCTCCCCCTCATTGTTATATCGAGGCCTGGCAACAGCTGTTAGGAACATCACCTTCCCAATGATGTGAGTGTTTGACACGGTGCGCTTCGGCTCAGGTTCTCCTGGAAGTACATAGTAACAATTCTTCACTCTCGTCATGTCAAACCACTTCTCATCGATGTGAACCATATTCGTCATTGGTTTAAACATAGCCCGAGAAGTTGAGATTGAATTGTCATCGACCATGGACATACAAAATTTCAATCTCGCAAGCTTGTTCTCTAGCTTGAGGTGAGGCTTCACGGTGCTTGTGATGCGGTTGAGCTCATTCAACTGGAACCTCTTATGTAGGGTCGATCGGGCCACACCTAGAGACCGTGCCAGAGATCGAATTGTCCTTCTTTTATGTAGTGGGATTGTTGAGGTCCTCTCTAGATCCAGCTCCTTTCTCTTTCGGCCAGATCTTCCTGGCTTCTTGCTTGAGACATCTACTTCTTTGCCATCGGCAATTTGCTTTTTGGCTTCTTCCCAGATTCTTTCAACAGATCGTACACTTATGTCCAACAGGTTTGAGACTAGCAGCTTGTCGTCTAGTTGAACAGACCCATCTCTGAGCTCGATTACCAGCAAAGCGAAGTAAACACCATGCCTCTCCTTATCTGACAATTCTCTTCTCTTCTCTTGAAGTATCCAATTCATAACTTCATCCTCTTCCTCTTGAGCTTCGTCCTCTTTCCCTTCATCTTCTGGAGGCATCCAATTCATAGCTTCATCGTCTTCCTCTTGAGGCATCAAGTTCAAATCCATAGTTCCATTCTCTGCCACTTGAGGTTCCTCCTGTTCAGGGATCCAATTCAAATTAATACCTTCATCGTCTTTCTCTTGAGGCATCAAGTTCAAATCAATAGTTTCATGTTCTTCCTTTTGAGGCATCAAGTTCAAATCCATAGTTATGTTTTCTGCCATCAATGACAAAAGATGAGTACACCATGGTACCATAACAAGAATATACACACACAAAATGAGTATGCAAGTCAAACAAGAAATAGGTGCCATGGAACCATTTCTAGTTTGGTTGCCACGGTAGCCAAACAAGAAATGCTGCCATGGCAGCCTTTCTACAAATGGCTGCCATGGCACCATTTCTACAAATGGCTGCCATGGCACCATTTATAGAAAGGCTGCCATGGCAGCCAAACACTTTGCTCTAACCATAAGCCATTTTCTCTAGTTAGAGTAGTTAACAGAATTTTACTCTAGTTAGAGTAGTTTTGCTGAATTTTACTTGCTCATAGTACCATGCCTGTGGTAGAAAAGTGTCAAGAAAAATATACTCCTGTCAATAGAATCAAAACTGATTTATTACCTTTGCATATAAACTACTCCTAGTGAATTAGCATCAATAATTGTAGTTCAACTGAATTTTACAAAATCTGACCAAATGTGTAGTTAGTCAGTGAGCTACAGATCATTTGCACTTGACAATGTTTGTGACCATTTGCTTTTACAAAATCTAAACCAATGTGGCTCTACAAATCATAGCAGGAAGTACTCTGGCTCTACTGAAAATTGTTTGAAACAGGAAAATGGATCATAATTATTTTGAATTTTGTTGGACTCTTGTTGACCAGATTTACTGGATGCTGTTAGTGGATCAGAACATGTTGTTAGCAACTCTAAATTTACTCAAGACCTTGGTATTAATGCATGTTTAACTGAATTTACTCAAGTCCTTTGTTTAACAAAATTTCCCTTTTGTTTACACACAGTTACAATAGTTTAACTAAAATTTAACCCTGCATCAGCACATTAAGCAAGCAACATCAGCAGATTAAGCAAGCAAGGAACATCAGCAGATCAGCAAATTAAGCAAGCAAGCAATATCAGCATATCAGCAAATTAAGCAAGCAACACAAGTACTCCATGATCAGCAGTAGTTTCTTTAATAATTTTCAGTTAACAACCATCATGATTCTGTTCACGATGATCAGCAGCGTTTTCTGTATAATGAATGTACTCCAAGAATTTTAAGTTAACAAATGAATTTACTCCATGATTGGCATTGTCATGATTCAGTTAACAGTAAACCATTTCACTAACTTTTAGGTAGCAGTATTCTGATGGACTACCTTCTTCAGAGTGCAGACGAGCACAACACGGCTTCACTTGGGTCAGCAACAGCAACACAGGCAAAGGAAGATCAGGTTCGACGCAGATCAGGTTCGACGCAGAGGAACCCACGAGCAGAAGATTAGCCCAGCTGTGCGCTTGGGTTCAGGTTCAATTTCAACCCAGCTGTGTGCTTGGGTTCAGGTTCAGGTTCTCCCACAGTGCAGAAGATCAGCAGCAGCACCACGACAGAGGAGCAATAGCAGCATCACGTAGAGCTCCACCTGTGACAGGGGAGAAGCAGCTGCGCGGGCGCGCGGGCAAGCGAGAAGGAGCAGCACGGCGACACACGGGAGCTCGAGGAGGACTCACGGGAGATATAGGAGGACGAGCGTGAGCTCCTAGTCAATCGAATCGTGGAGGCAGGTTCCGGCGACGGCCGTAGGGGATCGCAGATGGAGGGATCGCGGCGGCGCACGCGTGGGAGCTCAAGAAGGAGACGCGGGACCTCGAGGAGGATGCACGGGATCTCGAGGAGGACGAGCAGGAGCTCCTGGTCCACCGGATGGTGCTAGGAAGTTCTGGCGACGCCGCAGGTAATCGCGGCGGGAGGAGATCGCGGCAGCACAGGATTGGGCGGCGGCACAGGATTGGGCTGCGGCGGCGGTACTTGGCGACGGCGGCGGCAGCAGATCACTTCCCTGGTGGGCGACGAATCGCGCAGCTGGGCGGCCCCGGCCCCTGGCGACACGCGCACGACGGCGGAGGAAGAAGACGATGGCGGAGGGACTTGTTTGAGATGGTTTTGAAATTGTGAGGTCTTTTTTGCAAAAGTATCAGGCGTGCGACATGTTTTTCGGGACGGAGGGAGTAGTAGAGATGTCGTTGTAGTTTTTGTCATCGTAATAAGTTGCATGAGGAACAAAAAGTTGCATGAGGAACAAAAAGCACCACGTTCCGCAACCGCACAACACGCGTCCGCTAGCACGTACATGTGCTACCATCACAACATGGCCTGCTTGCCATCGAGACAATGGCATGCGCCAGCCTCTCAGTTTGTATGCGTGTGCCTATGGAGCTAGCTAGGTAGCCCGGTATCGAAAACAAAAACTAGGTAGCCAGGTTCCAGTAAGTTCCAAAGTATTTGCTGTCCTATGAGACAAGCGTTTGTGTCATTACAAAAATCCATGGCTTTGTCCTTTCATCTCCAGCAAGCCGTGAGCACTGTGACGCTAGGGATCGAGTGAGCTAATTATATAACCATATTAATTAAGCTGAGTGAGCTAATTTGCAGGGGTTGTCGGTGTGCACTCCCCGAATTGAGGATGATTGTTATTTAACGGTTTTGATCAGCCAGCTAGATGCATGAGGACAAGGGCGGCTGATCAGCTCTCCGAATATACACAAGAGATCAACACATAGGGAATTTCCAACATGACTTGTTGATCTTATATGTGTGCCTAGCTGCCTGTCGGTCATGTCCAACTGGATCAGCATCATGCATCTTGTAATACAACTGGATTGAACTGTATATATTTACTTCCTAGCTAGAAATAAAATACTCCATGTGTTCCCAATTGATTGCTTAAAATTCAGGAGGCTTTTTAGTGAAAAGGAGAGGCAAACAAAATTCAAGCTGATGCCAAAAATGAATGTGGTCTATATGCCGAGCAAAAGTACTACTCCCTCCGTCCCATAATATAAGAACGTTTTTGACACTAGTGTAGTGTTAAAAACGTTCTTATATTTTGGGACAGAGGGAGTAATAGATTAGGGTTATATATGCCTTTTGGGAAAACCAACAAAATTGACAAATATGTCTCCTCTTCGTTTGGGTCCGACAATTGCAGTAGATACAGACTCTAATTACGACACGAAATAATTAACACATTTTAATCGATATAGTGTTCTATATGTAATTCGGACAATTGAAGTCTCAATCTCTTTAAAAAGACATAAGTTTTCCTTTCCTAACATGCAGACGCTTCGTTCTCCCTCACTCTGTTTCGATTTTATCTCTCCTATCTCATGGTTTTTATCACCGATCTTACCTGTAGAAACATTTTAACAGTCTCACCTTTTATTAAATTACCAAATAAAAATATGTTTACTTTCGTAAGCCAATAAGTTGTTACTACCAGATAAGTTGAAATTTATTTAGGTAGGTAAATCTTTTCTAATATTTAATAAATATTTATTTACTCAATCACATTAATATGGGAAAGTAGTCAGCTCGCTTCAGCTCATGTAGTCATTGCCAGGTGGTCCATGGATCTGGATATAATTTTTGTTGCTACCATGACACTATGACAGGTTATAAATGGGTTGGAAGTTTTACCCGAAAATAAATAATTGCAAACTGACATTGCTTGCATTCAGATTCCTCTGGCTTTTTGCTAAAACTTATTCTTTTGGCATTTTGAGGACACGCGCTTGGTTAGTACGGCAATGTACTAGCTAGCTAGCCGCAAATCATAGAATCTTTAGATTAAGCATGCATGATTAGTGCACAGTCACAGGCAGTCCAACTAGTTTAAGACCCAATTAGTGGATGGAACCCTAACTAGAGGGCACACGACTAACTAATTAAGGTTCGAAAACTATGTGCCTTCATGCATGCTTAAAGTGGTAAAGCCAGTATAGGTGTGAAAGGTTACTGACATAAGATTCGTCTATTGGGCTTACCACATTTAGTATTATATTGGCACAGGACCACAATAAAAATTTATGTTTCGTTCATGAAGCAGGGGGCAGTTCCCTTTTTCTACACACACACACACACACACACACACACACACACACACACACACACACACACACACACACACACACACACACACACACACACACAATCACACAGGACCACATAAGTAGGAACACAACAGGTTGTCCATGATCTGCACTTATATGTAGCACTTGATCATCACACATCTCATGATCAACTGGCATCCACTGCATATATGCACATATATATTATCACCATGCATATAATTGGGAATTTTTGTATTAACGCTGTACTTTCTATGTACATAGTAGATCTTTTCCTTGCAAGGATGTTAATATAAATCTGAATCTGTTCAGGAAACAACAAGCAATAAGACAAGGCAGGCTATAAGGACCGATCTGGTGGTTGTTTAGCATATGAGGTCTACTTGTAGTTCCACATATGTAGACATATAGAGCTCCATCTCATCTTCCACTGGACTCTGTTGGATCTTCCCCTGCAAATAATTGCAAGAGCGGGAGGAATAGGACAAGGGAACAAATACGTTGGGCGATCTTATGTTTGGAGCAAGCACATGCATTATGTATGTATGCATGCAAGGAGCCTTGTTTGCAGGACATTTTTTGTTTCTTCCTGGACATGTGCCTGCTTGGCATGCATGGTGCCCTTTCGAACAACAAAAAATGTGCCTAGTTGGCAATGGTGCCCTTTCGCAAGAACAAAACTTGTGCCTGCTTGGCATATATCCATCTACCCATCTTCAAAATAAATAATGAACTGCACACTAGACAGTGATAGGGACCGAGAGCTTACTTCCACCTTAAAGGACAGATAAATATAAGTGTGTTGTTCTTCTTATTTTTTTGGGGGGTATTGTTCTTCTGTTGGTGTAAATATATTAAACAACAAAAAATGTGCCTAGTTGGCAATGGTGCCCTTTCGAAAGAACAAAACTTGTGCCTGCTTGGCATATATCCACCTACAACATAAATAATAAAGTGCACATTAGGCAGTGATGGGGACCAAGAGCTTACTTCCGCCTTAAAGGACAGATAAATATAAGTACGTTGTACTTCACTCCTTGTTTTACGGTAGCGTTCTTCTGTTGTTGTAAATGTATTAAACATTGTTTGTGAATCAAACTTGTCTTAGAAAAAGGAAACTTATACCCATATCCCCACAAAGATACATAAAAAGTAAAGAAAAATGATTTGATTTCCCCTATAATGAAGAAATTTTCCGCATTTTAAAAAGTCAAGAAAATTTCCCGCATTTCTCCTATGTATACAGTGTTGAGGCTTCATGCCACTAGGGCAAGGTGGTTAGTTTGTGCCGCCCGAGATGGCTCGGGTATCGAACTTGCACATGTGGCGCGATGCCACTCGATGTGGCCCTGCTACTCATGTTTTAACCTAGAACATGGGATCCTGCGTCGCTTCACTTCATCCGCGCATGGGTTGACTTCGGTGGGTGGTTGGGGTGGATAGGGAGGAGCACTGTAGTTAGGTGGCTGCCTGTACACTTGGGGCGTGTTTGGTTGCCTGCATGAGGCCTAACCAGGCCCGCGCGGAAAGAATCCGGCCTGTTTGGTTGCCTGCTTTTACTCTACAGCCCGCATAGCACGAAACTTAAAGTATTCCTGGGCCTGGCTCCCTGGGAACGCCCGAATCGGCAGTTTCTCCAGGGCCAGGCCCGAGCGGTGCACATGGGCGGCGGCGGCTGCACTTGCGCGACCGTGCTCGAGAAGCCGCGTTGCTTCCCGAAGCGTCGGCAGTTATTAGCCTCATTGCCCCTCACCGCTCCCTGTCCCCACTCTCCCCACTCTCCCAACTATTACCGGCGGTGGCGGATCGGATGAGAGCAAGAAGACCATAGGACTCCATCACCGGCGAGCGGATCATCACCCGGCCAACGGCAATGGTGGTAAGCACTTCTCTGTTCGTCATGCACTACTTTTCGCGTTCGATCCGGCGATAGATTCGATCCACGGTGGAGAGGGGAATGGGGAATAGAGCTAGATATGCATGGTAGTTCATACTAGTTCATATGAGTACATAGGAGTTCATAGTAGTTCATGCAAGATGGGAATAGAGGTAGATGCAATTGGAGTAGAAGGGGGATTGGGGGATTGGGGGTACAGAACAGACAATGGATAACCGCGGCCGCCATCACCGGTGTGCGGAGCGGCGAGTCGAGTGGCTGGCCTTCATCTTCTTGTTCATCGCCGTGCGGGGCGGCGGGTCGTCATCGTCGTCCTCGGCGGAGTCGAGGTCGATCTGCCATGTATGACGGCCTGGCTCCGGTGCCCTAGCTGGCATTGGCACCGGTTCTTCCTCCTCCTCCTCCTTAGGCTCCCCACCGATGACCGCCGGTGGCACGATTTCCCACTCCTAGTACACTGCGGCATGGCGGTCATTAGGAGCCCAGTAGCTCTTGTACTTGGTCCACTTCTTCCTCTGTTTAGCGTCGTTGGAGACGGCCTGATTCATGGCCCAACGAATGATGTCGACTGCCATCGCGCCCTTCGCTGGGTCAGGAATCACCGTCTTCAGTTCTTGTGCAGTCGCTCTCATGAGCACTGCATCAGATTCTTTCTGCATCTCAGCCATGGAGCTGAAGTTCAAGCACACCTCCATGGTGTTCTCGAACTTGGTGCGGTCACCAGCCGACCACCCGAGGAAGAAGGCCCTCCAGCCAATACCCCACGGGAAGGGGTTGGCGTTGGAGCTAGAGCTGGAGCTCATGGCGATGGAGAGGAGGAAGATTGATAGTGAGAGAAGAGAGGGGGTGGGTAAGTAGTGGTGGGCAGGGTGAGTAAATATAGGTGCGATGGAGAGGAGGAAGAGTGACAGTCATGATGTTTTAACTTCATGCTCTTCAATAAGCCATGAACTCTATGATGTGCCTGACTCCATGAATTGTGTGCAGATCAAGGAGAACAATGAGATGAGCATGGAGGTGCTCCTGGCCGTTGACAACAAGGGCAAGTAGCCCCTTCATCCAATGCCCGAGGAGGTTGCGCTGCCGCTCACCGCCGACGAAGATCCGAAGACGCCTGAGGTTGGCAATGACGAGCGCATGGAGGAGCCCCCCAGCAACAAGCGCCGCAACTACGGCCACTACCATGAGGAGGATGGCCCAACTCACTTCTGCAAGGTCATCCTTGCACCAAATCTTGAGTGCATCCCCATGCCCCTGACTTCACCAAGCACTTCGTTGCGGTGCCGATGGAGTTCAAGCTCAGGAACAACACTGACTGCTCCTGGAAGGTGACGGTCAAGCTGACGAACGGCAGGGTCACCCTGGGTCAGGGTTAGGCCACCTACGCACCCATTCATCAGATCAAGATCGGCTACATGGTGACATTCAAGCTCCTCACTCCCGAAACCCTCAAGGTCATCATCGTCGATGAGGATGGCATTGAGGTCGTCAATAAGTGCGTGAAGCACGACGAAGCCTTCGCCGCCAAGGAGTAGGGCCGGGGCACCTCCTTTCTAATTACTATTGAGTCTGCTTTGAACTGTTTATGGTTTATGCGTTCAACTGTTATGAAGTGTGGTATTGCTTATCTGAAATATGTTGTTAAGTAGTTGATCCTCTGTTTGTACTCTGCTCTGCTTATGATGTGTGCTACATGGTTGTGCCAAAGTGTGCTGGTAACCTCACCAACTAGCCAAAGAGGTTACCACACACCAGGCGCTGCATACAACCAAACACCATGCCCTGGGTTTGTCCACTAACATGCAGATAACCAAACACCAGGTAGTGTGGTTCAACCCATGCAGGTAAGAGGGCATGCAGGCAACCAAACAACTTGCAGATGGTGCATTTATGGCTGCATTTGCATAGCCAGACTGAGTTGAGAAGGCTACGCAATGCAGCTACTGCAGCCTACGGCAACCAAAACACGCCCTTGTGGGTCGGTGTCCTTTCCTAGGCAGGCAAGAATAGTATTTGGGTGGCGGGACGATGACCATAGTCTTTGGGAATTGCGGTATTCCCATGCTGTGAGCCCTCCAGCGGTGCTGCTTAGAAGTGTTCACCGCATGGGTGGCGTGGCGGCTCGCCAGGGTCTGCGCATGCTAGGTGTGACGGCTTCTCGGCGGTCGTTTCAGCATATAGTCTGGGGGAGGAGATCTTGCCGAGCAAAGTCTTGCCCGGAAAAGCCGACACCAATGGTAGTGATGCTTTAGCGCAACAAGCTCTTCTTGAGGGTGTTGTTGCAGATCCTCTTCCCCTCTTGATACTCCTCGTGAAAGCCCTTGATCCGCTCTTGGTCGGATGCTGGTGGTGCTATAGTGTCCTGACCTTCTTGAATATTTTTTTTATTACGCAGTCCTCTACTCTTTTGGTGCAAGTGTACTAATGACGGCGAGGGATGAAAGTGGACATGTCCGAATTTCTGGTTTTTTGTATTAGCTCAATTTTTAAAGCAACATTGATTAGTTTATTTTTGCCTTCTTAGACAGTTACAGACGCTTCCACTTACATCTCTAATGGTGATGTTTGGCAGAGGCTGAGTTTGATATGCTTTCCCATTGGTGGTATCATAAAGGCTTGGGTGAATACTAACTACTCTAATGCGTTTTCGACAGAAGCATTGTCATCCCAAGTACTATCTTTAATTTTTTTATTGATACTCTTGAAATCCCTTGGTTTTTTAATTAAAAAATGGCCATTTGTTAGCAACACACTAGTACAGATGTCAATTACTCACTGATTTCAACTACAAGCCATTGATTCAGAGGATCAGGCCATGGCCGGGAAGGAGAGGAACACCAGAGGAAGAAGAGACCGAAGCAGGGCGAAGCCGTCTCAGTTCCTAGCCAAGTTGTTCGTAACTCTATCCCTTGTATTGTAGTTGCCGTGTTGCCTGGCTACCGAGCAGCCAAAGCCCAACAGTTACGGCCCATTGTCGATCCAGGCGAGAGTAGGGGAAGTCGCTAACATCATTGTCCAAAACGGCAACTTTTATAGGTGAGAGCTTGAGAGGGGCTTGTAGTAGGCAGGTACGTGCTCGAGGAAAACCATGAAAGGGTCGAACTCACGGGGCAGATGCATGGTCAGATGCAAGTGAGCATAAAATCTTTGCCGTGATGGGATATCATCGATCCGCTCGATCTTTATGTATGTACGCTTGTACCTACTCCTACTTTCTTGCGTTTTACTGCTTTTCGCTGCAGCTAGCTCGTACTGACCATGAATGATCAAGCCAAATATTTTGCTACGTCGTGCATTATATATATGCGGTGCAATGCATGCAGCATGGATGCGCAAGACGACGATCGAGCTGTACATGTGTGTGTACGTACCATGGCATGCATCACCAAAGCGTGCATGCATGGTCCATGTTTACCATTAATTCTGTGGAGTACATGCTCGGACCAGCACGTGAAAATCATGAACAGCTTCTTGACCGGAGGAACCTTCAGACTTTGTCTCAATGCAACTAAGCATGCATCCATGCATGCACCTGCAGACGTGGCCAAACTAATATTCCCTGCCGCCGAAAGCAGTCGTTGGTAATACATTTCCGGAGATTTATTCGGGGCAGTAGGCAAGCAAATAGAACTTGGTAAGAAGCTAGACTAAAGTTAGACTAACGGCCAAATCATGCATCTACGCATGGATCGATCCGCCAACGTATAAACATGGTCACGTGTACAAAGAGAAATCGGACAATGACAGCTGATAGATAGCACAAATGTGTTATATGCTCATCAGTCTATCGTAATTTCTTTGCATCTTGAGAGTACAACCAACTTGACATTATTCGTTTTTAGACAGATATATTGATCGTACTTAATTCTCTCTCTCTCTCTCTCTCTCTCTCTCTCTCTCTCTCTCTCTCACCCTGCTTTAGGTTCCCAGTTTAGCGGTCATAAACCCCACAAAAAATAGCACTCACCACATACTGCATTTCACGACCACCAGAGATAACCTCAAGGCTAAGAGATGGACAGACGATAGGCTAAGAGATCTGGGAAGACCACCAGAGTTCAAGTCCTGATTTGACACCGATGCTTGCCTTTCTTTTCATTATTTCAAGCCTTTCAGCAATGTGCGGTTTGGGAGGAGACGTTCTCGTCTACTACGAAGTCATCTGTAGTGACTTCGTCAATCTAAAGACGATGTGCCAGCATAGTCTCTCGGAGGTATTCATACAAGTAAGGTGTGTATATGTGTATGTATGAGCGTCTAGGTTTATATTGTGTTAAAAAAAAGATCTAGGAAGCCCACCTAAAGGGCCAAGGCCGGCAACAGCCCCTCAAGGTGCACGCAACATCAGTATAACTGTTGCATCCCCTCTTTGGAAAGGGGGTCAACTAAATGTAACATGAGAGCCTATAGATGGATATATCTCTCTCCCTCCTCGCCGGTGAGTCTTGAGTTTATCGGGATTCCATCCTCTTAGCGTGATATCAAGGCTTGTATCTTGAGAATTTGTGTATTCCGAATATAGTATATGTGAAATCTGGTATCTAGAGCTAGGTCGATTTCCAACCTTCCTTCCAGAAAAATGCACAGAAAACTTGTTTTCTCCCCTAGTCGAGAGGCGGCGTACTTTTGGTGTCTTCATCGACTTCCATGTATGTGGTGGTAGTAGAGTGCTCAGATGCAAATGGGGGTACAGCAATGTCTTGAGTGGCTGGTACCCATGGCGATACATCAGTAGCGGCGCGAATAGTTCCCCGGGGGCGGCCAGCAGTCAGTCATTCCGCATGGAGAAGGCACACTAGGAGCTGCAGGTGCAATGCAAGGATGTGGGAGAAACAAGTTGACAACTCGACGGCTACTCTTCTCTAAGCATAATAACGCAGCTCCGGCCGATGGAGAAGACGACACGCTACTCTAGCTCTAGCTCGTACGATCACATATTGTTAATCTCCCCTGTTTAATTCTTCCCTTCTGTTCCTGTCAGGACATGCATCTGGCGATTTTGATTAATTAGGTGCTAACTAATCAAGATCATAACAGTACAAAGCTAGCTAGACGACAGATTAATCGATCTAGCTCCTACTCTTGATCTCATATATGCAAAGATTGCACTGTTCTACCATGCTTTGCTTCCTGTCCATACATACAAGACTAAACAATAGTGCAATGATCATCCAAAAGAAAATTAAATTTTAGTTTGTTGTCTGAATAATGCATGCAGATGGGTACACATATGTTTAAAAGAAAGTACAGCTCTTAGAGCTAGCGCTAGCAGCAGCTGCATGCCTTGTTGTTTTGTGCTCCACATTGCAAATTCATGTCACCACTAACGGCAGATGCATTATTACTATTTGTTTACTATACTTAATTACCTGGTGATGAGGCCGACGATGATGTTCTTGTCGGGTTAATTAGCACGATCTACCTGCATATTTTTTATCTGTGCTAGTTAGCTACATTTCATTTTGTTTTTATATGTATAGTTAGCCAGTAGAATCGAAGTAAGGTATTGATCCTCTCTTCCAATCACAAGCTTGCAAGTGTGTACATGTGAATTAGATGTTTGTGGTAACTAACCTACTGGTGCAACCTTTTCTGTTTATGATCATTTTTTTTGAAGAAACCAATAGGAGCTCCGCTTATTCACTAAGTACATCTCCAACGCCGACCTTCAAAACACCCGCAACCGTCCGGACCGAGCGGTCAGGACGTGTTTTGCTATCCACCACGGTGTTGCATCCGTCCATTCGGGAGTCGGAACACACTTTTTCCAGCAAATTGAAGACAAACTTTGGGGGGGGGGGGTGGCTTTGTGGGAGTCCGGACCACTGTCACGCCCATGTCTGACTAACCTGCATACACACAAAAATTCCACCCCGTCTCTCTTGCGCTTTCTATTTGATGCGCGCGCTGCTTCCCGCACCCATTAATGCCGGTACAGAGCATGCATCGGCTGGCATTAATGCCTCATGATGTGACTGTATGAGAGGGCGACGCTGACTGTCGAGACCTCTCGACAGCCATTGCTTCAATGCGGATGCAGCTTCCCGAGGAACAAACTCCGACCACTGCGCCACATTGAATCGGCTGACCGTCCATTTGCATGGCCTGGCTGAGACTATACAAGCCATGCTCCGGCACCATCCATCCACATCTCACCAACCGCATTGCTCCGCACCTCCGTCCTCACCTCCCATCTTCCTCTTCAACTCCGGCGAAGGGTGGGTCATGGGCCTCGGCGCCAGCATGCAAGGGCTTTGGAATGGGCTCCGGAGGGTCGTGGCGACACCGCCCTCGCAATCCGGGGCCATCATCCTCATCAGCAGCTGGCTCCACGGCAAAATAGGACATTGCCATCACCTCTGGAGACGAGGAGGACCAGCCGCTGCAGGAGCAGCCGGCGACATAGGACACGTTGTACGATGTGAGTGACGGACAATACGAGCAGCAGATGGAGATCAAGTTCCTATGCTCGGTCATCTACGTCAACGGCCCGGTGGAGCCACCAGAGACGCTCCTCCATGTCCTCTCCCCGCTTTCCCCCATGCATCCAAGGCGTCGAAATCAGACACCGAGTAAAGGAGGAGTGGCTCTCGCCACTGCCCCTTAGCGTCCAAGAGGAGAGGCTCCCGCCGTCGCCTCAGCGTATCAAGGTGGAGTGGTTCTCTCCGCCGCCCCGCCATGCAAAGGAGGAGCGGCGCTCGCCGCCTCCCGCCAAGCTCATGGCAGCCTACCCCATGCGATCACCGTGGAGGTGCACGATCACATTCTCCCCTAGCTCGGCAGCAGCAGCGATGGTGGCAGCATCTTGTCTTCTCAGAGCGCCAAAACGGCGGAGAATTACACCGACAGTGAGCGGCGCCGGCGGGACAGGTACAACACGACGCGCTGGTCGGAGTCCACGATCTCCTAATGCCCATCACCACACATCATAGCGGACCCGGAGCTGGCCACGGCCTAGGCCCTGGACTGCTCCAAGACGACGGCGAAGATGATCAAGCACCATTTCCGCCGCCTTGAAGAGGAGATGGCCATGTATGCCCAGGAGTGTTCTCTCCGCAAGTCCGCCGCCACTACCGCCTCGTCCAAGGCCCGCCACTGATGCCCCCCACTCACGTCGTTGACGGCCATGGCCACATTGCGCACAACGTAGGAGCATGCGGAGAGGATAAACCACAAGCGTCAGGCAACTGCCGGGAAGCCCTTCCACCACCTGAAGCATGACGATGACTCTCACAACGGCTTCACAGATGATGAAGGAAGATCAGCCGGTCAGCCCGGCATTGCCTACAAAGTATAGGGTAGTGTAAGGATAGGTTCTTAAAGGTTTTCAGTTCACCGAATGAAATATCGTCGAGTTTTATGAAACAAAATCCGAGTTTAGATGAATATCGTTCGGTTTCTTTGAGTTTGCATAAAATTTGATCAATAACATTAAATTTTGTTTGAAATGCAACCGGACATATGCAGCTAGCTTTGGATGGTCGGCTCCAGCATCCGTATCCGTGGATTGGTCCCCCTCGGTCCGCTAACGCATGCGGTGTCTGTTTTGCGTGTCAGCGTTGGAGATGCCCTAAGGAAGCAATTTCTCAACAACGCCATGATTTGTTTTGAAATAAGCGGAAAAAGAACTTGCAGGATAAGTTGACTAGCTACTCCAAAATCCAGAACAATGGAAGTAATATCACAAATCCGACGGAGATGCATTTAGGTAACAATCATCTTTGAAAAAGAAAAGTTAGTGATCATCGGCTGGGGTAGCTTTGCAGAAGTTTTGTGTGTATTTGTTGAACCATTTTCCAACTTTTCATAGTCAAAAACTATATATTCTTAACACCACTGCCGGTGACATTATGATTTAAGTTACGGGCCAGCGTAGGGTTCTTTATGCTCCTAGACATCGAGAGGTGGTCTAGGTGCAACATATTAGAACAAGGATGGTTGAGGAGGGGCAGGATGACGATCCAGTGTAATCAGCCGCAATGGAAGATCATGTTGATGCAAGGGGCCTAATGGATATATTGAAAGTTAAAGCTGATGAATCTTTATGCCTTGCCCACCAGGGACAAGGAAGAACATTGAGGGGAGTGGATGGCTGCAGCAGGCGGCGGGTGGACGGCCCGTCCTCGGACGGCGGCAGCTAGGCGCGGCGGGCGGCCCAGTCACGGACGACAGTGTGGGCTTGTAAGTGCATCTAGTGCCCCTTAGTGATTTTGGTGTATTGAAGACTTATAGGTTAAGGGACTGATGCGTCTGTGAGTGTACATAGGTGTATAAGTCTATGAGGAGTTTGATAATTACAGAGAAAGTCGACCCCTAAAAATGAAGTTCTTCAACTGAAGACTTTGGATTTCTGAAGACTTTCTGAAGACTTTGAAAGTGAAGAAATTGGTGTGACCTTGAAGACTTGGCAATCATTTGAAAAAATATGAAACGTGAAGACTTTTGTTTTCGTAGTTTCATTCTCTCTTTCTTGAGTCATAGGAAACACCGTACTGTTAAAGGGGGTCGAGGAAATACTAAGGAAAAATTTCCATGTGATGCTCAACTCAAAATCCTACACCTACCAATCCCTTCGAGTGAATCCATTGGAAATCTCATACAGTTCAGTCATATTCTTCAGTGACAGAGATGAAGTTCTTCTGGTATCTGAGGAAGTTAATCTGACTGAAGAGTTAGGAATTCACCAGTGTGAATTGCCTACACAGTGAGGATCATGATAGCCCTGAGGACTTTGATAGTCAAAATTCGACCGTTCTTTGTGCTATCTTGCGAGAGTTCCAAAATATCTACCCACCTAACGGTCATATCAGACAAGGGCATTTATGTCTTATCATGTCTGGCTGCTCCCTAGGCTATAAATAGCCGCCCCTTCAACCACTAGCTGTTTGGCTACTTCGAGAGAAACTGACACATGTCAATTGAGAGCACCCCATCCTCCGAGGACTTTGAGCGAAAATCATCAAGTGAGGAAAACCCAAACCCAACACCTACAAACCCAAATTGATTGAGCATCACTGAAGAGATTGATCCTGCGTGGATCCGACGCTTGATTCCTTTGAAGACTGTGCTTCTTCCAGACGGTTAGGCGTCAAGGTCTAGAGCATCCAAGAGGAATTGTGGATCGCCGAGTGACCGATTTTGTGAAGGTTCGGAAGTCACCTGAAGAGTTACCACGAGTGATTGGGCGAGGTCTGTGTGAACTTAGCTCAAGGAGAATACGGTGAGGACTGTGTGTCCGGGACTGGGTGTTCTCGAGTTTAAATACTCAGCCGCTCCAACCAGATGTACAACTGAGACAGCAGTTCGAACTGGTCTACCAAATCATTGTCTTCACCAAGCTTACTGGTTCTATTTCCTCAACTCCTTCATTTCCTCAAGTCTGTTGTTGTGTGCCTGTTCATATCTGTTTGAAGACTTTGACTGAAGACTTTCTCAATTTCCTCAGATCAATTTCTTCAGTCTGTCCGTCTTCCTTCTTGTGTTATCCTGTGTTTATGCTTTCTGTACTCTGTGCTTGTCTTCATTTCATCATGATGACTATGCTTGTGTTCTGTTATGTTTACTTCTGAGTCCTTATTCCGCTGCTAGTCGTTCTTCATTTAGGAATTTCCTCACCAGTAAATTCCTAAGTGAAGAATTCATAAAAATTGCCTATTCACCCCCCTCTAGTCGATATAACGCACTTTCAATTGGTACAAGAGCAAGGTACTCCCTTGTTCTGTGTGATTTTGGTTTAACCACCTGGAGTTTTAGTTATGTCGACTGCAGGATTGAGGAACGTTTCCTGCCCCATCTTTGACGGTCATGAGTATCCTTCCTCGATGGAAGGCCATGATGAAGAAGCGACTCATGGCTATGGACAACAAACTGTGGACCGTCATTGATATTGGTCTTACCGATCTATGCAAGATGGCGGAGGCTGATGACATTCGCAAGTACACTCTACTGAACCTCACGGTGAAGGATGTCATCTTCTCCTGTCTGTCCCGAAATCAGTTCAGGAACGTCATGCACCTCAATCACGCGAATCTAATCTGGGACCGGCTTTCTGAGGTCTATGAAGGTCATCGTACTCGTCATGATCCTTGGTTTGAGGACTACAAGGATTCTCTCAAAGAGATGACTTTCGCACCTGAATCGTCATCCTCTTCACCATGCCTCATAGCAGAGGGTGCCAACACTACTAGGGAAAAGCCTAGCAACAGCGCAGGTTTTGGGCCTATTAGCAGCGCGGGGGCCGACGCTACTAATAAGGCGCTACAGCTAACGTATAGCAGTAGCGCGGGTGCCACCCGCGCTACTACTACGTCCTTCAGTAGTAGCGTGGGTAAAAACCCACGCTACTACTAATCTCTAATCTCTGATTTTTTTCGAAAAAATATCGATTTTTTCCCCTAATTTTCAAATTTCTGAATTATTTTAACCTCAAATCTCTAATCACCCCTCATCGCTGCTCAATTTAATCTCTAATCACCCCTCATCATTCCAAATCATCTAACTTCCCGGACGGTCACCCATCCTCTCACTAATCCAGCCTGAACACGCTTAACTTCCGGGTTCTATTCTCCTCGTTTCCAAGTCTCGCACTTGTTATTTTCACGACAATAGTAAGATGTCAATCCTATTAACCTCGTGAATTTAGCTTGAGCATGAAGTCACACATTTCCTTTGTTTGAGTTTGAAACTATTGTTCTAAAAAATTAGTAACACTAATATTTCTTGAATAATTAGTTTGACCATAGTTTGACCATAGTTTGACCAGATTTGACCAAAATTCAAAAAAACTAAAATAATTATTTAGTAACACTAATATTATTGAATAATTAGTTTGACCATAGTTTGACCAGATTTAACAAAAAATAAAAAAACTAAAATTTGATGATTTTTTTGCCTCCAGATCTTAAAAGCCCCGTAACTTTTTTCTGTTAGGTTTTTGAGGATTGTGAAAATATTTAACGGGGTTCCCCTGGTTAAATTTGGATGTAACTTTTTGAGTAGATGATTTTTCATATAAAAAACTTTTTCATCCGAGTTAGTATGCAAAAGTTATGCCAATTTTTACAAATTCTCGAGAGATTTTGCACATAAAGTCAAAATCCATATTTGCAAATTTTCCCAACAACTAGACCACATATCACATGGGAAACTTATTTTCTTTTATTTTTTTGACATTTTCATCATTTTCTTTTATTTATTTTTTAAACTGAAAGGGCTAAAAACCAGCGCTACTACTATCAACTTAGTAGTAGCGAGGGTTAAAAACCCGCGCTACTACTATGACATGTCCCGGGGGGCACGGTAGAGACCGCTTAGTAGTAGCGAGGGTTAAAACCCGCGCTACTGCTATCAACTTAGTAGTAGCGAGGTTTAAAAACCTGCGCTACTAGTAAGTAGCAGTAGCGAGGGTTTTTAACCCTCGCTACTAGTAAGATTCTGTGTATAGGCTTTTCCCTAGTAGTGCAAGGTAACTGAATGCTACCTTTCCGAATCTAGTGATGATGAATAAGGTGATGAATTTGGCCCCAGCTATGTCAAACTTGCTTCCCTTGCCAATAAACAACAAAGAGCTTTGGAAAAAGTTCAATACATGCTTAATAAGAGCGATGATATGTTGGGTGAAGAAATGGATTAGTCGAAAGCTTTGGCTGAGAGTCTTCAGAGACTTCATTCCAAGTTTGACGCCCTTCAAGGTCATCATAATACTCTCTTGTCTGATCACGAGAAGCTTTCTTCTGAATCTCTTCAAAGAAAGCAAGATCTTGAAAATCTAAGAGTGGATTATGAAGATCTTCAAAAGGAGCACGATTCATTACTTGCTCAGCAAATCAGTGCTACCCAGGAAGAATTTGTTCCTCCATGTCTGAAGTGCATTGAACGTGAAACTGCTAATTCTTCACCTGAATGTTCAAATGCTTCTAATGCTACAAATTCTTCATATGTCTCTGCTATCACTAATTCCTCATCTGAGGACAATGCAAGTATCACTGATGATGCAGGGCTGAAGGAATTGTACATGACAGGCATGTACAAAAGCCTCAAAGGGCATCAGACTCTTTGTGATGTGCTCAAAAAGCAGATCCTCAACAGAAACCCTAGGAAAGAGGGTATTGCCTTTGAGAGGAAACTCAATGCTGATGGAACATATTGGAAGCCTGAGCAGTACCCCAAAACCTCATGGGTTGCTGCAAAGGGACCTCCAGTTGATCCATCCAACTTATCTGGCTTTACATGTGAATCTCCTCATTCTTCTGATGAGTCATTTGACTCTAACTATAAACTGTTCAAAAATCAGAATGGTGAAGTATTTGCTAGATACGTTGGGACTAACTGCAGGAACGGTTCCCCTATGAAGAAAATTTGGGTTCCCAAAAGTTGCCTTGAAAGTCTTCAGGTGAATGTCCTCATGACACCACCTGTGAAGAATAGGAACTCCAGATCAAATTCTTCATATGAACCAAACTCTTCATATGGATCCAAGTCGTCAAGTGGACCAAATTCCTCACGTGGATCAAATTCCTCAAAAGGATCAAAGTCCTCATATTATCATTATCGTGCTAACCCTTCTGTTTCGCAGGGTAGACCTAAGGGCTATGAATATGTGCATTATTCTTCAAATCATTTTGTTCATAAGTCCTCGAAGAATTTCTCTGCTTATTCATATGCTTACCCTAACTCCTCTTATATGAAACGAAGAGGACTAGAGACCATGCCACCTTTCTCATATGGTGCTCGCAGAGTGATGAATTCTTTGCCTCCCCTCCAGATGTGGGTGGTGAAGAAAAAGAACTAATCTCTTATGCAGAGTCATGTCTCGATCGTGCTCAAAACGATGAAGAATTTCTTGGAGACTGAGCGATTGCACGATAGGGCGCAGTTAATCATGATGAAATGAACCTTCATTTCTCACGTCCTCATACTAATTATCTGTTCTAATTGCTTGATGAAATTGACCTGATGATATTGATGTCATATTCTTCACTGATGAAGTATATGAGTTTGTAAGCTGCACTAATTCATCTGCAGGATGATCAACCCAAAGCCAATGAGTGGGTCCTCGATAGCGGATGTAAAAATCACATGACTGGTGACAAGAATCTATTGATGGATGCTCCCTTATCACCGTCACATCTGAAGCATATTATCTTCGCTGACAAAGGCAAATGTCAGGTATTGGGTCTAGGTAAGGTTGCGATCTCTAAGGACATACACATGGACAAAGTCATGCTTGTCGAGTCCTTAGGATACAACCTCATGTCTGTCTCAATGCTTTGTGATCTTGATATGGTTGTTGTCTTTGGCAAGTATCGTTGTGTTGTGATCTTGGAAGCTGACAATTCCAAACTCTTTGAAGGCTTTAGGAGAGGAGACTCGTACATTGTTGATTTCTCTCTGGGACCTCACACATGCCGTGTGCTTACTTGCAAAAGGTTCAGAAGGCTGGCTATGGCATCGACGACTTGGTCATGCTGGCATGAGGAATCTGCACATGCTCGCGAAGAAGAAGCATGTCATTGGCATTGAGAATGTCAAATTCCTCAAGGATCACTTATGCGGAGCCTGTGAAGCTGGGAAGATGACAAAGGCTAAGCATCCAGCGAAGACTATCATGACTACCACTCGACCATTTGAATTGCTTCACATGGATCTCTTTGGTCCTAATCATTATTCTGTTGTTACAAATGATGCATCTCTATATGGCTTTGTTATTGTTGATGATTATTCTCGTTACACATGGGTACACATTATCACTTACAAACATGAGGTGCAGGAAGTCTTCAAACGATTTTCCTCGAGGGCTTCAACCAACTTTGGTGTGAAGATCAAGCACATCAGGAGTGACAATGGAACGGAGTTCAAGAATTCCGGTCTTGATGACTATCTTGATGAACTTGGTATTACTCATGAGTTATCTGCTCCTTATACTCCTCAACAGAATGGCGTCGTGGAGCGGAAGAACATAACTCTTGTTGAGATGGCTCGCACTATGCTTGATGAATACTAGACGCCTCGTCGTTTCTGGAGTGAGGCAATTGATACTGCCTGCCACATCATCAACAGAGTATATCTTCACAAATTCTTCAAGAAGACTGCCTATGAACTCCTCACTGACAAGAAACCCAATGTGAGTTACTTCAAAGTCTTCGGTGCAAATGTTGGATTAGAGATCCTCATCACAATTCTAAATTTGCACCGAAAGCACATGAGGGTTTCATGCTTGGTTACGGAAAGGACTCGCACACCTACAAAGTCTTCAACAACGTTCTTCACAAGGTTGTTGAAAATGTGGATGTGCGGTTCGATGAAACTAATGGCTCGTAAAGAGAGAACCTACCTTCTGTGATAGATGAACCATCACCTGAGGATTCTATCAAGTTCAAAGCCACTGAGGATGTCATTCCTACTTAAGAATCTGCTGAAGAATTCATTCCAGAACATGATGAACATCGGGCTGGCGCACTTGAAGAAAATGGTGCTGAGGAAAATGCTCCTGAAGAAAATGTAGATCAAATTCCTCGAAGACAACCCGCTCATCCTCGTATTGAAAATGAAGCGCAAGTCGAGAAGATCATCGATGACATTGAAGCACCAGGTCCTCCCACACACTCAAAAGCTTCATATTTATCTAACTTTTGTGGGAACTTTGCGTTTGTCTCTATCACAGATCCCACTAAGGTAGATGAAGCATTTCTGGAGCCTGAGTGGATTCAAGCTATGCAAGAAGAATTACATCAGTTCGAGCTCAACAACGCCTAGGAACTGGTCAAACATCCAGATCCTCGCAAGCATAACATTATTGGCACAAAGTGGATCTACCGCAACAAGAAAGATGAAAATGGCCTTGTGGTGAGGAATAAGGCACGGCTTGTAGCTCAAGGCTACACACAGGTTGAAGGAATTGACTTCGATGAAACTTTTGCACCTGTTGCTAGACTTGAGGCTATTCACATATTACTTGCTTATGCTAACCATCATGATATTATCTTACAACAAATGGATGTGAAAAGGGCATTCCTCAATGGTAAGCTTGAGGAAGAAGTATATGTTGCTCAACCCCCAGGTTTTGAAGATCCAAAGAATCCCGACAAAGTCTTCAAGCTCAACAAGGCCCTGTATGGCCTCAAGCAAGCCCCTCTGGCGTGGTATGATACTTTGAAGGAATTTCTCATGAAGAAAGGCTTCAAACCCGGTTCACTCGACCCAACTCTTTTCACTAAGTCTTATGATGGTGAATTGTTTGTGTGCCAAATGTATGTTGATGATATCATTTTCGGCTGTACTGACCAACGATATAGTGATGAATTTGCCTATATGATGAGTGAAGAATATCAAATGTCTATGATGGGAGAGTTGAAATTCTTTTTAGGTCTTCAAATTCGTCAACAGCGAAATGGAATATTCATATCTCAGGAAAAATACCTCAAGGACGTATTGAGGAAATTCGGCATGCAAGATTGCAAAGGGGTCAAAATTCCAATGCCCACAAATGGCCATCTATGCACTGATGAAAATGGTAAAGACTTCGATCAAAAGGTATACCGCTCCATGATTGGTTCTTTATTGTACCTATGTGCATCTAGGCCGGATATTATGCTTGGTGTTTGCATGTGTGCCCGATTTCAATCTACACCGAAGGAATCACACCATAAGGCTGTACACCAACACTTGGATTATGGTATCCCAAGGGCTCTACTTTTGATCTCATTGGATATTCAGACTCTGACTATGCTGGCGATCGCGTGGACCGCAAGTCAACATCTGGTACATGTCATTTCCTCGGATGATCTTTGGTCTGTTGGTCCTCGACGAAGCAGAACTGCGTATCTCTCTCCACTGCAGAAGCTGAGTACATTGCTGCTGGATCGTGCTGTGCTCAACTACTATGGATGAAGCAAACATTCAAGGACTATGGCGTCAACGTGAAGAATGTGCCTCTCTACTGTGACAATGAGAGTGCCATCAAGATTGCTCATAACCCAGTTCATCACTCGAAGACCAAGCACATCCAGATTCATCATCATTTTTTTCGTGATCATGTGTTGAAGGGCGACATCTCCATCGACCACGTCAGCACTGAAGATCAACTGGCCAATATCCTAGAAGATTTTTAGCAAGTTGCGGTGTGAGCAAAATATCCTAGAATCTTCGAATGTTCTCTTAAATGGACACACCTCCTAACACTTATGCTGACTTGATGACTTAGATGCGCAACATACAAAGTAACTTTTTCTTCAATCAATGAAGACTAACCCTCTAAGTGTGAAGAAATTAATGAAGAAATTGATTCTCAGAAACCTACGACAATTGTACGCGGTGTCTGAAATCAGCTTTTTTATACGGTGGGTTACGCCACCAACCAAAGTTGAAAATCTTCATTATGAGTTTTTCTTTGTTTTTGAAATTCCTCAGTTTTTCAAATTCTTCAACCTTGCATTGTCTTCATTGTCTTCACTCTTTCCGGTGTTGTTCTTCATTTGAATTTATTGTCCTCTACAGCATTCACTTATTGTTATTTCTTCAAGTTGATTTCTTCTGCTAAGTGTATGTGATCGGACCCTTCCCCCTCTATGCTAAACTCAACCCAGTCTATTCACAAATTCCTCATATGTGTTCTATTTGAATCTTGTTCAAATTCTTCACTGTGTCCTTGACAGCTGAAGAAATTGCGAACGAAAATTTTAACTTATCTTATCTAAATTTTCGGCTTTGCCGCTCAAACCATTCCGCTTCTCACAACAATACTTATCTATTCACCCACGATCCTACACGATCGCCACCTCTCAGTACGTGGGTGACACATGTCAAGCGAATGGGAAGGGGCTTGGGCATGTTCGTCCGATTTCCTCGGTTGAACAGTTTTTCACTCCCTCTCTGTCTCTTCCTCACTTAATTTTCACCTCGCTCGCGCTCTCTCCCACTCGAGCTTCCCAAAACCCTAGCGCCGCCGCTACTTCATCGTCACCGGTGAGGAAGAGCTTCACTGCCTCGACCTCGTCGCCATCGTACCCACGCCGGTTGCGGATTTCTTCACTCCGCCGCCGCCGTAGCCATCTTCCTATGCCGAGTTAGGGCGAGGAAGATCTGACCAGACGAACTTCACCACTGTTCTTCCCAGTTCGTCGTGTTCTTCAGTTCGTGTAATTAAAAGTTACTTTTACTGCTCGCTTTGATTCTCAAGCTTTCCTGAAAATCTTCAAAGGTGTTTATTCTTCAAATCTTCACACACATGAACACCTCACACATCATCTGCTCTTGATTCATTTCTCTAAGCAATGATTTTCTTCAAGATTCCTCAATTGTGTGGATTCTCAATCTATACAACTCTGGAACCTAAGACAAAGAACGCTTAGTGAAATTCCTCAAGACTCATCTGGTCAAATTCCTCAAAACCTATTCTTTTTGAAAAACCTTCTGAGAACGCATATGACCTCTCCAAATTCCTCGCAACTATACTCTGTTCATAGGTAAAAATGTCCGCTGCTGAATCACTAGGTTCTCATCAACTTAACTCATTTGCAGCGTTCCTCAAAGAAAAGTTGCATACCTCTTCAGAAACTTCAGTTGTTCATATTCCTCAGCTGATGAAAATGGGTGACAAAAGGCCACAGAAGGGAGGAAAGAGGCCTGAGGTCAATACTGCGTTTGAAATCCCTGAGGACATATACAAGGACTACTACACTCCCAATGAAGCCAAATTCGGCAAAGAGGACAAGAATCAGCGCAAGGTGCGCATACAAAGGATAGAGAGGAGATGGGCACGAGAATGGAGGGAGTACAGATATGTCACTCCCAAATATATGAAGAAATTTGCACTCAACACTCCATGCCCAAGACCTCCATTGGCACCAGGCTAGTTGGAAGATCCCACCAGCCTCAAGCGCGGTGAGGATTATCCTGATGAATGGGCTAAGCGCCAAGCCAAATTGGCTAAGCAAGCAAGGGAAGCAATGAAGAAATTCAACGCAGACTCTGCTACTGCTGCTGCTTCTGCTGAGGCCTCTGCCAGTCAGCCAAAGAAGGCAATGCACAAGAAGCCTGCACATAAGTCCAGTGCTTCACCTTCAATGCCCTCATGGCCAAGCTCCTCTGCTATGCCATCAAGGACAGATTACTCAAGGCCCTCACGGCAAATTTCTCAGACTGCTCCTTCAAAGTCCTCATCTCCTCCGCCAAAGTCTTCAGCTACTCCGACAAAATCCTTGGCACCTGTGCATCTCGCCACGTGACAAAGGACTCAAGGCTTCTCTATTGCCTCAGGAGCATCTGCAAGCTCCTCAGCTGCTCGTACTTCCTCAGCTGGTCCCTCTCTGCTGAAGAAAAAGGCCACTGCTGGACGAGGCACTCGACCAAGTCCTCACAAGAAGCAGGTCGCCTTCCACGTACCCTCTGATGATGATGAGGCTGATGATGAAGAACTTGACGAAATCATCAGAGACAGGCAAGCCAGGGCCGCTAGTGCCAAAGGCAGCAATGTGCCACTGATGCTGGATCCAAAGTTGATCCTCGACTACATTGACCTGTGGCACAAGGATCATAACACGCCTTTGCCGGAGATGAACCTCACTCCTGGTCAAAGTCATGTTCTTACTGCCTTCATTGAGGAAGAAAAATGGAAATTTGAACAAGGCAGAAGTTTGAAGAAATCGCAGTACAAGAAACAGCGCTACCTCCAGGACAATGTCCTCACTCTCACTCCTGATCAGCTCCTTGCCTTGCAAGTTGAAATCAAACAGCCGAGTGATGAATTTGATCGCTACCATGCTGATTGGAAGGGCGCCAAGGTGCGTTTCGTCAATCTGATGAAGAAATTCACTTCAAGTGCTGCTCCACCTATGCACGTTGAAGTTACTCAGGCTGAGGCATCTGCTCAGCCTACTGAAGAACATGCCAGCACCGCTGATGACAATCAGGCTGCTGAAGAAAATGAGAATGTCAGGGCTGATGACTCCATTCCAGCCGCTGAAGATATTGCCAGGGCATCCACTAGTGATGCGCCTGAGGAAAGTGAACAAATCAGGACAACTGCATCAGTTGTGCCTGAGGAAAATGAACCAAAGTCCTCTGCACCTCCTGCGCCTACACCAACTCCGATCCTTCCATCTGCATCAGATGCGAAGAAGACAAAGGCTGCAGAACATGCAACTGTGAAGAAAAGGAAGGCATCAGCTTCTTCAAATTCTTCAGCTCCGAAGAAGATGAAGACTCTGGTCAGTTCAATTGACAATCCAATTGATGTCGTTCTAGTCTCATCAATGCCATCAAAGGACCTTGTTCCATTTGGTGAATATTATGTGATTCCTAATGAATCTGATGAAGAAACTCCTTCTGCTGCTTCGTCAGAGCAGTTGGACGAAGAAATTGAAGTGGATAAGATCCCTTCAACCCCAGTCATTTCCTCACCTATGTCTCAGTTCACTGCTGAAGAGGCAGGTGTTGAAGAAATTGAAGATGAGGATGTGGACATTGGGTGTACCACTCCTGTGCTCAATGATGAATTTTGGGACAGTCAACATCCAAACTCTCCAATGTTCACTCCACTCCAAGCTATTCCTCAGTCCCCTGCTGCCACTGAAGTGCAAATGGGATCTGAAGAACCTCATGCAACCCCAAGTGTTCATGATGAAATTCCAGCCACTAGTGCTGAAGAAATTGTCAATGAAGAATTGACGACCCAGGCTGAAGCTGAAGAAGAGCCTGAAATTCCTCAGCCTGAGGAACCTGAGATTGCGATTCCTGAAGTGGTGCTGCAATTGACTGACACTCGTCAGCCCAAGCCAAAGGATCCTTTCTCTAAGAAGCAAAAATTCAAGGCTGATGATTTCTTCGGCGAGCACGTATTCTTCATGGAATTCAACCCCTATGACAATGCTCATCTTAGAAGGAAGCATTTCTGGACTGCCAGCCAGGCCAACTTCTATTCCACAGTGCTCTTCAACAAGGACAAAGTCTTCGATCATGAGCACATTCCTCATGTGGACATGGAATCCATGCCTTGCTTCTCTCAAGTCCTCAGCATGATTCATGACGCTGGCTTGCTCAATTTCTGCTCAGACATAGTTGATTGGAATGAAGAGCTTATTCTTCAGTTCTACGCCACTTTGCATATCACAGGCGGTGCTGCTGACGTCAACTCGTGGGTGTTGG
Organism: Aegilops speltoides; assembly: GCA_021437245.1. Classification (NCBI taxonomy): domain Eukaryota; kingdom Viridiplantae; phylum Streptophyta; class Magnoliopsida; order Poales; family Poaceae; genus Aegilops; species Aegilops speltoides. The sequence continues at coordinate 524,519,507 of CM038145.1, read as the reverse complement.
ACTGGATGAATGAAAACACTCATTACAAGGCACCAGCCTCTGAATTGCTTCATGCCTTACCAATCAGTCATCCACCTGATGGTGCTTGTTGTCTGTATGATGAGCCTGAACTTACTGATCACTATATGCAAGTGCTCATGAAGCCGCTGAAGCCAGGTCAAGCTCCAAGGACCAAATTCCTCGTGAAGGAATTGCTCTATGTGCCAAGAACAATCTACCGCATTCTGACGAAGACCATGAGTCCCATCAAAGGCCATGACTCATCCGATGAGGAAATTATCGGAATGAAGAAGAATATGCTTTTCAACATCATGCATGGCATTCCCATAAATTATCATGATTTCTTCATGAGGACTCTGGCGAATGTTGCACTTTCTCCATTTGAGCTGAAGCCTTATGCGCCGTGGATCATGAGATTCCTCAGAACTAGGTCTTCACTCAACTACAAGGCTGATTTTCAGAATCACCTCAGCTACTTGCCCCCTATTGAAGTCCTCAAGCGGACAATTTCCTCATCTGATGAGAAGGGCAAGTCACCAGCCGTGATCGATGAAGGCATTCGTCCATTGGATGGTCAGTTCTGCAAAGCTGCATCTTACTCCACCAATGATGACTCTGCTGTTGGGGAACGTTGCAGAAAATTAAAATATTTCCTACGGTTTCACCAAGATCCATCTATGAGTTCATCTAAGCAACGAGTAACGGGAGAGAGTTTGCATCTACATACCACTTGTAGATCGCGTGCGGAAGCTTGCTTGGTGATGATGGAGTCGTACTCGAACGTGATTCAGATCACCGATGCCAAGTGCTGAACGGACAGCACCTCCGCGTTCAACACACGTACGGGATGAGCGACGTCTCCTCCTTCTTGATCCAGCAAGGGGAAGGAGAGGTTGAGGAAGACAGACCACCGGCAAACGACGGGCGTGGTGATGGTGATGAAGCGATACTCGGCTGTGGCTTCGCCGAGCTCTACGGAGGAGGAGATGTGTTGGGAGGGAGGGCTGCGCCTTGGGAGATGTGTACAGCAGCCCCCTCCCCCCTTTATATAGGTCCCGGTGTGGCGGCCCCTAGAGATCCAATCTCAAGGGGGGCGGCCAAGGGGTGGAGTGCCCCCAAGCCGGTGGGCGCCCCACCCCTAGGGTTTCAACCCTAGGCGCGGGGTGGGCCTGAGGGGCGCACCAGCCCCCGTGGGCTGGTTCCTTCCCCTATGGCCCATGGGGCCCTCCGGGATGGGTGGCCCCACCGGTGGACCCGGGACCCTTCCGTGGTCCCAGTGCTTGCCAGAACCCCAAACTTTCCCGATGGCGAAACACCACTTCCTATATATTATTTTTACCTCCGGACCCTTCCGAACTCCTCGTGACGTCCGGGATCTCATCCGGACTCAACAACATTCGTATTCACATACTAGTCTTCCTACTAACCCTAGCGTCCACCGAACCTTAAGTGTGTAGACCCTACGGGTTCGGAGACACGCAGACATGACCGAGACGACTCGGGCAATAACCAACAGCGGGTCCGATACCCATGTTGGCTCCCACATGCTCCTCGATGATTTCATCGGTTGAACCACGATGTCGAGGATTCTATCAAAACCACAGATGCAATTCCCTTTGTCAATCGATGCGTTACTTGCGAGACTCGATCGTCGGTATCCCAATACCTCGTTCGGTCTCGTTACGCAAGTCACTTTACTCGCATCGTAATGCATGATCCGTGGCCAACACCTTGGTCACTTTGAGCTCATTATGATGATGCATTACCGAGTGGGCCCAGAGATACCTCTCCGTCATACGGAGTGACAAATCCCGATCTCGATTCATGTCAACCCAACAGATACTTTCGGAGATACCGTAATGCACCTTTATAGTCACCCAGTTACGTTGTGACGTTTGATACACCCAAGGCACTCCTACGGTAACCGGGAGTTACACGATCTCATGGTCGAAGGAATAGATACTTGACATTGGCAAAGCTTCTAGCAAACGAACTATACGATCTCTTATGCTATGCTTATGATTGGGTCTTGTCCATCACATCATTCTCCCAATGATGTGATCCCGTTATCAACGACATCCAATGTCCATAGTCAGGAAACCATGACTATCTATTGATCTGTGAGCTAGTCAACTAGAGGCTCACTAGGGACATATTGTGGTCTAAGTGTTCACACGTGTATTACGATTTCCGGATAACACAGTTATAGCATGAACAAAAGACAATTATCATGAACATTGAAATATAATAATACTTTTATTATTGCCTCTAGGGCATATTTCCAACAGTCTCCCACTTGCACTAGAGTCACTAATCTAGTTACATTGTGATGAATCGAACACCCATAGAGTTCGGTGTTGATCATGTTTTGCACGCGAGAGGTTTAGTCAGCGGATCTGCGACATTCAGATCCGTGTGCACTTTGCAAATCTCTATGTCTCCATCTTGAACATTTTCACGGATGGAGTTGAAACGACGCTTGATGTGCCGGTCTTCTTGTGAAACCTGGCTCCTTGGCAAGGGCAATAGCTCCAGTGTTGTCACGAAGAGTTTGATCGGCCCGACGCATTGGGTATGACTCTAGGTCGGTGATGAACTCCTTCACCCAAATCGCTTCATCGCTGCCTCCGAGGCTGCCATGTACTCCGCTTCACACGTAGATCCCGCCACGACGCTCGCTTGCAGCTGCACCAGCTTCTCGCTCCACCATTCAACATATACACGTATCCGGTTTGTGACTTAGAGTCATCCAGATCTGAGTCGAAGCTGGCGTCGGCGTAACCCTTCGACGAGCTCTTCGTCTCCTCCATAAACGAAAACATGTCCTTTGTCCTTTTCGGTACTTCAGATATTCTTGACCGCTGTCCGGTGTTCCTTGCGGGATTACTTTGGTATCTTGCAACCAAACTTACGGCGAGGTTTACATCGGTCCGTACACAGCATGGCATACATAATAGATCCTATGGCTGAAGCATAGGGATGACACTCATCTCTTCTTTATCTTTTGCCGTGGTCGTGGTCGAGCTGAGCTCAGTTTCACACCTTGTAACATAGGCAAGAACCCTTCTTGGACTGATCCATTTTGAACCTCTTCAAAATCTTATCAAGGTATGTGCTTTGTGAAAGACCTATGAGGCGTCTCGATCTATCCCTATAGATCTTGATGCCTAATATATAAGCAGCTTCTCCAAGGTCCTTCATTGAAAAACACTTGTTCAAGTAGGCCTTAATGCTGTCGATAGTTTTGTATCATTTCCCATCAAGAGTATGTCATCTACATATAACAGGAGAAATGCTACTGAGCTCCCACTCACTTTCTTGTAAACGCAGGCTTCTCCATAAGTCTGCGTAAACTAAACGCTTTGATCATCTCATCAAAGCGAATGTTCTAACTCGAGACGCTTGCACCAGTCCATAAATGGATCGCTGGAGCTTGCATACTTTGTTAGCGTTCGAGGGTCGACAAAACCTTCCGGCTGCATCATATACAGCTCTTCCTTAAGATGTCCGTTAAGGAATGCCGTTTTGACGTCCATCGCCATATCTCATAATCATAGTATGCGGCAATTGCTAACATGATTCGGACGGACTTAAGCTTCGCCACGGAGAGAATGTCTCGTCGTAGTCAATCCCTTGAACTTGTCGATAACCCTTAGCGACAAGTCGAGCTTTATAGATGGTAACATTTCCATCCGCGTCCGTCTTCTTCTTAAAATCCATTTATTTTCTATTGCTCGCGATCATCGGGCAAGTCTGTCAAAGTCCATACTTTGTTTTCATACATGGATTCTATCTCGGATTTCATGGCCTCAAGCCATTTGTTGGAATCCGGGCCCGCCATTGCTTCTTCATAGTTCGAAGGTTCATTGTTGTCCAGCAACATGATTTCCATGACAGGGTTGCCGTACCACTCTGGTGCGGAACGTGTCCTTGTGGACCTTCGAAGTTCAGCAGTAACTTGATCCGAAGTATCTTGATCATCATCAATGATTTCCTCTTCAGTTGGCGTGGGCATCACAGGAACGGTTTCCTGCGCTGCTCCACTCTCCTGTTCGAGAGGTAGTACTTCATCGAGTTCTACTTTCCTCCCACTTACTTCTTTCGAGAGAAACTCTTTCTCTAGAAAGCATCCGTTCTTGGCAACAAAGACTTTGCCTTCGGATCTTAAGTAGAAGGTATACCCGACAGTTTCCTTAGGGTATCCTATGAATACGCATTTTTCCGACTTGGGTTCGAGCTTTTCAGGTTGAAGTTTCTTGACATAAGCATCGCATCCCCAAACTTTTAGAAACGACAGCTTAGGTTTCTTCCCAAACCATAATTCATACGGTGTCGTCTCAACGGATTTAGACGGTGCCCTATTTAAAGTGAATGTAGCTGTCTCTAGAGCGTATCCCCAAAATGATAGCGGTAAATCGGTAAGAGACATCATAGACCGCACCATATCCAATAGAGTACGATTCTGACGTTCGACACACCGTTTCTCCGAGGTGTTCGGCGGCGTGAGTTGTGAAACGATTCCACATTTCTTTAAGTGTGTGCCAAATTCGTGACTTAAGTATTCTCCTCCACGATCTGATCGTAGGAACTTTATCTTTCGGTCACGTTGATTCTCCACCTCATTCTGAAATTCCTTGAACTTTTCAAAGGTCTCGGACTTGTGTTTCATTAAGTAGACATACCCATATCTACTCAAGTCATCGGTGAGAGTGAGAACATAACGATATCCTCCATGAGCCTCAATGCTCATTGGACCGCACACATCGGTATGTATGATTTCCAACAAGTTGGTTGCTCGCTCCATTGTTCCGAGAACGGAGTCTTGGTCATTTTGCCTAAGAGGCATGGTTCGCATGTGTCAAACGATTCATAATCAAGAGACTCTAAAAGTCCATCAGCATGGAGCTTCTTCATGCGCTTGACACCAATGTGACCAAGGCGGCGATTACACAAGTATGTGGGACTATCGTTATCGACTTTACATCTTTTCGCATCCACACTATGAACATGTGTAATATTACGCCGAGATTCATTAAGAATAAACCATTGACCATCGGAGCATGACCATAAAACATATCTCTCATATAAATCGAACAACCATTATTCTCGGACTTAAATGAGTAGCCATCTCGTATTAAACGAGATCCGGATACAATGTTCATGCTCAAACTTGGCACTAAATAACAATTATTGAGGTTCAAAACTAATCCCGAGGTAAATGTAGAGGCAGCGTGCCGACGGCGATCACATCGACTCGAACCATTCCCGACGCGATCGTCACCTCGTCCTTCGCCAGCCTCCGTTTATTCCGCAGCTCCTGCCGTGAGTTACAAATATGAGCAACGGCACGGTATCAAATACCGGGGAGTTACTACGAGTAATCGGTAAGGTACACATCAATTACATGTATATCAAATATACCTTTGGTGTTGCCGGCCTTCTTATCTGCTAAGTATTTGGGGCAGTTCCGCTTCGGTGACCCTTCCCTTGCAATAAAAGCACTCGGTCTCGTGCTTGGGTCCATTCTTTGACTTCTTCCCGCAACAAGCTTACGGGCGCGGCAACATCTTTGCCGTCCTTCTTGAAGTTTTTCTTCCCTTGCCCTTCTTGAACTTAGTGGTCTTATTGACCATCAACACTTGATGTTCCTTTTTGATTTCAGCCTCTGCTGACCTCAAGATCGAGAACACTTCAGAATGGTCTTTACCATCCCCGCATGTTGTAGTTCATCACAAAGCTCTTGTAGCTTGGTGGGAGCGATCGGGAGGATTCTGTCAATGACCGCCTCATCCGGGAGGTTTATGTTCACCGGGTCATACGGTTGTGCAACCTGACATCTTCGAGGATGTGCTCACCGACGTAACTGTTTTCCTCCATCTTACAAGCTGTAGAACTTGTCGAGACATCATATCTCTCGACCGGGCATGAGCTTGGAAAACTAGTTTCAGCTCTTCGAACATCTCATATGCTCCGTGATGCTCAAAACGCTTTTGGAGCCCCGGTTCTAAGCTGTAGAGCATGCCGCACTGAACGAGGGAGTAATCATCAGAACGAGTCTGCCAGACGTTCAAATCGTCTTGCAGCGCCGGGAGAACAGTGGGTCACCTAACGGTGCTTCTAGGACATATTGCTTTCTTGGCAGCTATGAGGATGATCCTCAGGTTCCGGACCCAGTCCGTATAGTTGCTGCCATCATCTTTCAGCTTGGTTTTCTCTAGGAACGCGTTGAAGTTCATGTTGACATTAGCGTTGGCCATTGATCTACAAGACATATTTGCAAAGTTTTAGACTAAGTTCATGATAATAAAGTTCTAATCAAAATTATGAACTCCCACTTAGATTAGACATCCCTCTAGTCATCTAAGTGTTACACGATCCGAGTCGACTAGCCCGTGTCCGATCATCACGTGAGACGGACTAGTCATCGTCGGTGAACATCTTCATGTTGATCGTATCTTCCATACGACTCGTGTTCGACCTTTCGGTCTCCGTGTTCGAGGACATGTCCGCACATGCTAGGCTCGTCAAGTTAACCCTAAGTGTTTTCGCTGTGTAAATCTGTCTTACACCGTTGTATGTGAGCGTAAGGATCCATCACACCGATCATCACGTGGTGCTTAGAAGCGACGAACTGTGGCAACGGTGCACGCTTAGGGAGAACACTTCTTGAAATTTTATAAGGGATCATCTTATTTACTACCGTCGTCCTAAGTAAACAAGATGTAAAAGCATAATAAACATCACATGCAATTATATATAGTTGTGACATGATATGGCCAATATCATCAAGCTCCATTGATCTCCATCTTCGGGGCTCCATGATCATCTTGTCACCGGCTTGACACCATGATCTCCATCATCATGATCTCCATCATCGTGTCTTCATGAAGTTGTCACGCCAACGTCTACTTCTACTTCTATGACTAACGCGTTTAGCAATGAAGTAAAGTAGTTTACATGGCGTTCTTCAATGACACGCAGGTCATACAAAAATAAAGACAACTCCTATGGCTCCTGCGGTTGTCATACTCATCGACATGCAAGTCATGAATCCTATTACAAGAACATGATCTCATACATCACAATTCAACATTCATCACAACTTCGGCCATATCACATCACATGATCAATCGCTGCAAAAACAAGTTAGGCGTCCTCTAGTTGTTGTTGCATCTTTTACGTGGCTGCGATTGGGTTCTAGCAAGAACGTTTTCTTACCTCGAATCACCACAACGTGATTTTGTCAACTTCTATTTACCCTTCATAAGGGCCCTGTTCATCGATTCGCTCCAACTAAAGTGGGAGAGACAGACACCCGCCAGCCACCTTATGCAACTAGTGCATGTCGACCGGTGGAACCGGTCTCACGTAAGCGTCACGTGTAAGGTTGGTCCGGCCGCTTCATCCCACAATACCGTTGAGCAAGAAAAGACTAGTAGGGCAAGTAAGATGACAAGATCAGCGCCCACAACAAATTTGTGTTCTACTCGTGCAATAGAGAACTACGCATAGACCTAGCTCATGATGCCACTTGTTGGGGAGCGTTGCGAAAATTAAAATTTTTCCTACGGTTTCACCAAGATCCATCTATGAGTTCATCTAAGCAACGAGTAACGGAGAGAGTTTGCATCTACATACCACTTGTAGATCGCGTGCGAAGCTTGCTTGGTGATGATGGAGTCGTACTCGAGCGTGATTCAGATCACCGATGCCAAGTGCTGAGCGGACAGCACCTCCGCGTTCAACACACGTGACGGAGACGGCGGCGTCTCCTCCTTCTTGATCCAGCAAGGGGAAGGAGAGGTTGAGGAAGACAGCACCACCGGCAGCCGACGGCGTGGTGATGGTGATGAAGCGATACTCGGCGAGGCTTCGCCGAGCTCTACGGAGGAGGAGATGTGTTGGGGAGGGAGGGCTGCGCCTTGGGAGATGTGTACAGCAGCCCCCTCCCCCCTTTATATAGGTCCCGGTGGCGGCCCCTAGAGATCCAATCTCAAGGGGGCGGCAAGGGGTGGAGTGCCCCCAAGCCGGTGGGCGCCCACCCCTAGGGTTTCAACCCTAGGCGCGGGGGTGGGCCTAGGGGCGCACCAGCCCCTGTGGGCTGGTTCCTTCCCCTATGGCCCATGGGGCCCTCCGGATGGGTGGCCCCACCGGTGGACCCAGGACCCTTCCGGTGGTCCCAGCTTTGCCGTAACCCCCAAACTTTCCGATGGCGAAACACCACTTCCTATATATTATTCTTTACCTCCGGACCCTTCCGAACTCCTCGTGACGTCCGGGATCTCATCCGGGACTCGAACAACATTCGGTATTCACATACTAGTCTTCCTACTAACCCTAGCGTCACCGAACCTTAAGTGTGTAGACCCTACGGGTTCGGAGACACGCAGACATGACCGAGGCGACTCTCGGGCAATAACCAACAGCGGGTCTGGATACCCATGTTGGCTCCCACATGCTCCTCGATGATTTCATCGGTTGAACCACGATGTCGAGGATTCTATCAAAACCACAGTATGCAATTCCCTTTGTCAATCGATGCGTTACTTGCGAGACTCGATCGTCGGTATCCCAATACCTCGTTCGGTCTCGTTACGCAAGTCACTTTACTCGTCCGTAATGCATGATCCGTGGCCAACACCTTGGTCACTTTGAGCTCATTATGATGATGCATTACCGAGTGGGCCCAGAGATACCTCTCCGTCATACGGAGTGACAAATCCCGCTCGATTCATGTCAACCCAATGATACTTTCGGAGATACCTGTAATGCACCTTTATAGTCACCCGATTCGTTGTGACGTTTGATACACCAAAGGCACTCCTACGGTAACCGGAGTTACACGATCTCATGGTCGAAGGAATAGATACTTGACATTGGCAAAGCTTCTAGCAAACGAACTATACGATCTCTTATGCTATGCTTATGATTGGGTCTTGTCCATCACATCATTCTCCCAATGATGTGATCCCGTTATCAACGACATCCAATGTCCATAGTCGAAACCATGACTATCTATTGATCTGTGAGCTAGTCAACTAGAGGCTCACTAGGGACATATTGTGGTCTAAGTGTTCACACGTGTATTACGATTTCCGGATAACACAGTTATAGCATGAACAAAAGACAATTATCATGAACATTGAAATATAATAATACTTTTATTATTGCCTCTAGGGCATATTTCCAACATCTGCCACTCATGATACTGCTGCCAATGCTACCAAGACAAGTCCTCAAGCTACTGCTCCTCGTGTGTTGACTGATCGTGAACTGCTGATAAGTCTTCACCTGAAGGTGGATCGAAACCACAAGTGGGTTAAGCGTCAGTTTGGCTCTATTCTTCACAACATGACTTCTACACATAATGCAGTGAAGAAAAACCACTACTACCTCCATGAAGTGTTTGATCGCACCTGGGCTATTCTGTTACATCTATATAGTGAAGAAGATCTGAAGCAAATAGGCTTCAAGGAAGACTTTGACTGGTCTGCACCTCCACCGAAGAGATTCAAGAAAGTCAAGGTTCCTTCCTTGGTGGCCAGCTCATATTCTTCATCACGCGCCACGGACGAGCATGAAGACTTGGACGACACTGCAGCAGGCCCTACAACGACTCAAGACCCTAACAACGCTGGCGCTGCTCCATCTTCATGATATTCTTCAGGGGCGTTAGTCCTTAGTTTCAACCCTTTTGGTCATTCGATGACAAAGGGGGGGAAATTTGAGTTAGTCTTCAAGCGGGTCTATCCTATATGGGCTTTTTTTTGCTAAGTTACAACTCTCGTTCTTCTGATGACTTTGCTGGATCGAGTTGTAATCTTAAACTCTATGGTGACCTGATACTTTTGTTGTGTTCTTCTGCATGCTTATTTCTCATTAATGTTAATGCACGCATGCTGAATTACATCAGTCACCATATTTCATCATGCATTTCAAATTCTTCATATTATATATCAAATGCGTGTATGAATTACAAGATATAGGGGGAGATCTCCATGATTATACTCTTCAAGTGTGCATTGCTTCAAAAGCAAATTTGTCACTATGCACAACTTCAGGGGGAGTTCTTTTATATCTTGCAATCAAATTCCTCAACATCAATATTCACATCTCACATGTTTATCCCCGTTGAAAACTTAACCTATATTGTCATCAATCACCAAAAAGGGAGAGATTGTAAGTGCATCTAGTACCCCTTAGTGATTTTGGTGTATTGAAGACTTATAGGTTAAGGGACTGATGTGTCTATGAGTGTCCACAGGTCTATAAGTCTATGAGGAGTTTGATATTTACAGAGAAAGTCGACCCCTAAAAATGAAGTTCTTCAACTGAAGACATTGGATTTCTGAAGACTTTCTGAAGACTTTGAAAGTGAAGAAATTGGTGTGACCTTGAAGACTCGGCAATCATTTGAAGAATATGAAGCGTGAAGACTTTTGTTTACATAGTTTCATTTTCTCTTTCTTGAGTCATAGGAAACACCGTACTGTTAAAGGGGGTCGAGGAAATACTAAGGAAAAATTTCCATGTGATGCTAAACTCAAAATCCTACACCTACCAATCCCTTCGAGTGAAGCCATTGGAAACCTCATACAGTTCAATCATATTCTTCAGTGATAGAGACGAAGTTCTTCTGGTCTCTGAGGAATTTGTTCCGACTGAGGAGTTAGGAATTCACCAGTGTGAATTGCCTACACAGTGAGGATCATGATAGCCCTGAGGACTTTGATAGTCAAAATTCCGATCGTTGTTGTGCTATGCGCCAGCAGTTCCAAAATATCTACCCACCTAACGGTCATATCAAACAAGGGCCTTTATGTCTTATCATGTCGGGCTGCTCCCTAGGCTATAAATAGCCCCCCCTTCAACCACTAGCTGGTTGGTTGCTCCGAGAGAAACTGACACTTGTCAATTGAGAGCACCCCATCCTTCGAGGACTTTGAGCGAAAATCATCAAGTGAGGTTAACCCAAACCCAACACCTACAAACCCAAAGTGATTGAGCGTCACTGAAGAGATTGATCCTGCGTGGATCCGACGCTTCTTTTCTTTGAAGATTGTGCTTCTTCCAGACGGTTAGGCGTCAAGGTCTAGACAATCCAAGAAGAATTGTGGATCGCCAAGTGACCGACTTTGTGAAGGTTCGGAAGTCACCTGAAGACTTACCACGAGTGATTGGGCGAGGTCTGTGTGACCTTAGCTCAAGGAGAATACGGTGAGGAGTGTGTGTCCGGGACTGGGTGTCCTCGAGTTTAAATACTCAGCAGCTCCAACCAGATGTACAACTGAGACAGCAGTTGGAACTGGTCTACCAAATCATTGTCTTCACCAAGCTTACTGGTTCTATTTCCTCAAGTCCTTCATTTCCTCATGTCTGTTGTTGTGTGCCTGTTCATATCTGTTTGAAGACTTTGACTGAAGACTTTCTTAATTTCCTCAGATCAATTTCTTCAGTCTGTCCATCTTTCTTCTTGTGTTATCATGTGTTTACGCTTTCTCTACTCTGTGCTTGTCTTCATTTCATCATGATGACTATGCTTGTGTTCTGTTATGTTTACTTCTGAGTACTTATTCCGCTGCTAGTAGTTCTTCATTTAGGAATTTCCTCACCAGCAAATTCCTTAGTGAAGAATTCATACAAATCGCCTATTCACCCCCCCTCTAGGCGATATAACGCACTTTCAGGGCTGCGGGTGGAGGTCGGCTGCGGTTGGCGGCGACAGTCGGCTAGGCTGCGGTGGCATGCAGTATACCTTCAGATTCGCGGCGGTGGCATGGAGGGCCTAGTGGTCTCGTCGGCGGAAACTCCGGTCAGATCTGTTCGGTGAAGCCGGCGGTGGTGGTCATATCTTCCATCAGAGGTGGCCGTCCTGAGGATGGGTGTTCGGGGTCTCCGGATCCGTTATCTAGTAGCGGCTGCGAGTCAAGGAGACATAGTTGCCGGTGATAACCGAGCCGACGGCTGGTGGTGGCGGCGTTCTGTGTTGTTACCTTGATGAAGACATCATCATGTGACTATTGTCGACCCACTCGTACTGCTCTTGGGGAAACCCTAGGATCTGGTCTTCCAGATCGGATGATGGCGACACTGCGGTGTCGTTTCTCTCTTGGGAGCACCGTTTGTGGATCAGCGCTGGATGTCAGAGGCACGAGGTGGAGCAGCTTAGTCTTGCACGAAGCTTCGGTGGAGATGGCAAGTCATGCCTGGCCGATAGGTGCTACGCTTTGTCATGCCTGGTACGCATGACGGATTTTCCAGAGACTTCAAGCTATGTCGAGTGGTAGTACTTGGCGGCAATGGTGCTGAGGTGTACCGTCGGCGACCGCGACATGCTCAGCAGTTCACGCGCAGGGAGGTGGTACCGTTGGGCACCGTGGTGGCGTCGACGGCACCTAGATCGGGCAAGGATGATGTGTCGGTACAACTCTGAAGATGGAGTGGTGGCAGTTGGCGGCGACAGCCTCCACGTCGGACCGGTGTGCTCCCCATACCCGGCAAGTGGCTTGGTTCGGGTCTCAGTTCTTAGATGTTAGGCTTGGCTGCAAGGTCTGTGGTATTAGGCCCGGACTATCAGCAACCCTTCATCGGTTGGATAGAAGTAGCGACAGATGTTGCCTAGACGGTGACTTCAGACTTACTGTTATATCTCTTTGTAAGGTCTTTTGTGAATAAGTAATAAAGTGCGTGTGTGTGCATGCATCGCCCAGAAGGTCGGGGTCTTACTCCTTTTCTAGAAAAACAATTAGACTGTCCAACACACACACATCACCACAACACGCACACAACTGACACTGCACTCATTGGAGTCCGTAGTCCTATAGCTTTAAGATTGGGAAAGTCGCCAGATGCGCGTCGCTATCGACATAAACGTTATTTCTCACTGTAAGGATAATTTTTGACTTTGCTAATCTTAAACCCACTGTCAGGATATTGTGCGATAGTGAGACACACAAGGCGTTAAACCCAGTGTCTAACCTCTGCTAAGCCAACAATAAAACTTCCAACGAGAAGTTAATTAGGTAGCTCCTCAGGTGCTTGGTGTTTTCAGATAAAAAATCGTTATCACCAAACCGGTGGCCAAACCACGCGCCCATGCATATAGCGTGCTTCTCTTTTGCTTACGCATAAAGCACATATCTAATCACCAGATAGATCCCTTGGCATTATGGATTCCGCACAAACATAAAGTGCCGGCCCTAGGTCTTACAGTACTTTCTTGTAGTCGTGCTTGAATTAGTATGGGAAATGGTCACCTTTTTATGCATGAGCTGATGACTCCAGCTTAATTAGGCCAGTAAGATAACCCCTGACATGACCCTTGCACATATATCGACCGGTCAAGCGTAGCTACACATACGTCTATGACTGTGTATTGCCGGATGGCAGAAAGTGGGACAGCTAGCTAGCAGCTAACTTAATTTGTAGTATAGCTCAGGACTTTGAATTTCTTGTGCATTTTCAGAGTAATTTTCTTATGTGCACGCACCGAGACCGTTGCCAAAAGTGTAAAAAAAAAATTGCGACGAGCTATAGTTATTTGCTGGATCACATACTTCTGTTGACTACTTCCTCGACGTCGACGGCACAAGTAAGTGATGTTTTCGATTTTAACATGGCTTTAACTATCTAATTTGGACCACTGTTTTCTATTGAATTAATGTATAAAAAAACATCAAAAAAATTAGAATATTTTTAAGGACAGACCTATAACGATCTTCAAATTTCTAGTAATCTAATCACTTTATTAAGTGAGGGAATCATTTCTTTATTTATCACAAGAAATCACCAGGACTAGGTCACGTTTATGTCAAGAGATCTGTATAACGGCCACGATCAAGTCCTGTCGACGCACGTTGCTTGCTTGCTTGCCTAATTAATTAGGCAAGTAGCTATGTTCTATATGTGTGCATGGCATGGCTAAGCTATAGAGATATGCCCAACAAAAAAACCCCTTATTCTCCGATCCTTGACAGCCACACACGACCCAGGCCATGTCTAGCCTAATCAGAGCTGGGTTGTGTGGCTATAATGTGTGTACAGCTAGTCAGCTAGCCATGCATGACTAGAAAAACCAGAGTTTAACGGTGTGTTGTCCAAATCAAAATCGACCATCGTATATACATGCACGCATTTGATTTCTCATAAAAAAATCAGGAAACAATGATGCGTGCTAAAGTTAACTGTGGCAACTAAATAAACCAGGCAACGACGACACTGGTTGGTTTTCAAGGGCTGTCGGCCAGGCGTGCCGCGTTCAGGCCCAACACATAATCTTGGTAAACAGTGCATGCAGTGCTTGGACGTATCGATCGGATATACGTACGCACGTTTGTAGGCACGTAGCTAGAGCTGGATGCGTACGTAGCATGCATGCATGCAAAAAGAAAAAAGAAAAACTCCGAACACGTGTACGTAGGGGCTAGCTTATATATATATATATATTTTTGACGGGAAGGGGCTAGCTTATATTAGTGCACGTGCATTTACTAATTGAGTGGCTGGGAAGCTTCCCGCGTATCCAAGGCCAGATGCGGTGAAACAAGATGTATGAAGGGACGGCACAGACCGAACAATGCAATATATGTGTGCGGCTAGCTTATATGCGTGGTGCATGGAGTACGTGCGTGATACACGTGCAATCTTAATTACCAGTAGCTTAATTACACCTAAATAGTAGAGCGGAATTTGTAAGTTCTTCAACATCATATTTGTATCTACATGTTTAGTTTTGAGTTTTGCACCCAGATAGGTGTTTACGTGGGCTATTGCGAGTTACACTTGTGATGGGTACGTGATTACGCGGCGACCTCAAGGAGATGGATGATGACGTCATGTTTCGTTGCAAGTGTTGAAGTAATGGGCTGTGCGTGAACTATCTAGAGTTTGTTAGCTAGGAGCTGTACATGAGAGTTGCTAGCTAGCCTTGTACATGCATATAATTTGCTTGGTCCACGTAGTTGCCGCCTTGCCGGGGAGTATGGATCAGGGAGGAAGTCCAGGCGTGGGTGCTACTTAAGCATTGCAATCAGTTTGGTCCTGTTAATGAGAACAAGAGGAAAAATATAACATATATGTTCTCACCGGGAGCAAATAGTAAAGCTATTTTCTCTTTGGTGACGTGTGTATATGTGTGAGTTTCTTCCCTTGTCTGTGTTATTGAGATACACAGAGAGAAGTTTAAGATAGCTGTTACAGCTCGTTTGGCTCCCTTGATTTCATTTCATTTGGTTGAAATGAAAATTCTATCAGAATTTCATTTGGTTGATTATGGATTCGAAAGCTAAATTTCATGTCTGGCAGGCACTTGATTTATCAAATGAAATAGTATATATCCAAAAATCAAACGAGTAGTAGCTAGCTCTTGCCTCTTTGACTGCATTATTTGCTACTCCATCAGCATCAAGTCCTTGTTCTTGGCATTGTGTTTGAGCTCGAGCTCTCAACCAAAGCACGCTTTGCCGGGAAATAAGTACTATTCTCTAGTTAGCCCTGGCTGGTCTGCAGAGTATATAGCAAAAAACTACCACATTATGGGCTATGTCTACAAAAAACTACCAATTTTTTAATCTATCAAAAAACTACCACAAATTTGGTTTGCTGTTCCAAAAAATCCAAATTATCATGGGGTTCAGAATTAATTCAAATAATGACAGGCCGGCCCCACTCCTAACCAAATCATTTGTTGACTGTCTGTTTGACCGTTATCTTACAAGTGAGGCCCACATGTAAGCCATCTCTTCTTCCTCTCCTCTCTTCTCCTCTCCCTCTCCTTACCTTCTTCTTTCTCTCCCGAGCCAGCCGGCGCCGCCACGGCCAAGCAGAACCAAGACCGGAGTAGCCATGCCCGGCACCACCTCCACCGCAGGGAATTTCTCCTCCGTGTTGCGAGCCACCACGTGGCCGCGACCTCCCGCCACTGACGCCGACGTGGCCGCGTGCGGCAGGTGGTGCACCGATAGCCGCCACTGCGTCAAGCTCTGGGATGCCACGCTAGATGAAGACGGCACGTCGCCGTTGCTGCCATTGGCATTACCCTGGTGCACCACCTGCTTCTGACGATGCCATTGCAAGAACGACGGCACCGCCGAAGCCGCCGTAGCCTCCACCAGCGCCGGCGACGCGGACGCGTCATCGCAGGGTGTGGCTGACCCGCCGCCATCTCTCTTCACTCCACCATTCTACGCCGCGCCATTGTCACCTGCTGCTACCGCCCCGCCATGGTCAGCCATGAACATCGGAAGAGCGGGAGGAGCGGGAGCCGCCGCGTGTAGCAGGAGGAGCAACGGCTCCCCCGTGTGCAGCGGCTGGGACGCCCTCAAGCTCCGCTTCCAGAGCAAGGCCGGATGACGTGCAGAAGGTCCCTTCTTCGGCTCCGGCAATGAGCTCGCCGGTGGGGACCCGATTGCTTTTTATAATTTTTTGCAGGGATCAGATTGCTTTTTAAATATAATTATAGGGACCTGATTGCTTTTATTTTTTCTATAGGTACCTAAATGCACTTAAAAATTATCTGGGGCCCACCTGTCATAACCTGTTAACGTTCAACCTAACTATCAATGATAATGGTCAACCTGACGAGTGGACCAGAGATGTCATAATTTTGCTTAGAACTTAATGGTTCAGTCACTTGGGTTTCTTGGAACAACCAACCAAATTTGTGGTAGTGTTTTAAAAGATTAAAAATTGGTAGTTTTCTTGTAGACATAACATGTAATGTGGTACTTTTTTGTTATATACTCCTATGCAACACCAATGGAGCGCGCACGCGGGGGTCGTGACGGATCCGGAGATCAATAGCACATGCCAGAATAGATCATAGGACACACACAGTGTGGCAGCGCCTATGTGAGGACCAAGGGTGAATAGGAGAGGTCAACTGACTGAGGGAAGGGGAGTCGAGGAAGGAGTTGTCACGCGCGGCGGCAAGCGAGTTAATTGCAAGAAACTACTACATTAGTGGCTAGGTTTGCAGAAACCACCAACTCATTAATCTGTTGCAAAAAAAACACTGCAAAATCACTTAACTCGTTGCAGAAAACACTGACCAGGCGGTTAGCTGCGTTTGAACTCATTTCCAACAGGTAGGCCCCGAAAACGCTTACGTGGCATAACGACGAGGCAGACGCTCCGTTGGGACCAAAACGGTCAATACCCAAACGCTTATGTATTCTTCGGAAGTGGATCCTCTAACATTAAGAAGGGAAGTCACCTAAGCTACAGTGCAATCTAGTGAAAAACCAAGAAGGAAAGTCAGGATCACTTTAGCGAATAATGTATTTACCTAGTAGCAGGTTATGTGCGTGGTTACTGTTCGTGTAAATAAATTTAAAATTATTTTTATTGCATCATAATTTTATTTGTACGTAATTTTTGTAAATGTATACAATAGATTTCTAATTTGAAAATTAATTCAAATCATTTTAGCCTCAATCATATGAATGTGAAGGAGGGAAGTTAGGGAATTGTAGCTTAGGTGACTTCTCTTCTTCATGTTAGAGAATCCACTTCCGTATTGTTCATTGTCCATGTTCACTGTTCATGTAGTAGTTCAGTTAAATGTACTGTCATGTACCATAGTATAGTGTGATGTGCATGTTCATTGTGCTCTGTACGGTGATGAGAATGTTTATAGTATTGGTTTTTGCTAAGATTGCCATGTTTAGTGTCTAGTTTACTATGATTTTTTGTTTCAATTTCAGTAATAAGATTTAGTGTACTCTGGTGTTCAAAATTCAGACATAAATAAGTTTATACTTTACTGAAATGAAGTGGCCAGAGCAAGTGGTTGTTCTGAATTGCACTGAATTAAAGTGAAGCGAAAAAGAAACTAAGTGAATTTGTACTTGTTGTTTTCCAACCAGCAAACAGTTGTGGTGTTGTTCAGTGGGTAGATGAGGAGTGGACAGAGCAGCTGCAGAATGCTCTTCATGAACTGTGGCTTATGTATGAGGATATCCAGCGTGTTAATAGGATGGAATGTCTGGAACATTCATCACGTGTCCACAATCTCACAACACAGAAGAATAAGCCATAGGAGACTTATGAGAAGCTTGTTGAGGATGTGAACAACCTAATTGATACCTAGGACAATATTCCCAAGGAAAATCAAGTCCAACAAAGTGAACATGAGGAGATCACTCCTACTTTGGACAACAACATGCCAGATTTGAAGCAGTACCTGGGTGCAATGGAATGTGAGAACAAAGAAATGAAGGAAAAGGTTGCCAAAGGTAATGTGATTAGGAATCTAAAGTTTGCTCATTTGAAGGAGAAGGAAAAGCTGAGCACCGAGAGGAGGAATTTGGAGGTTCACATTGTTGATCTTGTGAAAGCTAGTGAGAAGAACAAGAGACATCTAAAGGATATCAAGGATATCTGTGACAAAGAGTGATTTGTAATCTGACCATGTGGGTCATGATATTAAGTTTCAAGCTTTAAACTATGGCTTGTAAGGTGTGAACTAGTGGCAGTTTGTAGTATTTGAAGTATGGTGTAACCTAGAACTACGGCTTGTAAGCTTTGATCTATGGTGTGATCTATCATGTTAAGTATCCTTAATGACTTATCCAGCTTACCAAATGTAGTATTATATTTATACAGGAGCACATCGTTCAAGTAGGGGGCACGCAGCCGCCGTTTTGTGCACGCACACAAAAAAAAAAATAACACATAGGACCACATAACTGTTGATTATAGATAATTTAATTTCCTCCTTGATAATTAGGTTTGTGATTAGTTAATCTACTCTTTTTTGCGACAAATTTGTTGATCTACTTGTTAGCAAGTGCTCCTAAACTAGGCATGCAACAGGTTGTCCATGATCTGGACTTATACGTAGCACTTGATCATCACACATGTCATTTTGAACTGCTGGCATCCACTGTATGCACATATATATTTTGTCACCATGCATATAATTGAGAATTTATTGTATTAACACTGTACTTTCTATGTACATAGTAGACCTGGATGTTCGTATATAATTCTGAATCTGTTGAGGAAAACAACAAGCAGCAAGACAAGGCAGGCTTGAAGGGCCGATCTGGTGGTTGTTTTGCCTATGAGGTCTACACATGTAGACATATCTAGCCTCTGTTGGATCTTCCCCGGCTAATAATTGGATCAGCAGGAGGAATAGGACAAGGAAAAAAATATGTTGGCGGATCTTATGTTTGGATCAAGGAGCCTTGTTTGCAAGACATTTTTGTTTCTTACTGGCCATGTGCCTGCTTGGCATGGTGCCCTTTTGAAGAACAAAAAATGTGCCTACTAGGCATGGTGCCCTTTGGAAAGAACAAAACTGCATACATCCATCTACAAAATAAATAATGAGGTGCACATTAGGCAGTGATGGGGACCTAGAGCTTACTTCCACCTTAAAGGACAGATAGATATATTTGTGTTGTTCTTCACTCCTTTTTATGCTACCACTCTTTTGTTGGCTTACATATATTAACAGTAATGGTAACTGCGTTCGTTGTAGCGGGGATGGCAAGCAAACCATCTTTGCTGGCACTTTAGTTGTAAAACGAGATCAAACGATAACAATTTTTGAACAAAAATTGCCTTCTAAAAGAAAAACTGCTATGTCTCCTGAAGAAACTGTCACCTCTCTCCTCTCCGGCTCAACTAAAACTGCAAGGCAAGTGTTCGCCAATGCCACCATCCCTGGTGAACGTTCGCCAGTTATGGTGGTCCTATATTAAACATTGTTTGCAAATCAAACTTGTTTCAGAAAAGGAACAAGGATCCATAAAGAAAAATAATTTCATGCGATCACTTTTTCTATTGTGCAGTCCTCTACTCTACTGGTGGAAGTTTGATGGTGGTGATGTTTGGCAGAGTCTGAGTTTGATGTGTTCTCGTAAAAATTACCGTTTTGGAGAAACACTAACGATCGTAATACGTCTTGGACAGAAACATTGTCATTGTTACATGAAATCCCTCTGTTTTTCAAAATTAAAAAAAAAACCAGCAATGTCCAACAACAACTTTTAAAGGATGCGAGGTTTTATTTTAACACAATACAAGTGCAGATGCTCATATACATGCACCTACAAGCGCACGCGCACGCACACACCCTACACCGAGATATTGAGCATGCACAACATCTTGAGATCGACGAAGTCACTATGGACGCCATTGTAGTCGGCGGGAATAATGTCTCCTCCCACTGAATGAGCATCGTCAGAAAGTCTAAAATAAATTTAGAAAACACCAATGCCAAGTCTAGGATTTGAACCATTAGTGGGCAAGTTTCATCATAAGGAGCTTATAACCATCTAAAGTATGCTCAGTTCACAGGACAAGAGGGGGTCGTCGTACTTACGTACATAAGTGCATGAGGAAGAGCATGCATGGATCGAACTCACGCGGCAGATGGTCGAATGCAAGTGAGCATAAAATCTTGCCGTGACCGTGATGGGATATGATCGATCCGCTCCATCTTTCATGCATGTACGCAGTACGCTTGTTCCTACTCTTTTCTTCCTTTTTACTATTGCTCGTACTGACCATGAATGATCAAGTCAAATATTTTGCTACGTCGAGCATTATATATATGCAGTGCAATGCATGCAGCATGGATGTGCAAGACGACAATCGAGCTATACATGTGTGGCAGTGTGGGTAGGTACTACCATCGCCAAAGCATGCATGCATGGTCGATGTTTACAATTAATTCGAATGTAGTACTGACATGCTTCTTTACCGGAGGAACTTTCAGAGTTTGCTTCGGCGCAACTAAGCATGCATGCACCTGTCTCGAGCAGCAGAAAGCAATCGTTGGTAATACATTTCTGGAGATTTTATTCAAGGAAGATGGAACTTGGTAAGAAGCTAGACTAAAGTTAGACTATGGCCAAATCATACATCTAGGCATGGATCGACGCGCCAACATATAAACATCGTCACGTGTATAAAGAGATGTCAGACAATGACTGATAGATAGCTCATAGTATATATTATATGCTCATCCATTTATCGTACTAATTTTACTTTGCATCTTCAGAGCACACCCAACTTGACATTATTCGTTTTAGATAGCTATATAGGTGTTTATCGTACTTATTTAATTGTTTCTTTCTTTTTTTCTGGCTGTTGAGAATCTTGCGCATACTTGGGCCTAAGCAACTTGAAATGAAGGGATCCAACTCTAGGCCACAGACTGCACGCGCTGCGGCCCAATCTGCATAGAATTCATTCTTGCAGCAGGCTTTTCCTCTGTGTCTAAAAAAAGGCTTTTCCTCTCTTCTTTTTTTGACAGGGCTTTTCCTTCTTTTAACAGAAAGTTTGAGATCCAAGATTGATAATTCATTATTAAAATTTTGGTAAAAAAGTAAATAAATAATATTTGGTTGTAAATTTTTTAGCTTCATAATTATTGATTGAATTTTTATGTATCCTGAGAATGAATTTACATCAATAGGGACCACATCAAAATGGACTATGTTGCTGATATATGTCCAGCCAGGGATTGTTCGTGTGCATCTTTCTGGTCCAGGGGATAGGTGGGTTACTCTCCCATTATCTTAAAACAAGGGGAGCCACAAAGTAAGATATTCACCTTCGCATCGTCCGAGTCCAGCCTTACAACCAAAGACATGTAGAAAAGTCATGATATAGCAGCTCCTAAAGTCGCACCATCACTAGAACCTTGATGCATTGTGCACAACATGCATCAATGCATATAACATCTCATCACAATAATAGAGTTATGTTCTTGTGAAAAAACCTATTGAGAATTAATGTTAAAAATTGACATATCAATAGAAGTATATAACTGTCAAAACAAGCATATTTTAAATACTAATCCACTTTCAACATTAGCAAGAAAGAAGTATATATAATTAATTTGGTCCCTTTTGTGTGGACGGTCGGCTTCGGCCTAGCTATCATCTCATCCGACTTGGTCCTCCTCGTCTTGCTCTCCCTCACCAATCCTTCACTCGTTATTAGCCTTCGCTCCTATTGATGGCGAGTCCATTGTAATCTTTCCCTAATAATAATAAAGCACAGAGTGCTTCTAGTCGTCCGTCGCATCTTTTTTCCAGAAAACCCCCTGCTTTTTCTATTAATTAACACGCAGTTCATCTTTAAATGAGAATGAATTGTTTTCGCATTTTACAAAAAAAACCTGCCTTCTATACTAATCAACCCATAGTTCGTAAATAAGTCAGCCAAATCGTTTTTTATTTTAACAGAAAACCCCCTGACTTTATGGTTAATCAATTCGTAGTTTATATTTAAACAAATTATACATATTTTTTAAACCGTAACTACGATTCTAACATGTTATATATGAAATTTGATTAGAAAAATGTGTAGAATCTAAACATAATGTTATTTTAGCTGTTAAATATTTCTAAAATGTTACTTTTAGTGCAAACTTAATATATAGTGCACGGTCCCTTTTTCTTTAGTACCAGCGGCGATCCAAATTGGAAATAAACACCCACTAAAACCAGATTGAGAAAAAAGAAAACATCGATAACCACACATGCACACCTCTGAAAAACCTCGCGTAGAAAACAACATATTTCTCATCTTATTCCGAGCGAGTGTGCGTGCGCGTGCGCGAGAGGGAGAGAGCGAAGGAGAGATGCCTTAGGACTAACCACATTCAAACGCATTATCGTTGTGTGAGCACTGACGCTACCGTCGGCAACACAAATGTGATGTCATGTGAAAAATAAAGGACGTGGTCCTATTAGGGTCTTGAGTCATGATTATTGGGTTAAGAGCGTGTGTTATTTTCTCTCCCATTGCAACATACGGGCTTATTTGCTGGTTAATGTTTAAGGATCATATGGGAGAAAAGCATAAGCTTCGAAAAGCGAGATATATGCTTTCCTCGCCTGATGTTTTTCGTGGCGCGTAGGTATTGGGCTGGCTTGTTTTTTTCCTTCATTCACTAGCTCCTCGCTTGGGTTCCCGTTCAAGACACACATTCAGTCTAGTACTTTGTTGGTTTTGTGGAGGCATTTTGGGATTTTTCTTTTTTTTTCTTTTACTTCTTTTTCTTCATGTTCTTCAGTTTTCTTTGTTTTTTTCTCCGTTTTCTTTCTTCAGTTTTCTTTGTTTCTTTCTCCATTTTCCTATTTTTGCAGTTTCCTGTGTTTCTTTCCCAACAAAACTGTTTTACAATCTTTTGCATTTTTTCCTGTTTTCTTTCTTTCTTTAGTTTACTTTGTTTATTAATCATTTTTTTCTTATTTCTTTCTCAGTTTCCATTGTTTCAACTCAAACATGTTTTTTTATTTTTTTTTTATTTTTCATTTGCTTTTCATATTTCTTCTCCAGCTCTCTATAGTTTTCCTTTTTTTTATTGTTGTACTTCAGTTATTTTTGTATTTTCTTTAGTTTCTCTTTTTTTCTCTTTCATGGTTTCCATTGAGTATTTTTTTTATCAGTTTTCATTGCTTTCCATCCTTTATGCACTTGTTTATTTGGTTGTCTTTTTGTATCCTTTTGATTATGTTTTGTTTTCGGTTTTCATTGTTTTTAAAATTTTGTTTGTTTCTTTTGTTTCATTCTAAATCTTCATATACATCAAGAAAAAATTCTAATACACGTTTAAAATTTTTCAAATAAAAGTTTAACATTTTTAATACATGGACAACATCATTTCTGTTCACATTGTTAAAATAATTCAAATGCTTGGTCAAAAACAAGATAAACATTTTTTGAATAAATGTTGAACACTTTTTCTATTTACATTTTAACATTTTCGGATGCTTGATTTACATTTTTAGATACAAGATTAACATTTTTTTTAAATACATGGTCAATTTTTTTCTATACACACTAAACATTTTTAACTTAATTATTGCAAATACTAGTTTATCATTTTTAGATGCTTGATTAATATTTTCTAAATAAATGATCTTCTTTTTCCACACACACACACACACATTGTATATTTTGTATAGATGAGAAACATTTTCTTTATACATTTAACATTTTTCAAATGCTTGGTTAACATTTCTATCAAATGTTTTATGCAAACTGTTCTTTGCAATAATTGTTTTCACAATATTTGGAAGTATAAACGAAAGCAATGATTAAAAAGAAAATAAAACATGAAAATAACTAATAAAACGAGGTCGTGCCTCCATCGCGCCTGGGTTAGCCCATTTAGGCAATCCCCTGATGCGAGAGCACACTAGCTCTCGCTATAAGCGAGACATACTGCTACCCGCACCTAATGGCTACGAGAAGGACAAATGATATACAACAAATCTAGGAAGCCCACCTAAAAGGCCTAGGCAGTGGTCCAAGGCCCACATCAGCCCATCAAGAAACACACAACATCCATAGAACTGTTGCATCCCGTCTCTGGAAAGGGGCCGATGAATTGTAATCTGAAACCCTATTTGTTAGTATATTAGTATAAAAGACGACATGGTAGGCTAGTCAAGACAACAAGAGGTTGATAACTTTGTTGGTTGTGAACTATGTAAAACCTTTGTACATGTTGGATTTGAATTATTAATTATGAAATTATTATGAGACGCAATGAACTTTTTTAAAATGATTGATAACGTGTATACCATTGTATTTTTGCATGTCAGTGTTTCATGTGAATTTCAGTGTTTCATGAAAATAAATTGACAACCAATAAAGAGTATTTTTAGAAGTTTGATGTGTAAAATTGCCTTCCAACCTATAAAGCATTAGAAGTGGTTATTCCTATTTAAGTGCCTACGGCTAGAAAGCATTTGAGGTTGTTCTAAAACCACCTATGATGGTCTAAGTATTAGCGACGCATGTTTGAGTCTTAATGAAAAACCGCGTCGAAAGCCTGTTCTTGTAGTAGTCTGTGAAATTGAGCCTCTCTCTCTCTCTCTCTCTCTCTCTCTCTCTCACACACACACACACACACACACACACACACACACACACACACACACACACACACACACACACACACACACACACACAAATTGGTGTACCTTCATCGAATATTTGTCACAACATTGGTGATATTCAACACCACCGAGCAATAAATATCCAATATCACTAGTAAGACCATCCATTTGGAGTGATATAGCCATTTCATCTGTGCATGACAATATCTCCAACTCCAGTGCATTCAATCACTAGAGTAAGAGTCGAGCTGCCATGAAGAAGATCTCACCTTTGTGGCCATGTAGTATATTGGCACAAAAAATCATTTACCCCCACACAAGGACCATTAACAGTTAACATCATCCATCCTTGATCTAGTACCTACGAGTCAGGATAGGTATGCACAAGAACGGTTGGATTCACATGTATTTCATTATTTGAACATGGTAAATGTGCCATAAAAGCATAATCGTACAATAACCGTCCAACTTTGAGCACGGTTGTGCACCAACATGTTATGTTGGACAAAAAGACAACAACTAGTCAACATTTCGCAAGGAGTTAGTCATTAAGTAAGTGTGGGGGGGAGGTGGGAGGATATGTCTATTTTCTCTATTTCAGAAAATTAAGCATAGTATATTTAACATATTACTCTTTTATGTGGCATGTCATATCTTATTGTGCTTCAATTTTTTATCTCAGTTATTGGATGGAGATCTCTGCTACTTCTTGAGCTTGCGTTGAATTTTTCTCTTGAAGAGGAAAGGGTGATGCAGTAAAGTAGAGATAAGTATTTCCCGTAGTTAAGAATAAAGGTATCAATCCAGTAGGAGGCATAAGCAAGTCCCCAATATATGCACTTGCACAAACTAACAAACACTTGCACACAACATGAAAAAGGGGTTGTCAATCCCTTCACGGTCACTTGCAAGAGTGAGATCTAATAGAGGTAGATATAAAAGATAAATAAAAGAGCGAAATAAGGTAACATAAATGAAGTGCAACAAGGTATTTTTGGGTTTTTTGGTTTATAGATCTGAAAATATATGATAGAAAATAGACCCGGGGGCCATAGGTCACTAGAGGCTTCTCTCTCGAAGAAAGCATACGGTGGGTAAACAAATTACTGTCGAGCAATCGAATCCCCCTACGGTGGAGTGTCGAAAAAGGCCCCAAATGGGATCTCACGGGAAAAGAAGCTTGTGGTGGCGGAAAAGTATTTTTGGTGTCTCCTCTGACATAGGGGGGAATATTTGAGGATTTGTAGTGCAAATATTAGGGCTGGAAGGGCTACGAGGGGCCCACAAGCCAGGGGCGCGCAGAAGGAAATATGCCCTAGAGGCAATAATAAAGTTATTATTTATTTCCTTATATCATGATAAATGTTTATTATTCATGCTAGAATTGTATTAACCGGAAACATAATACATGTGTGAATATATAGACAAATAGAGTGTCACTAGTATGCCTCTACTTGACTAGCTTGTTAATCAAAGATGGTTATGTTTCCTGACCATGGACAAAGAGTTGTTATTTGATTAACGAGATCACATCATTAGTTGAATGATCTGATTGACATGACCCATTCCGTTAGCTTAGCACCCGATCGCTTAGTATGTTGCTATTGCTTTCTTCATGACTTATACATATTCCTATGACTATGAGATTATGCAACTCCGTTTACGGAGGAACACTTTGTGTGCTACCAAACGTCACAACGAATCGGGTGATTATAAAGGTGCTCTCAGGTGTCTCCGAAGGTACTTGTTGGGTTGGCGTATTTGAGATTAGGATTTGTCACTCCGAATGTCGAGAGGTATCTCTGGCCTCTCGGTAATACACATCACTTAAGCCTTGCAAGCACTTCAACTAATGAGTTAGTTGTGAGATGATGTATTACGGAACGAGTAAAGAGACTTGCGTAACGAGATTGAACTAGGTATTGGATACCGACGATCGAATCTCGGGCAAGTAACATACCGATGACAAAGGAACAACGTATGTTGTTATGCGGTCTGACCGATAAAGATCTTCGTAGAATATGTAGGAACCAATATGGGCATCCAGGTCCTGCTATTGGTTATTGACCGGAGGCGTGTCTCGGTCATGTATACATTGTTCTCGAACCGTAGGGTCCGCACGCTTAAGGTTTCGATGATGTTTTATTATGAGTTTATGAGTTTTGATGTACCGAAGGAGTTCGAGTCTCGGATGAGATCGGGGACATAACGAGGAGTCTCGAAATGGTCGAGACGTAAAGATCGATATATTGACGACTATATTTGGAGTTCGGAAAGGTTCCGAGTGATTCGGTATTTATCGAGTACGGGAGAGTTACGGAATTCGCCGGGAGAAGTATTGGGCCTTATTGGGCCTGCAGGGAAAGAGAGGGGCTGCCTAGGGCAGGCCGCGCGCCCCCTCATGGCCTAGTGGGAGGGGCCGCACCCCTCCTTCCTTCCCTTCTCTCTTCCCTTTCCTTGTCTCCTACTCCTAATACATGGAAGGTCTCCTAGTTGGACTAGGAAAGGGGGGAATCCTACTCCCGGTGGGAGTAGGACTCCCCTAGGGCGCGCCATAGTAGAGGGCCGGCCCTCCCCTCCTCCACTCCTTTATATACGGGGGCAGGGGGCACCCCATAGACACACAAGTTGATCATTGATCGTTCCTTAGCCGTGTCGCGCCCCCCTCCACGATATTACACCTCGATCATATTGTAGCGGTGCTTAGGCGAAGCCTGCGACAGAGAAACATCAAGATCGCCACCACGCCGTCGTCTTGACGGAACTCCCCTCGGAGCCTCTCTGGATTGGAGATCGAGGTGCGTCATCGAGCTGTACGCGTGTCAAGAACTCGGAGGTGCCGGAGTAACGGTGCTTGGATCGGTTGGACCGGGAGGACGTACGACTACTTCCTCTACGCTGCGTCAACGCTTCCGCTTCGGTCTACGAGGGTACGTAGACAACACTCTCCCCTCTCGTTGCTATGCATCACCATGATCTTGCGTGTGCGTAGGAAATTTTTTGAAATTACTACGTTCCCCAACAGTGGCATCCGAGCCTAGGTTTTATGGTTTGATGTTATATGCACGAGTAGAACACAAGTGAGTTGTGGGCGATATAAGTCATACTGCTTACCAGCATGTCATACTTTGGTTCGGCGGTATTGTTGGATGAAGCGGCCCGGACCGACATTACGCGTACGCTTACGCGAGACTGGTTTTACCGCCGTGCTTTGCACACAGGTGACTAGCGGGTGTCAGTTTCTCCAACTTTAGTTGAACCGAGTGTGGCTACGCCCGGTCCTTGCGAAGGTTAAAACAGCATCAACTTGACAAACTATCGTTGTGGTTTTGATGCGTAGGTGAGATTGGTTCTTGCTTAAGCCCGTAGCAGCCACGTAAAACTTGCAACAACAAAGTAGAGGACGTCTAACTTGTTTTTGCAGGGCATGTTGTGATGTGATATGGCCAAGACATGATGCTATATTTTATTGTATGAGATGATCATGTTTTGTAACCGAAGTTATCGGCAACTGGCAGGAGCCATATGGTTGTCGCTTTATTGTATGAAATGCAAACGCCCTGTAATTGCTTTACTTTATCACTAAGCGGTAGCGATAGTCGTAGAAGCAATAGATGGCGTAAACGACAACGATGCTACGATGGAGATCAAGGTGTCGCGCCGGTGACGATGGTGATCATGATGGTGCTTCGGAGATGGAGATCACAAGCACAAGAAGATGATGGCCATATCATATCACTTATATTGATTGCATGTGATGTTTATCCTTTATGCATCTTATCTTGCTTTGATTGACGGTATCATTTTAAGATGATCTCTCACAAAAAATTATCAAGTAGTGTTCTCCCTGAGTATGCACCGTTGCCAAAGTTCGTCGTGCCCAGACACCACGTGATGATCGGGTGTGATAAGCTCTACGTCCATCTACAACGGGTGCAAGCCAGTTTTGCACACGCAGAATACTCGGGTTAAACTTGACGAGCCTAGCATATGCAGATATGGCCTCGGAACACGGAGACCGAAAGGTCGGCGTGAATCATATAGTAGATATGATCAACATAAGATGTTCACCATTGAAAACTACTCCATCTCACGTGATGATCGGTTATGGTTTAGTTGATTTGGATCACGTGATCACTTAGATGACTAGAGAGATGTCTGTCTAAGTGGGAGTTCTTAAATAATATGATTAATTGAACTTAAATTTATCATGAACTTAGTCCTGGTAGTATTTTGCAAATTATGTTGTAAGATCAATAGCTCGCGTTGTTGCTTTCATATGTTTATTTTGATATGTTCCTAGAGAAAACTGTGTTGAAAAATGTTAGTAGCAATGATGCGGATTGGATCCGCGATCTGAGGTTCATCCTCATTGCTGCATAGAAGAATTATGTCCTTGATGCACCGCTAGGTGACAAACCTATTGCAGGAGCAGATGCAGACGTTATGAACGTTTGGCTAGCTCAATATGATGACTACTTGATAGTTTTGTGCACCATGCTTTATGGCTTAGAATCGGGACTTCAAAGATGTTTTGAACATCATGGACCATATGAGATGTTCCAGGAATTGAATTTAATATTACAAGCAAATACCCGAGTTGAGAGATATGAAGTCTCCAACAAGTTCTATAGCTAAAAGATGGAGGAGAATCGCTCAACTAGTGAGCAAGTGCTCAGATTGTCTGGGTACTACAATCGCTTGAATCAAGTGGGAGTTAATCTTCCAGATAAGATAGTGATTGACAGAGTTCTCTAGTCACCATCACCAAGTTAGTAGAACTTCGTGATGAACTATAGTATGCAAGGGATGATGAAAATGATTGCCGAGTTTTTCATGATGATGAAATCGATGAAGGTAGAAATCAAGAAAGAACATCAAGTGTTGATGGTTGACAAGATCACTAGTTTCAAGAAAAGGGCAAAGGGAAAGAAAGGGGAACTTCAAGTAGATTGACAAGCAAGTTGTCACTCCCACGAAGAAGCCCAAAGTTGAACCAAAGCCTGAAACTGAGTGCTTACACTGCAAAGGAAATGGTCACTGGAAGCGGAACTGCCCTAAATATTTGGTGGATAAGAAGGATGGCAAAGTGAAAAAGGGTATATTTGATATACAGGTGTTTGATGTGTGCTTTACTAGTGTTTATAGCAACCCCTCGGTATTTGGTACTGGTTTAGTTGCTAAGAGTAGTAACTCGAAACGAGAGTTGCAGAATAAACAGAAACTAGTTAAGGGTGAAGTGACGATGTGTGTTGAAAGTAGTTTCAAGATTGATATGATCATCATCGCACACTCCCTATACTTTCGGGATTAGTGTTGAACCTAAATAAATGTTATTTGGTGTTTGCGTTGAGCATGAATATGATTTGATCGTGTTTATTGCAATACGGTTATTCATTTAAGTAAGAGAATAAACTGTTGTTCTGTTTACATGAATAAAACCTTATATGGTTACGCACCCAATGAAAATGGTTCATTGGATCTCGATCGTAGTGATACACATATTCATAATATTGAAACCAAAAGGATGCAAAGTTAATAATGATAGTGCAACTTATTTGTGGCACTGCCGTTTAGGTCATATCGGTGTAAAGCGCATGAAGAAACTCCATGCTGATGGGATTTTGGAATCACTTGATTATGAATCACTTGATGCTTGCGAACCATGCCTCATGGGCAAGATGACTAAGACTCCGTTTTCCGGAACAATGGAGCGAGCAATAGATTTGTTGGAAATCATACATACTGATGTATGTCGTCCGATGAATATTAAGGCTCGCGACAAGTATCATTATTTTCTGACCTTCACAGTTGATTTGAAGCAGATATGAGTATATCTACTTGATGAAACACAAGTCTGAAACATTTGAAAAGTTCAAAGAATTTCAGAGTGAAGTAGAGAATCATCGTAACAAGAAAATAAAAGTTTCTACGATATGATCGCAGAAGTAAAATATTTGAGTTACGAGTTTGGTCTTCAATTAAAACAATGTGGAATAGTTTCACAAATTCATGCCACCTGGAATACCACATCATAATGGTGTGTCCGAACGTCATAACCGTACTTTATTGGATATAGTACAATCTATGATGTTTCTTACCGATTTACCAATATCGTTTTGGGATCATGCATTAGAGACAGCTGCATTCACGTTAAATAGGGCACCATCTAAATCCGTTGAGACGACACTATATGAACTGTGGTTTAGCAAGAAACCAAAGTTGTCGTTTCTTAAAGTTTGGGGCTGCGATGCTTATGTGAAAAAGTTTCTTCCTGATAAGCTCAAAACCAAATCGGAGAAGTGCGTCTTCATAGAATACCCAAAGGAAATTGTTGGGTACACCTTCTATCACAGATCCGAAGGCAAAACATTCGTTGCTAATAAATGGATCCTTTCTAGAGAAGGAGTTTCTCTCGAAAGAAGTGAGTGGGAGGAAAGTAGAACTTGATAAGGTAATTGTACCTTCTCCCTTATTGGAAAGTAGTTCATCACGAAATCATTCTCGTGACTACTACACCAATTAGTGAGGAAGCTAATGATGATGATCATGTAACTTCAGATCAAGTTACTACCAAATCTCGTAGGTAAACCAGAGTGAGATCCGCACCAGAGTGGTACGGTAATCCTGTCCTGGAAGTCATGTAACTAGACCATGATGAACCTACGAACTATGAGGAAGCGATGATGAGCCCAGATTCCGCGAAATGGCTTGAGGCCATGAAATCTGAGATGAGATCCATGTATGAGAACAAAGTGTGGACTTTGGTGGAGTTGCCCGATGATCGGCAAGCCATAGAAAATAAATGGATCTTCAAGAGGAAGACGGACGCTGATAGTAGTGTTACTATCTACAAAGCTAGACTTGTCGAAAAAGGTTTTTGACAAAGTTCAAGATGTTGAATACAATGAGATTTTCTCACTCGTATCGATGCCTAAAAGTCTGTCCGAATCATGTTAGCAATAGCCGCATTTTATGAAATCTGGCAAATGGATAAACAAAACTGCATTCCATAATGGAGTTATTAAAGAAGAGTTGTATGTGATGCAACCAAGAGGTTTTGTCGATCCTAAAGGTGTTAACAAAATGTGCATCTATGGACTGGTGCAAGCATCTCGGAGTTGGAATATACGCTTTGATAAGTTGATCAAAGCATATAGTTTATACAGACTTGAAGTGAAGCCTGTATTTACTAGAAAGTGAGTGGGAGCACTACAGCATTTCTGATAAGTATATGTGAATGACATATTGTAGATCGGAAATAATGTAGAATTATTCTGCAAAGCATAAAGGAGTGTTTGAAAGGAGTTTTTCAAAGAAAGACCTCGGTGAAGCTGCTTACATATTGAGCATCAAGATCTATAGAGATAGATCAAGACGCTTGATAAGTTTTTCAATGAGTACATACCTTGACAAGATTTTGAAGTAGTTCAAAATGGAACAGTCAAAGAAAGAGTTCTTGCCTGTGTTACAAGGTGTGAAATTGAGTAAGACTCAAAACCCGACCACGGCAGAAGATAGAAAGAGAATGAAAGTCATTCCCTATGCCTTGGCCATAGGTTCTATGAAGTATGCCATGCTGTGTACCAGATCTATTGTATACCCTGCCTTTGAGTCCGGCAGGAGTACAATAGTGATCTAGGAGTAGATCACTAGACAGCGGTCAAAAATTATCCTTAGTGGAATAAGGATATGTTTCTCGATTATGGAAGTGACAAAAAGGTTCGTCATAAAGGGTTACGTCGATGCAAGTTTTGACACCGATCTGGATGACTCTAAGTCTCGATCTAGATACATATTGAAAGTGGGAGCAATTAGCTAGAGTAGCTCCGTGCAGAGCATTGTAGACATAAAAAAATTGCAAAATACATAACGGATCTGAATGTGAAAGACCCGTTGACTAAGATTCTCCCACAAGCAAAACATGATCACACCTTAGTACTCTTTGGGTGTTAATCACATAGAGATGTGAACTAGATTACTGAATCTAGTAAACCCTTTGGGTGTTGGTCACATGGCGATGTGAACTATGGGTGTTAATCACATGATGATGTGAACTATCGATGTTAATCACATGGTGATGTGATCTAGATTATTGACTCTAGTGCAAGTGGGAGACTGAAGGAAATATGCCCTAGAGGCAATAATAAAGTTATTATTTATTTCCTTATATCATGATAAATGTTTATTATTCATGCTAGAATTGTATTAACCGGAAACATAATACATGTGTGAATATATAGACAAATAGAGTGTCACTAGTATGCCTCTACTTGACTAGCTTGTTAATCAAAGATGGTTATGTTTCCTGACCATGGACAAAGAGTTGTTATTTGATTAACGAGATCACATCATTAGTTGAATGATCTGATTGACATGACCCATTCCGTTAGCTTAGCACCCGATCGTTTAGTATGTTGCTATTGCTTTCTTCATGACTTATACATGTTCCTATGACTATGAGATTATGCAACTCCCGTTTACGGAGGAACACTTTGTGTGCTACCAAACGTCACAACGTAACTGGGTGATTATAAAGGTGCTCTACAGGTGTCTCCGAAGGTACTTGTTGGGTTGGCGTATTTCGAGATTAGGATTTGTCACTCCGAATGTCGGAGAGGTATCTCTGGGCCCTCTCGGTAATACACATCACTTAAGCCTTGCAAGCACTTCAACTAATGAGTTAGTTGTGAGACGATGTATTACGGAACGAGTAAAGAGACTTGCCGGTAACGAGATTGAACTAGGTATTGGATACCGACAATCGAATCTCGGGCAAGTAACATACCGATGACAAAGGGAACAACGTATGTTGTTATGCGGTCTGACCGATAAAGATCTTCGTAGAATATGTAGGAACCAATATGGGCATCCAGGTCCCGCTATTGGTTATTGACCGGAGACGTGTCTCGGTCATGTATACATTGTTCTCGAACCGTAGGGTCCGCACGCTTA
The DNA here is from genome assembly GCA_021437245.1 of Aegilops speltoides. Classification (NCBI taxonomy): domain Eukaryota; kingdom Viridiplantae; phylum Streptophyta; class Magnoliopsida; order Poales; family Poaceae; genus Aegilops; species Aegilops speltoides. The sequence continues at coordinate 524,485,680 of CM038145.1, read as the reverse complement.
AGGTTTCGATGACAGTTTTATTATGAGTTTATGAGTTTTGATGTACCGAAGGAGTTCGGAGTCTCGGATGAGATCGGGGACATGACGAGGAGTCTTGAAATGGTCGAGACGTAAAGATCGATATATTGGACGACTATATTTGGAGTTCGGAAAGGTTCCGAGTGATTCGGGTATTTATCGGAGTACCGGAGAGTTACGGGAATTCGCCGGGGAGAAGTATTGGGCCTTATTGGGCCCTGCGGGAAAGAGAGAGGGGCTGCCTAGGGCAGGCCGCCCCCATGGCCTAGTCCGAATTGGACTAGGGGAGGCCGCACCCTCCTTCCTTCCTTCTCTCTTCCCCTTCCTTGTCTCCTACTCCTAATACATGGAAGGTCTCCTAGTTGGACTAGGAAAGGGGGAATCCTACTCCCGGTGGGAGTAGGACTCCCCTAGGGCGCGCCATAGTAGAGGGCCGGCCCTCCCCTCCTCCACTCCTTTATATACGGGGGTAGGGGGCACCCCATGGACACACAAGTTGATCATTGATCGTTCCTTAGCCGTGTGCGGTGCCCCCCTCCACGATATTACACCTCGATCATATTGTAGCGGTGCTTAGGCGAAGCCCTGCGACAGGAGAACATCAAGATCGTCACCACGCCGTCGTGCTGACGGAACTCCCCCTCGGAGCCTCTACTGGATTGGAGATCGAGGGTGCGTCATCGAGCTGTACGCGTGTCAATAACTCGGAGGTGCCGGAGTAACGGTGCTTGGATCGGTTGGACCGGGAGGACGTACGACTACTTCCTCTACGCTGCGTCAACGCTTCCGCTTCGGTCTACGAGGGTACATAGACAATACTCTCCCCTCTCGTTGCTATGCATCACCATGATCTTGCGTATGCGTAGGAATTTTTTTGAAATTACTACGTTCCCCAACACGCGCCCCCCATGGCTTGTGGCCTCCTCATAGGACTTCTGGCCTCCTCTCCAAGTATCATGGGTTTCCACTGGTCCAAGGAAAATCATCATAAATTTTTATTCCGCTTGGACTCCGTTTGATATTCCTTTCGTGTAAAAGTCAAAAACAAGGAAAAAATATAAACTGGCACTGGGCTCTAGGTTAATAGGTTAGTCCCCAAAACAATATAAAATAGCATATTAATGCATATAAAACATCCAAAATAGATAATATAATAGCATGGAACAATCAAAAATTATAGATACATTGGAGACGTATCAAGCATCCCCAAGCATAATTCATGCTCGTCCTCGAGTAGATAAATGATAAAAACAGAATTTTTGATGTGAAATGCTACCTAACATATTTATCAATGCAATTTTCTTTATTGTTGCATGAATATTCAGATCCATAAGATTCAAAAAAAAGTTTAATATTGACATAAAAACAATAGTAGTTCAAGCATACTAATAAAGCAATCATGTCTTCTCAAATTATCATGGCCAAAGAAAGTTATCCCTACAAAATCATATAGTCTGGCTATGCTCCATCTTCATCGGACAAAATATTTCATCATGCACAAACCCATTGACAAGCCAAGCAATTTTTTCATACTTTAATGTTCTCATGCTTTTTCAAGTTTCACGCAATACATGAGCTTGAGCCATGGATATAGCACTATAGGTGGAATAGAATTTGGTGGTTGTAGAGAAGACAAAAGAAGAAAGAGAAAGTCTCACATCAACTAGGCAAATCAATGGGCTATGAAGATGCCCATCAATTGATATCGATGCAACTGAGTATGGATTGTCATGCAACGGATGCACCAGAGCTAAAGTGAATGAAAGCTCAAATAGAAAACTAAGTGGGTGTGCATCCAACTTGCTTGCTCATGAAGACCTAGGGCAATTTTGATGGAGCCCATCATTGGAATATACAAGCCAAGTTCTATAATGAAAATTTCCCACTAGTATATGAAAGTGACAAAATAAGAGACTCTCTATCATGAAGATCATGGTGCTACTTTGAAGCACAAGTGTGGAAAAAGTATAGTAACATTGTCCCTTCTTTTTTTGCTGGGCTCTTAGGCCTATTTTTTTAATTGGGCTTCTTTGGCCTCTTTTGTATTTTTTAAGTCCGGAGGCTCATCCCAACTTGTGAGTGAATCATAGCTTCCATCATCCTTTCCTCACATGGGACAATGCTCTAATAATGATGATTATCATACTTTTATTTACTTACAACTCAAAATTACAACTCGATATAGAAAAAGGATATGACTCTATATGAATGCCTCGTGCATATGAGAACAATATGACAATGATGGTGCATGTCATAATAAAATGTAACGGTGGAAGTTGCATGGCAATATATATCGGAAGGGCTATGGAAATACCATAATAGGTAGGTATGGTGGCTGTTTTGAGGAAGGCTATATGGTGGGTTTAATGCACCGGCGAAAGTTGCGTGGTACTAGAGAGGCTAGCATTGGTGGAAGGGTGAGAGTGCGTATAATCAATGGACTCAACATTAGTCATAAAGAACTCACATACTTATTGCAAAATTTTATTAGCCATTGAAACAAAGTACTAATACGCATGCTCCTAGGGGTATAGATTGGTAGGAAAATACCATCTCGCATCCCTGACTGCCACTCATAAGGAAGACAATCAAAAAATAAAGCATGCTCTGACTTATCACATAACGGTTCACCATACGTGCATGCTACGAGAATCACAAACTTTAACGTAGTATTAATACCAATCCACAATTATTCACTAGCATGACTCTAATATCACCATCTTCATATCTAATAACAAATGCAAGGAATCAAACTTCTCATGTATTCAATGCTCTTATATGAAAGTTTTTATTATATCCCTCTTGGATGCCCATCATATTAGGACTAAATTCATAACCTAAGAAATTACCATGTTGTTTAAGTCTCTCAAAATAATATAAGTGAAGCATGAGAGTTCATCAATTTCTCCAAAATAAAACCACCGATGTGCTCTAAGAAGATATAAGTGAAATACTAGAGCAAACTGCCTAGCTCAAAACATATAAGTGAAGCACATAGAGTATTCTAATAAATTCATGATTAATGTGTGTCCCTCTCAAAAGGTGTGTAAATAAAGGATGATTGTGTCAAACTAAAAAGCAAAGATTCATATCATACAAGATGCTCCAAGAAAACGCATACCATGTGGTGAATAAAAATATAGACTCAAGTAAATTTACCGATGGATTGAAGACAAAAGAAGGGATGCCATCCAGGGCATCCCCAAGCTTAGATGCTTGGTTGTCCTTGAATATTACCTTCGGGTGCATTGGGCATTCCCAAGCTAAGGATCTTGCCATTCCTTATTCCTAGTCCATCAAATCTTTACCCAAAACTTGAAAACTTCACAACACAAAACTCAACAGAAAACTCGTAAGATCTGTTAGTATAATAAAGCAAATCACCACTTTAGGCACTATTGTGAACTCATTCTAAATTTATATTGGTGTAATATCTACTGTATTCCAACTTATCCATGGTTTATACCTCCCGATACTACCCATAGATTCATCAAAATAAGCGAACAACACAAAGAAAACATAATATGTCAAAAAATAGAATAGTCTGTAGTAATCTAGAAACTTCATATACTTCTGTAACTCCAAAATTTCTGAAATATTAGGACAATGTGGGAATTTTTTATATAAATCTTGTGTATAAACTTCATATTAAAATCACGCTTCTGTGATTTTCTAAAATTATGGCAATGAGTGTAAAAGTTTCTGTTTTTCAGCAAGACCAAATCAACTATCACCATAGAACATCCCAAAGGTCTTACATAGCTCAAACACTAACTAAAATATTAAAATACAATACTACAGAAGTAATAATGTGTATTTATTTAATGCCCCTAGCCAGGCATAAAACATAGATCTAGGTATTGTCATCTTTGGTGTTTAATTCTTCAATTTCACGTTTATAACCCATAGGAGAATCTTTATGTTTATTGATAATCACACCCCTAGGTAAGAAATCAAGAAGTTCACTTGTAGCAGTTGGTTCTTTAATGATACTGACAAAGCTAGGGTAGATGCTTATCATCTTAAGATCTTTGTTTCCTTTACTAGAAGATTCACCCTTATTCTTCGGAACATAAATAAACTTATTAGCTTTAGTAGAGGGAAATTTTGGAGTGGTTTTAACAGTGGTAAAAGCAGAACCCAAGTTGGTAATAATGTCTTCTAACTTATCAATTCTAGTAGACCTGTCGGTGTCAAAACCGGCGGATCTCGGGTAGGGGGTCCCGATCTGTGCGTCTAGGCTGATGGTAACAGGAAACAAGGGACACAATGTTTACCCAGGTTCGGGCCCTCTTGATGGAGGTAAAACCCTACTTCCTGCTTGATTAATATTGATGATATGAGTAGTACAAGAGTAGATCTACCACCAGATCAGAGAGATTAAACCCTAGAAGCTAGCCTATGATGATTATGATTGTAATTGTGATCGGCCTTCTATGGACCAACCTCTCCGGTTTATATAGACACCGGAGAGGGCTAGGGTTTACATGGAGTCGGCTACAAGGAAGGAAATATAATATCCGGATCGCCAAGCTTGCCTTCCACGCAAAGGAGAGTCCCATCCGGACACGGGGCGGAGTCTTGGGTCTTGTATCTTCATGCTTCAATAGTCCGGACGATGTACATAGTCCGGCTGTCTGGATACCCCCTAATCCAGGATTCCCTTAGTAGCCCCTGAACCAGGCTTCAATGATGATGAGTCTGGTGCACAGTCTTGTCTTCGGCATTGTAGGGCGGGTTCCTTCTCCGAATACTCCAAAGCAATTATCGAACACGTAGATCGTGTCCAGATCTGCAAAATGATCCTCACATACCACCCTAGAGAGAATGATATTTCACAAATGCAATCTGCTGACAACTCTTTTAAACAATCGTGACATGTATTTACGGTCGGGTCATTATTCGAACTGTTTTCCCACGACCAGCCACAGCGCACATTGCGAGGCAGTTTCCTTGACGCATCTTGTCAAAGCAGAGATTGTTTCCCCTTATCACGGGATTCTCATCAATATGGGTATGGGTAATCCCACCACGCCATCAATCATGGCGCTTGGTAAGTAAGCGATTCTCAACGGGCAAGTGGGGAGGCGCACCGCTTTCGTCGCCTCTATGAAGGGATAAGAGTTCCCCATTTTTACCCACGCCTTCTTCCTCCTTTGCCCACTCTTGTCCCCTCGAGCACTAGCGCCCAAGCCCAAGTCTTCTCCGCACAGCTAAACATGTCCGGAGCAGGAGGCAAGTGGGTGGCCTCCACCATGAAAGAGAAGCATATCGCGAATCTTCGGGCGGCCGGATACTTGGTCGCACACATCACGCACCGGCTACCGGACGCTGGGCAGACCATTCCAACTCCAGCACCCCACGAGAGGGTCGTGTTTGTCGCCCACTTCGTCCGTGGACAGGGATTTCCACTTCATCCCTTCGTCCGCGGGCTCATGTTCTACTACGGGCTAGATTTCCATGATCTAGCCCCAAATTTCGTCCTCAACATCTCGGTGTTCATTGTCGTATGCGAGGCCTTCCTCCGCATCAAGCCTCACTTTGGCCTATGGCTGCAAATCTTCTGCGTGAAGCCGAAGATCGTGAGCGGCCAGCAAGCGGAGTGCGGAGGGGCCATGGTGGGCAAGATGCCTAATGTCACCTGGCTTGACGGCTCCTTTGCGGAGACCGTGAAAGGGTGGCAGTCGGGGTGGTTCTACATTACCGAGCCGCGCGGTGCCAACTGGGCAGCGGCCCCCGAGTTCCGATCCGGAACCCTCATGCGGCTCACCTCCTTGGAAAAGAAGGGCCTGTCCTGGGGCGAACCTACAGAGCTGACTGGACTCCAGACCTGCATCAAGAGCATTGATGTCTACTACACAATTTTCTTCTTGTAGACGTTGTTGGGCCTGCAAGTGCACAGGTTTGTAGGATAGTAGCAAATTTCCCTCAAGTGGATGACCTAAGGTTTATCAATCCGTGGGAGGCGTAGGATGAAGATGGTCTCTCTCAAGCAACCCTGCAACCAAATAACAAAGAGTCTCTTGTGTCCCCAACACACCCAATACAATGGCAAATTGTATAGGTGCACTAGTTCGGCGAAGAGATGGTGATACAAGTGCAAAATAGATAGTAGATATAGGTTTTTGTAATCGAAAATAATAATAAAAGCAAGGTAACTAATGATAAAAGTGAGCGTAAACGGTATTGCAATGATAGGAAACAAGGCCTAGGGTTCATACTTTCACTAGTGTAAGTTCTCTCAACAATAATAACATAGATAGAACATATGACAAGCCCTCAACATGCAACAAAGAGTCACTCCAAAGCCACTAATAGCGGAGAACAAACATAGAGATTATGGTCGGGTACGAAACCACCACAAAGTTATTCTTTCGGATCGATCTATAAAAGAGTTCGTACTAGAATAACACCTTAAGATACAAATCAACCAAAACCTTAATGTCACCTAGATACTCCATTGTCACTTCAAGTATCCGTGGGCATAATTATACGATATGCATCACACAATCTCAGATTCATCCAACCAACATAAAAGTACTTCAAAGAGTACCTCAAAGTTTCTACCGGAGAGTCAAGAACGTGTGACAACCCCTATGCATAGGTTCCCAAGTGTCACGAAACCCGCAAGTTGATCACCAAAACATACATCAAGTGGCACATGATATCCCATTGTCACCACAGATAATCACGGCAAGACATACATCAAGTGTTCTCATAAAGACTCAATCCGATAAGAAAACTTCAAAGGGGAAACTCAATTCATCAGAAGAGAGTAGAGGGGGAGAAACATCATAAGATCCAACTATAATAGCAAAGCTCGGGATACATCAAGATCGTGCCATCGAGGAACACGAGAGAGAACATTAGAGAGAAAGAGAGAGAGAGATCAAACACATAGCTACTTGTACATACCCTCAGCCCCGAGGGTGAACTACTCCCTCCTCATCATGGATAGCGCCGGGATGATGAAGATGGCCACCGGTGATGGGATCCCCCTCCGCAGGTGCCGAACAGGTCCCGATTGGTTTTGGTGGCTACAGAGGCTTGCGGTGGCGGAACTCGATCTATCTTCATTACGGAAGTTTTTAGGGTAATGTAGGTATATATGGGTGCAGAAGTGCGTCGGTGGACCCTCGGAGTGCTCACGAGGTAGGGGCGCGCCCAGAGGGGAGGGGCGCGCCCCCCACCCTCATGGGCCGCCCAGGAATCCCCTGACATGCACTCCAAGCCCAACAGATTGGTTTCCTTCCAAAATTAACTTCTCCAGTTGATTTCGTTCCGTTTTGACTCCGTCTGATATTCCTTTTCCTCGAAACACTGAAATAGGCATAAAACAACAAATCTGGGTTGGGCCTCCGGTTAATAGGTTAGTCCCAAAAATAATATAAAAGTGGATAATAAAGCCCAATATTGCCTAAAACAGTAGATAAAGTAGCATGGAGCAATCAAAAATTATAGATACGTTGGAGATGTATCAAGCATGAAGGACAAGAACATCAAGCTTGTCCACGTGATCCAGGTCATGCTCGTTCACTGGATTCTCCCGTGCCAAGGGCGGGCATTCAATCTATGGGAATTCGTCCCGGCCGAGCACCAGACGCTTCGGAAGCTCTACGACATGATGCACAAAGGCGCGTGGAAGGTGTTGTTCAAGGCGTCCGAAGTACCTCCTCCCACATCCGAGGACCGCGGACTTCATGCCGCGCGGCTCCCTAGTCCGGTGAGTTTGCTGATTACCACCGGATTTGCTTCTTCCCAATATATTCATGAGGGAGCCTTAAGTAATTATGCATATTTGTTCAGGATTATTTGGAGACAGCGGAGCAGATTGATTGTCCGGCTCCGCTGCCAGAAGGCCCAAGCTGATGCTCTCCTGACGGAGATGCTAGTCCCGGCGCCCTACAAGGTGCCGGAGAAGAAGGCCGAAAAGAAGGCCCTGGGGTCCCGAAAGGGTCTCCGGCGTAAGGTTGTGCCGGAAGCCTCATCCGAAGACGACGAGGCACACTCCTCCCCCGAAGGGGAGGAAGAAGAAGAAGAAGAAGAAGGGGCCACCCCACACGGAGAGGGTGAGGGGCCCGAGAAGGCAGACCAGGGGGCCGGGAAAGGCCCTCAGCACAAGGCCATCATACCCACGTCGTTTGACGACGACGAGGCAGGTTCCTCCCGCGGAGGCGGGCAGAAGCAAGAAGAGACTCTGCCTCCCCGCACCGGGGAGGAGAAAAAGAGGAAAGCCTCACTGGAGGAGGGGGCTGGGACGTCCAAGAAGGGAAAGGTGTCCCTTCCGGACTACTCCGCCACGGCCGCCCATAGCGAGGAAGGGTGGCTGCCCAGGGGGAAGCCCCTAGCGTGATCGTAAGTATCCGCACTCTATCGTAATTTTACTTCATAGTCGTTTAATAACGCCGAACATATATGCAGTCCGGCCAGAGTTCATCCCGAGGTATCGTCTTCGGATGGGTCCCTGAGCGATTCAGCGATGAACTCGCTCCCGACGGCCACTACTCCATAGCCCGCGGATGACACAGAGGTGTTGTCCTGAAGGCTCCCAGGGCCGGGGGAGGTGAATCTGGAGACGCCCCAGGGCAGAATTCGAGATTTCGGACACGCGGGGTTCAAGATCCCCACGGATCATGTCGACGAGAGCCGCAGCAGGGCGGGCTCTCCACCAAACACTGTTCCGGAACCTCTGATGGTTCCAGACTTAGGCGGGCAACCCCTCGTTAGGGAGGGCGAGCCGTCCATGCCGAGGACTTCCTTCACGCCAGCGGTGCCAGATAGTCTGGTGGAAGCGCTTCGAGGCGCTTCTATGGATGACGAGCACCGTACTCTTATGAGTGCGGTGATTCAAAAGGTTCTGTCCTCCAAGAGCGGACTAACCGAAGCCTGCACAAGCCTCCTGACGGGCTTCATGGTAAGTAATAAAAATGTGTGAAATTACCACCCGATAGGTAGTAGCCCCTGATACTCTGTTTGGTGTTCTGAAAGAAAAGCCAAATGGAGGGTCAATTATAATCCGCAGGACTCTAATAATAAGTGTGCATGTGAATAAGCAGGTTGTGCTGCTTGCCGCTGCTATCCGCACAGCCGAGGTCGCTGGACTAAAGCGGGACCTGGAGCAGGCGCAGGGGGAGCTCGACCTTATGAAGAAGCAGCTCGAAGAGAACAAAGGTGAGTGATTCCCCGATCTCATGTAATGAAGGATAGATAAAATTGGGTATTCTAACGACGAAGCATCGTGACTGTGTAATAGGTGCCATCATCGAAGTGGCGTCCCTGAAGAAAGCGTTGTCCGAGGCCGAAGACAAGGCGGCCTTGGAATGCAAGGAGCGTGAGAAGCAGGATGCTAGGTTAGGCGAGGTACAGCAAGAGCTCCAGGACCTCGGTAAAAGGTTCGAGTCCTTGGAGCATGATCTTAAGATGAAGGAGTCCGAGCTTGCGAAGGCCCTTGTGAGTATGAAAGACGCCAAGGCCGAAGCTGAAAAGGCACAGCAAGAAATCTAGGCGGCCAAGAAGATAGCAGCGGGTAAGACATTCTTTATGCAAAGCAAACATGTGGAGGAGGCGTTTCTTTTACTTACTCGAATTCGAAGCTCTCGAGGGGCATTCACAGATCTGCCATGCAGCGTCTCAGACGCCGCGGAGTTCTACCGTGCCAAGGAGGGGAGCTCCACGGAGAAGCTGTTCTGGTCCCAGTATGCTGGGGCCGAACACCCAATGCCTCTGAGTGACCAACTAAAGCAGTTGGTCAAACTCCACAGGGCAGCCGAAGTGGCTACGAAAGATTTCATAGTTCGGATGTGGCCTGGTGAGCCCCTGCCCACTAGCTACTTCGGCCTAATCAAGCGGATGGTGAATGCCTGTCCGCGGCTTGAAGTTATCAAGCGATCCGTTTGCATTGAGGGTGCCCGCCGGGCCTTTGCCTGCGCGAAGGTGCATTGAGGCAATCTGGATGCAGTGAAGCTGGTGAAGGACGGGCCGCCGGAGGGCAAGGCGCATCGCTATCCCGAGAAGTATTACGATGGCGTTATGAAGGGCGCTCGTCTCATGTCCGATGAATGTACCAAGAACAAGATCTTTAAATAAATATACCTCTCTCACTTTTGTAACATAAAGACGAAGTTACTTGTGCTATGTAGCACTGTTTGATTTAAAATATTACCTTCTGTGCAGTTGTTTATAGAATTCTGAAAGTAGGCCAGTCATCGGCTTCCACCCCCACGTAACTAGTACCGGGGTGTTCCTGGAAAAACCAGGATACTCTTTATCCAAATTTTTGGTCCCTTAAGGAGGTATCCGGCACAGTGAACAAGGCAATCGGACTATGCAGCTTTATAACTTTCACTTAGCCATAGAAGTCTACAATTTTAAATTTCAGTGAAGCCCCTAGAATTCGGAAGGCCGGATTGGGGCGCTATACACGCCTAGATCGGACGAAGCCTATTCCTTGCCTAAAGCGGAAAAAATCTTTAAGGATTTTAAGACCTCTCGAACAGCGACTAGCTCTCGCCGCATCATGTTGGTCAGTTTTCGGCTTTCTCTACTAAGGTGCTCGTCCGGAAGAACCGGGACACAATCACAGTAGTTCTCCCTGCGCTACCTTAGCCGATATAGCGGAACATAAGGTACCAAAACAAGGGAGCCGGGCAAACCCAACTATTGACCCAGGACATGATTCGGAGGTGATGCATATAGTGCTATAACTTCGGGGTGCTGCATTGATGAAAGTGTTCGGACTTGTTTTGTTGTATTATGAGGCGCCATATGAAGCCCCCGGCAAACTAATCGTACCAAGGTGTATGGATGCGATATTAAATAAACATTTGCAATAAATATGCGCAAATAGGAAAAATAAGCCGACGCTATATATTGTTTCCCATTGATGAATAATACATTTAAGCGTTTGTTTACAATGGGTGTGATTAAGCAGAAGTAAATAGGACTATTTAACATGTCCTATCCAAGGGCAGGCTGCATGTAGGTATGTAAAACAGGTATAACGATCGTGAACATATTCCACCTGGGTATTTCCTTTTGTGCGCAAAGCATGTTGCCTCCTTGGTTTTCTCTCCTATGTGAGTCCGACAATCCGGCTCTTCTGAAGAGGCTGCCCTAAAGCAATGTCCTGAAAAATAAAAAGGAAGGGTGATGAGGGTATGTAGCGGTTATACCGCACTGCTGACCGAGTCATTCTTGCGCCTCCGCCTATGTCCATGATATTTTGAGTGCGTAATTATGTACGTGTGGCACGAATGCTGCTTTGATGGGGCTTGAGCGGAGGCCGAACTGCTAGTCGCGCTCCTGGCGTGCCTGATGATCCTGTTGCGGGGTGCTCCGGACTCGCTTGATGGTGCTCGAAGTTGTTGTCGCCGGATTGGTTTGTCGGAGGAGGCCGCATTGTACTTCCGCTGCGAGGGCTCCAGTATGCTCTTCTGTTCGAAGAGAGCGGTCCATGTTTCCGTTGGCTGTTATGACCCCGCGTGGTCCTAGCATCTTGAGCTTGAGGTATGCGTAGTGTGGTACCGCATTGAATCGAGCGAATGCGGTTCGTCCAAGTAGTGCGTGGTAACCACTGCGGAAAGGGACGATATCGAAGATTAACTCTTCGCTTTGGAAGTTGTCTAGAGATCCGAAGACCACTTTCAGTGTTATAGAGCCCGTGCAACGGGCCTCTACTCCACGAATCACACCTTTAAAGGTGGTTTTGGTGGGCTTGATCCTTGAAGGGTCAATGCCCATTTTGTGCACGGTGTCCTGATAAATCAGGTTCAGGCTACTGTCGCCGTCCATAAGGACTCGCGTGAGGTGGAATCCGTCGATGATTGGGTCCAGGATCAATTAGGCTGAGCCGCCGTGACAGATACTAGTAGGGTGATCCCTACGATCAAAGGTGATCGGACAAGCTGACCATGGGTTGAATTTGGGGGCGACTGGCTCCATCGCATAGACGTCTCGTAGTGCTCGCTTCTGTTCCCACTTGGGGATGTGAGTGGCGTAGATCATGTTGACCGTTTTCACATGGGGGGGGGGGATTTCTTCTGTCCCCCCGTGTTTGGACGCCCGGGCTCTTCGTCATCGTTGCTGTGCGGCCCCTTGTCCTTGTGTTCGGCGTTTATTTTGCCGGCCTGTTTGAACACCCAGCAGTCTCTATTAGTGTGGTTGGCTGGCTTGTCCGGGGTGCCATGAATTTGGCACGAGCGCTCCAGTATACGGTCCAGACTGGACGGTCCCTGATTGTTTCTTTTGAACGGCTTCTTTCACTGACCGGACTTGGGTCCGCTGAATCCGGCGTTGACTGTCGTGTCTTCAGTGTTGTCGCCATTGTTCCGTCGCTTATGTCTGTTATGCCGTGGCTTGCCGTTATTGTTGCGGCCATCCAAAGTGCCAGAATGTGGCGTAGTGCTGCTGCGAGCCAACCAGTTGTCCTCGCCCTCGCAAAAGCGGGTCATTAGTGTTGTGAGAGATGCCATGCACTTGGGTTTTTCCTGGCCGAGGTGTCGGGCGATCCACTCGTCACGGATATTATGCTTAAAAGCTGCCAGGGCTTCGGCATCCGGACAGTCGACTATTTGGTTCTTTTTAGTTAGGAACTGAGTCCATAATTTCCTGGCTGACTCTCCAGGCTGTTGAGTAATGTGGCTCAAGTCATCGACATCTAGTGGTCGCACATATGTGCCCTAGAAGTTGTCAAGGAATGCGTCTTCCAGGTTTTCCCAACTAGCAATGGAATTTGCTGGCAGGCTGTTTAGCCAGTGCCGGGCAGGTCCTTTGAGCTTAAGGGAAAGATACTTGATGGCGTGTAGACCGTCTCCGCGGGACATGTGAATGTGGAGAAGGAAATCTTCAATCCATACTGCGGGTTCTGTTGTGCCATCGTATGATTCGATGTTTACGGGTTTGAACCCTTCTGGGAATTCATGATCCATCACTTCTTCAGTGAAGCAGAGGGGGTGTGCAGCGCCTATGTGTCGGGCTATGTGGCTACACAGTTCGAATTGGTCTGGGTGGCTGTGTTCGGCCTGGTCGGACTTGTAGATAATGTATCCGGCGTGACGGTCATCGTCGTGTGTTGGGGCGCGCCCCCGTGATCCGTAGATCGATCTTGGCTATCCTGCTTTGTTTTCCAGTGTATCTTGCAGGCCCTGCCTATTGCCCCGAGCCGTAGTGTATTGGCGTGGGGGTGCGGGCTGGTATTCGGGCTGATACGCCGTTTTATCCCGTCCATGGGTTGGCTGGTCAGCCGTGTGGCGCTCGAGTCCGTATTCTTCGGCTGCCAGGACTTCAGTCCATCTGTCTGTGAGCAGGTATTGATCAGCTTGAAGTTGATGCTGCTTCTTTTTCAGGCTCCTTGCAGTGGCTATAAGCCGACGCTTGAAGCTCTCCTGCTCTACGGGATCCTCAGACACGCCGAACTCATCGTCGCCGAGGCTAATCTCATCTTCGGAGGGGGCATGTAGTTATCCTCCTCCAGATATCCGTTCGTTGCCTGTTCTTCTGGGCTGACCTGCTCATCTTCCTGCTTGGCCTGCTCGAAGGCGGGCTGATCAGGGTTGTATTCCTCTTCGGCACCATCTTAATTGTTTTCGTCTCCTGGGCCAGTATTGCTGTGGCGGGGCTTGGAACGGCTTTGACAACGCCCATGCTTTGTTTTTCTCCCTGAGGGGTTAGCCTCCATTGCCTCATCACCATTGGTTTCCTTCGGAGTGCCCACCATATATATATCGTATGAGGAGGTGGCAGTCCACTGCCCTGTGAGCAGCGGTTCCTGTACTTCTCCTGCATCGTCGTCCATACCGTCGATGTCTTCGAAGTCGAAGTCAAGCACGTTGGTTAGATCATCGATCGTGGCAATGAAATGGGTGGTGGGTGGGCAGCGAATTCCTTCATCGCCAGCTTCCCACTCAAGCCGGACATAGTTCGGCCAAGAGCCTCCTGACAAAGAGAGAGACTTTAATGAGTTTAGCATGTCGCCAAAGGGCGGGTGCTGGAAGATATCCGCAGCGGTAAATTCCATCACCGGAGCCCAACCTGGCTCGGCTGGCTCAAGAGTGCGCGGATTGGAACCAACAACCGGACACGAGTCCGCGGGTCCGTAGTCACAGGCTTCCACAGAGGTGAGACCTGTGTTCGGCTCCACCGCTGATGAGTGTGCGACCTGCGGGGCAGGGTCCATCCCTTCGTCCTTAGGCAACGCAGCCTGCTCCGGACACCTGCCCAGGGGGCTCATGTCCGGATCCGGGGCTACTGCAGGGGTGATATCCCGAGCGTTGTCCGACAGCAGGTCTAAGCCGTGCTCATCGTGACTGTCCGGTGCTCTTGGCACAGGCCTGAATCTGTCGAAGATCAAGTCTCCACGAGTGTCGGTCGTGTAGTTCAGGTTTCTGAACCTGACCTGGTGGCCAGGGGCATAGCTGTCGATCTGCTCCAGATGACCAAGCGAATTGGCCCGCAGTGCGAAGCCGTCGAACACGAAGATCTGCCTGGGGAGAAAAGTCTCACCCTGGACCGTGTTGTTGACGATTGAAGGCACCATCAAGCCTTGCTGCGACGACACAGAGGAACTCTCAATGAAAGCACCAATGTCGGTGTCAAAACCGGCGGATCTCGGGTAGGGGGTCCCGGTCTGTGCGTCTAGGATGATGGTAACAGGAAACAAGGGACACAATGTTTACCCAGGTTCGGGCCCTCTCGATGGAGGTAAAACCCTAATTCCTGCCTGATTAATATTGATGATATGAGTAGTACAAGAGTAGATCTACCACGAGATCAGAGAGGCTAAACCCTAGAAGCTAGCCTATGATGATTATCATTGTAATTGTGATCGGCCTTCTATGGACCAACCTCTCCGGTTTATATAGACACTGGAGAGGGCTAGGGTTTACATGGAGTCGGTTAAAAGGAAGGAAATATAATATCTGGATCGCCAAGCTTGCCTTCCACGCAAAGGAGAGTCCCATCCGGACGCGGGATGGAGTCTTGGGTCTTGTATCTTCACACTTCAATAGTCCGGACGATGTACATAGTCCGGTTATACCCCCTAATCCAGGATTCCCTCAAGACCCTTGATCTATTTTATCATTTACTATAGGTTCCTTTTCCTTCCGATTTTTTAAAGTGATTCCTACCTTTGATCCAATTTGGGTAATATGATTATGGATCTTTTTATCCAAATTTTCAATAAGCTCTACGGTAGAATTTTTTTTCTCAATATTATCAAGCCTTTGCATCACATGTTCCAAAGTTAAGACTATTTCATTAACCATGAGTGGTGGTGAACCTACCAAATCTATCATAGCACTATAAGCATCCAAAGTATGGCTACCCAAGAAATTACCTCCAATAATGGTATCTAGCACATATCTATACCAAGTAGTAACACCCATATAAAAATTTCGCAGGAGAGCGGTAGTAGATTGCTTATGAGTGGATCTATTTTGAGCATTGAAAATTATATACCAGGCATCTTTTAAATTTTCTCCCTCCCTTTGTTTAAAATTGAGAACCTCACTTTCAGGGGTACTAGCAAAGGTAGAAGGACTAGCCATACTAGCAAACAAGAGATCTAGCACACAAGTAAAAAGAAAATAAGAAGGCGAACGGAAAGAAGGCGAATAAAAAGGCAAATATTTTGTGTTTTTCTGAAAACATTTCATAAGTGGGGGAGAGGAAAATGAGAGGCGAATGGAAAATAATGTAAGTGCAAGAGATAAGAGTTTATGATAGGTACTTGGTAGGCTTGATGTAGAACCTCCCCGGTAATGGTGCCAGAAATTCTTCCTGCTACTTCTTGAGCTTTCGTTGATTTTTCCCTTGAACAAGAAAGGGTGATGTAGCAAAGTAGAGATAAGTATTTCCCTCAGTTAAGAACCAAGCACTAGTAGAAAACAGGGTATCAGTCCCGGTTCCAGAGGGCCTTTAGTCCCGGTTCTGGAATCGGGACTAAAGGGTCGGGACTAAAGCCCAAAACCTTTAGTCCCGGTTTGCTTACGAACCAAGACAGAAGGGGCTCCATGTGGCTGCTACGGGGAGCCTAGGCAAGAGGACCTTTAGTCCCCGTTGGTAACACCAACCAGGACCAAAAGGCAGCCACGCGTCAGCAGCTCGCAGGCGCTGGGTGCTACTTCTTGAGCTTGTGTTGGTTTTTCCCTTGAAGAGGAAAGGGTGATGCAGCAAAGTAGAGATAAGTATTTCCCTTAGTTTGAGAATCAAGGTATCAATCCAGTAGGAGACAACGCACAAATCACCGAATACCTGCACAAACAATCAAACAAACTTGCACCCAACGCGATAAAGGGGTTGTCAATCCCTTCACGGTTACTTAAAAAACTGAGACCTGATAAAGACAAATAAATGATAAAGTAAATATTTTTGGTATTTTTGGTTTATAGATCGGAAAGTAAAGATTGCAAGAATAGTAGATCAAAAACTTGTATGATGGAAAAGAGACCTGGGGGCCATAGGTTTCACTAGAGGCTTCTCTCAAGATAGAAAATAATACGGTGGGTGAACAAATTACTGTCGAGCAACTAATAGAAAAGCGCAAAGTTATGACGATATCTAAGGCAACGATCATGAATATAGGCATCACGTCTGTGTCAAGTAGACCGAAATGATTCTACATCTACTACTATTACTTCACACATCGACCGCTATCCAGCATGCATCTAGAGTATTAAGTTCAAAAAGAACGGAGTAACGCATTAAGTAAGATGACATGATGTAGAGGAATTAAATCAAACAATATGATGAAAACCCCATCTTTTTATCCTCGATGGCAACAATACAATACGTGCCTTGCTGCCCCTACTGCCACTGGGAAAGGACACCGCAAGATTGAGCCCAAAGCTAAGCACTTCTTCCATTGCAAGAAAAACCAATCTAGTTGGCCAAACCAAATCGATAATTCAAAGAGACTTGCAAAGACATCAAATCATGCATATAAGAATTCAGAGGAGATTCAAATAATATTCATAGATAAGCTGATCATAAATCCACAATTCTTCGGATCTCGGCAAACACACAACAAAAGAGTATTACATCGAATAGATCTCCAAGAACATCAAGGAGAACATGGTATTGAGAACCAAAGAGAGAGAAGAAGCCATCTAGCTACTAGCTATGGACCCATAAGTCTGAGGTAAACTACTCACTCTTCATCGGAAGGGCAATGGTATTGATGTAGAAGCCCTCCGTGATCGAATCCCCCTCTGGCAGGACGCTGAAAAAGGCCCTTAGATGGGATATCATGGATACAAAAGGTTGTAGCGGTGGAAAAGTGTTATCATGGATGCCCTGATGGTTTGGGGACATATGGGAATATATAGGCGAAGAAATTAGGTCAGGAGACCCATGAGGGGCCCACAAGACAGGGGGCATGCCCTACCCCCCTAGGCGCGACCTCCACCCTTGTGGTCGCCTCGTGGCTCCTCCGACTTCATCTCCAAGTCTCCTAGTTTGCTTCTGGTCCAAGAAAGATCATCGCGAAAGTTTTATTCCGTTAGGTTATTCCTTTTCTGCAAAACTCTAAAACAGGGGGAAAACAGGAACTGACACTCGGCTCTAGGTTAATGGGTTAGTCCCAAAAATAATATAAAATAGCATAATAATGCATATAAAACATCGAAAACATATAATATAATAGCATGGAACAATCAAAAATTATAGATACGTTGGAGACGTATGAAGCATCCCCAAGCTTAATTCATGCTCTTCCTTGAGTAGGTAAATGATAAAAATAGAATTTTTTATGTGGAATTCTATCTAACATATTTATCCATGTAATTTCCTTTATTGTGGCATGAATGTTCAGATCTGAAAGATTCAAAAAAAGTTTAATATTGACATAAAAACGATAATACTTCAAGCATACTAATAAAGCAATCATGTTTTCTCAAAATAACATGGCCAAAGAAAGTTATCCCTACGAAATCATATAGTCTGGCTATGTTCCATCTTCATCACACAAAATATTTAAATCATGCAGAACCCCGATGACAAGCCAAGCAATTGTTTCATACTTTTGATGTTCTCAAACTTTTTCAATGTTCACGCAATACATGAGCGTGAGCCATGGATATAGCACTATAGGTGGAATAGAATATGGTGGTTGTGGAGAAGACAAAAAGAGGGAGATAGTCTCACATCAACTAGATGTATCAACGGGCTATGGAGATTCCCATCAATAGATATCAATGTGAGTGAGTAGGGATTGCCATGCAACGGACGCACTAGAGCTATAAGTTTATGAAAGCTCAAAAAGAAAACTAAGTGAGTGTGCATCCAACTTGCTTGCTCACGAAGACCTAGGGCAATTTGAGGAAGCCCATCATTGGAATATACAAGCCAAGTTCTATAATGAAAAATTCCCACTAGTATATGAAAGTGATATCATAGGAGACTCTCTATCATGAAGATCATGGTGCTACTTTGAAGCACAAGTGTGGAAAAAGGATAGTAACATTGCCCCTTCTCTCTTTCTCTCTCATATATTTTTTTATTTGGGCCTTTCTCTTTTTTTGGCCACTTTTTTTCTTTTCTTTTTTTTTTATTTTTCGTCTGGAGTCTCATCCCGACTTGTGGGGGAATCATAGTCTTCCTTTCCTCACTGGGACAATGCTCTAACAATGAAGATCATCACACTGTTATTTACTTACAACTCAAGAATTACAACTCGATACTTAGAACAAAATACGACTCTATATGAATGTCTCCGACGGTGTACCCGGATGTGTAATGAATCAAGAGTGACATGTATGAAAGAATTATGAAAGGTGGCTTTGCCACAAATACGATGTCAATTACATGATCATGCAAAGCAATATGTCAATTATGAAGCATGTCATAATAAACGGAATGGTGGAATGTTGCATGGCAATATATCTCGGAATGGCTATGGAAATGCCATAATAAGTAGGTATGGTGGCTGTTTTGAGGAAGGTATATGGTGGGTGTATGGTACCGGCGAGAGTTGCACGGCTCAAGAGAGGCTAGCAATGGTGGAAGGGTGAGAGTGCGTATAATCCATCGACTCAACATTAGTCATAAATAACTCACATATTTATTGCAAACATCTATTAGTTATCAAAACAAAGTACTACGCGCATGCTCCTAGGGGGGTAGCTAGATTGGTAGGAAAATACCATCGCTCGTCCCCGACCACCACTCATAAGGAAGACAATCAAAAAATAAATCATGCTCTGACTTCGTCACATAACGGTTCACCATACGTGCATGCTACGGGAATCACAAACTTTAACACAAGTATCTCTTAAATTCACAACTACTCACTAGCATGACACTAATATCACCATCTTCATATCTCAAAACAATCATAAAGAATGAAACTTCTCATAGTATTCAATGCACTTTTATATGAAAGTTTTTATTATATCCATCTTGGATGCCTATAATATTAGGACTAAATTTATAACCAAAGAAAATTACCATGATGTTTACATACTCTCAAAATAATATAAGTGAAGCATGAGAGTTCATCAACTTCTATAAATAAAACCACCGTCGTGCTCTAAAAAGATATAAATGAAGTACTATATCAACATTGCCTAGCTCAAAAGATATAAGTGAAGCACATAGAGTATTCTAATAAATCACGATTCATGTGTGTCTCTCCCAAAAGGTGTGTACAGAAAGGATGATTATGGCAAAATAAAAATCAAAGACTCAAATCATACAAGACGCTCCAAGCAAAACACATATCATGTGGTGAATAAAAATATAGCCTCATGTAAAGTTAATGATAGACGAAGACGAAAGAGGGGATGCCTTCTGGGGCATCCCCAAGCTTAGGCTCTTGGTTGTCCTTGAATACTACCTTGGGGTTCCTTGGGCATCCCCAAGCTTAGGATCTTGCCACTCCTTATTCCATAGTCCATCAAATCCTTTCCCAAAACTTGAAAACTTCACAACACAAAACTCAACAGAAAATCTCATAAGCTCCGTTAGTATAAGAAAATAAATCACCACTTTATGGTACTGTTGCAAACTCATTCTTTATTTATATTGGTGCAATATCTTCTGTATTCCAACCTTTCCATGGTTCATCCCCCCCCCCCCCGATACTACCCATAGATTCATCAAAATAAGCAAACAAAACATAGAAAACAGAATCTATCAAAAACAGAACGGTCTGTAGCAATCTGTAACTCTCGAATACTTCTGTAACTCTAAAAATTCTGAAAATTTAGGACAACCTGGGAAATTTGTGTACCCATCCAGAGCAAAAAAGAATCAGATCAAAAGCACGTTTCAATAAAATCCAGGAAATTATTTACTGGGCGCAAAAGTTTCTGTTTTTCAGCAGGATCAAAACAACTATCACCGTAAGCTATCCTAAAGGTCTTACTTGGCACAAACACTAATTAAAACACAAAACCTTATCTAACCAGAGGCTAGATGAATTATTCAAAGCAAAACAGGAACAAAAAGCAAAGAACAAAAATAAAATTGTGTTGCCTCCCAACAAGCGCTATTGTTTAACGCCTTTAGCTAGGCATAAAAACACGAATAGAACTTGGTATTGTCATCTTTAGTATGCAATTCTTTTCTCATCAAATCCTCCAAAACTCATCTTAACAAATTTATACTCTCCTTTATTTCCCTTCTAGTAGATGAACTCAAATCATGAAAAGGACTTCGATTAGTTATTTTGACATTCATAAACCCATAATCGGGATCATCACCATCAATATCATCATAAACAACACGAATTTCATTTCAAACGGGTTCCTTCATCATTTTATTCAACCAATCTCTATTGAATCCTACATGAATACCCCTAGTAATCCAATCAAATTCATCATAGGCCTCAAGGTATAAAGATTGAGAGATTTCTGCATAGGGAACTCTTCATCTAAGATTTTCAATATAAGATTGATAATCCCTAGATTCCAAACTACGCATAGTTTCTTTGTCATGAAGGATATCCTCAATTGGAGGGTGTTCAACATCCTTTTCATAGTAAGCAAAAATATCCCTAGCTTCCTGTAGTATAAAATCAAATTCACGCATAAGAATGATAGTTGCAATTTTTTTAGCTATCGGATGATTAATTTTGGGAAGTTCGTAAAACACTTTTTGCAAAGCGGGGTGAAGGTGCACAAATTTTCTTTCTAGTTTCTCAACAAGCATAACAATGGCATCCGCATAACAATTTGTATCGACAAGAACAGTTCTTTTATTAATAGGCATAGATCCCGTACAATCAAAGAACTCTTGAATAACACTTTTTCCAATAATATTACCATCACCCACAAGAAAAGTTTTTGCTTTGTAATTAGGAGGATTTGCAGTTTAATTATCCAAAGAACAAGATTCAAATTTTCCCTCAAGATTTTCAATGATAACCTCCCCAGATTCATACATGGTGGCAACAAACCAATCTAGCAAACGAGCACACAAAAAACGAGCGAGAAAGACGGACGGAAGAGGGGCAAAGAAAAGGCAAATCTTTTCGAAAATCGTTTTAGAAGTGGGAGAGAGGAAAAGGAGAGGCGAATGGCAAATAATGTAATGCAAGAGATGAGAGTTTATGATGGGTACTTGGTTTGTCTTGACTTGGCGTAGATCTCCCCGACAACGGCGCCAAAAATTCTTCCTGCTACTTCTTGTGCTTGCGTTGGTTTTTTCCTTGAAGAGGAAACGGTGATGCATCAAAGTAGAGATAAGTATTTCCCTCATTTTGAGAACCAAGGTATCAATCCAGTAGGAGACAACTCACAAATCACCGAATACCTGCACAAGCAATCAAACAAGTAAGAATTTTTTTTCTTTTAGAAAGAAGATAAGAACATGAGGCTCACCATGGTGGTGTCGGCAACGAGATCGGGGCGGGCGATCAATGGCGGTGACGACGGGGACGGGACAGGACGGACCGCCAACCCTAGACAAATCTTGAGGAAAATGGAGGTTCGACAAGGAGCTTCGAGAAGAGAAATCTTAAGTGTGGCTCAGGCATTTCATCGAACACCTCATGTGCATAGGAGCTGAGATAGAGCACCACAAACCTCTCCCACGGCCGGCCAAAAAAACAAAGCACTAGCTCTATTGGCGGGCAGGGGCGGGGGTACATATAGGCCTCTCTTTAGTCCCGGATTGTGGCTAAAACCGGGACTAAAGGAAAACCCTGGTCCTGGTTCAAGAAACCAACCAGGACTAATGGTTGTGGGCCAAGAGCGAGGCCCATTGATCTCGGTTCGTGTCTGGAACCGGGACCAAAGGGGTCAGACAAACCGGGACCAATGGCCCCTGAGGCCCGATCGGCGCCTTGGCCTCACGAACCGGGACTGATGGACCCTTGGTCCTGGTTCGTGAGTGAACCGGTATTAATGCCCTTACCCAGGCCTCAACCAAAGCCATGTTTTCTACTAGTGAAGGTATCAAACCAGTAGGAGGCACAAGCAAGTCCCCAATATATGCGCCTACACAAACTAACAAACACTTGCATACAACGCGAAAAAGGGGTTGTCAATCCCTTCACGGTCACTTGCAAGAGTGAGATCTAACAGTGAAAGATATGAAAGATAAATAAAAGAGCAAAATAAGGTAAATATAAATAAAGTGCAGCAATGTATTTTTGGGTTTTTTGGTTCATAGATCTGGAAATATATGATGGAAAATAGACCCGGGGGCCATAGGTTTCACCAGAGGCTTCTCTCTCGAAGAAAGCATACCGTGGGTAAACAAATTACTATTTGATAGAAAAGCGCAAAGTTATGATGATATCTAAGGCAATGATCATGAATATAGGCATCATGTCCTTAAGAAGTAGACCGAAACAATTCTGCATCTACTACTATTACTCCACAGATCGACCGACTCATGCCTGCATCTAGAGTATTAAATTCATAAGAACAGAGTAACGCCTTAAGCAAGATGACATGATGTAGAGGGATAAACTCAAGTAATATGATATAAACCCCAGATTTTTATCCTTAATGGCAACAATACAATACGTGCCTCGCTGCCCCTTCTGTCACTGGGAGAGGACACCGCAAGATTGAACCCGTCACAATGCACTTCTCCCGTTGGAATAAAAATCAATCTAGTTGGCCAAACCAAATCGATAGATCAAAGAGAATTGCTAAGCTATCTCAATCATGCATAAAAGCGTCCAGAAAAGACTCAAATAATATTCATAGATAATCTGAACATAAATCCACTGTCGCTGACCCGTACTTCATGCACAAGGGCTTCTTGGCAGTCTTCCCAGAGCGCCGTGAATATGCGAGGGACTACATCGCCAATTTCATGGTCGCCAATAAGGACAGGAGACGATTCTTGTGCCTTATCATCCCATGTAAGTCATCCGCCCAGATATCCTTCCTTCGATTTCAATCATTCATTTGCACTGTGGAGGCTAATTTGAGGTGTACTTATTTTGTGCAGCCACGGGCGCGCCGTCCTCATCATCCTTTACCCCTGATTCTCCCACGGTCTTTAATTGGACTCGTCGAAGAACATGAACAAAAAAGATTACACCCACATCAAATCTGTTCTCGACAGTGCTAACTTTATGTATGATGTACGGGGTGGAGAGACCAAGACCAAGAAGACAAGGAATCGCAGCCCGCCTTCCGCCATAGGACCGACTTCTGCTACATCCAGCAACCGAGTGGTACTCTTACTGATGGATTCTATGTCCTCCACCACATGCTGGAGTATAGACGGGATCAGCAGAACATTCGCATGTCACCTACATCCGGCGAATTTCGAATCATCGAATTCGAGTTGAGTTCTATCACATCCAGCGGGGACTTGCCCAAATCATCATGAAGGAGGTCGTCGAAAAAAATAGGGATGTTCTACGAAGAAGGGAAAATGTCGCGGGAAGACGCCCG
Organism: Aegilops speltoides; assembly: GCA_021437245.1. Taxonomy (NCBI): domain Eukaryota; kingdom Viridiplantae; phylum Streptophyta; class Magnoliopsida; order Poales; family Poaceae; genus Aegilops; species Aegilops speltoides. Next base: position 524,461,807 of record CM038145.1, on the reverse strand, counting down.
AACACGCGTATCAGCTCAGCGTCTTGACCTGAAGCCTTTCATTAAGCTCGGGGACTATCTCCATGACTTGGATGGATGCCATGACATGTTGGAGTGATTGATGATACATGACAATGTGTCCGTTTAGTCCATACTTTCTCTATGACGAAACTTTGAGTTATGCACGACGAAACTTTATTTGTGATGTAATTAAACCGTCCTCCTCAACTAGCGAAGATCACTCTAGTTAGGGCATTTTGGGTACGATGAATTTTGTTATTTATGCTTATGATATGTTGCTTCTATTTTTGCCAAGTCTGTCTCTTTCTGTTGCTCAACTATATATGTTGCATATTATCGACTCATGTGATGATGTACGTGCATAGATCACCGATGGCGAAGAAGTGCTACGCCAGGAGTATACGACGAGTGGCCGAAGTGTCAAGCCCAGGTGTACCGGTTTCTGAGCGACAGCCACTAGTTAGTTTAGGTTCACGCTAGTGCGAGAGAGGGATATGAAACGACGCCTGAAGAAATACTACATTATGTATGATGAGACTTGTATAGCTATATCGTGATTATGATGTGATGACATGATTTGTGTTGGATGATATGATGAGACTATTATGTGTATGATATGATGAGCATATTGCATGTTTTATGATATGATTAGAATACTGTATAAAACATGTACAGAAGCATCGCAAATACGCAGCAAAAAAATATATGAGAAAATATAATAGTAGCGCTCTTTAGCGCTGGACAGGAAAACGCTACTGCTAAAGCACTTAGCAGTAGCACTGGTTTGGTAAGCGCTGCTGCTAAGTACGTGTAGCAGTAGCGCGTGTCAAACAGCGCTACTGCTAAATGTTAGTTGTAGTGCAGTATCAGTAGCGCGGTGCCCCGCGCTACTGGTAGCCCTTAGACTCGCGCTACTGTTAGGCTTTTTCCTAGTAGTGATATACCACATCTGAATCATAGACGGAATGAGAGCCGATGGGGGCGGATATCAAAACCATGGCTCTATATAACAACAAATAATAATGCAAGTAAGAAAATTATACAAGTAGCTATCTAAATCATACAAGTAAGAATATTTAAAAAAAAAAGATAAGAACAAGAGACTCGCCGCGGTGGTGCCGGCGACGAGATCGGCACGGGCAATCGACGGTGGTGAGGATGGGGACGCTGATGGGACGGCACCCTACACATGTGCAAACTAAGAAGTTAATTTGAGCTCAGATTGCATCTAAATCAAATAAACTCCCACATATATACACTCCTCAACTAAAACCTACAAAGCACTCTACTTCTATAGCATGAAATTAATGAGCTAAACTAGCAATGACAGATGAAAGGATGAAGTTGCTAACCTTTTAGAACACTTGGATAGTTGGTACACTGTTAAATCTAGACAAATCTTGGGAAAAATGGAGTTTGGAGGTCGAGCTTGGGGGAAGAACAGAGAAGAAAGAGGAGAAAGCTTAAGTGTGGCTCGGGCACCTCATATCATGTTTGTTTTTTGTGAACTCAAGTGGCATCATGCTCTCAGGCATTTCATCGAACACCTCATGTGCATAGGAAGGGAGGACGAAGTAGCACACACCTCCCACCTTCTATGAGGAAAAAACAGAGGAGAGGGCGGGCATGGGCACACACCTCATGTCCAAAACCGGGACTAAAGGACTACCCTTTAGTCCCGGTTCCAGGGCATCGCGGAAGGCGAGATACCTTCACACCAATCGGGACTAAAGAGGATCGCACCAGCCGCGATGCCCTTTAGTCCCGGTTGGTGTCTGGAACCGGGACTAAAGGTCCCATTCGAACCAGGACTGATGCCTGCGAGCCCCGGCCCTGCCGGCGTCCTAGCCGCTCGAACCGGGATTAATGCTCACAATAGTCCCGGTTCGTAACGCGGCCGGAACTATTGCTCCGATCCGGCTAGAACCAAAGCCCCGTTTTCTACTAGTGTGATGCGGGGTTGTATGCTTTGAAGCTGGAGCTAGTTACCGGGGTAATATGTTCATTTTCTGTTAGCTATTTGATTTGCTTTAGAAAAGATGAATGGGGTATTTAACAAGTTACATTTTTTATGTGGCATGTCAGATCTTATTTCCATCTAGCCTATTACGTTTGGATGGAATTTGTACGGTCTGGAATTGAGCTTGGAGAGACCAGAAAAGGGCCAATTGGCACATAGCTTGGCGATAGCGGTGGAGGAAGAGGACAGGGCGCGTGTGGTTGAAGGGAGCAAGGGCGACACCCCGATGGATAGCCAGATAGAGAGATAAAGATATGGTAGAAGATTCGATCGAGTGTCGACGTGCGTGCTAGGCAGTTAAGCAGAGACTTGTCAGCGCTGGGTGGGAAGGTAGCAAGCGAACAAAGAGCTCTCATGTGCTTTTCCGACGATGGCAACCCATCCGTCCATGCATGCATGCGCGCAACACAAGAGAGCTGGCCGGCATCCTCAAAAAAGAAAAGGAAAACGATGTGCTCGCAGCCTCATGGAAGGGAGGATAGAGAGCTAGCCGGCGATGTTATCGCCGATGATCTTCAAATGCATCCACAAACTTAGGAGAACATGGGCTAGCTCCTTGGTGATTGATTAATTCATATGGATGACCAGTCTCTCGTCCGGCAGACATGGACATGATAAATTTCCAGCCAAACGAAAACGATGTCCACAATATTGTGCAGCTCGATGGTACATACATCAACATATATCCATCGCATGTATGGGCAGCTACTGTTGATCAATCGTTCGCTAGCTGCTATCAATTACATAATCTGACCCACACCGCACGTACGCGCGCTCGTGTCTCTCTGGCCGTCACTGTCGCATAATGGCCGGGGATTGATGCGATCTTTGGATTATCCATCCGTGGAAGTCATGTACTTGCATCCTTCCGTCATACCTCATAATTGATCCATTCATAACACTGACTAGCTAGTTCATGCCTACATTTCCAATTATTTGATGGTAAACATGTTTATGTTTTACTAAGCCTACGGAAATCCAGCATCAACAACACCAAATATATATAGTACGAAAATATATTGTATATATAGGTTGATGTTGTATATATTGATATATTTCTTTCTCTGTAGACTTTGTTGATCGATGCACTTGCATCCATCCATCCTGCATGCCTAATTAGCTAGCTAATAACTAATTCATCCATAATACTACTGACCAGCTACTTATTCCATTCTAAATTATTTGAATTCAAACCTTTGTATATTTAACCAAGTCTATGAAAAAAGTGAGTGTCGGCGAATACTAACCATTTTCCTTAGCAGGTCAACTTCTTTTCTGATCAGACCGGCTAGCTACTCCCTCCGGTCCAAATTCTTTGAAGTCAAAATTTTATATTTTAACCAAGTTTATGTAAAAGTGAGCAGAGCATAAACTCCTAAGAATACTGAAGCGTTTTCCCTACTATGAGAATTTATTTTATAATCTGGTGTTATAGATATTGTAGATATTAGTAACTCTTCTAACGAATTCATCGATATACTGGAGCTGCCTTTTTAAAAACTTCGAATTTTTTAAGAAAAGTTTGAAACACATACGCCTTATTCTAAAACGTAGAGAGTATCTGATGGACAGGCTAGACTGCCGCTCCGAGGCAATGGTCACCGGTTAAGGTGGCGATTTGCAACAACAACAACAAAAACAATGAAGTTCAAAAAAAAAAGGTCTTCACTGGCGACAAACAGGAGATTTCCCGGGCCAGGCCCAGCACGAAGGAATATATGGGCAGGCACGTGAAGTGTGTAGAAACTCGACAGGTGGTGCCTTCTAATCCTAGCTTGGAAAAGATGAGCTAGCTAGTACTACCGTGGGACAAATAAGCTGATCGATCAGTGATCGACGGACGGCCGAAAGTGTACCATGGTCGTGATGAGAATGAGACCATGCATGCAGGGCATGGCGCACACCGTACATACTGCCTGTGTACAAAAGCTGACTGGCTTGCTTGTGTCTGCAGCTAGCTCCACAGCGTGCTGCCTCAAGACAAAAATAAGTACTACTCGCAGCCTTGTACCAGATCGATGCTGAGTGTTTGTGTGTCTACGTAAATGCATGAGTACATAGCTCTCTAGCTGCTTTCTTGGGCTAAATGCCAACCGGTCAACGTACGTGTAGGTATGAAATTTGACTTCAGGCAAATTTCATACGCATTGTAAAAAAGAAACCAAGGGAGTACATATATATAGTGTTGGAAACTGATGGCTCGCTGCTTTCTCCGGCTGGCTAAATGCCAATCGATCGAGCGACGTACAGGCATGCCCTAGAGCTATGCTCGCTCAGTGGTGGTAGTTCAGTGCCAGGTGGTGGTTATGTTGGAGGGATGTTGGTGGGCGGGCGCCTTTTCTAGTAGCTCCCTGATGAATCTATCTCTGTGTCGATAGTTAGCCGCACGAGGCATCGACACGTCCATAATCCAATCATTTTGTTTGTGCGACAAATTTGGACTGTACGTACATCTCTCCTACTTTCTTTCTTATCAGACGCACACACGTCGAATCTTCTTTGTACGTCTTATTATTTTGTGTTTTAGTTTGTCCTTGATTTGTCGGCTTGTAGTCCTTTCCTTTTTCTTTTTTTTGGAAACAAGGCTTGTAGTCCTTTCCTTGCGTCACCAGGCACCATGCACAGACCTAGAGAGGTGACCCGATTTGCATGAATCCACTACGCTACATATATTCGTGTGGCTTGCTATGGAGAAGTTATCCATCTTGATTTCCCTCCCCACAATTTCTTTTTTTGCCGGTGCAAGATCAGGAGACATACAATATAGTCCTCGGGAGAAAGTAAGATATGATGTGCTTGCTTAAAATGACAGACGTACCAAGCTAGCTAGCTAGCTCTCCTAGTGCTTTCCACGTACTACATAGATTAGACCGACCAACATGAAAGTTAATTACATCCAAGTCATATTCGTGCATGCATATGATCTTTGCTTTATTTCTTATTCCGTCCACACATACCACACTACACTAGCCATGCATGCATGCATGCATGTCAAATAATGCATATTGTCAACTAAGTACAGGAGATCGGCCAAATCAACCGATTGGGTAACTAGGATATGTTTACTCCATCACATATGCATGCATATACTCCCTCCGTTCCTAAATAGTATAAGTATTTTTAGAGATTTCAATATGAACTATATACGGATGTATATAGATTAGTTTAGCGTATAGATTCATTCATTTTGCTTCGCATGTAGTCTATATTGTAATCTCTAAAAGGACTTATATTTAGAAACGGAGGGAGTATATGACTGATCGATCAACAACATGCCATGTGGATCAAAGGCTTTTATTTATGTCACTCGATTCACATACTCCTTCCGTCCGGAAATACTTATCGCAGAAATGCATAAAAATGAATTTATCTAAAACTAAAATACGTCTAGATACATCCATTTCTTTGACAAGTATTTCCGGACGAAGGGAGTATATGCAAGCGACAAATGGAGCAGCCAGTACGGGGAGGTGGGCTGCTGCCGCTGCGTAGCTTTTGTGTTGCTTGGCAGTGATAGACGCCACGGTTTCCAGAACACTGACGTTAATCATAAAAGCTCGACACATTTCTGGATGGCTGCTCGATGGTATCTCGACACATGAAATCGCAACCTATCGTACATCCAATCGAGATGGTTCTTATATATGATGGATATATATTCACCCTGCACTAACCTAAGGACCTGAGTCATCTGATCATGTCAATATAGGACTATAAACAGTTGGACCCGCCGAAAATGTATGTCCTTTATTTCAGTTTTCTGATCATGTTTCATTCACGAAAGTTTTTCCATACTAGACGACATAAGTCATATTTGTTATAAGTAATTTGAAGTTTTATAGTTTAGAATTTGGTTTCTTACTGTTCTTCCACAGTCCTTGTTTTTGTTTTGTTTCTTTTAAGTAACTCTACCCCAAGGATTCTTTCTTACATAGAACTATTTTCTAATTTTTTTTCTTAGTTTCTATTTTATTCATCATTGTTTATCTGTCTATTTATCATCTTTTTATTTTCCTATTTTCCTATTCTTTCTGACTAACACAACTCCCTGATGTTATGTCATCCATATATCAAACTTGTCCATGTATTGTCAATTCATTCATGCTATGTTTTTATTTTTGTATGATGTGTTAGTCTCTCGCTCTCTCTCACACACACACGCAGAGATGGGGGACACGGTACCATCAACATGAGATGCAAATCATTTTTGCTTTGCCAAGAGACGACTAACCTTCAACGTTATTTTCTTTTTTCTCTGGACGCTTAGTATAACATGCATGTTTCTATGCAATATGTGTGCAAAATTATGTTTTTTTCTAAAAAAAAAATTACAGTACCACATGATTTTTTTTCTTGCATACTATGAAAACATGCAAGTTATATAAAACCTGTGAGCTACTATTTGTCTTAATTTGTTTTATATTTTCTTTCGTCAATTTCTTTCTTGTTTTAGGTTAATACTAATGCCCTTAATTCATTCTATCTTAAATTACATTTGTTTTTTGTTTTTATGTGTTTGCTTATTGATAGGTAAAATATGACCAAGTACGAAAAAATCATTTGTTTTTCTAGGTTGTGTTAATTTTTCTCTCTCCTTTCTATCATTGTTACGTAGTTTATTTATTTTTCGCCGTTGATTTTTATTACCCTATACTTGTGGATGCGACAACGGTTTACTGATTCAGACATGTGACACTACTTAATTTTGTATTAAATAAAGAAAATAAAATTTATTTCACATTTGATATATTAAAATTATAATCTTATTACTAAAGTTGCACAACTTTATGCTTGTTCTTGCATAGTACCAAAGGGTGCAAACTTTTGTGCATTTTGTGTGCAGTTTTTAGTATGATCTACTTCCTGCATACAAGAAAAGAACTTGGCAACTATGACTTGTTCTTATTAGGCATTGTTGTATAGTTCTAATTTCCTTTTTATTTTTGTTGTTTCTTCCTTTGGTTCCTTTGGGGTTAAACCACTCCCATAGAATAATTCCTCTCTCTCCACACCCCCGCGTCGCCTCTCTCTGGCGGCACGGGGGAACCCCTCTGCCGCCGCCTCCTTCCCACCTCCCTCTAGACCCTCACCTCGCCGCCGCTTTGGAGGAGGCCGCAAAGCCCGTCCAGCTCGGGAGGGCGGCGGCGGGCATCTCCACAAGGCGCAAGGCGCGATCTCGGCGTGGCGGCCTTGGGCGGCGGGCGGCGTGGCTCGCGCGCGCGGCGTCTGGCGTGGCTCCGCGCTGGTGTATGAGGCTCCGTGGTCCGCGGAGGGTGGCGATCGGTTGGCTCGTGGGGCCTCAAGCAGCGCGATCGCGCCTTCGAGGGCGCCGTCAAGGGGTTCGTCGATCCGACGACGGCAGGAGCGTCGTGGTCACCGAGGCCGCGACGGAGGTGCGAGCGTGGTGCACGCAGATCTCTGAGGCTGCCGCGTGGATCGTGCGATGTGGCAAAGGCGGCGGTTCGCGGCGCAGTGTGGCGAGTCGCGCGGTCTGCGTTAAGCGGCAGCGCGTTTCAGCGCTCTGGCGGGCGCCGGCGCGCGCGCGCGCGCGATGCGGCAGGCGCACATTTTGGGCTGGCGGCTAGGGGCGGACTCCGTCGGCCTCTCTGCATCAGGTCCGGCCTGGTGGCGGCTCTAGGCAGCGACCTGCAGACGAGGTATCTCTTCCTGATGTGGTGAAGAGGCTGCAGTTTTTGGCTGTCAAGGTGGAGGACGTGTGGAGATGCAGCGAGGGAAGGTGGGCTGCCGGTTTGGCTGTCGACCGGAGGATTACGAGGGCTGGGTGAAAACCCGTCTCTGGCCATGGCCGGAGCCTGTGACGGTGGCGTCTGTGGATGCCGTAACCTTTTTGAAGGCGTCGTCAGGATGCTCTCTCTTCCTCTGCGAGGGACAGCTCCGGGGGAAACCCCAGACCCGGAGGGTCGGTCGTTGGCGGCGTGTTGGCGTCGTTTCCCTCTCGAGGGCATCGATTTTGGAGTTCAATCCGGTCAAAGGGACCAGCTGGTGTGTTGGGAGGTTGGTGGTATGCATTGGTGTGGCATCGAGGCTTCTGTGGCAACGACGACAGGGCAAGTGAAGTCGGAGACATTGCAGTGGTAGTCGGCTCTTCTTCGGCTTGTTCGTGGGATTACCTCGGTTTGGTTGTTGCGGTGAAGTCGGGAGCTGCGGCGGCGGGGCCCCTGTGGCAACGATGACAGGCAGCACGTGGTCCGTTCGGTGGTCTTCCACGACGCCAGTCTTGCATAGTTCTCCTTTGGATCTTTGTTTCAGAGTCGGAGCTGCTTAGCCCTCGATGCGAGTGGTTGACTTCTGGCATGGATCTGCATGTTTTCCTACACAGCCTCTGCGGTGAGTGTTGGTTCGACGTTCGTCCACGGAGAAGTCGGAGTCGCTTGCTCGGGGATTAGGGATGGCGATGACGCCTGTTTGGGGAGAAGTGATGACGATGACGCTTGTGTGCTAGCTTGACGAGGCACTCTTGTAAAGGTTTGTGACGAGGCACTCTTGTGGGATATCTTGGTGTGCCGCTCAGCGGTTTGTGACGGTTTTCGCCCGGTTTTCCATTGATTAACTGGGCAATTCTCTTCTGGTTAATTAATGGATGAGGCAAATCTTTTGCCTCCGTTTCGAAAAAAAAACCACTCCCATAATTAATACTTCCTTAGAAAGGAAAAAAAAAATCACCACTCCAAAAATTATTTATTTATTGTAAATAAACTTGCTCTTCATTCTTTCTATTTTTTATTTCTTCTTTAAGATAATGCCACAATTAGAATGTTTTTCCTTACTTAGATTTTATTTTATAGAATTTCTTCTTTGAACTGACACCACTCCCAAAATGAGTCATGTGATTTCTGGAGTTTGTTCTTGCATATTGTCTAAGAGTGCAAGTTCTAGATGACATGTACAAGTTTTTCTCTATTTTTCATTTGTTATTTTTTATTCTTCCTTAGGGTAATACTAGTGCCCTTAATTCATTCTACCATAGAATAAAATTTGTATTTTTTTATGAGTTAACTGATATTATAGATTGTTGGATTTTTGAATTTACTTGTCTATACGGTGCCGGTTTGATGATGCAATCATCTGCTTCTGCTTAATATTATGTTAAGAAATTAAAATAAATTCAGTTCTATAATTGAACTATTTGAATCTCATTATTAATGTTTCTCATGATAACACTGCACTGGGAGGATGGAGTATGGATGGGCGAAGTAGCAGCACGAGGAACATCCTGGGAGGATTAAGATTTTTATTGAATACATTGTCAAAAACAATTATGTACATTTAAATTTTATAAAATGCGTGATTAAGATTTTCACATACATGTTGAACATATTTTGAATACAATACAAAGAGAATTAAAAAATTGAAAACATGTTCAACATTTTTTCGATACACATCTCATGTTTTTCAAATGCTTGATTAAAAAATTTAAATACTCGTTTAACATTTTTTTGAAATGCTTGATTAACATTTTTAAAATACATGGTCAAGTTTTCTCACACACATTGTATATTTTTTGCATACATTTTTCGTAAACACGAGAAAGATTTTCTCTATACACATTTATTATTTTTGTAATGCTTGGTTAAAGTTTTCTGAAATCTTTTACGTAAAGTGTTTTTATAATACATTTATTTTGAATTTTAAAGTACAAATAAAATTTAGAAAAGAAATAGAAAAAATAGAAAAACGTGAAAAACAACCGAGGTTGTGGCTTCCCACGCGCCTGGGCCGGCCGATCTAGCGCTACCTACGACCGATGGAAGAAGTGATGGAAAATTCCTATTCGTCAAACTGATGAAATTTCGCACAGGGAGATCCATCGGTCCGTTGGGCTGGCCCATCTAAGCGTTTCGACGTCCCCGGTTTTTGGGAACTTTCTAGAGGTTGCTAGCTCGTATTTTCTGGTTTTGGGAAAGTTCTAGAAGGTTTCTAAACCGTTTCATTTTTATTGTTCTATTTTTTTCTCTTTGCTTTTTCTCCTTTTCTCTCCATTGTTCCCTTTTCTGTTTATTTCTTTTTTTTCGATTTTCTTTTCCTTTCCTTTACTTCAATTTCAAATTTTATTTTTATTTCTTCATAAAAATGTTCGAAATTTTCAAAAATCGTCGGTTTTAAACTTTTGTTCATAAATCCAAAACATGTTCAGAATTTTATAAAATGTTTAAATTTTTCAATACATGTTCGGAATGTTTTGGTTCAAAAAATATTCCCATTATCAGAAAAAGTTCAAATGTAGAAAAATAATATTTTAAAAATTGTTCGGAACGGTCCAATTTTTCAGGATTTCAAAAAAAGGTCATGTTACAAAAAATGTTTGCAAATTCCAAACAATGTTCGTGTTTCTAAAATTTTGTTCAGAATGATTTTCTTTGAAATGCTCACAAATTTAAAAGTAGTTCACAAGATTTGAGAAATGTTCATGTTTCCATTTTTAAGGAGTGAGACAAATTGTATATGTTTCAATTTTTATTTTTTTGCAAATTTCAAAACATGTTCGTGTTTTCCAATTTTGTTTATGTTTAAAAAAATAGTTTGATAGGTTATTCAAATATTATTCAGAATTTCAAAAAATGTTCCTGTTTTCAATCATTTTTAAAAATGTTATGGTTTCCTTTTTTAGGATTTTCAAAAATTGTTCACAGTTTTAAAAAATGTTTGTGCTTCAAATTTTCTTTGGGAGCTTAAAACAATGTCCGCTTTTCCAAAACATTTTTTGGAATTACCAAAAAAATGTTCCCGTTTAAAAAAATCACGATTTTCAGAAATATTTCAGAAAAAAATGCGTTCGAAATTTTAATGATTTGCACTGCCTTAGAAAAAATTTGCGTTCGAAATTTCAGAAATATTTCGAATCTGCGCTGGGGTTTGGTCCTTATGAGTTCGTGTTGTCTGATGATCATCAAACCTTGTTAGCACAGGTGCTTTTAGCCTTGGTTCTTCGGACGAGATCCTGGGTTGGATACCCCCCGAGGGCTCATTTTTTCGAGCTATAAATCGTGGCATGTCGCTACCTTCATGGGCCCGCCAGGAGTCTCCCACGCCGCTGCCCTTCGGCGGCTCCCCTTCGTCGGCGGCCTCGGTCGTCGGTGGTGATGGGGGTCGCTGGATCAACGCGTGTGGACCGTTTTTTACTCTCCTAGTTTAGATTTTAGGTTGTTCATCGTCTTGGCTTCGGCGGTGGTGATGGCGGCGCTGAATAAAATTTCTTCAAATCCTGCTCCGACAAGGCGATCGGACCTATGGTTGGGGATGGATTCGGAAATCAATCCGTCAAGTAAGGATGGTGTGGCGGCGGCGACATCCTTGTGGTGGACCCGTGCCCTCGGGCTCCGTCATTTGCTCCAGCGTCGGCGCGGAGCTTGGGAGGTAGTCCAGGAGCGGATGTAGATTGTGGTCTACATCGGCGGCATCTGGAAGATGGTGCAACGTGTGCTGGGTTCGTGGTTCATGGATGGCAGCTGTGGTTTTCTCCCTCTGACGCTTAGTCATGTGGGGGTGCCAGATCTGGAATTCGATGGCGTGTTCGGGGTATTTCCACGGTCTGATTCGTTCAACGGTAATGGTTTCTCTTTGGGTGAGCCCCTTGAAGGTCCGCAAAGCTGCATATCAGCGATGGAGCCGCTTCGAGCTCGGGTGTGAAGGCGATCCGTCATTTTTTTTTCTTTTGGTGGCTACTATGGTGGTCGCAGAGGCCTATGACGGGCGTTGGTGTCAAGTTCTGAGGTTTCTTCGGTCTTGATTGTAATTTAACTTCTTGGCTATTGTTCCTTTGTGCAAAGGATACCATTTTGCTGTCAGTTTTGCCAAGCCGGTTTATACGTGGCTTTGTACTATGATCCTTATGATATACTCCCTCCGTTCCTAAATATATGGTGTAAGTTTTTGGCACGGGAATTAAAGAATGCACGTGGAGGGAAAATTTCATAAGTTTTGAACGAGATTTCACCTGACTAATTGACGTGAGAAAATAGAAGAGCTTGCTTGATATAAGGAAATGTAATCAAATCCATGAAAAAAATTATCCAGTGCAATGCAATACACCTTATATTTCGGTATTTTTCTTAAAAAAAATATACACCTTATATCAAGGAAACGGGGGAGTATAAATGAGACATGTATTACCATGAAAAAAAAATAAGTAGACTGCCCTGTGCGTGCGGGCGACAACCTGCCGCAAAGAGCGGCATATAGGAGCTTCCCAAGTGATGGGGCACAGATACATCTCAGCTATTGTAAGAAGGTAGCTCGTCTCAGCTACTGAGTCGGCCCAGCACTGGCATGGGACCTTTCCTATTTTAGTTACCTTCATTTGTGATTTTTTTTATTAAAAAAACAAAATTGAAATACTCTTCGTTTATATATTCCAAAAAAATTAATTTACTTAATTTTTTTAAGTGTTCGTTGTCCATTAAATATGATCATGCATGGAAAAAGATGTTTCCACAACTTTTTAAAAATGTTGATGCCATTCCAAAAGAAATATTCGCGCATTTCAAAAATATGTTAGGGAAATTAAAAAATGATTATACAAAGCATAGAAATGACCACATAATTTGGAAAAAAAATCATGCCATTCAATTTTCTTTAGCATTTTTAGGAAATTTTCGTGCATTTAAAAAAAGTCCATGACATTTTCGTGGAAAATGTTTATACAGCATAATAATAAGGTTCACCTAATTTTGTAAAAAATCTTCCATGCCATTCACATAAATTTTAGTCATATTTGGAAGTTATATCACTTAACAATTGTTTTGCATGTTTTAAAAATATTCATGCAGTTTATTAAAAATGTTCAATCTGTGTTAGAAAAATCTCCGCCATGTATTAAAAAAAATTCAGCATGTATCTTAAAAAAATAAAAGTTTACTAAATAATGATCAATGAGTGCAAAAAAATCAACGTGTATCTGAAAATGTTAAACCTGTATATGGAAAATGTTCTACATGTGCTTAAATACAACTCAATGCCTATTTGCAAAAGATAAAAGGAAACTAAAAAAATCAATAGAAAAAACCTAAATAGAAGGAAAGAAAACTGATGAAAATCTATCATTTTTGTTACGATAGGCATTTTTCCAGTTATCGGGTTGGGTTGGACGGGGTCCAAGCATGGTATTTTTCCTGTTGGGCTTTGTAAAGCCTAGCCCGACCATAGTGAGTATCAATTCTACTCATCAGTATCTCACTTATTCTTCCTCACTCTTCCTACGCATGGTGATTATTACTACCTCCGTCCGGGAATACTTGTCATAAAAATGAGTAAAAGGAGATGTATCTAGATGTATATTAGTTCTAGATACATCCTTATTATCCATTTTGATGACATGTATTTCCGGACGGAGGAAGTATAATTTAGATGTTGATTGAGAATGCAGGAAGCTGCAATTCCACATGTAACAAGGACAATTATGGCTCACAATACAAGTCGTTAAATACATGAAAACAAAAATAGGCGAATAGTAAGTCTACAGACACAACTTTGCCACTGCCACTTCCTCGGCACAACAGCTTTGCCACCGCAACAAGTCTAAACAGCTTTGCAATTGGAGCTTGTCTCAAGTCGTTTCGCCCGAAGTCCCAGCCCAAACAAACTCTTCCCAATTTCCACCATCTCCGACATCTATTTTAAAAAATGTAAGCATCCATTTTAGAGAAAAACATAAAGCACGAAATACATTTGAAATGAAAACAAAGGAGATTTAAACTGGAATAATTTTAAACTAATTTTTTAATGATACTGGAAATAGTACTATAAAAGTGGATAACTATATATTGGTAAACATGGAACTAAGAATGTTTTGTTATTATTCTTGAATATCTTTGAGAGAACAAAGGAAACAAATATGAAGGTGCATTTGTGCTAGCCATGCTGATTTTATTTCGTTTACACATTTGACTAGATTTTAAAATGAACCTATTGTAAAATTCACAATATTGTTTTCAAGAATATTTATCTGAAACATTAGTTCATTCTACAAGTTTTATCTATTGCCTAATACAGTACTTCTTAGTAACATTTTGCTTTTGTTGTTTTTAATTAGTTTTTTACTTAATTGTTTAGAACTATGGGGATGGTTGGAATTGCTTTAATGAACGTTGAACTTATCTCATGTTTCAACCCTTCTCAAGTAGCTAGCTACTAGGCATCTTATGCCATTCGCGCATCGACTATGTGCCTGGATATTCTTGACAGACTGTTTTTTCAATAAAGTGTATAAATTATTATTATTTCCGACAGAGCTCGGCTTATTTGAAATAGGAGCTGAGGCGAATATACTAGCTAGCGTTAGAGATGGACTTCATAGTTATTTTTTTCTGTGAAATAATTCTTGTATTATTCAATCAAGGGATACAATCGCGCATGACAACGTCCAAAACGACCTCCAGTCTAGACCCAAGCCATACGGTAGTTCAGCCTTGAGTTCTATCAAAGTTTGCCAACACATGACTAGAAGAATTACCACTACGACAAATATGTATAATACAAGAAGTACGTTCGGACATGCTATCTATAATCTCTCTTATAAGAAAAGCATACTTGGAGCTGTTGTATCTCCGCTTCTCACCATGTTGACTTCATAATTGGCTGGCAATCCAATGGGGTTGAGGACATGAATGAAATGTCAAAAGGAATAAAGAGAGGCATTCGTGCAAGCTGTAGGATCGATCCCATTGGTGGCATTTTGCTTGTTTCTATTTTGGAAGATATGGATATCTTTGACCAACAGAGATCGATGCCTCGTGAGATGGGTGCATGGAGGAATAGTGGAATAGGTGCCGCGGTGTGAATCGTTAATTCGAGATGCGCTTAGACGAGTGGTTGGATGGCGTTGAAAACATGAATGAAATGACAAAAGGAAAATGACATGCTCACATGCATGCAAGTTGTAGGATCGATCCCGTTGTGGCATTTTGCTTGTTTCTACTTTTGGAAGATACATATGGACCTCTTTTGCCAAAAGAGATTGTTGACAGCTCAACCGCTCATGCAGAAGCAGTGTTGAACACGTGTTAGTAAAGTAGTGGCACCGATGTCGATGTGAGCATGCAAAGGTAACCAAAATGCAAAATGCGTAGGGAGGTCCAGGATCGAGTTGACCTATCGGCAACCAGCTAATTATCCTCCGATCTGAGAAAGACGCAGCAGGAAGAGATTGGAATTATTCAGACAGGACCACAAGATATCATCGAGGAACCGTATGCTGATGGAGGCCTTTTGATCACGACCGACAATATTCGGCGACATGGTGCGTGCGCGCGTATGTATGCATGCGTCATGCGTGTAATCTTATTTCTGTGCGCCACCGTGTTCTGTAGACCCTTCTGTACATCCCTACGCCTGTCCAAGGATGGATGAAGATAAATGTCGACGGAGCAACGGCGAAGGTGGACGGCTCGGGCGGCGGTGGAGCGGTCGTGCACCATCTTCATGGTGTGTTCGTGGAAGGAGCATGTCATTTTTTTTCCTATTGTCACCGACCCGGAACATGCAGAGTTATTGGCAAGCCGGCGTGGTATCCAGCTTGCTATTGAGGTGCGTGATGCAGAATCTGTTGAGTACGGAGCTGGTTAAATCCCGGTATGGTTCTCTTGTGGAAGAGATCAAAGAGCTACTTGCCTCTCTAGATGAGTTTCATGTGGTTTGGGCTAGGCGGCGCACAACCTAGCTAAAGATGGCTGCCTTAATAAATTGTGTAAGACTTGGTTTTATGTTCCTCCGGGTTGTATTCGAGGTATTATCGAGGCTAAGGCCACTTAGTTAATTAAAGAGGCAGCAAGGTTGACTCTAAAAAAAAAATTGCTTTCAGAGTTTTTTTTCCTTTTGAATACAGTATAGACGCAAGCGCTCATATACATGTGCATACAGTAACCCCTACGAATTTCCTTCAGTGTGGTTTGTCGCTTGAGATTTAGGTCAAATCCTGAGATCATGCTCGATTTGTTCTCTTTGACGTCGCTTTCTTATAATATTGTAAAGAAAATGGTGGCTACATATTTTTTCCATGAAAAGCATTTTCCTTGACGTCCATTTTCATGAGTAGCCGCCACATATTTTATTCCAGAGAACCATTTTGCGTACTATCAGAAGAAACGAATTTCTTGTAACAACTTAACTTAGAAAACTTACATACAAGTCCTGATCAAATTTATCTTAAAAAATATTCATGAATTAATTTTTTTAAGAATTTGAAATATTAACGCAGATTTAAAAAAAACAAGAATAAAAAAATGTTCACAAATTGTAACAAATGTTTACGATTTAGTAAATGTTCACAGATTTTAAAAGTTATCGAGAATTTAAAATTTGCTGTGAATCTAGAATATATTCAAGAGTTTTTAAAAACTTCATGAATATAAAATGTTTAAGGGTTTAAAAACTTATTTCGATCGATGGATGCAATATAATTTCTTACATCATGAAGGGTATTATCACATCATCATACATTCGGTTAGCTGCAATTTATTGCTGATCCAAATGGTCGATACATGATTATCACCCTAAGAGACTAGATGGCCAATATATACTTATCTCCCTTGGAACAAATACGGTACAAGTTATTTTTCGGCATGCTAGCTTTGCCGAGAAACAGGGGGCATGTGTTGACGCTCAAAAGTGGGACAATCGTAAATGTAGTTTGAGCTATGTCAAGATTAATTCAAACTTATGATTGGAAGACACCATCGGATGGCTCTCTTCGATGAAGATCAAGATGGATACGAAGATGGTCCAAGACGGAGCTCGGATGCAAAAGTTATGACAATTTCAGAGATGCTCATGTTGAAACCAGATTATGAAATGGCATGAAACATAATTAATATGTCTTCAGATGGAAAATGTATCAACATGAAAGATATGTGCCTTGTCGAAATGGTCGATTTTTTATATAAAAATCGTCTTAACCCAAGGTCGTATGCAACCTATAGAAGCAAAATAAGGTCAGGGACAGAAGCTACAGAGTCACTTCAGACAGACTGAGTGCATTTGACTCTGTGCGACCGATTGGATGTCAGAAAATTTGTCATGAAGCACCCGATTCCCTCGGTGAGCCCGAGTGAAACCACTCAGAAATTCTGAGTGGAAAACAAAACAATACAAACAGTTGGCAATGTTCACTCGGTAAGACCGAATCAAAACAACTGGGGGCTCTGAGTGGATCCGGGAGATTGCCAAAGATTCCTGTCTGAGTTAGGTTAGGGGTTTTGACGGTTTTGACAGAACTTTTAGTCAACGGACTCATAAATAGATGAGAGGTGACGGCCGATTGAACAACACCCAATCGAACAAATCAATCTACCACTTTTACCTTCTCCATTGTTTTCTTCTTCCTCATTCTTCGTTCATTCTTCGCATTGGAGGGCAGCGATCCACGAGGCCTTAGGGGCGTGTGGGGTTTCGGTTCTACAAAAGCACTTCCCGGACTGCTTCAGCGCTTCCCGCCTATCCTTTGATGTAAGCTGCGGTGTATCACCCCCGATGTTGAGGATACATGGTGAGGTGTTCGTGTGCAAACAAGGACATAATGTGTGTAGTTAAAGGTGGACATGCGAGGAATGATGACATCATAATGGGTGGCTAGATAGAGAGATAAAGATATGGTAAAAGATTTGATTGGTGTGAGTATTGATGTACTAGGCAATTAAGCAGGCAGGTTACTTTGGGTAGCTACAGACGAAACAGAGTGCACACTGGATCGTTATAGTCTGTTAGAGCATGTATAGTCTGGCGCCCCAAATCCTCCTCAAATGCCCGGGCCGTCCGCCCGGTCACTGACCAGTCAAGTTTTTTATCCAGACGGACGCCTCAAACGGGTCTCAAACACCTGGGCTGACCGACACCCCTCATATCCAGCCCAAATATGGGGCGGATATGAGGGCACCCGGGCATGCCCGCCATGTCAGACCCGACCCATGCTGGCCCACCCGACCCCACATATATTCGTCCCCATTCGCTCGCCAGACCAAATCCTAGCCATTTCACTTCACTCTCCTCCACTCCCCTCATCCACCCGAGCTCACCTCTAGAGGTTTTCAGCCGTCTCCGGCATGGCAGGCAGCGGATCTAACTTCGGTCAGTCCGGATCCGTCGACTAGGGTGTCATTCCGCGCGAGTTGGAGGAGGCAACGGCGGTCCGCGTTGCACTCCACCGCTCCTGGGAGGAGAGCACCCGGCCGATGGACGGAACTGTCCGCCGTGACTCCATAGAGTCCGCTTCACGGGCGCTCGGGTCCTTTGGGGCTGTATCATTGCGATCCCGGCAGCCGGAACCCCTCTCCTTCCCCATCACCAGTTGGGCAGACTATGAGTCCCAACGGGAACGGGCGACCCGCCATGGGAAGGAGAAGATAAGGGACACCGAGGCTCGTATCGCGGCGGAAATGGCGCCAGCAGAGGCGGCTTATGCGTTGGCGCGAGCGGCCGCAGAGGGGGAAGCCATCTGCGTCTGCATTGTGAAGAAACAGCTGCGGAGGAACACACGCACCCTCGCCCGAGAACAGAATCAGGCGGTCCGTGCCATGGCCAGATTGCCACCGAAGGAGGAGAAGGCGGACAGTGACGACGAGGATAGCTCCGGCTCGATCCGTACTGCGTCTTCGATAGGTATTTTCGTGAGAAGGACGGCAAGGGCGCCGGGAATGGCAAGGGCAACCGTGGATGAACTCCACCATAGCCAAACATGCCAAATTTTGGTAGTCCGATGGTATGTTTAGTTAGTAGTGATCGAGTAGCCGGACAATGTGTGTGCATTGATGTGGTTGCATGAGTTTGTATGGATTTGATATATGATAATTGAGGTGTCTGAATGTGGATTACATTATTTGAGGGGTGCCCGGTCAGTGCCCGCGGACGCGCCCGGGCGCGTCTGCGGGCGTTTGAGGGGCCGGATTTGCCCATCGCGTTTGTAGATGCTCTTATGTAGGCAAGTGCAGGTGTTTATGTTGGTTGATTGTTGTATAAGAGGAAGATCTCCCATTTATGCAGGTTACTTAGAAAGATCTCCACCCTGAAGTGGAGTGGCTAGCATTAGATCCGAGGAGCGGATGGAGACAAATATATGTAGGGTTGGGTAGGTCAGCGTTGGCCGGGTCTGGTGTGAAGGACGTGCCCAGTCACGTCCAGGCCATCCCATATCCGCCTCAGATCTGGGCTAGATATGAGGGGTTCTAGTTAACCTAGTCGTTTCAGGCCGGTTTAAGGCGTCCATCTAGATTGTTTTTTATTTGACCGGTCACTGACTGGACCGTCCGTCTGGGCATTTGAGGGGGATTTGAGGCAGCCGGCTATAGATGCTCTAAAGCATCATCACACCATTTAACCCTCGGAATTTGAGGAAGATTGTGCATAAACATGCTGCGGTTGACAAGAATACATCCCCCTAGTCACGTGCAACCATGTACATGTTTATTGTTTGCTACAACGTTTTGTCTTGTGAGTGACGCATGGTTGCTGCTTTCAAGCTGGAGCTAGTCAAGGGTAATTAGTATCTTCATTTTTTTCGTTAGCTATTTCAGTATATTGATTTGTTTTAGAAAAAAAAGAATAGGGTATTTTTTTGCGAGAAAATTTCCGATCTATTCATCTTCAATCATGGCAGTACAACGAATACCAGAAGTAATAAAAATTACATCCAGATCCATAGACCACCCAGCGACGACTACCAGCACTGAAGCGAGGAGAAGGCGCGCCGCCGTCATCGCCCCTCCATCGCCGGAGTCGGGCACAACTTGTTGTAGTAGACAGTCGGGAAGTCGTCGTGCTAAGGCCCCGTAGGACCAGCGCACCAGAACAGCAACCGCCGCAGATGAAGAATAACGTAGATCGGAAAGATCCAATCCGAAGACACACGAACGTAGACGAACAGCAACGAGATCCGAGCAAATCCACCAAAGATAGATCCGCCGGAGACACACCTCCACACACCCACCAACGGTGCTAGACGCGCCGCCGGAACGGGGACTAGGCGGGGAGACCTTTATTCCATCTTCAGGGAGCCACCACCGTCTCGTCTTCCTGAGCAGGACACAAACCCTAGCAAAACTGAAAGAAACAACTAAAAACGGAGCCCTCCCGCCGGCCCTTGCCGAGATCCACCGCGCCCCCATGGCCCTAGGGCCACTGGAGAGGAGGCGGACCTGCAGCGGCGACGGCAGGAGGCAGAAACCCTAACTTTTTTGTGAAGGAAGGAGGAGGCGGCGGTTAGCCTTTCCTTCGAGGGAAGGAAAAGGAAGGAGAGTTACAAGCGAATATAATTTAGCTCCTAAAAGAATAGGGTATTTAACAAGTTACTTTTTTATGTGGCATGTCATACCATATTTTCATCTAACCTATTATGTTCGGATGGAGTTCGAATGGTCTGAAACTTGAGCAAGGAAGAGGACAGGGCGCTTGAAGCAGGCAGGCATTGATGGTGGCCACGTGAGCAACGGCGACACCCCGGTGGATAACCAGATAGAGAGATAAAGATATGGTAGAAGATTCGATCGGCAGTCGGCGATCGTGGACGTGCATACTAGGCAATATTGAGCAGGCAGGCAGACAGGTCGCCATGGGAGCGCTGGATGGCAAAGCTAGCAAGCGAACAAAGAGCTCTCGCTAGAGACGAAGCAGGGTGCACATCAGCTAACCCCAGCCAGCTGATCCATTGCTTTTCCGACGATGGCAACCTCTCCGTCCATGCATGCATGTGCAAAACACAAGAGAGCTGGCCGGCATTCACATAGAAGGGAGGTAGACAGCTAGCCGGCAGTGTTGTCGCCGATGATCGTCAATGGCGTCCACGCACGTACGACGACCGGACCGGATGGGCGTGCTACCATGACGTCTACCGCTACGGCTTAACTTGGGGGAACAAAGCCTAGTTCCCTGTTATAATTGATTAATTAATCATATGGATAATCGGTCTCTCGTACGACAGACATGGACATGATTAATTTCTAGCCAAACGAAAACGATGTCCACAATGTGCAGCTCGATGGTACATAGATCACCATCTACAAACAGCAACATATATCCATCGCATGTATGGGCATATAATCTGACCCACACCGCACGCACGCGCGCTCGTGTCTCTCTGGCCGTCACTGTCACATAATGGCCCGGGATTTCAGTTTAAGAATTGGGAAGAGGTTAAGAACCTAGTGGAATCCACTGCGAGGGGAAGTGCTGATGATGCGATCTTTGGATTATCCATCCGTGGAAGTTAACTTCATGTACTTGCATCCTTCCATCCTACCTCATAATTGATCCATTGATAACACTGACTAGCTAGTTCATGCCTACGTTTCAAATTATTTGATGGTAAACTTGTTTGTGTTTGACTAAGTCTACGGAAATCCAGCACAACAACACCGAATATATATAGTACGAAAATATATTGTATAGTTTGATGTTGCATATATTGATATTCTTTTCTCTGTAGACTTTGTTGGTCGATGCACTTGCATCCATCATGTTAGAAGGGATAGAGGGATTGGTGGAATAGTTGTTGTATTGCTTGAGCCTCGTGGGCATATATATAGGAGTACAATTGTAGCGACCCGACCTCAAACGGTCAAATCTCTGTGCCTCAGTGTCATCCCTGGATCAGTAATGCTGACGCACACATTACTCGAAGGATTTATAACAGAGTAGCAATCACACACTTATTACATCGAATGTCTCAAAAGTGAACTTATTACAATAATATGGCTCCATCTAATGCGATAACAGCGGAAGGCTTGGAAGATAAAGTGAGTCCATCAACTCCAACGCATAGCTGAGCTGCACGACAACGACCTAACGAACCTTACTCCTCGTCTGAAAAGTCTGCAACATAATATGTTGCAGCCCGAAAACGGGTCAACACATGGAATATGCTGGCAATATAACACAGTAGAGCAAGAACAGAATAATGCTATCACTACATGCATATATGGCTGGTGGAAAATTCTATGGTTATAGTTTTGCGGAAAGCAAATTTTTCCCTACAACAAAGAAATAAATTTTTATTTAACTATCATGGTGGTTGAAACATTGAGAAGGTATAACCCCAACTCAATCCCAAATTAAAGTAATTAACAACCCAACAATATTAATTAGGAGTGATGAGATACATGTGATAACTCAAGTACTAGATACTCAAATTGTCCATAACCGGGGACACGGCTAACCATGATTAGTTTGAGACTAGATCGCTTCCGTTGGATTTCTCGCACTGCATGGTGTTTGAGAAACGGATGACCAAGACACAGTCTTTCAGAAACATTAACTCTCTACTCCGGGTAGACCATACCAAACCTACAAAACCCACTACCTGCTGATCTACCTCTTCAAGAGCTTCACGTAACTTACTCAGCTATGCTAGAGCCCATAATAGCTTGTGGCTGCACACAGAAGTTTCTAGCATGAATAATCTCAGTTCCCTTTGAGCCTGGATGGCGGTCCATAGGAAGATCACACGGATATCCCGGGATTTCCAAAAATAAAACAGACAACACTGGATTCTTCAGGTGCCTCAATCCACCCAGATGTGTATTAAAGTTGCCACCTTAAGTAAACCATTAATTAACAATCTCACATCTGCCATGGATACACTCAAACCCAA
Source organism: Aegilops speltoides (assembly GCA_021437245.1). Classification (NCBI taxonomy): domain Eukaryota; kingdom Viridiplantae; phylum Streptophyta; class Magnoliopsida; order Poales; family Poaceae; genus Aegilops; species Aegilops speltoides. The sequence goes on along the minus strand of CM038145.1, from coordinate 524,439,197 downwards.
TCCACGTCTACGAGCATAGCATGGCAATATAAGCAACGCGTAGAAGTAACTCCCAAGGGTTTGATAATAAACAGAGCAATAGGTTCTACCTCAACAACTACTTCCCAACCCACAAGTTAAAGACATCCTAATCATACAATGTTTGAGGATTAAACTAATGCAATGAAAACTGGGTATGGAAAGAGTATGATCAATGTGTTACTTGCCTTGCTGACGATCCGTGAATCCTAGAGACTCGTAGTAACACGCTTCGCACTTCGAAAATTCTATCGCAAACAAACAATAACATACATAAGCAACTAGCAAAGATGCACAAGCAAAACTCCAAATGAAAGAGATTAACCAGAAAGTTCAACTTAAGAACTCCGGTTTGCAAAAAGAATCTAATCAAATGGAGCAACGAAACTCAAACGGCGAGAGAGACAAGATCCATTTACTAATCTGAACTAAAGTCAAATTTTACAATACCAAAACTTTGTTTAAGTTGATTAAACAGAAAGAGGGTCTCGAGACGAAACTCTAGGCGTTTGAATCACCTGATTCCGACTAACAAGCGCGAACAAAAACATAATCTAAGATCGGATCTAAAATCGCGACTGAAACATAATCACAGATAAACCCGATAAAAGAAATCTGACGAAAAGACTAACGAACGAACGTTCGTTATCTGTAACTAACGGAAGAAAACTATTCGTTTAAACGAACGTACGGACGAACGTCCGCTAAATAAACGAACCGAGAAAACCGGCGAACCGGATCTAAAAAAACCAATCTAGGGTTTCTAAAAAGACTGAACGGTTTTTAAAAAACCGATTGGTTTTTAAAAAAAAACCGGCGGCGACGGATCGGCGCAGTACCTCCGGCGAGGCGGGGTTGGGCGGCGGGCGGCGGCTCGTTAGGCGGCGGGCGGCGCTCGTGGCGCGGGCGGGGCTCGGCGGCGGCGAGGCGTGAGGCGGCAAGGCTGGCCGGCGCGATGTTGCGGCTTGGGGGCGGGGCGGGCGGTGGTGGCGGTTTAGGCGGGGTGGCGTATATAAAGGGGGGGGCGACTTGGAGGAGGGGGCAGGCGCGGCGGAGGCGGAGTCCGCTCGGACTCGGACCGAGCGGCGGCGGGCGAAGGCTACAAGGAGAGAGGCGGCGGCGGCTGGGCAGCCGCTGCTCGGCCAGACCTTAGGCCCACCAGACGGGGAAGTTTTTTTTTAAAAAGTAATTTCGCCGAGAGAAAATAATTCCTATAAAATAAAATAAAAACTTAAAAATGCCAAAACAAATTTTCACTATCTAAATGAAATATTTAGAACGAGATGAACATTTTCTTGGCCGTAAAATGCAATTTTAGGAACGTGCATATTTTTCTAATGCAAATAAAATTCAAATAAACTCAAATAAAATCTAACAAATGATTTTAACATTTTTCCTCCAATATTTCAATTGTTTTGGAGAAGTCATATTATCTCCTCTCATATTTATAAGAAATATTTTTCAGAGAGAAAAATAATTAAAATCAAAATCCTCGTTTCATTATTTGATAGGAAAATCAAATATGAAAAATCGGGAAACCCCCAACTCTCTCCGAGGGTCCTTGAGTTGCTTAGGATTTTGAGGATTGCGGAGCGAAAATGTAATAAAATATGATATGCATGGATGATCTATGTATAACATTCCAAATTGAAAATTTAGGATATTACAAACCTACCCCCGTTAAGATGAATCTCGCCCTCGAGATTCGGGTTGGTCAAAAAATAGGTGTGGGTGGTCCTTGCGAAGATCATCCTCTCGTTCCCAGATGGCTTCATCCTCGGTATCACTATGGGAATCAGTTAATTTGCCGTCAGGGGAGCTCTTTGCCGTCAGCTTTTCGTCAGGACAGACGGCAAAGACCACTTTTGCCATCAGTTACTGACGGCAAAGAATGGCTAACGGCAAAGACATACTTTGCCGTCTGTAAAACAAACACAGACGGCAAAGACGCTTTGCCGTCTGTGTTTTTTCTTTCCAGACGGCAAAGTGCTCACTTCGCCGTCTGTAAAGGAAACCACATACGGCAAATATGTTTGCCATCTGTGTTTTTTTTACAGACGACAAAGTGCTACTTTGCCATCTGTAAAATAACCAGCAGACGGCAAAGAAAAAACACAGCCCACGGATCAATCACGCGGATCAGTGACATGGAAAAATCTGGTCCACACATCCCTACAAAGCAAAACCCACTCGCCCCACGCCCCATGCCCACACCCCCACCACCTCTCTCTCTCTCCACCTTATCTTCCTTATCCTCCTGACAGCCCACCCACCCCTGCCCCCCATCACGAGCTCTTTCTGTGTCTCGTACCTCGGTGCTCTAGATCGAGAGAACGCCGCCACCACCTCGCCTACAGGCCATGCCCTCGCCAACCACCACCTCTCCTGCCGGCTCCGGCCTCGCCGGCCAGCACCTCGACCGCCCGCCACGGCCTCGTCCGCCGTCCTCGGGCCTTCCCTCTTGGCCTCCAGAACCAGCGGCCCCGTTCCCCTTCGCCCTCGCGGACCGCGGGCCTAGCGCCGTCGCCCGATCGACCTCTGCGCCCGTCCCCGTCGCCAGCCGGTCGCCGCCCGTTCCCGTCGCCAACCCGCCACGGCCCGTCTTCACCACGGCGCTACGGGCCCGACCCGTCCCTTCGCCACGCGCAGCATCGCCCCGCCTTGCCGCCTCGGCGCTGCCGCCCGTCCCCGTCGTCCCAGGCGGTCGCCCGGCCCGTTCCCCGCCCCACCCTCCATGGCCCATCTTCACCACCGGCGCCACCGGGCCCGACCCTGTCTTCCTTCGCCACCGCAGGCCACTGGCCTCGGCCCGTCGGCCCAGCATGCCTGCGCCGGCCCCGGCCCTCGACGCCGCACCATCTCCTGGATGAGGTTGGCAAGCTCCGGCGCCGCGCCGGACGGCTTGAGCTACTCGGGCGTCCAATGTTGCCTCAGTTCTCTTGTAATCTATGTAATCCGTCTGTGTGTACTGTGTGTAATATATTGGTTTGTAATCTGTTCATCTTGGGAAATAGAGCAGTTTTATATTGTGAAATTCATTCGGTGGTCGTTGATTCTTGGAACAACAAATGTTGGATACTGTGGTGTTCGCGGTACATGTGTTTATTTTTTTAATATATAAATTCTTTGCTGTCTGTGATTTAGGACGAAGACGGCAAAGACAGATCCCGGCTCACGGCGAATCTACTTTTCTTTGCTGTATGTTATATACACGGTTGACGGCAAAACTTTAGTTTAGCTGACGGCAAAATCTTTGCCGTCAAGCAGAAAAATAGTAGACGGCAAAGTATTCTTTGCCGATTAATCTTTGCCGTCTGACTTTGCCGTCTACTTCCTGACGGCAAACTCTTTGCCGTCTGGATTTACGTCTTTCCCGTCTGTTATCCACAGACGGCAAACAAGCAGTTTCCTGTAGTGTATGGTGGCTCCACTGAACTTTGCAAAATTTGATAACCTTGCTGCGAGTGACTCGGCTGGCCAACTCAAGAATCTTGACTGGTTTCTCCTCATACGTCAAATCACTGTCCAGCTGAATTGCCTCTAAGGGTACTGTATCTCTTAACGGTATATCGGCCATCTCAGCATGACACTTCTTCAGATGTGAGACATGGAACACATCGTGAACTCCTGACAGTCCTTCGGGTAATTCCAGCTTGTAGGCAACTTCTCCCATCCTTTCCATAACACGATATGGTCCTACAAACCTCGGGGCTAATTTCCCCTTAACTCCAAAACTTTTCACTCCTCGCAAGGGTGATACTCGCAGATATGCTCTGTCTCCAATTTCATAAGTTACCTCCTTGCGTTTCGAGTCTGCATAACTTTTCTGCCTGGACTGAACTATCGTCAGTCTATCCCGAATCAACTTAACCTTCTCCTCAGACTCTTTGATCATGTTTGGGCCAAACATCTGTCGGTCTCCTACCTCATCCCACATCAACGGTGTTTTGCATCTACGTCCATACAAAGCTTTGAACGGTGCCATCTTCAAACTGGCTTGGTAGCTATTGTTGTATGAAAACTCTGCATAGGAAAATTGTCATCCCAACTAGATCCATAATCTAGCGCACAGGCTCTCAACATATCTTCCAGTATCTGGTTGACTCTCTCGGTCTGTCCATCTGTCTGCGAGTGGAATGCTGTACTGAACTCCAATCTTGTACCCAAAGTTTGGTGTAACTGATGCCAAAACTTTGAAGTAAACTGCGTCCCTCTATCTGATACGATGCTCCTCAGAACTCCATGCAAACATACGATCCTGGACATATATATCTTGGCCAACTTTGCACTTGTATAAGTGGTTTTCACCGGAATAAAATGAGCCACTTTGGTCAAGCGATCCACTACTACCCATATTGAGTCATATCCCGCCTTTGTCTTGGGTAGTCTGGTGATAAAGTCCATGCCAAGTTTATCCCACTTCCATTCGGGTATCGGCATAGACTGTAACAGTCCTGCTGTCTTCTGATGCTCTGCCTTCACTCTTTGACATACATCACATACGACTACATACTCAACGATATCCTTCTTCATACCAGTCCACCAGAAATGTTCCTTTAAATCCAAGTACATCTTGGTGTTTCCAGGGTGTATCGAGTATGGTGAGTCATGAGCCTCCTGAAGTATTAACTTCCTGATCTGGGTTATTGGGCACATAAACTTGGTCCTCAAACCATAAGGTATCGTGCTCATCCTCGCAAAAACCTTTGGCCTTTCCTTCTCTCATCTTCTCCTTTATCTTGGCAATCTCTTTGTCCTCCTTCTGAGCTTCTAGAATTTTGTTTAACAAGGTCGCCTGAACCTCCATTGTTGCAACGAAACCTCGTGGAACAATCTACAACCAAAGTTCCATGATATCCTCAGCTAAATCCCTTGGCAATCCCTTACTTTCAAGTATATTGGCATAACTCCTCCGGCTTAAAGCGTCTGCTACAACATTTGCCTTCCCTGGATGATAGTGTAGCTTCATATCGTAATCCTTTGTAAGTTCCAACCATCTCCTCTATCTAAGGTTCAGCTCCTTTTGGGTGAAGATATATTTCAAACTCTTATGATCCGTGTACACATCACAACGGTTCCCAATAAGGTAATGTCTCCAAGTCTTTAATGCATGCACTACGGCTGCTAACTCCAAATCATGGGTGGCATAGTTCAACTTGTGGGGCTTCAGTTGTCGTGAGGCATACGAAACAACTTTTCCGTCCTGCATAAGCACACCTCCCAGTCCCAAGCGTGAGGCGTCGCAATACACTTGAAACTCCTTATGTATATCTGGCAACGTTAGTACTGGGGCTGTAGTCAAACGTTTCTTCAACTCCTGGAAACTTGCCTCGCAATCTTCTGTCCATTTAAACTTAGTATCGTTCTTCAATAGTTCAGTCATTGGCTTTGCCAGTTTGGAAAAATTCTCAATGAATCTCCAATAATATCCCGTGAGTCCAAGGAAACTGCGGATCTCGCCAACTGAAGTGGGTGCCGACCATTCAGTGACCGACTAAACCTTGCTGGGGTCCACTGCTATACCTTCTCCTGATATAACATGCCCAAGAAATCCAACCTCCTTCAACCAAAATTCGCACTTGCTGAACTTGGCGTATAACTGGGGTTCCCTGAGTTTCTCGAGAACTAATCGCAAATGCTCCTTGTGCTCCTCTTCATTCTTTGAGTATACCATAATATCATCTATAAACACCACAACAAATTTGTTCAAATACTCCATGAACACTTTGTTCATCATACTCATGAAATAGGCAGGGGCGTTTGTTAGTCCAAACGACATGACCGTATACTCGTATAATCCATATCGTGTGGTGAACGGTGTCTTTGGTATGTCTTTCTCTCGGATCTTTAGCTGATGGTATCCTGATCGTAGATCGATCTTTGAAAACACCTTAGCTCCTTTCAGCTAATCAAACAGATCATTGATCATCGGTAGTGGATACTTGTTCTTTATTGTTACTTCATTCAAGGCTCGGTAATCAACAACCATCCTCGGGGATTTATCCTTCTTCTCGACCAAGAGTACTGAAGCTCCCCAAGGTGATGAACTCCTTCGAATATAACCTTTCTCCAACAACTCCTTAATCTGCTTCTTGATTTCCTCTAGATCATTTGCGGGCATCCGATTGGGTCTCTTGGATATTGGCCCTGTACCTGGCAATAGCTCTATCAAAAACTCAATGTCTCGATCCGGTTGCATGCCTGGTAACTCTTCTGGAAAAACATCCGGGTAATCCTTTACTACAGGCACTTCCTCCTGCATATCTCTTGTGAGGGCATTCACTTGGGTCCTCCTAGGAACATGCCTAGATACGTACTTAATCCTTTTCCCCTCCGGGGTGGTGAGATAAATTGACTTACTAGCGCAGTCAATACTTCCTCCATACCTTGACATCCAGTCCATACCTAATATCATATCCAATCCTTGTGACTCCAAGATAATTAGGTCAGACGGAAAAACATGTGTCCCAATGGTTAGGGGTATCTGGTTGCACCATCGGCTAGCCATATACTCTGCTCCAGGCGAGCTCACTAGAAGAGGGGTCCTCAGGGTTTGGGTTGGTAGTTTAAACATTATCCACGAATCCCCTTGATATGTATGAATGTGATGCACCAGTATCAAAAAGAATAAGAGCGGTAAATGACTTAACCAAAAACTTACCTATTACCGCGTCCGGCTGTTCTTCAACCTCCTCCACGTTAACGTGGTTCACTTGTCCTTTGTTGAATGGATTAGGCTTCTTTCCAGCGCTCCCGTTTCCGTTTCCATTCCTTCCTTCAGGACAATCATTGGCATAGTGCCCTGTCTTCCCGCACTTAAAACAAGTAACTTGACTTAGGTCTCTCGTGGCGGGTGTGGCTGGATTGGAGCGATTGTTGTTAGCTCCGTTCCCATTTCCATTCTTAGCGCCATTGTGATTATGCGATCCTCCTCCAGTGTGGTTATGACCTCCATGGTTATGAACGAGTCCTCCTGAATTCGGGGTTAAGCGAGGCTTCTGCTGAGCTCCTGAATTATACTTCCCTTGTCCATACTTCCTCTTACGGCTCTCAATCTGCTGCTGCTTCCCTTTGATACGTCTCCGTCGTATCTACTTTCCCAAACACTTTTGCCCATATTTCGGACTCTAACTTGTATGATTTGAATGGAATTAACTCGGACTGATGTTGTTTTCAGCAGAACTGCCATGGTGTTGTTTTTTGTGCAGAAAATAAAGATTCTCGGAATGTCCTGAAACTCCACGGAACACCTTAGAAAAAATAAAGAAAAATCCACGCAAAAGATGAAGACCAGGGGGCCCACACCCTACTCATGAGGGTGGGCCCCCCTGGACGCGCCCCCCTACCTCGTGGGCCCCCTGGTGGCCCTCCGACACCAACTCCAACTCCATATATTGGCTTTCGGGGAGAAAACATCAGCGAGAAGAAATCATCGCGTTTTATGATATGGAGCCGCCGCCAAGCCCTAATCTCTCTCGGGAGGGCTGATCTGGAGTCCGTTCGGGGCTCCAGAGAGGGGGATTCGTCGCTATCGTCATCATCAACCATCCTCCATCACCAATTTCATGATGCTCACAGCCGTGCATGAGTAATTGCATCGTAGGCTTGCTGGACGGTGATGGGTTGGATGGGATTTATCATGTAATCGAGTTAGTTTTGTTAGGGTTTGATCCCTAGTATCCATTATGTTCTGAGATTGATGTCGCTATGACTTTGCTATGCTTAATGCTTGTCACTAGGGCCCGAGTGTCATGATTTCAGATCTGAACCTATTATGTTTTCATGAATATATGTGTGTTCTAGATCCTATCTTGCAAGTCTATAGTCACCTACTATGTGCTATGATCCGGCAACCCCGAAGTGACAATAATCGGGACCACTCCCGGTGATGACCATAGTTTGAGGAGTTCATGTATTCACTATGTGCTAATGCTTTGTTCCGGTTCTCTATTAAAAGGAGGCCTTAATATCCCTTAGTTTCCAATAAGACCCCGCTGCCACGGGAGGGTAGGACAAAAGATGTCATGCAAGTTCTTTTCCATAAGCATGTATGACTATATGCGGAATACATGCCTACATTACGTTGATGAACTGGAGCTAGTTCTGTGTCACCCTATGTTATGACTACTACATGATGAACCACATCCGGCATAATTATCCATCGCTAATCCGGTACCTACGAGTTTTCCATATATTGGTTTACACTTATTTACTTTTCCGTTGCTAATGTTACAATCACTACAAAATACCAAAAACATCACTTTTACTCTCTTTACTTTTGTTACCGTTACCATCGCTATCATATTACTTTGCTATTAAACACTTTGCTGCAGATACTAAGTTTCAGGTGTGGTTGAATTGACAACTCAGCTGTTAATACTTGAGAATATTCTTTGGCTCCCCTTGTGTCGAATCAACAAATTTGGGTTGAATACTCTACCCTCGAAAACTGTTGCGATCCCCTATACTTGTGGGTTATCAAGACTATTTTCTGGCGCCGTTCCCGGGGAGCATAGCTCTATTCTTTGAGTCACTTAAAATTTATATCTGCTGGACACTATGAAGAACTTGAAAGATGATCGAACTACTATTTTGCCCTCAACTACGAGGGGAGGTAAGGGATTGCCATCTAGCCTTGCACTAGATTCTCCTTCTGTTATGAGTAAGTTTGTGACACCTAAACCCACTACTGCTATTGATTCTGATATGTCGCATGTTATTGATGATGCCACTTCTGCTATGCTTGATACTTATGATGAAACTACTTCTATGCTTGATACTACTGTGCCACTTGGTGAATATCTTGATGAGCAAATTTCTAGGTCTAGAGAAAGAGAAACTATTGAACCTGAACACGATGATGTTAGTGATGATGAACCTATGCCTGCTATTTCTGAGGGTTATCTTTTTGATGTTGAATCTTATGCAGCTATGTTTGCTTGCCAGGATAGACATGAACTTAAGAGGTTGCTAGTTAAATGGAGTAAAGAATCTTTTAGAGGTAGAATGAAACCCGACCCTGCTTTTGCTACTTCACCTATCTGTGTTCCTGATCAGGATTATTATGATTTTTCTGTTGATCCAGATATAATTACTTTGGTTGAATCTGATCCTTTTTATGGCTATGAATCTGAAACTGTTGTGGCACATCTTACAAAGTCAAATGATATAGCTGCCATGTTTACTAATAATGAGAGATCGCGCTACCTTTATTTACTTAAGATATTTCCGTTCTCATTAAAGGGTGATGCTAAGATATGGTATAACTCCCTTGATCCTGGTTGTGTGCAAAGTCCCCAAAATATGATTTATTACTTCTCTACTAAATATTTCCCTGCTCATAAGAAACAAGCTGCTTTGAGGGAAATATACAATTTTGTGCAAATTGAAGAAGAGAGTCTCCCACAAGCTTGGGGGAGGCTTCTCAAGTTACTTAATGCTTTGCCTGATCATCCTCTTAAGAAACCTGAAATATTCGATATCTTTTATAATGGACTAACTGATACTTCCAGAGATTACCTGGATAGTTGTGCTGGTTCTCTTTTCAGGGAAAGAACACCGGATGACGCAGAAATTCTATTGAAGAATATGTTGGCTAATGAAAATAATTGGGCACCTCCCGAGCTACCTCCTAAGCCAGTTCCAGAGCCAATTACTGAGCCTATTCCTAAACCAACTCCGAAGAAGAGAGGTGTCCTATTTCTCAGTCCCGAAGATATGCAAGAGGCAAAGAAATCTATGAAAGAAAAAGGTATTAAAGCTGAAGATGTTAAGAATCTACCTCCTATTGAAGAAATACATGGTCTTAGTTTACTGCCTGTTGAAGAAGTATATGATCTCGATTACTTATTTAATGAAGAACCTCCCGATATCCCGACACAGGTAGTAAAGGTAAATTCTCTCTATAGATATGATAAAGCTGAAGTCCCTCCTACTAAAATTGCTAGTCAGTGCTTGGATGAGTTTGATGACTTTATGTTTAAGCAAGATGACTTTAATGCTTATTTTGGTAGACAATTAAAACAGAATACCTTTATGATTAAACGCTTGGGTGATTATATCGCTGATATTAGAGGTGAACTTAAAATTGTTAGCAAGCATGCTTCTATGGTTACCACTCAAGTAGAACAAGTACTTAAAGCTCAGAAAGAAGCGCTTGATGAAATGAATAGTAAGAAAAATGATTATGTTGTTAGAGTGGCTACTAGAACCGGTAGAATGACTCGGGAACCTTTGTATCCTGAAGGCCACCCTAAGAGAATAGAGCAAGATTCTAAGAGAAACAATATTGATATACCTAGTTCTTCTAAAAGGAAGAAAAAGAAAAATGATAGGACTTTGCAAACTTCTAGTGAACTTATCGCTGAGCCACCTGAGAATCCTAATGATATCTCTATTTCTGATGCGGAAACTCAATCAGGTTATGAACATGAACCTAGTGATAATGTTAACGATAATGTTCATGTTGATGCTCAACCTAGTAATGATAATGATGTAGAAGTTGAACCTGCTATTGATCTTGATAACCCACAATCAAAGAATCAACGTTATGATAAAAGATACTTCGTTGTTAGGAAACATGGTAAAGAAAGGGAACCATGGGTTCAGAAACCCATGCCTTTTCCTCCTAAACCATCCAAGAAAAAGGATGATGAGGATTTTGAGCGCTTTGCTGAAATGATTAGACCCATCTTCTTGCGTATGCGATTAATTGATGTGCTCAAAACAAATCCTTATGATAAGTATATGAAGGATATTATTACTAATAAAAGAAAGATACCTAAAGCTGAAATTTCCACCATGCTTGCTAATTATACTTTTAAGGGTGGGATACCAAAGAAACTTGGAGATCCCGGAGTGCCTACTATACCTTGCTCCATTAAGAGAAATTATGTTAAAACTACTTTATGTGATCTTGGAGCCGGTGTTAGTGTTATGCCTCTCTCTTTATATCGTAGACTTGACTTGAATAAGTTGACACCTACTGAAATATCTTTCCAAATGGCTGATAAATCAACTGCTATACCTATCGGTATTTGTGAGGATGTGCCTGTTGTGGTTGCAAACATTACTATTTTTAACGGACTCTGTTATTCTTGATATTCCCGAGGATGATAGTATGTCTATTATTCTTGGAAGACCTTTCCATAATACTGCAGGGGCCGTTATTGATTGCACCAAAGGCAATGTCACTTTTCATGTTAATGGCAATGAGCACACGGTACATTTTCCGAGGAAACAACCTCAAGTTTATAGTATTAACTCTATTGGAAAAGTTCCATCGATTATATTTGGAGGTTTCGAATTTCCTCTCCCTACTGTCAAGAAAAAGTATGATATTCTTGTTGTTGGGGATTTTCATATCCCCGTTGAGGTAACTTAGTGCCATTCGAAATTTCTTCGGTTCCGGGATTATTCGGAATGAGTTTGTTAACAAGACTTGATCAACCTTGTTAGTGGGTTCATTTTGATGATCACGAGATGGATGAAACTAGAAGCACAACCTTCTGTACCCTCTTTATATTTTCGGTTATTTAGTAGAAATAAAGTAAAATAATATTTTTTTTGTCTGTTTCCTGACTTATCCGTGCAATATAAAAATATCCCGAAAATAAAAGTCCTCAGAATGCCATGCCAATTTAATATGATTTTTTCGGGAATATTTGAGAATTTACTGTGCAAAAATTACCCAGGGGGAGCTGCCACCTAGCCACGAGGGTGGAGGGCGCGCCCTATCCCCCTAGGCGCGCCCCTGCCTCGTGGGCCCACGGTGGCCCTCCTCCACTTATTCCTGCACCCATCTTCTTCCTCTGCCTCACACAAACATGAAAAACCAACTCAAGCACGAGTTCCAGCCCCCGTTGCTGTGATTTTCGATCTCCTTGCTCAAAGCACCTCTTGAAAAACTGCTTGGGGAGATTGTTCCTTGGCATGTGACTCCTCCATTGGTCCAATTAGTTTTTGTTCTAGTGCTCTATTCTTTGCAAATTTGTGCTGCATAGGTGACCATGTTTTTGAACTTGCATGTCAAATTCATATGGTTCCAAGTAGTTCCAAGGCTTGATATAGGCCCTAGGCACTTGTGGGAGTTGTTGCTATCAATTTTATTGAAGTTGGTTCACTTTTATTTGAAGTTACTAAAAATTTCAGATTGTTTTAGAAATAATGAAGAGACTTTTGAGGGGCTTGTCGAGCCGAAGCTCTAAGGAAAAACAAAAGGAAGAAGAGGAGAAGCCCAAATTTAATTTGCCTCGCACCGCGGAGGTCCGGCCATGTGAATGGCCCTCCGATGACTTCTTGAGGAGAGCCGGGATTTATGAGGATTTCTATTTATTGATTGAGAACGCCGGCCTCACCAACTTCCTCCACGACCAACGTCGTCAGTATCTCTTGCTCACAAATACTTTTGTGCAAAACTTTTACTTCTTCCCTAAGAAATCACCTCCAACAGTAGAGTTTCATTTATATGATGTTGTTAAAGAGATGACATTAGCTGAATTCTACGAGGTTTGTAGGATACCCTTCGAGGGCACCTTAGATGAACCCCACCGTAACGAAGTAGAAGCTTTTGTTAACACTATCACGGTGGGAGAAACCAAGAAGGTTTCTGATGCAAGGATCACTAGCATACATTATCATGTTTTACGCTACTTTGCCTTATTTGCTAGTCGTTGCTTAATTGGACGCGGGAACTGTGGGAACCTTAGTATTCCTGATATTATTATTTTGCTCCATGGTTTATACCGCAATAACTCTGTTAGTATATATGGGCGGAATTGTTGCTAGACGGTTAAGTCTGAACCATACTAAGGGCCCCATCTTTGGAGGCATTTATGCTTCACGCCTATCTGAACATTTTGAAATACCTATTAGGCATGCGGAGAAAGAAGAAACAGCGTTGCCCCGCGTTTATTTAGATTACAAGAGTATGATAGCGCATGATTTTCTTGTTAAGAGTCGCGATGGGGAGCTCATATATAAATTATACTTTGATAAACATCACCCTGAGACTATTACTTTGCCTGCTCCTTCTTTGTTTAACTTGTTTACAGAACCTCACATCGTTCCGTGGTCGGCTGTTCAAGCCTATCGGAACCCTGCACCAGCCTCGGAGCCGGAGCCGCAAGATGAGCCTCCACGGCTATCTGTTTATTCTTGGGATCCAGAGGAGGCTGCCAGCCAGTGGCAGCCGGAGTCTTCTTCATCACACTATGACCCCAGCTTCACCTACGGATATCCGCCAGGCCATCCCTCGCAATAGACCAACTTATGCCAAAAGCCTAAGCTTGGGGGAGTACGTATTTCCCACCGACATTACATTTATGTTCACACACACTCATTGCTATCTGTCGGTGCTCATACTTTTTCACTGTAATATCCATGCTAGTTTAAATTTCTTCTTCTAGCTTTCTTCTTGTGTGTTTGATAAACCTTAAGAAAAAACCAAAAAAATAGTTAGTTTACTTTTCATGCTTGTAGTAGAATTAAAAAGAAAACCAAAAAATATTTTCCGTTCTTCTTTTAACTTGTTGGGAGCTTTCCCGTGTAAATAGTTTTTATTTTCCTTTCTTTGGGGGTCGAGAAGACTATATTGAAAATGCTTAGTGGCTCTTATATGCATAATTGATTATTTAAACTTAGAGCCCATATTACTTGTCTTCTCTTGAGTTGAATGCTTGCAGATTCCAGCTTAGTCCAATGCATGTGCACTCTTATTATTATACACACCGTTCGGTCGTGTAAGTGAAAGGCAATGATGATGATATATGATGGACTTATTGGGAAAAGAAAAACTGGTATGAACTCGACCTCTCTTGTTTTTGTAAATATGATGATTCATCATTCCTGATTCAGCTATTATGAAGTAAACATATTTGCATTGACATTTAGAGATTATAGTCGCTTGTGCCATGCTTGTTTAGCTATGAGTTATAATGGTTTACCTTGCGTGCCAACATGCTATTAGAATGATTATGATGTGGTATGATGGGATGGTATCCTCCTCTAAATAAATTGAGTGAGTCGACTTGGCACATGTTCGCGCATGTAGTTGGATCCAATCAACATAACCTTCATGATATTTATGTTCATGGTGGATTATATCCTACTCATGCTTGTACTCGGTGTGAATTAATTTTAATGCATGTTTACGATCGTTGTCGCTCTCTCGCTAATCGCTTCCCGCCTTTTGCTAGCCTTCACTGCATTAAGCAGAATACTGCTTGTGCATCCAAACTCCTTAAACCCCAAAGTTGTTCCATATGAGTCCACTATACCTACCTATATGCGGTATTTACCTGCCGTTCCAAGTAAATTTGTATGTGCCAAACTCTAAACCTTCAAATAAACATTCTGTTTTGCATGCTTGAATAGCTCATATGTCAACTAGAGCTGCCCTTATCTTCCGTGTTAGGCGGGTTATTCTCAAGAGGAGTGGACTCCGCTCCTCATTCACGAGAAAATGGCTGGTATCCGGGATGCCCAGTCCCATGCTTCATGCAAACTAAATCAAAATAACTGCAAAAAAACTCCCCTTGGGACCCGTTTAATGTTGGAGGCACTCGTTGTTTCGAGCAAGCCATGGATTGATGCTTGTGGAGGAAGGGGAGTATAAACTTTACCATTCTGTTTGGGAACCGCCTATAATCTGTTTAGCGTGGAAGATATCATCGTCTTTTAGTTGTTATGTTCACAATGAGAGTATGCTGCTCAAAATATATTTTATCTCTATTTCAAAACCGAGCTCTGGCACCTCTACAAATCCCTGCTTCCCTCTGCGAAGGGCCTATCCTTTTACTTTTATGTTGAGTCATCACCCTTCTTATTAAAAAGCACCCATTGAGAGCACACTGTCTGTCGTTATGCTCATTATTATTGGTTTATATTGGGTATGACTTGACTGGATCTCTTTTACCATGAATTACAATGTTTAGTCAGTCCTTGATCTTTAAAGGTGCTCTGCATTTATGTTTTGTGGTCTCAGAAAGGACTAGCGAGATACCATTTTGTTATATCATGTTATGATTATTTTGAGAAAGTGTTGTCACCCGAGTTTTGCTATTATGGCTCGCTAGCTGATTGTGCTATTGATATGAGTGATTATGAGACCTACGTGTCATTGTGAGTATGGTTAGTTCATAATAATTGCTGAAACTTGAATGCTGGCTTTTCATGTTTACAACAACAAGAGCAAACAGAGTTTGTAAAAGTTTTCCTTTTTCTCTTTCAGTTTGTCAACTGAACTGCTTGAGGACAAGCAAGGGTTTAAGCTTGGGGGAGTTGATATGTCTCCGTTGTATCTACTTTTCCAAACACTTTTGCCCTTGTTTTGGACTCTAACTTGAATGATTTGAATGGAACTAACCCGGACTGACGTTGTTTTCAGTAGAACTGCCATGGTGTTGTTTTTTGTGCAGAAAATAAAGATTCTCGGAATGTCCTGAAACTCCACGGAACACCTTAGAAAAATAAAGAAAAATTCACGCAAAAGATGAAGACCAGGGGGCCCACACCCTGCTCACGAGGGTGGGGGCGCGCCTCCTGGGCGCGCCCCCTACCTCGTGGGCCCCCTGGTGGCCCTCCGACGCCAACTCCAACTCCATATATTGGCTTTCGGGGAGAAAAAAATCAGAGAGAAGAAATTCAGCTGCTAATACTAAGTTTGGGTTGAATTGACAACTCAGCTGCTAATACTTGAGAATATTATTTGGCTCCCCTTGTGTCGAATCAACAAATTTGGGTTGAATACTCTACCCTCAAAAACTGTTGCGATCCCCTATACTTGTGGGTTATCACCCTTCAATCACAAGAGCTTTATCTACCAACTACTGGTAGTTGTTGAAGGTTGCCACCATCAACTGCATGCTCATCTCATCATTCAACCCTTCCATAAACTTCTCCTGCTTTTCGGCATCTGTGGCCACATCATCAGGGGCATAGCGTGATAACTTGCTAAAATCATCCACGTACTGGCCAACAGTACGGTTCCCCTGACGTAAGTTGCGAAACTCCCGCTTCTTCATCTGCATAGCTCCAGTGGAAACATGGGCAGTACGAAAGGCCTGCTGAAACTGAGCCCATGTGATAGTGTCGATAGGATAGGTGGTTGTGAAATTTTCCCACCATGCTGCTGCAGGTCCATCCAGTTGGTGTGCGGCAAAATGCACCTTCTCCGCATCTGTGCACCCTGCGGTGGTCAACTCCCTTCCGATATGGCATAGCCAATCATCTGCAACTATTGGCTCGGTGCTACTGGAGAATACCGGCGGCTGTAACCTTAGGAAACGGGCTAGATTGTTCACTGGTGGCGGGTTGTTGTTGTTGTTGTTGTTGTTGTTGTTGTTGCCTTGGTTCTGAACTAGCAATTGCATCAAAGCATTCGACTACTGGATCAACTAGGTGAGCTCCGGTGGGAAAGCAAAACCGTTGTCATGTCTCAGAGGCATCTGATGAGTTTAGATGGAAGGGATTAGAATAGAGAAAAAGGTCTAGTGAGAAAGCACTACCCATATGCACATGAGACAAACACAATCATTTCACTCAATCAATCAAGCAAGGGCATACAACGGTCTAGAACTATCGCAAAAGTGCTCAACTACTACTTGATACATGGGGGAAATACTACTATTATATGGTGGTCATCTAGAAATTTTGATCGGTGGAAGATTCCATGATGTCTGCTCTAGCTTCGTCTTCATAGTCATCATCACTAGGATCAGAATCAGTGTCATCGATGATGATGTAGTTGTCCGGGTAAGTGGGGTCGTCGTCTTCGTCTCCCGGTGCTGGTCCTCCCATGAATATCCCGATCTTATTAACCAGGTCATCGTTCTTCTCCAGTAGTGTCTTGATTTCCTCCTCATATCCATCGCGTGTGAACTTGAGTTCTTCCTCCAGCTCGATGATCCTAGTCTTTGCCTTCTTCAATTCCATCATGTTGGCGTACATCTGGTTCTCCTGGCGTCGAATGTGTTGGTTTAGCTCCTGGATCAAAGCTGTGACGGATCTATCCTTCCTGGTGCTGATCATTTCCCATTGCTCATCTCGGCGCCCACATATTTGATAGGTAGTGTCCTTGAGCTCCGTGTTGTAGACTTCTCCAATGCGTCCCATGGTAATGTGGGCTGCCATGCTCTTGCCTAGACTCCAGGTTGGTGCATCGAAAGAAAATTCTATGGGTTTAGAAGTTGGCGAGAACGTCCTTCCTGGAACTTGTACTTGAATCATCCAGCGCTCCTCTTCTGGTAAGGTGGCGTTGTACGTCCCGGTGAAACTTGGTATCCAATGTTCAAGTACCTAGTGACTTCCTTCAAGTGGCGTCCAAAAGGTGTATCCTCATCCGGTTGCGCGAACTTGTTCTTCTTCCCCATCATCCTAAAGAGTGGAAAAGGAAGAGGGGTCAGAAATGAGTAGAGAAGAGTGACCTATGGTTTATCTCAGTGGTCGTGTCCTACACTCAGCGTGTGCTCTGATACCATCTTGTAGCGACCCGACCTCAAACGGTCAAGTCTGTGCCTCAGTGTCATCCCTGGATCAGTAATGCTGACACGCACAGTACTCGAAGGATTTATAATAGAGTAGCAATCAGACACTTATTACATCGAATGTCTCAAAAGAGAACTTATTACAATAATATGGCTTAAGGCCATCTAATGCGATAACAGCGGAAGGCTTGGAAGATAAAGTGAGTCCACCAACTCCAACGGCATAGCTGAGTTGCACGGCAACGACCTAACGAACCTTACTCCTCGTCTAAAAAGTCTGCAACATAATACGTTGCAGCCCGAAAACGGGTCAGCACATGGAATATGCTGGCAATATAACACAGTAGAGCAAGAACAGAATAATGCTATCACTACATGCATATATGGCTGGTGGAAAGCTCTATGGTTATAGTTTTGCGGAAGTAAATTTTTATTTCACTATCATGGTGGTTGAAACATTGAGAAGGTATAACCCCAACTCAATCCCAAATTAAAGTAATTAACAACCCAACAATATTAATTAGGAGTGATGCGATACATGTGATAACTCAAGTACTAGATACTCAAATTGTCCATAACCGGGGACACGGCTAACCATGATTAGTTTGTACACTGCAGAGGTTTGCGCACTTTTCCCCACAAGACTCGATCACTTCCGTTGGATTTCTCGCACAACATGGTGTTTGAGAAACGGATGACCGAGACACAGTCTTTCAAAAACATTAACTCTCTACTCCAGGTAGACCATACCAAACCTACAAAACCCACTACCTGCTGATCTACCTCTTCAAGAGCTTCACGTAACTTACTCAGCTATGCTAGAGCCCATAATAGCTTGTGGCTGCACACGGAAGTTTCTAGCATGAATAATCTCAGTTCCCTTTGAGCCTGGGTGGCGGTCCATAGGAAGATCACACGGATACCCCGGGATTTCCAAAAATAAAACAGACAACACTGGGTTCCCCAGGTGCCTCAATCCATCCAGATGTGTATTAAAGTTGCCACCTTAAGTAAACCATTAATTAACAATCTCACATCTTTCATGGATACACTCAAACCCAATCCACGTCTACGAGCATAGCATGGCAATATAAGCAACACGTAGAAGTAACTCCCAAGGGTTTGATAATAAATAGGGCAATAAGTTCTACCTCAGCAACTACTTCCCAACCCACAAGTTAAAGACATCCTAATCATGCAATGTTTGAGGATTGAACTAATGCAATGAAAACTGGGTATGGAAAGAGTATGATCAATGTGTTACTTGCCTTGCTAACGATCCGTGAATCCTAGAGACTCGCAGTAACACGCTTCGCACTCCGGAAATTCTATCGCAAATAAATAATAACATACATAAGCAACTAGCAAAGATGCACAAGCAAAACTCCAAATAAAAGAGATTAACCAAAAAGTTCAACTTAAGAACTCAGGTTTACAAAAAGAATCTAATCAAACGGAGCAACGAAACTCAAACGGCAAAAGAGACAAGATCCGTTTACTAATCTGAACTAAAGTCAAATTTTACAGTGCCAAAACTTTGTTTAAGTTGATTAAACAGAAAGAGGGTCTCGATACGAAACTCTAGGCGTTTGAATCACCTGATTCCGACTAACGAGCGCGAAGAAAAACAGAATCTAAGATCGGATCAGAAATCGCGACCAAAAAATAATCGCAGATAAATCTGATAAAAGAAATCTGACGAACAGACTAACGAACAAACGTTCATTATCTATAACTAACAGAAGAAAACCGTTCGTTTAAACGAACGTACGGACTGCTAAATAAACGAACCGAGAAAACCGGCGAACCGAATATAAAAAAACCGATATAGGGTTTCTAAAAAACCGAACGGTTTTTAAAAAAAACCGGCGGCGACGGATCGGCATGCTACCTCCGGCGATGTGGCTCCGGCGAGGCGGGGTTGGGCGGTGGGGCGGCGGCTCGTGGGGCGGCGGGGCTCGGCGGCGGCGCTGGCTGGCAGGCGGCGGCGAGGCGCGAGGCGGCGGCGGCGAGCGTGGGGCGGCGGCGGCGTGGGTTTCGGGGGCGAGGTCAAGGTGGTAGCGGTTTAGGGGGGTGGCGGCGATATAAAGGGGGGGGGCGGCGACTTAGAGGAGGGGGCAAGGCGCGGCGGAGGCGGAGTCCGCTCGACTCGGTCCGAGCGGTGGCGGGCGGGCACGTCTTGCGCTGGGAGGCGGCGGTGGTGGGCGGCCTGCTTCAGTGGGCCTTAGGCCCGGCCGAGGAGAAGTTTTTTTTAAAATAATTTCGCCGACAGAAAATAATTCCTATAAAATAAAATAAAAACCTATAAAGGCCAAAACAAATTTTCACCATCTACATAAAATATTTAGAATGAGATGAATACTTTCTTGGCCCTAAAATGCAATTTTAAAAACATGCATATTTTTCTAATGCAAATAAAATCCAAATAAACTCAAATAAAATCTAACAAATTATTTTAACATTTTTCCTCCAATATTTCAATTGTTTTGGAGAAGTCATATTATCTCCTCTCATATTGATAAGAAATATTTTTCGGAGAGAAAAATAATTAAAATCAAAATCCTCGTTTCATTATTTGATAGGAAAATCAAATATGAAAAATCTGGAAATCCCCAACTCTCTCCGAGGGTCCTTGAGTTGCTTAGGATTTCGAGGATTGCGGAGCGGGAATGCAATAAAATATGATATGCATGGATGATCTATGTGTAACATTCCAAATTGAAAATTTGGGATGTTACAACAATGATCAACTTGAAGTAAAGACAAGATAGGACCAAATCCTAGTCTATCGTACACTTCCTAACAATCATATACTCAACATCTCCCGTAGTCACAATAGTAGCGACGCAGACATTGAGACCGGAGAAGAATCCGATGGCAAGCGACAGACACCCCCCCCCCCGAGTCATAACGGTTGGTGCATCGCGGTAGTCGAGGCTGGAGTAGAAACCGACGAGTTTGCTCAAGCAAGGCGTTAGCCCTTTGTGCCGTTGGTCAAGAGGTAGACGAGAGCATAGGGTAGTCTAACCGTGCGAAGAATGCCATGGCCGATGTCGAGGCGGGTGGCCGGTGTCGAGGAAGTCGCCGTGGAGCCGCGGGCGCAAGGAGGCGCCGAGTTAGTCATGGGCGCAGTAGTGTCGAAGTAGTGGTGCGCCGGGGAGAAGACGTTGTTGACGATGCGTTGCGTCGGGGTTGCCAAAACTGGGGACACATCATAGACGAAGGCATGCGCCGGTGTTGCCAGCACCGGGCATGCATAGACGGACGAAGATGAAGTTGACGAAGCGCGGCACTAGGCTTGCCAGGCCCGGGGACATGTCATGGACAAGGACACGCTTCGGTTTTTGCCAGCACCGAGCATGCGTAGATTGGGATCTGCATGAGCTGTACACCACGTCGAAGAAGTCGGAGAGCTAGCAGAGAAGGACTCGACGATGGTTGTGGCGCCAATCGGCGCGGAGCTGATGTCCCCGCGGTTGTCGGAGTAGATGAAGTGGTCGGGGTAGATGACGGCGACGCCGGGCAGCGACAACCGTAGCAACGGCGCCTGAGCTGAGGCAGCCGACGAGCCTGACGCAGCCGGCTCGATGCAGCTGGGGTCGAGGTCGGCGACGCAGACCACAGGGCCGCCATGCAGACGCAGCGGAGGCGGGTGGCGTGGATCTATGGGCAGGCCGACGCGCAAACGACGGCTATGATGGGCCGCCGCATGGCGCGAGGTTGCCGGGTCGGGGAGATGCAGGAGTCTCGGTCGGAGCAAGGCGGAGACGGCCGGCGTAGATCGACGGGCGGGCCGACACACGGACGACGGCCATGAGGGGCCGCTTGTCGGGCGAGGCCGCCGGGTTGGTATGGAGCCGGCCGGGAGGGGCACAGAGAGAGAAAAACCCGGAGCAAGGGCTCGAGAAAAAGACTCTGTGCGGTAGCCGGTCAACAAGACCGGCGGACGAATCCTAGGTACGGGCGACACGGCTCCCGACGGCGGTCATGGAGGCCGACCGCCATAGGGGCGGCGTGCGGGGCGGAAGCAACGGGTGGCGGCTAGGGTTTCGATCGGTTAGGCTGATACCATGTTAGAAGGGATAGAGGGATTGATGGAATAGTTGTTGTATTGTGTGAGCCTCGTGGGCATATATATAGAAGTACAATGATCAACTTAAAGTATAAGAAAAGGCAGGACTAAATCCTAGTCTATCCTACACTTCCTAATAACCATATACTCAACACATCCATCCTGCATGCTTAGCTAGCTAATAACTGGTTCGTCCATAATACTACTGACTAGCTACTTCCTCTATTCCAAATTATTTGAATTCAAACCTTTGTATGTTTAACCAAGTCTATGAAAAAAGTGAGTGTCGGCGAATACTAACCATTTTCCTTACCAGGTCAACTTATTTTGTAATCTGGTGTTGTAGGTTTTCATTTTATAATATGGTGCCGTAGACATTGATAAATTTCTATGGACTTCATCGATCGATGCAGAAATTGGAGTCTGCCCTTTCGAAGAAAAAGACAAAACAAAACTTGATAGTCTTTCTAAAAAAGAATTTCTTATAACAACTAGCATTTCAAGTAATTTTCTACAGAGGGAGTACAACATTCATCTCGCGACAAACAGAAGATTTTCCGGGCCAGGCCTGCCAGGCAGGCACGTGAAGTGTGGCCTGAGAAATTGAAAGTGTTGGCTCTCCGAGTTGAAAATATGAGCAAATTACTACGAGATTTAATCCAAATAAACAGAAGATAAATCATGACTACAGTAGCAGAGATTGAACTAATCATGCGAACTAACATAGCAGATGAACAGATCACATCTAGGGCACATACTAGAAACATGAATTCTACCACGATCTCGAACTGGAAAGATAGAATCACGTACGGTGCAGCGGGAGCAGCACCACCGGCATTGACGTTGTCGCCCATGTCGTCGAGGATGAGGTTGCCGAGGTCGGGGAAGAAGTCGTCATTCGCGAAGTCGTCGCTGCCAGCCGCGCGAAAAGTCGCTCCCCAAAACCTGATCGCCTCTCCGTCAGGGATCACGAGAGGCGGGTTCCGGAGGCCTGCTGTCCCTTCTCCGGCACGCCGAAAGGAGGGATGGAGAAGACTTGATCGGCAGCGCAATGGAGTGGAACGGTGGTGAGAAACCATACTGAAGCGGCGCTAGGGTAGACGTCTGCTGACTATATAGTGCGGGCGGGTAGGTCGTGGGAGTAAACCCACGTCCGAAGTCGCCACGATCCAAAAGAATCGAAACTGTTCAGTAATTAACGCGTCTGTTAATTATTAATTAATGACTCATTAATTTTTTCCGAGCAGCAAAAATATAGACACATCGTGCATAGCTCTGTCCTCGGCTCGGCTCAATCCCGCAACCCGCGGCGCGTCGTGACGAGGCGTGGCGTGGCGAGGCGAGCGAGGAGGAGGAGCGCGCGTGTAGGTCTCCTCTTCTCATGCTCATACAAGTGGTAGGAGAGCTCACCTTATAAAGAGGTGCAACTCTCTCTCAACTTATGAGGTGGGACTAAACTTTAGCCTCACTCACTCCACTCACATGTGTGCACGAATGGGCCAAGAGAATTTCAGAAATTTAGTTGGGCTTTTGGCCAAAAGCCCACTAGTAAATTCCAACAATCCCCCACAAAGTCTCATTGGCACATTTCACCATTTGGTCCCAAAACATTGTTTATATACCGGTGCTTAGTGGAGACTGTGAAGTTGAACTTCCACTTAGAGATTTATGCTACACTAGATCACAACTTGAATAGTGGACTATGCCTTGAACTACAAGTTTTCTGCGAGACTAGTTTCACACAAATTCTTGACCGGTACTAGGCTGCCGCAAGGCTTCCCCGCGGGTGGAGCGTATACGTCGTACTCCAAAGCCTTTCATAAATTTATTAGAGAGCACCCACTTCTCACAGACTGCGACATTAACAGTCAAATTCGTATAGGTGTGTTCCTCAGGAGATGCTCTGCAGGACAACATCTCTGCTTACTCAAATAAGCCACTTGGAACACAATAAAATAGATATCAACCTGCCATGCAGATCAGGAGAGTATTGCATCTTCACGGAGTGGGATAATTAAAATAAGGATACTCTCCTCTCAGCTGACCAACAGCTTGTCTCCCACTTCTACTTCACGGGATCTCCGATCACATAGAGTGGGTTACCACTATGGACAACTCATGCGGTGGGTCTCAAACCCATCTCCACCGATGCATTATCTATCACATTACGTGATAGACCCTTTGTGAAGGGATCTGCCAAGTTTTTCGACGTTTGGATATAATCCAACGTAATAACTCCGGAGTTTCTCAGTTTCCTGACAGATTTTAATCTCCTCTTCACATGCCTTGAGGACTTCATATTGTCCTTAGAACTGTTTATTTTGACGATCACAGTTTGATTATCACAGTTCATCGAGATAGGGGTATTGGTTTTTCAACCATAGGTAAGTCCATCAATAGCTCACGGCCACTCGCTTCAACAAAGGGCGGTGTCTAATGCTGTGAGTTCTGCTTCCATAGCTGACCTCGTTAAGATGGTCTCGCTTGCAAGACTTCCAGAAACAGCGCCACCACCAAGTGTAAAAACATAACCACTTGTGGCCTTAATCTCATCAAGATCGATATCCATTCGAGTCACTATAACCCTCCAAGACCCTTGGATACCCGTGTAGTGAATCCCATAGCTCGCATGCCCTTCAAGTAGCGCATAACTCTCTCAAGCGCACGCCAATGGTCATCTCCCGGTTTTGACACAAACCGACTCAGCTTGCTCACAGCAAAAGAGATGACAGGCCTCGTGGCACTCGCCAAATACATAAGCGAGCCAATAATCTGAGAATACCTCAGTTGATCTCTAGCGATCCGTCGATTCTTTCGAAGCAACACACTAGCATCATATGGAGTTGGAGAAGGCGTGCAGTCGCTATACCCAAAACGACTCAAAACCTTTTCCACATAGTGAGACTAAAGCAGTGTGATCCCACCATTCTCATCTCTCAACAGCTTGATGTTTAAGATAACATCAGCTACTCCTAGATCCTTCATCTCAAAACAGCGAGATAAGAAATCCTTAACCTCCTTGATTAAATCAAGTTTGGTTCCAAAGATCAATATGTCGTCGACATACAGACAAAGAATAACTCCTTCGCCCCCACCATGGCGATAGTACACACACTTGTCACCATCATTTACTACAAAGCCGGCAGTAGTTAATGTTTTTTCGAACTTCTCATGCCACTCCTTAGGAGCTTGCTTAAGGCCATATAAAGACTTTAATAACTTGCACACCTTTCCTTCTTGACCAGGTACTACAAAACCATCTGTCTGATCCATGTAAACTTCCTCCTTCAACTCTCCATTGAGGAAAGCTTTCTTAACGTCCATTTGATGGACGAGAAGACCATGTGAGGCAGCCAGTGATAGTAGCACCCGAATTGTGGTCAGTCTAGCCACGGGTGAGTAAGTATCAAAGAAGTCTTCACCTTCTTTCTGGGTATAAACCTTAGCCACAAGCCGTGCCTTGTACTTTTCAACCGTACCATCAGGTCTAAGCTTCTTCTTGAACACCCACTTACATCCTACAGGTTTGCACCCATAAGGACGGTCAAGGATCTCCCGTGTTCCGTTAGCTAAGATGGAATCCATCTCGCTTCTGAACAGCTTCCTTCCAATGAGTCGAGATCGGAGATGCATAGGCTTTTGAAATAGTCCTGGTGTGTCATCCACAAGGTAAACAATGAAATCATCACCAAAGGACTTTGCAGTCCTCTGTCTCTTACTCCTTACAGATTTTCATTGTCACCCTCAACGGGATTCTCAACGTGTTCCATCGCAATGGTGGGTTCAGAATTACAAAGAGTTCCTCACTAGATGGAATAGGTATCTCCTGATTTGATGAACTTGACATATCCTTCATAGGAAATATGTCCTCAAAGAAAGTTGCATCATTAGACTCCATAATCGTACCAACATGCATGTCGGATACCTCAGATTTTATTATCAAAAATCTATAGCCAATGCTATGAAAAGCATAGCCCAGAAGAACACAATCCACGGTTTTTGGTACAAGCTTGCGCTTCTTGGGAATTGGTATATTGACTTTCGCCAAACAACCCCAAGAACGTAGGTAAGAGAGTTTCAACCTTTTCCATTCCCATTCCTCAAATGGAGTCATGGTCTTATGCTTTGTGGGAACTCGGTTTAGGACATGACACGCGGTCATTAGCGCCTCCCCCCACCATTCCTTGGAAAGACCCGATGTGTCTAACATGGCGTTAACCAAATCAGTTAGAGTTCGGTTCTTTCTTTCGGCCACCCCATTAGACCGAGGTGAGTAGGAGGCGTCCTCTCATGGATTATACCATGTTCCGCACAAAACAGATCAAATTCATTGGAAAAATACTCTCCACCACGATCGGACCTAAGCCGTTTAATTTTTCGATCAAGTTGGTTCTCTGCCTCAGCTTTATAGTTTTTGAAGAAAGTTAAAGCCTCATCTTTTGATTTCAGAAGATACACATAACAATATCTAGTGGAGTCATCAATCAACGTCATGAAATATCTCTTTCCACCGTTTGTCAACACGCCATTCATCTCACAAAGATCAGAATGTATAAGCTCTAGTGGCGCCAGGTCTCTTGCCTCTGCAGTCTTATGGGACTTGCGAGGTTGTTTAGCTTGCACACATACTTGGCACTTAGAGCCTTTGGCAGTAGAGATTTTCGGAATTAAATTCATATTGGCTAGCCGCGTCATGCAACCAAAGTTAATATGACAAAGTCGTGCATGCCAAATATCTGACTCATTATTGTGGCAAACATTATTAATAACTTTAGTGCAAATATCTGACAAAGATAGGCGGAACAAGCCTCCGCACTCATAGCCTTTTCCAACAAATTGTCCACACTTGGAAATTACAACTTTATTGGACTCAAAAACCAACTTAAAACCATCTCGACATAAATGAGAACCGCTAACGAGATTTTTATTGATGGACGGCACATGATGAACGTTCTTCAGACGCACGGTCTTCCGCGAAGTAAACTTCAGATCGACCGTACCAACACCTCGAACGATGGCATGTGACCCGTTCCCCATCAGCACGGGAGAAGTCCATGTGGCCTGGTAAGAAGAAAACATGGAGCGCCAAGACAAACATGTACATTGGCACGGTGTCAATTAACCAATCGGGGATTGAAATCTTGAAAGGATGGTAGGAAAAATACTGCACTCGATTCCTTCATATCAATATCACCGATGACAACATTAGCGGACTTGCCGCCCTTCTCATGTTCGCGCTCCTCAAAGCGGTTAGGACACTTCGGAGCCCAAAGATTAGGATCACCGCAGACATGGCAAAGTCCCTTCCCCTTCTTATGAGAATTCTTCTTGAAGTTGGTAGAATGTGATGGCTTGTTCTTTGTATCAAACTTGCCTTTCCCCTGAGTTTTGTTCTTGTTGTTTTTGAACTTATTGGGCTGGAAGTTCTTCTTCCGTACCATGTGGGCACTAGAAGCTCCTCGCAACTCGAGCACGTGTGTCCTTTGCTCGCCTTCTCTTCAACATCAAGAGTACCAATGAGATCCGCAACGGAAAACTCCTGTCTCTTGTGTTTCAGGGAAGTAGAAAAATTGTTCCACGAAGGTGGAAGCTTGGCAATAATGCCTCCGACCACAAATTTGTCCGGCAACACACACTTGAAGAGCTCAAGTTCTTTTGCGAAGCGATCAGATCTCATGAGCCTGCTTGTACAACAGAGCGCTCATCACCATCTTGTAGTCATAGAATTGCTCCATGACGCATAACTTCGCTACCGGCGTCCGAGGCACCAAACTTGGCCTCGAGCGCTGCCCACATGTCCTTGCCGTTGTCAAACGACATATACGAATCCACAATGGAATCATCAAGAACACCCAGAAGAGCGCCTTTAAAGAGAGTATTGATCTTCGAAAAGCTTCCACTGTGCTGGATTAAGATCGCCTCGGGCTTGCCCTTAGTGACGCTATAGCGCCCATGGTCCGAAACCAGAGATCGCTCTCGTCGCCACGTCTTATATTGCGCCCCTTAAAGGCAAAGCGGCTTCAGATCAAGAAAAAACCACTCGGAGTAAATTGCCTATAATCAGGTTTTTGGATTGTTGAAAATATGAGCAAATTACTACGAGATTTAATCCGAATAAACAGAAGATAAATCATGAATACAGTAGCAGAGACTGAACTAATCATGCGAACTAACATAGCAGATGAACAGATCACATCTAGGGCACATACTAGAAACATGAATTCTACCACGATCTCAAACAGGAAAGATAGAATCACGTACGGTGCAGCGGGAGCAGCACCGCCGGTGTTGATGTTGTCGCCCATGTCGTCGAGGATGAGGTTGCCGAGGTCGGGGAAGAAGTCGTCGTTCGCGAAGTCGTCGCTGCCAGCCGATCGCATGAAAAGCGCCCCCAAAACCTGATCGCCCCTCTCCCGTACAGGATCACGAGAGGCGGGGTTCCATAGGCCTGCTGTCCCTTCTCCCGGTGCACACCGAAAGGAGGGATGGAGAAGACTTGATCGGCGGCGCAATGGAGTGGAACGGTGGTGAGAAACCATACGAAGCGGCCGCGGCTAGGGTAGACGTCTGCCTGACTATATAGTGCGGGCCGGGTAGGTCGTGGGAGTAAACCCCACGTCCGAGTCGTCACGATCCAAAAGAATCGGAAACCGTTCAGTAATTAACGTGTCCGTTAATTATTAATTAATGACTCATTAATTTTTCCCGAGCAGCAAAAATATAGACACAACATGCATAGCTCTGTCCTCGGCTCGGCTCAATCCCGCAACCCGCGGCGCGTCGTGACGAGGCGTGGCGTGGCGAGGCGAGCGAGGAGGAGGAGCGCGCATGTAGGTCTCCTCTTCTCATGCTCATACAAGTGGTAGGAGAGCTCACCTTATAAAGAGGTGCAACTCTCTCTCAACTTATGAGGTGGGACTAAACTTTAGCCTCACTCACTCCACTCACATGTGTGCATGAATGGGCCAAGAGAATTTCAGAAATTTAGTTGGGCTTTGGGCGAAAAGCCCACTAGTAAATTCCAACAATCCCCCACAAAGTCTCATTGGCACATTTCACCATGTGGTCCCAAAACATTGTTTATATACCGGTGCTTAGTGGAGACTGTGAAGTTGAACTTCCACTTAGAGATTTATGCTACACTAGATCACAACTTGAATAGTGGACTATGCCTTGAACTACAAGTTTTCTGTGAGACTAGTTTCACACAAATTCTTGACTGCACTGGCTGCCGCAAGGCTTCCCTGGTGGAGCGTATCGTCGTACTCCAGGGCCTTTCATGAATTTATTAGAGAGCACCCACTTCTCACAGATCATGACGTTAACAGTCAAATTCATATAGGTGTGTTCCTCAGAGATGCTCTGCAGACAACATCTCTGCTTACTCAAATAAGCCACTTGGAACACATTAAGATAGATATCAACCTGCCATGCAGATCAGGAGAGTATTGCATCTTCACGGAGTGGGATAATTAAAATAAGGATACTCTCCTCTCAGCTGACCAACAGCTTGTCTCCCACTTCTACTTCACGGGATCTCCGATCACATAGAGTGGGTTACCACTATGGACAACTCATGCGGTGGGTCTCGAACCCATCTCCATCGATGCATTATCTATCACATTACGTGATAGACCCTTTGTGAAGGGATCTGCCAAGTTTTTCGATGTTTGGATATAATCCAACGTAATAACTCCGGAGTTTCTCAGTTTCCTGACAGATTTTAATCTCCTCTTCACATGCCTTGAGGACTTCATATTGTCCTTAGAACTGTTTATTTTGACGATCACAGTTTGATTATCACAGTTCATCAGGATAGGGGGTATTGGTTTTTCAACCATAGGTAAGTCATCAATAGCTCACGAAGCCACTCTGCTTCAACAGTGGTAGTGTCTAATGCTGTGAGTTCTGCTTCCATAGCTGACCTCGTTACGATGGTATGCTTGCAAGACTTCCAGGAAACAGCGCCACCACCAAGTGTAAAAACATAACCACTTGTGGCCTTAATCTCATCAGGATCGATATCCATTCGAGTCACTATAACCCTCCAAGACCCTTGGATACCCGTGTAGTGAATCCCATAGCTCGCAGCGCCCTTCAAGTAGCGCATAACTCTCTCAAGCGCACGCCAATGATCATCTCCGGTTTTGACACAAACCGACTCAGCTTGCTCACAGCAAAGAGATGTCAGCCTCGTGGCACTCGCCAAATACATAAGCGAGCCAATAATCTGAGAATACCTCAGTAGATCTCTAGCGATCCGTCGATTCTTTCGAAGCAACACACTAGCATCATATGGAGTTGGAGAAGGCGTGCAGTCGCTATACCCAAAATGACTCAAAACCTTTTCCACATAGTGAGATCAAGCAGTGATCCCACCATTCTCATCTCTCAACAGCTTGATGTTTAAGATAACATCGGCTACTCCTAGATCCTTCATCTCAAAACAGCGAGATAAGAAATCCTTAACCTCCTTGATTAAATCAAGTTTGGTTCCAAAGATCAATATGTCGTCGACATACAGACAAAGAATAAATCCTTCGCCCCCACCATGGCGATAGTACACACACTTGTCACCATCATTTACTACAAAGCCGGCAGCAGTTAATGTTCTTTCGAACTTCTCATGCCACTCCTTAGGAGTTTGCTTAAGGCCATATAAAGACTTTAATAACTTGCACACATTTCCTTCTTGACCAGGTACTACAAAACCATCTGTCTGATCCATGTAAACTTCCTCCTTCAACTCTCCATTGAGGAAAGCTGTCTTAACGTCCATTTGATGAACGAGAAGACCATGTGAGGCTGCCAGTGATAGTAGCACCCGAACTGTGGTCAGTCTAGCCACGGGTGAGTAAGTATCAAAGAAGTCTTCACCTTCTTTCTGGGTATAATCCTTAGCCACAAGCCGTGCCTTGTACTTTTCAATCGTACCATCAGGTCTAAGCTTCTTCTTGAACACCCACTTACATCCTCTGTGTTTGCACCCATAAGGACGATCGGTGATCTCCCGTTTCCGTTAGCTAAGATGGAATCCATCTCGCTTTTAACAGCTTCCTTCCAAAGAGTCGACATCGGAGATGCATAGGCTTCAAATAGTCCTGGGTGTGTCATCCACAAGGTACACAATGAAATCATCACCAAAGGACTTTGCAGTCCTCTGTCTCTTACTCCTTACAGGATTTTCATTGTCACCCTCAACGGGATTCTCAACGTGTTCCATCGCAATGGTGGGTTCAGGAATTACAGTGAGTTCCTCACTAGATGGAATAGGTATCTCCTGATTTGATGAACTTGACATATCCTTCATAGGAAATATGTCCTCAAAGAAAGTTGCATCATTAGACTCCATAATCGTACCAACATGCATATCGGATACCTCAGATTTTATTATAAAAAATCTATAGCCAATGCTATGAAAAGCATAGCCCAGAAGAACACAATCCACGGTTTTTGGTCCAAGCTTGCGCTTCTTGGGAATTGGTATATTGACTTTCGCCAAACAACCCCAAGAACGTAGGTAAGAGAGTTTCAACCTTTTCCATTCCCATTCCTCAAATGGAGTCATGGTCTTATGCTTTGTGGGAACTCGGTTTAGGACATGACACGCGGTCATTAGCGCCTCCCCACCATTCCTTGGAAAGACCCGATGTGTCTAACATGGCGTTAACCAAATCGATTAGAGTTCGGTTCTTTCTTTCGCCACCCCATTAGACCGAGGTGAGTAGGGGCGTCCTCTCATGGATTATACCATGTTCCGCACAAAACAGATCAAATTCATTGGAAAAATACTCTCCACCACGATCGGACCTAAGCCGCTTAATTTTTCGATCAAGTTGGTTCTCTGCCTCAGCTTTATAGTTTTTGAAGAAAGTTAAAGCCTCATCTTTTGATTTCGTAAGATACACATAACAATATCTAGTGGAGTCATCAATCAACGCCATGAAATATCTCTTTCCACCTTTTGTCAACACGCCATTCATCTCACAAAGATCGAATGTATAAGCTCTAGTGGCGCTTAAGTCTCTTGCCTCTGCAGTCTTATGGGACTTGCGAGGTTGTTTAGCTTGCACACATACTTGGCACTTAGAGCCTTTGACAATAGAGATTTTCGGAATTAAATTCATATTGGCTAGCCGCGTCATGCAACCAAAGTTAATATGACAAAGTCGTGCATGCCAAATATCTGACTCATTATTGTGGCAAACATTATTAATAACTTTAGTGCAAATATCGACAAAGATAGGCGGAACAAGCCTCCGCACTCATAGCCTTTTCCAACAAATTGTCCACACTTGGAAATTACAACTTTATTGGACTCAAAACCAACTTAAAACCATCTCGACATAAACGAGAACCGCTAATCTAGATTTTTATTGATGGACGGCACATGATGAACGTTCTTGACGCGACGGTCTTCCCCAAGTAAACTTCAGATCGACCGTACCAACACCTCGAACGATGGCATGTGACCCGTTCCCCATCAGCCGAGAGAAGTCCCCGTGGCCTGGTAAGAAGAAAACATGGAGCGCCGGACAAACATGTACATTGGCACCGTGTCAATTAACCAATCAGGGGAATTAAATACTGAAAGGATGGTAGGAAAAATACCGTACCCTGATTCCTTCATATCAGTATCACCGATGACAACATTAGCGGACTTGTCGCCCTTCTCATGTTCACGCTCCTCAAAGCGGTTAGGACACTTCGGAGCCCAGTGATTAGGATCACCGCAGACATGGCAAAGTCCCTTCCCCTTCTTATGAGAATTCTTCTTGAAGTTGGTAGAATGTGATGGCTTGTTCTTTGTATCAAACTTGTCTTTCCCCTGAGTTTTGTTCTTATTGTTTTTGAACTTATTGGGCTGGAAGTTCTTCTTCTGTACCATGTGGGCACTAGAAGCTCCCTCGGCAACTCGAGCACGTGTGTTCTTTGCTCTCGCCTTCTCTTCAACATCAAGAGTACCAATGAGATCCGCAACGGAAAACTCCTGTCTCTTGTGTTTCAGGGAAGTAGCAAAATTGTTCCACGAAGGTGGAAGCTTGGCAATAATGCCTCCGCCACAAATTTGTCCGCAACACACACATGAAGAGCTCAAGTTCTTTTGCGAAGCGATCAGATCTCATGAGCCTCTGTACAACAGAGCGCTCATCACCATCTTGTAATCATAGAATTGCTCCATGACGCATAACTTCGCTACAAGTCCGAGGCACCAAACTTGGCCTCGAAGCGCTGCCCACATGTCCTTGCCGTTGTCAAACGACATATACGAATCCACAATGGAATCATCAAGAACACCCAGAAGAGCGCCTTTAAAGAGAGTATCGATCTTCTGAAAAGCTTCCAGCTGTGCTGGATTAAGATCGCCCTCAGGCTTGCCCTTAGTGGCGTCGTAGCAGCCCATGGTCTGAAACCAGTAGGCTGCTCTCGTGCGCCACCTCTTATATTGCGCCCCCTTAAAGGCAAAGCGGATCTTGCATGCAAAAAACCACTCGGAGTAAATTGCCTATAATCAGGTTTTTGGATTGTTGAAAATATGAGCAAATTATTACGAGATTTAATCCGAATAAACAAAAGATAAATCATGACTACAGTAGCAGAGATTGAACTAATTATGAGAACTAACATAGCAAATGAACAGATCACATCTAGGGCACATACTAGAAACATGAATTGTACCACGATCTCGAACAGGAAAGATAGAATCATGTACGGTGCAGCGGGAGCAGCACCACCGGTGTTGACGTTGTCGCCCATGTCGTCGAGGATGAGGTTGCCGAGGTCGGGAAGAAGTCGCTGTTCAGAAAGTCGTCGCTGCCAGCGATCGCATGAGTCGCTCCCAAAAACCAGATCGCCCCTCTCCCGTACAGGATCACGAGAGGCGGGGTTCCGGAGGCCTGCTGTCCCTTCTCCCGGTGCACGCCGAAAGGAGGGATGGAGAAGACTTGATCGGCGGCGCAATGGAGTGGAACGGTGGTGAGAAACCATACGAAGCGGCCGCGGCTAGGGTGCGGCGCGGCGAGCGAGGAGGAGGAGCGCGCGTGTAGGACTCCTCTTCTCATGCTCATACAAGTGGTAGGAGAGCTCACCTTATAAAGAGGTGCAACTCTCTCTCAACTTATGAGGTGGGACTAAACTTTAGCCTCACTCACTCCACTCACATATATGCATGAATGGGCCAAGAGAATTTCAGAAATTTAGTTGGGCTTTGGGGCAAAAACCCACTAGTAAATTCCAACACTCCGTGTGCGGAAACTCGACAGGTGGCGCCTCTTAGCTTGGAAAAGATCTAAAGCTAGCTAGTACTAGCATGGGACGAATAAGCTGATCGATGAGTAATCGATGGACGGCAAAAAATGTACCATAGTCACGATGAAAACGAGGCCATGCAATATACGTACTCCCTGTGTAGGAGAGCTGACTAGCTAGCTTGTGTCTGCTCCACACCCAGCCGCCACAAAACAAAATAAGTATTACTCGGAACCTTGTACTACATGTTCAGTGTTTGTGTGTCTACGTACATATAGGAGTGTGGTGCAGTTCTAGTTCCTGGAGGGTTTCTCGTGCCGCCGTTACCGTCGCCATCCGAGAAATTTAGGTCCCCTTACCTTCGGCTACCATTTTAGCGTTGAGTGGTGGGGGACCTCGGATCTTCAAGATCTTTATGTTTTTCGTCAACCTCTAGTGATCATCATAGTTTTATGAGAATAAATTTCCTCTCGTTCTTTTGGCGGTGCCATAATGTTAGAAAGTTTTTTGTCCTCGCAAATCTGATTATTCGAATCTGATGAGTTTATATTGTTGTGTCAAGCTTTTTTGGTTGGTCTACCTTTTTGTGGAGGTAAAATCTTTCATTGACGCCATGGTGAAGATATAGTGATTTGACGTGCACTTCTAGCGGATCATCTCCGGCCCAAATACGTTCATCAATCAAGGCTTCTCATCTTTTTGGATAGGCGACTCAAGGAGTTTTCATAAACCAATATTGGTAATGTCCATGCAGGTGAAAAAGTGACAACATCGTTGTTCCAGTCCAATTGCAGCCTGTTTACCCAAGTCTTTAGAGTATTTCTTCAAGTAGAGATTGATACCATGATGAAGGTGTTTTCAAAAGATTTCATTGTAATTCCTTGTCATAGGAGTTACTACTTTGTATTTCTTAAATCTTAGGTCCGAATCAGTGTTCCTGTAATTGTTATGAGTATTAATAAAGTTACATACGTTTCTAAAAAAAACGTACATATAGGAGTAGATAGCTCGCTAGCTGCTTTGTCATGCCCTCCGATCAACTTAGGAAGTTTGACTTCATGCAAATCTTATACAGAATGTAAAAAAGAAACGGAGTGAGTGAAGTATATGCTTTCTCCGGCTGGGTAAATGCCAATCGAGCGACGTACACGCATGGGCTAGAGCTATGCTCAGTGTGGTAGGTCAGTGGCAGGTGGTTATTATGTTGCAATTAGAGTACTCCAATTGGAGAGAGGTGGTACTAGAAGGCCGGGTGCCTTTTCTAGTAGCTCCCTGATGAATCCATCTCTATGTCGACAGTTAGCACGAGGCATCGACACGTCCATAATCCAATCATTTTGTTTGTGCGACAAATTTGAGAATCTACGTACGTCTCTCCTGTTTTCTTTCTTGTAGGACGCACACACGTCCAATCATCTTGGTACGTCTTATTTTGTGTTTTATTAGTTTGTCCTTCTTTCTCCACGTGTGATCCTTTCCTTCCGTCACCAGGCACCATGCACAGAGCTAGCGAGGTGACCAACATGCATCCATCTTGATTTGCCTCCCTACTGTTTCTTTTTTTGCCGGTGCAGGATCAGGAGACAAACAACAATGGCGTCCTCGGGAGAAAGTAAGATATGAGGTGCTCGCTTGATATGGCAGACGTACCAACCTACCTAGCTCTTCTAGTGCTTTCCACGTACGTAGATTAGATCGACCAAAATGAAAGTTACATCCAAGTCATACTCATGCGCACAAATGATCTTTGCTTTATTTCTTGTTCCATGCATGCATGTCGGACAATGCACACTGACACTGTCAACTAAGTACTCCTACATGAGATCGTCCAAATCAACCGATTGGGTAACTAGGATAAGTTTACTCCATCACACATGCACGCGATCAACAACATGCCATGTGGATCAGAGGCTTTACTGTCATTCGATTCCCAACGGCACATATATGCAAGCGATAGATGGATGGCTGCTCGCTGATATCTCGACACGTGAAATCGCAACCTATCGTACATTCGATCGAGATGGTTCTTATATATGATGGATATATATTCACCCTGCACTAACCTAAGGATCTGAGTCATCTGGCCATGTCAATATACGACTATAAACAGTTGGACTGGCCGACCAATGTGCATGCATGCGCGGCAAATCCGACGTTTACCCAGAGCAATTAGCAGTTATTGTATATTACCTCCGTCCCAAATTACTTGTCTTGGATAAATCTAAGACAAGTAATTCAGGGCGGAGCGAGTACTTACCACAGGCTACATAGAATAAGACTAGACTAAAACTAATCGAGCAAAGTGGTTTTAGTCAGCAATCATGGATTCGTCGACGTACGTGCATGCGTGTTCACCTGTACAAAGAGAAGCCCCATGATGATATCTAGGCCGGCCATGGATGCCCATCTTCTGTCGTAAAGTCTTCGCTTTCGCTAGATATTAGGCACCTGGTTTTTTTTTGTTCTCTCGGTCGATTTGCTCGTATGTGCTTATGGTTTAGTTGCGTGATGATTCGTGCGTTCGGTGTGACGTGCTTCTTCTAAGTATATGGCCCAATGCGTTAAGAGGTATACGTCCCAATGTATGTTTAGAGGGCTGACCGTTTTTTATCTCACAGTGGTGATGGGCCTGTTTCCTAAGTAGGCCTATCGTACTACATTGTCTTTTATTTCTTGTCTGAAAATGTATGTCCTTTATTTCAAAAAATTTATCATGTTTCATTCACAAAAGTTTTACCATACTAGTCAACATAAGTCATATTTGTTATAAGTAATTTGAAGTTTTATAATTTAGTTTTTGGTTTTTTACTGTTGTTCCACATCCTTCCTTTTTATTTTGTTTCTTTTAACTAACTCTACCCAAGGATTCTTTCTTACATAGAACTATTTTGTGATTTTCTTCTCTTAGTTTCAATTTTATTCATCATTTTATATCTGTCTATTTATCATCTTTTTATTTCCCTATTCTTTCTGAATAACACAACTCCCTAATGTTATGTCATCCATAAGTCAAACCTGTCCATGTATTGTCAATTCATTCATGCTATGTTTTTATTTTTGTATGATGTGTTACTCTCTCTCTCTCTCTCTCTCTCTCTCTCTCTCTCTCTCTCTCTCTCTCTCTCTCTCTCACACACACACACACACACACACACACATAGTGGCGGAGCTTTGTGGGGGCCAACCTGGGCCATGCCCCCCCCCCCCAGCTCACAAGAATATATGTATATATTCTTTTGTGTTAAGTCTATTTTTCACTAAAAATCAGCTGAAAATAATCATGTTTGCCCCCCCTCCACCCCATGGCCCCTCCATGATTTCTACTCAAGCTCCGCCACTGCACACACACACACACACACACACACACACACACACACACACAGAGAGAGAGAGAGAGAGAGAGAGAGATGGGGACACGGTACCATCAACATGAGATGCAAATCATTTTCGCTTTGCCAAGAGATGACTAACCTTCCACGTTGTTTTTTTCCTCTGGACGCTTAGTATATCATGCACGTATGCATGCAGTTTCTATGCAATATGCGTGCAAAATTATTATTATTATTCTAAAAAATTACAGGACTACATGATTTTTTCTTGCATATTATGAAAACATGCAAGCTATATAAAACATGTGAGCTACTATTTTTCTTAATTTGTTGTGTTTTCTTTCTTCATTTTCTTTCTTGTTTTAGGTTAATACTAATGCCCTTAATTCACTATATCTTAAATTCACATTGTTTTTTGTTTACTATATGTGTTTGTTTATCGATAAGTAAAATGTGACCAAGTACAAAAAAATCATTTGTTTTTCTCTGTTGTGTTAATTTTTCTCGCTCCTTTCTATCATTGTTACGTAGTTTGTTTATTTTTTGCCATTGATTTTTTTATCCTATACTTGTGCATGCGACAACGGTTTACTGATTCAGACATGTGACACTACTTAATTTTGTGTTAAATATAGAAAATAAAATTTGTTTCATTTCTATCTATTAAAATTATAATCTTATTACTAAAGTTGCACAACTTTATTCTTGTTCTTGCATAGTACCAAAGGGTGCAAGCTTTTGTGTAATTTGTGTGCAAGTTTTTAGTATGATCTACTTCCTGCATACAAGAAAAGAACTTGGCAAAAGTTCTATGGCTTGTTCTTATTAGGCATGTCCTTTTTATTGTTGTTGTTTCTTCCTTTGGGGTTAAACCACTCCCATAATTAATACTTCCTTAGAAAGGAAAAAAAATCACCACTCCAAAATTTATTTATTTCTTGTAAATAAACCTGCTCTTCATTCTCTCCCATTTTTATTTCTGCTTTAAGATAATGCCACAATTAGAATGTTTTTCCTTCCTTATATTTTATTTTATAGCATTTCTTCTTTGAACTGACACCACTCCCAAAATGAATCGTGTGATTTCTCGAGAAAATGACTGGTGTGAAAGTTACGCTACTATATATTATTTGTTCTTGCATATTGTCTAAGAGTGCAAGTTCTCGATGACATGTACAAGTTTTTCTCTAGTTTCATTTGTTATTTTCATTCTTATTTAGGGTAATACTGGTGCCTTTAATTCATTGTACCATAGAATAAAATTTGTGTTTTTTGTATATAACTTTATTTTTTTCTGTGAGTTAGCTGATATTTTAGATTGTCGGATTTTCGAATTTACTTGTCCATATGGTGCCGGTTTGATGATGCAATCATCTGACTTCTGCTTAATATCATGTTGAAGGTGCTTATATATGGGTCGGCCCATTAGTGTAGGTTTGCTGGTGCCGTGAGAGCTGGAGGTTCGATCATTGTACTTTTTTTTCTTTTTGTTTTTTGTTTGGTTTTCTTATTTCTTCCTTGGTTTTATTTTGTTTTATGTTTTTGTTGTTATACTTTAGTTTTTTTTGTTTTCTTGTTTTTCTTAGGTCTCTCTTTGTTTCTTTAATGGTTTTTATCGGTTTTACTTTTCTTTCTCATTTTCCTTCTCTTTTTTGTGTTTTTTCTTTCTTGGTCTGAAATTGTTTTTTTTTCTTTGTTTATTTCTTGGTTTTCATAGTTTTCCATTCTTTTGGCGCTTGTTACTCAGTTTTCTTTTTCATTTTGTATTTCTTTTGGCTTCTCTTATTTCTTTTTCGGTTTTCATTGTTTTTCTCTTTCTTTGTTTCTTATGGTTTTCATTCTACTTTTTCCGAATGTGTCAAGAACATTTTTGTAATACATGTTTACTTTTTTTCAAATAAAAGTTTAATAGTTTTTGAATGCATGATCACCATTTCTTCATACATATTGTTCACATTTTTTAATACATGGTCAACATTGTTTTCTATACACATTTAAACATTTTAAAATGGTTGACTAAAATTTTCAAACACAATATTAACATTTTTTCAAATATGGTCACAATTTTTACACACATTAAAGATTTTTCAAATGCCTGATTAACATGTTATTCAAATTCAAGATTAAGACCTTTTGGATACATTGTCAACATTTTTTCCATTATAGATTTAACATTTTAAAATGCTTGGTTAAGATTTTCCAAATACATGTTGAACATATTTTGAATACAATACAAAAAATTAAAAAATGAATACATGTTCAACCTTTTTTCTTGATACACATCTCACATTTTTCAAATGCTTGATTAACATTTTTCAAATACTTGTTTAAAATTTTTTTCAAACACTTGATTAACATTTTTCAAATACTTGATTAACATTTCTCAAATGCTTGATTAACATGGTCAAGTTTTCTCACACACATTGTATATTTTTTGCATACATTTTTCGTATACACGAGAACCATTTTCTCCATACACATTAATTTTTTTATAATGCTTGGTTAATGTTTTCTGAAATGTTTTACGTAAAGTGTTTTTATAATACATTTACTTTGAATGTTTGGAAGTACAAATAAAATTTAGAAAATAAAGAAAAATAAAATAAAAAAAACGTGAAAAAAACGAGGGTGTGGCCTCATACGCGCCTGGGCGGGCCGATCTAGCGCTGCCAAGGCCCGAGCCTTCCCTACGTCTCGCTATAACCAAGGCACGTACTGGCGGAAAATCCTATTTGACACTCTCTGCGTCAAGCAGTCGAGCAAACGCATAGGGAGCGATCAACTGGGCCGGCCCATCTCCAACTGTAGGCGGCAGTTCCGGTTTTGGAACTTTCTAGAGTTTCCCAGCCGGTTTTGGAACCTTCTAGAAGGTTCCCTGAACCGGATGTCGTGTTTTTTTTTCGTTTTTCAATTTTATGTTTTTTTCTTCCTTCCTTTTTTCTTTTCTGGTTTTCTTTGTTTCCTTTTTAATTTTTTCTTTCTTTTTTTCAAGATTTCATGTTTCAAAAATTGTTCATGTTTCCAAATTTAGTTCTCAACCTTTAAAATATGTTCATCATTTAAAAAATTGTTCCTGTTTTGAAATTTTGTTTGCAAATTCGAAATTTGTTCAAGTTTTCACAAATTGTTTGCAAAATTCATTTTTTTATTTTTGTTCACAAATTCAAAATTGTCCATTTTTTCAAATTTTGTTTGCATTTGAAAAACGTTTAGGAATTTCGAAAAGTGTTCCAGCTTTTCAAATTTGTTCACAAATTTATAAAATGTTCATGTTTTCATATTTTGTTCACATTTTTTTTTCTTTTGTCCACAATAAGTTCGAGAACTCAAATATGGTTTGAAATTCAAAAAAAAATCATATTTTTGAAAAAATTTCATCATTTCAAAAAACTATTCCAAGTCAAACATTGTTCTCCGATGTTCAATAATTGTTCACAACTTCAAAAAATGTTCACACTTTACAAAAAGTGTTTGGGAATTTATAAAATGTTCCCATTTTCAATTTTTGTTCGTAAATTTAAAAATGTTCGTGAATTTTAGTAAAAGTTTTACTTTTTAGAAAAGTTTGCAATTTTCAACAATTTTTTTCTTTCAAAAGATTGTTCGTATTTTCATAAATTGTTCATAGATTCAAAAAATGTTCTTATTTACAAATGTTGTCCAAATCTGAAAAATTGTTTATTTTTTCAATTTTTGTTTGGAGTTTCAAAAAATTGTTCATAGATTCAAAAAATGATTGTATTTTCAAAAAACTATTCACGTCTGAAAAAATGTTCATGTTCTTAGTTTTGTTCGGAGTTTCAAAAAATGTTCGTGTTTCCACTTTTATTCCCAATTTCAAAAAAAATCATTTTTTAGAAAAATCCCAAAATCAAGAGATGTTTGATTTTCTTAAATTTGGTTAGATTTTTCTGAATATTTCGCATGTCAAAAGTAATTAGTTCCTTAAAAAAATTGTGTATGAATTTTCATAAGGCGTTCGATCTTACAATACTACCTTATTAAATATCCGAGCTAGGAATTGAACAGCAAGCCCCTTCAGGTGCCCTGGTTACTAGCCCGCTAGTTGATTGTGCGGTCGTGGGTTCGAACCTGATGCAGCGCATTAATTTTGGGAGTTCTCGGGTGCTATCCCACTGGTGGGCCGGCCCGGTTCGCTGCTTCTTTGTGCATCGGGACGCTACTCGCCGCAAAATGCGGCGCATAGGAGTTCCCCGAAATCACTAATTAAGGAGTACTCCTTCCGGAGATCACTCCAACTTCCCAGGGTGCGACAAGTGGCACGCTGCAGTTGCGTCACTTGTTGCATCCTGGGAGTTTTCCCTTTTATCGTAGATCCCTTTATTCAAAACGTTTTATCTCTTAAACTGTGCATCCAAATCTCGAACCGCTTTCGCCCTTGGATTCCTCGCGTCGAGATCTTCAAAAATAGATCCAATGTTGATAGATTTTAACGAACTTTTTTTCCACGAAAAAAACCGGACAAAAAACCGTAAAAACCGAACTGGGACATGGGTTTTTTCCCTTTCCGAAAGAGGCACGCCCGTGCCTCTGATGAAATCACAACCATGCCTCTCGCGGAAGCAAAACCGTGCCTCTCGCGAAAGAAAGAAAAACAGAAAATGCATTTTTTTCGTTTCCGAGGAGGCACGGCCGCGACTTTTGCGAAAGCACAATCATGCCTCTCGCGGAAGCAAAACCGTGCCTCTCGTGAAAGAAAAAAACACAGAAAACGTGTTTTTTTTCGTTTCCAAGAGGCACGGCCGTGACTCTCACGAAAGCACACCGT
Source organism: Aegilops speltoides (assembly GCA_021437245.1). Lineage (NCBI taxonomy): Eukaryota > Viridiplantae > Streptophyta > Magnoliopsida > Poales > Poaceae > Aegilops > Aegilops speltoides. The sequence goes on along the minus strand of CM038145.1, from coordinate 524,397,257 downwards.
GCCTCTCGCGGAAGCAAAACCGTGCCTCTCGCGAAAGGTAAAAAAACAGAAAACGCATTTTTTTTCGTTTCCAAGAGGCACGGCCGTGCCTCTCGCTAAAGCACAACCGTGACTCTCGCGAAATGGAAAAACATTTCAAAAAAATTTGGTCGAAAAGCTAGGGAAGACCGGTGGAAAACCGAAACATAAAAAAAACCTGAAAAAAAACAGTTTAAAAAGCCAAAAGCGCGTGCGAAAAAAATAAAAAAACAAAATCCAGAGGGAGCGCCCAGAGCGCCACATGTGGCGAATCACTGAGAGCGCGCCAAGTGGCGATGATCGTTGCGACGCTCCCGAATGAGCGCTCGTTAATTAGTTTCTCCCGGAGTTCCCCCGTGCTGGCTATGACCCGATAGCTCATCTCAGCAGAACCCGTTAGTGAGCCGGCCCGGCACTAGCATGTGACCTTTCCCATTTTAGTTACCTTCATTCGTGATTCTTTTTGTTAAAAAAACAAAATCAAAATACTCTTCGTCTCCATATTCCAAAAAATAATTTAATTATTTTTTGAAGTGTTCATTGTGCATTAAATATGATCATGCATGGTAAAAAGATGTTTCCACAACTTTTTAAAAATGCTGATGGCATTCCAAAAGAAATATTCACGCATTTCAAAAATATGTCTGGGGCATTTAAAAAACGATTATACAAAGCAGAGAAATGATCACATAATTTGGAAAAAACAAATCGTGCCATTCAATTTTCTTTAGCATTTTTAGGAAATGTTCGTGCATTTGAAAAAAGTCCATGGCATTTTTTTGGAAAATGTATATACAGTGGAAAATAATGTTCGCCTAATTTTATAAAAAATAATCTTCCATGGCATTCATATGAATGTTAATCACATTTGGAAGTTATATCACTTAACAATTGTTCTGCATGTTATAAAAAAATCATGCAGTTTATTAAAAATTCAATTTTCTAAATGACGAATTATTTTGAATAATAACAGAAAGCAAAAATAGTAAAAGAAACAAATTAGAAAAACAGGGGCGTTCAGTCCCGCTCGTGGGCCAGCCCACTAGGTGCGCACGGGAGCCGATGGGTGCGCGCTGGTATGTTCGCCAGCGGGTCACGCGAGGGCATTTCCTATTTGGCGCCACAGGCGCCAGTTAACGTGTATTTTCTTAACTGGCGCCTGTGGCTTCCGTAAATTGGCCAGCCCATCTAGTTGCCGGTTGACCATTTTTTTTCGAAAATTCTGTGAACTTTTTTGAATATTGACGAACTTTTTCTAAATTTAATGAACATTTTGTCTTGAAAATGGATGATTTGTTTTATTTATGAACTATTTTTCCAGTTCCGGGAACTTTTTCTAAAAATACATTAACTGTTTTTTTCAATTTCTATGAACATTTTTCAAATTTAATGAACTTTTGCGAAATTGGATGAACTTTTTTTCAATTTGAATGAACTCTTTTTCAAATTGATGAAGTTTTTCAAAATTTATGAATCTTTTTTAAAGATATGAACATATTTTTTCAAATGGATGAACTTTTAGTCTTTAAATCTGTAAATCTTTCTTCATTTCATATTTTTATTCTTGAAAAAAATTAAGGCAGCAAGCTAGTGGGCCGGCCCATGTTAGGAGCGCTGCAGGCGCCGGATTGTTGACGGGCGCTTGCAGCGCTGTATAGGAGCTCCCTCACGCGAGCTCTCTACTAAGACAAGACAAACCATACATACCACAATGTCTTGAATTGATAGTTATAAATCACATTTTTCACAAACAAGGTGTCACATATCTCTCGTGTTCAACATGTTTGCTGAACAAGAGAACAACTTCTCAAGAGTTTGTGCTATTATTAGTTCATCTTCAAGCTGGTAAGCGTGCATCAACCAGCATCTTGTGCGGATTTATGTATCAAGCACCCGATCTACCGCCCTTCAAAACAATCTGATCGTATACAAGGTAGGATCAACTGTTGCGCATAGGAAATGGCACCAGAGTGTAAGCTAATCAGGTTGTCTGACTCTGAACCCATCAAGGACAGCACCAAGAGACACACAGTACCAGGCCAAAAATTAAACTGATGAACTAGGAGGTGAATTGGCATTGTCATCTTCAGCTCTGCTCGGCACCGGCAACGAGCCGATCAATCAGCTGGCGAAGGAGTGTTCCGATCAGTCAGCCATGGTCGCCTTGCCGACATGGCTGAATCTGAATCCTCCCTCTTTCGACCTGAACAACATGTTGTTTACCTCCCCTGCACCTGTACCATACATACAGGTACCCCATCAGTTCAGTTTGGTTCAGTTGAGTTGCTATCAATCATGCATCTATATATGTATGCACACAACAACTGTTCCATGTGTGAAGCAAATGTAGATGCAAAGCTTACCGGTCTGGCTGCTCCAGGCATTGTCCGTCATCAGGGGCGCCATCTTGGTCAAACACCCTGGTGCACACAACCTGCAACCAGTTCGTGAGACCTATTCTCAGATATAAGAATGTATATATAATATACCAACCCTCATCGCAATACTAGAATTCGAATCTTGGTACAGATTTATCAAGAATAAATGCTGAATTCTCGACATGGCAAACGAAAGGTGTATAATTATCAAATTAAATAGGCCTGACAGTGTTCCATTTTCTACATACCTATCAACAACGGTTCAGTTAGTACCAAAGGTTCAGGAACAAGTTCATTACCTTGGTCAGGACGGTCTCCCCATATATCCTCCTCCAAATCGGAGTCCAAGAGCCCAGCAGCAACAGAGAAGACTGGAGCAGAGTCCTGCCACTTACACCTTGGTGCCCTTCATGCCTGCACGTCGTCAGTCTCCTCCTTGATCTTCCTGAGCTTTCTCGGGAACTACCGACTGTCCTGGGTGCACTCTGCATCAGCCAGCAAGAGTTTATCCACACGCAATCTGTGCCGGCCAAGTGCAGTGAGCATGCATAGTCTACGGACGGTCTCATCGAAAAATGAAGGGTTCCCAAGAAAGTCACGAAAAGCTGTGCCAAAAACACGACCCAAAACACTCGCGAGTAGAAACTATCCGTAGCAGGTGCTACTGGCCCAGCTTACATCAGCACGCCCTATGGTGATGCTCCCGTAGTGCTCTCACTAGGGCGGCCGATAGCAATTGCTGGATTTGTTTGCGATACGAAATCCAACAAGGATTGTTTCTTACAAACCCCACCAACCCCCTCCCCACACCCCACCTATTTTCGCTGGTGACCCTCTTATCTTATCTCCGGCCATAGTTTGACAATTAAGCGCCAGTTCTGGGCGGCTTAAAAAATAAGTTGTCTCTCCCCGGCTTCAAATATAAGCCGCTCCTCATGTTTGTTGAGACCTTTAAATTATCTATATCATAACTGTTTAGAAGCCATATAAATAAGACAGACAGCTTATGGGATAAGTTGGGGAGGATGCGACTTATTTTTTAAGGTGCCAAAGAAACTGGCTATAAGTTCTTAACAGTAATATAGAAAGATGAGACGAAGCAAGCTACCTGGATCCTCAGAGCTCAGGCACTCTCGGCCATCGGATTCGTTTCCTGATACGTTTCCGGCCGTCGGATCAAGCTGACGATCGATCTCGGCCGTCGGATCGAAATTGAGACCGTCGAAATGAACAGTGTGCGCCCGGTCGTGCCACCACGCGTAAATATCCTGCCCCATCGAGGGCATTTTCGTCATTTCACGCATTGGGGGTATAAAAGGGGCGGCTCGACCGATGGCAACCCTAGCCGGCTCCTCTCCCGCTCGCACCACCTCCTCCTCCCGCACCCGCGCCTCCCTCTCCTCCTTCCCCGCCGCCACCCGGCTTCCTCCCCTCACGGACTCCTCCTTCCACCCCTCCGATCTGGCGTCGCCACGCCTCCCTCTCCTCCTTCCCCGCCGTCGTTGTAACACCCCGGATCCGATGCGCCAGGTGTCCGCCAGTTATTCGCCGTCGTTGCCATGTCATTTGCTTGCGTGTTGCACTTTGCCATGTCATCATTTGCATTTTATCATGTCATCATGTGCATTTCATTTTGCATACATGTTCATCTCATGCATCCGAGCATTTTCCCCGTTGTCTGTTTTGTATTCCGGCTCTCCTATGTTCCCGGCGCCCTTCTTCTCTCTGTTGTGAGCGGGTATTAAACTTTCTCGGAATGGCCCGAGGTTTGCCAAGCAGCCTTGGTATAGCACCGTGAACCGCTGTCAAGTTTCGTGCCATTTGGAGGTCGTTTGGTACTCCAACAGTTAACAAGAACCGCAGAGGCCTCTTTGTTGCAGCCCAACACCCTTCCAAAGTGGCCCAAAACCCACCAAACTCCCCTCCATGCCCTCGGTCGTTCGATCACGATCGCGTGGCCGAAAACCGCACCTCATTTGGACACTCCTAGCTCCCTCCACCTCTATATATAGGTGTCTCCCTAATTTTCGCAATTGAACCCTAGCCTCTTCCACACATGCGGACACATGTCCGCCGGACGGACGGACGCGCCCACCGCCCGCAGCCACCTCACTCCGGCCAATAGCGGGTTGCCACGTCACCCCGCCGCCTCTGGACCAACCGCGCCGCCGCTGTCGCCGCCGCCTCCTCCTCCCACTGCTGGGCCGCTGAGCCCGAGGCCCCCTCGCTGCCCGTCCCCCGCCGCCGCGCGACCATGTGCGTGCCGCTGACCCGGCCTTCGCCGCCGCCCGCCACTGCCTTCATACCACACACCATTCCCGCCGCCGCCGGAATCGCCGCCACCGCCGCGTCTTGCCACAGCCATACCAAGCGCCTCACGTGCCGCAAGACTCGCCAGGCGCCGCCCGCTTCACCGCCAGCTCCCTGCGCCGTGACCAGCGCCAAGCCGCCGCCATCGCTCGCCGGCCTGATCCCGCCACTCGCCGGCCACCTCACGCCCCGCCGCCGCCCTCGGCCTCCCTGCCGCCGCCGTGGCCGTCGCCGGCCGGATCCGGCAAGGGCGGCCAGATCCGCGAGCCCGCCATCCCGCCTCTCCCTCGTCCTCCGCCCGCCATCCCCGTCGTCTCCGGCGAGCTTCCGGCTGCATCAATATCCGTGCAGGTTGACCCCGATATATCTCTAAGTCCCAGATTTCAGTATTTTCATGCATTTTCATCGCATCACATCTCCGCATCCGTAGCTCCGTTTTGCGCGTATAATATGTCAAATTGTTCGTCTCGACGAGTACATCATTTCATTCCATTGCATCATTTGCATTTGAGCTCATCTTGATGCCCGAAATGCTGTTGGAAGAAGGCTTCAGATCGTTAGTTTCAGAATCTTATCAGCACGAGCTATTTTGTCATTTTTGCCATGATTTATGTGTGCACCCTATAAACTTGAGTCCTACATGTGAGTTGAACATTGCCATGCCATCTTTCCAGGGGTGTTTGCCATGTATTTTTGTGAGCTATGTGTTGACTAGAACAAGCATGCAAAGTAGGGATGATGATGTTGCTGATTTCAGGAACTTAGTGATTTCACTAAGTCTTGTCCTGCTGATAATTTTATGCCATATGTTCATGTTGTTACAGAGAGATCTATGCCTTTTTTGAGCATGATCAGTAAGGGTGTTTTGGACATATGGATATGCTCTATCCATCCATGCCTTTGTTGGTATTTATGGAGTAGGCTAGCATGTCATTTTCGTGCTCTACTTTTGCTTGAAAATATTTCCTGGCAGACTGTTTGCATGAGATTCAATTTTCACGAGGTTGGTGTAGTTGATCCGTGTATGCTATGAGGTTGTTCTTGACATGTATAGCTCCTATGCCATGTCTTCTTGATGGGGGTATGCTTAGTTTATCATGAGATGCTCTGTAGTGAGTGCATCGAGCTCACGAACATGCCATGTTGAATCTGTTTTTGCCATGCCCAGTTTTTCTGCTAAGTCTGAAATCTGTAATAAAACTTGCTATGTTTACATGGGTGCCATCATTTCTTAAGGTCCTTTTTGGCTTATGGTCAGTAAGGGACTATTGATATATGCTTTGAGTAGAATCATGTCATGCCTTGCTTTGCTATTATAAGTTCCTGTAGCATGTTGTTTGCTTGCTCTAAACATGCCTTCCTGATGTTAATTCCTGGTATGTTAGTATTTTCACTAAGTCTGTGAACCTGATATTTTGAGCACTTTCTCCATGCTTGTTTGAACATGTTATGATGTGATTTAGCCGTAGCTCAGTGTTCCTCTTTTGTTAAGCATCTCCTGTAGTTCGTTGTCATATGCTTTGTTTTTATGTTGGGGGCTGTAGCATAGTTTCGTGTTGCGTGCTAAGTAGCATCGGGCTGTTAAACGCAGATTTGCGTCATTCTTGTTTTGCTTGTCATTTGCAAACCGTGCATCCGATTCCGGTGATCTTTATATCGATTTCAACCGAAATCATATCATCTTTCCAGCGGCATACTTGTTTTGCCAAGTTGATGCTCGGTTCATCATTTTCTTTCCGGAGCATACATATGCATTGCATATCACATCTCGCATCGCATGTCATGTATTGCATCATATTGCTTGTGCATTGTTCCTTGTTTGATTGTGGTTCCGTTGCTTGTGTTCTTGCTTTGGGTAGAGCCGGGAGACGAGTACGTGAACGAGGAACCTGTTGAGAACGCCTACGAGGATCAAGTCTTCGACAACTCTGAGAACCTTGCAGGCAAGATGACCATACCCTCGAAATCACTACTATCTTTGCTATGCTAGTTTGCTCGCTCTTTTGCTATGCCAATGCTACGATGCCTACCATTTGCTTGTCAGCCTCCCAAATTGCCATGTCAAACCCCTAACCTTTGACACCTTTTCCTATGCAAACCGTTGTTTGGCTATGTTACCGCTTTGCTCAAATCTCTTATAGCGTTGCTAGTTGCGGTGAAGTTGAAGATCTCTCCATGGTGGATGGGGTTTATGTTGGGATATCACAATATCTCTTATATTATTAATGCATCTATATACTTGGTAAAGGGTGGAAGGCTCGGCCTTATGCCCGTGTTTTGTTCCACTCTTGCCGCCTAGTTTCCGTCATCTTGGTGTTATGTTCCGGATTTTGCGTCCCTTACGCGGTCGGGTGATTTATGGGACCCCCGACAGTTTCGCTTTGAATAAAACTCCTCCAAAGAAGGCCCAACATTGGTTTTACCATTTGCCTCACCACCACCTACTTTTTCCCTTGGGAGTCGCGCATCCTGTGGGTCATCTTTATTTTAGCCCCCGGGCCAATGCTTGTCTAAGTGTTGGTCCAAACTAGAGCCACTTGCGGCGCCACCTCGGGAAACTTGAGGGCTGGTTCTAGTTATGCGTAGTGCTCATCCGGTCGTGGCTCGAGACGAGATACGGGGCTACTATCGGGATGTCGGCACGCCGGGAGGCTTTGCTGGTCTTGTTTTACCATTGTCGAAATGTCTTGATGTACCGGGATTCCGAGTCTGATCGGAGAGTCTCGGGTGAAGGTCTATTCCTTCGATGATCGCGAGAGCCTGTCATGGGCTAAGTTGGGACACCCTGCAGGTATAAACTTTCGAGAGCCGTGCCTGCGGTTATGTGGCGATGGGAATTTGTTAATGTCCGGTTGTAGAAAACCGAAGTTGACCTTAATTAAAATACATCAACGCGTGTGTTACCGTGATGGTCTCTTTCCGTGAGTCTGGGAAGTGAACACGGTGTTGGAGTTATGCTTGACGAGTTGCTATAGGATCACTTCTTGATCATACTTTTGTCGACCGTGCTTTGCCTTCTCTTCTCGCTCTCATTTGCGTATGTTAGCCTCCTTATATGCTAGTCGCTGCTGCAGCTCCACCTCATGCCTTTACCTTACCCATAAGCTTAAATAGTCTTGATCTCGCGGGTGTGAGATTGCTTTGAGTCCTCGTGACTCACGGATACTTCAAAACCGGTTTGCAGGTGCCTATGTTGCGAAAGCGGTGGCGCATCTAAGCTCAAGGAGGAGCTCGATGAAGATCTTGCCCTTTGGGTTGTTTCGTTCTAGTTGATCAATGAGTGGAGCCCGGTTAGGGGTCGATCGAGGTCCTTTGTCGCATTTGGGGTTCTTCTTTTATTTTGGTTCCGTAGTCGGACCTTGATTGTATCTGGATGATGTAATGCTTTATTCATGTAATTGTGTGAAGTGGCGATTGTAAGCCAACTGTGTATCTCTTTCCCTTATGTATTACTTGGGATGTGTGAAGATTACCTCACTTGCGACATTGCTTTCAATGCGGTTATGTCTCTAAGTCGTGCTTCGACACGTGGGAGATATAGCCGCATCGAGGGCGTTACAGTCGTCGCCCGGCTTCATCCCCTCACGGCCTCTTCCTTCCACCCTTCCGAGCATGAACCCCGTCCACGCGCTGCCCAACAGCTTTGACTTGAAGATGCTCCGACCCGCCGTGAAGGACGCCGAGTGGGAGTAGCCGTGCGGCGCCAAGAACAACGCCGACGCCACCATGAACGACGACCCCATTGCTTCCACGACCAGCGCTGCCACCAAGGCGACATCAGCGACCGGCAAGACCTGTGGATTATCCCAGGGATTATCTTGTGGCACGGGACTGATGAGGCGGGGAATGGAGGCCACGGCGAGGAGAGATGGGGCGGCCTGGGAAGGAGCAGCACCGCGAGTAGGGCTGCAAACGGGTCGAGTTCGAGGGAGTTGGGCGATAGAATGATGAAAAATCCTGACAACATATATGGTAATAAATTATCATATTCTCGTTTAATATATGTCAAGATCATTTAACATAATGATATTATTCTGAGCTATCGAGCTAAAATAGAGCGAGCTAGCATTGGCTCAAGTTGGACTCGTTTCTCGGCCGAGCTATAGAAAGTGTTCATACTCAGCTTGTTTTTTTCGAGTCGATCTCGAGTCGAGTCAAAAAACGAGTCTCGAGCTTTTTTTGCAGCCCTAGCCGCGAGATGGGGCAGCCTAAGGCCGACGATGACGTAGTCTCCTTCCAACTTTGTAGGGCCGACGAAACTGCCTAAAATTGAATCAAAACAACTTCAGGGGAAGATTTACCAAGTTGTGAGGACTTGAGGGTTAGAATCGTACCAAATTTGAGTTCAGGGTGGTATTTGTCCCTTGGGCCACATTTCAGGGTGAAAAATGGACTTGTTTCAATAAAAAAACAATTCTCGTGTTCAGAATTAAGCGGGCGGGCGGGCCTGGCTATTCGAGCCCAACTTATTGCCTCTCTTTTTTTTATCCACATGGCGGGAGGCTTTTCTTTTCTTCCTCGGCGAACCCAATCCAAACTCCACTCCACTCTTTCTCCTCTATCCGCCCGCCTCCGCCATGGCCACCGCCGCCTCCGCCTTCCTCTTCCACGCCCCGCCGCGCGGCCGCCACCACCACCACAAGCCCAAGCCCGCCTCTAGCTCCAGGCCCACCACCACCCTCTGCTCCGCCGCGCCCTCCTCCACGCCGTCCCTCGCCGACCAGCTGGAGCCGCTCTCCCGCACGCTGCTCACCGACAAGCCCACTCCCGCCGCCGACCGCGCGCAGCGCCCCACCCCGGAGCCCACCTGGGTCAACCCCTCCAGGCCGCGCCCCACCGTGCTGTCCCTCCGCCGCCAGCGCCGCCGCCCGGCCGCCTCCCACCCCTCCTCCGCCCCGCTCCAGCCGCTGCTCCGCGACCTGCGCGCGCTCCCGGAGGACGCCGACCTGGCGCCCACCCTCAGCGCCTTCTTCCCGCTCCCGGGCTCCCCGCCCACCTCCTCCGACGCGCTGCTCCTCCTCAACTACCTCCACCCGTCCTGGCGCAAGACGCTCTCCCTCCTCGCCTACCTCCGGGGCCTCCCCGCCGACGCCGGCTTCACCGTCGACACCATCCTCTTCAACGTCGCCCTCAAGTCGCTCCGCGCCGCGCGCCGCTGGGACGAGGCGGAGCGGCTGGCGCTCGACATGGTCGACTCCGGCGTCCCGCTCGACAACATCACCTACTCCACCCTCATCACCGCCGCCCGCCGCTGCCGCCAGTTCGCCAAGGCCGTCGAGTGGTTCGAGCGCATGTACTCCCCCGCCAGCGGCGTGCTCCCCGACGAGGTCACCTACTCCGCCGTCCTCGACGTCTACGCGCAGCTCCGCATGAAGGAGGAGGTGCTGGCGCTCTTCGACCGCGCCCGCGGCAGCGGCTGGAAGCCCGACCACGTCGCCTTCGCCGTGCTCGCCAAGATGTTCGGCGAGGCCGGCGACTACGACGGCATCCAGTTCGTCTTCAAGGAGATGCGGGAGGTGGGCATCAAGCCCAACATCTTCGTCTACAACGCGCTGCTCGAGGCGCTCGGCAAGACCGGCAAGCCGGGCCTCGCCCGCAACCTGTTCGAGGAAATGACCGCTGAGGGAGTCGAGCCCAACGCGCGCACGCTCACCGCCGTGGCCAAGATCTACGGCCGGGCGCGCTGGGGCCGCGACGCGCTCCAGCTCTGGGACCAGATGCGCGACAAGAAGATCCCCGCCGACAGCATCCTCTGCAACACACTGCTCAGCATGTGCGCCGACGTCGGGCTGGTGGCCGAGGCCGAGCAGCTCTTCGAGGAGATGAAGAACCCGGACCTCACCGACGTCCCCCAGCCGGACAAGTGGAGCTACACGGCCATGATCAACATCTACGGGAGCATCAAGGACGCCGACCGCGCGCTCCAGCTGTTTGTGGAAATGCTACAGAGCGGCATAGAGGCCAACATCATGAGCTACACCATCGTGATCCAGTGCCTCGGCAAGGCAAACAGGATACGGGACGCCGTGGAGGTGCTCGAGGCGGGGCTCGAGAGGGGCCTCAAGCCCGACGACCGGCTATGCGGGTGCCTGCTCTCCGTTGTCGCGCTAAGCACTGGGGAGGAGACGGAACTGGTGCTCGCTTGCCTAGAGAAGTTCAACGGAAACCTGGTCAAGCTGATCAGGATGCTCGGGGACGACAAGGTGGGCGCCGACGAGCTCAAGGAGCAGCTGAAGGCCGTGCTGAACGCCGCGGAGACCGAGGTGCGCCGGCCCTACTGCAACTGCCTGATCGACATATGCCAGAACCACGGCCTGCCTGCCCGGAGGCCGAGGGAGCTCTTCCGGCTCGCGCAGGGCTACGGCCTCTACTCCAAGCTCCACATCAGGAAGGACGACGAGTGGCTGCTGGACCTGCGGTCGCTCTCGGTCGGCGCGGCCAAGACGGCATTCGATGACTGGATGGCGGCCCTCTCGGAGCGCACGGCAATGGGCCAGCCCCTGCCACAGTCCTTCAATGTGTTCACCGGATCCAGCACCCACAAGTTCGCGCAGGGGCTGGCCAGCGCCTTCGCCGCCCACCTCGAGGAGGTGGCAGCGCCGTTCCGCCCGAGCGAGTCCCAAGTCGGCAGCTTCGTCAGCTCGAGGGACGAGCTAGTGCCGTGGCTGCAGACAAGCAGTTCATCGTCTCCGGTCGTTGCAGGATGATTGGTGGCTGAACATTGCTGCCATGGTTTTTGATGCTGAATGCTCCCAGTCCCATGGAGAGGGAAGGATGACTGAACTGGGCGTCTTGTCTAGTAGGCTCATCATCCAGTCAGTGCAGTGCATGCATTAGTTATTAGGAAGTCAAGTATGATCTCTGATCTCTTCTTCATAAGGAGTATGCAATGTAGTTCCTCCATACAGAGACACTGTCCAGAAACGATTGACCCGGTTCGTCGTACTTAGTTATGTAGGGTTATGATTCTGTATGAAAATTTTGAAAAGCAACTTCTCAGATACTTACAATCTCACCTTTGTGCAGTTCCGGGCATTCTATGTATATCTTGCAGATTCGATGACTGCCTCAAAAAAAAAATAGAGGGAGAGAGTTTAAGCTTGTGTTGATTTCGTCCCTGATATCTGACATCAGTTGTATCAAACTGTTAATTTCTATGGGGAAAATGCAGGCCCTGTAGAACTAGAGACTGAAAGCTTGGTTATATCTAGGGATGTCAACCAGCCCGTTTAAAGTCCACTTATGATATGATAGTTCAAAAAGGTTTTTTGTTTGTTTGAGGAAAATGAACTATCAAGCTAACAAATACTAACTAAACGGGATTGTGGACGCCATTTGTTTGCCACTTACATCCCTAGTTATATCTCTCAGGTTTCGTGGGAAATTTGTAGGCTCTGTAGAAGTAGAGACTGCCTGCCAGGTTGTGTTTGCTTGCGAACCTGCTTCAGTATCTGGTTTTTAGGGTTGCTTCAGTATCTGTTGGCACGAGAGCTGGTGTGTTGCCCTCTTCAGCCTTTGATTTTGGGAGCACGATCGCGGAACGATTGGTGGCTGAACATTTATGCGAAGGGTTTTGATGCAGGATGCTCCTAGTCCCGTGGAGAGGGGGAAATGACTGAACTGGGTGGGTTATAATGCTTAGTAGGCTGATCATTCAGTCAGTGTATGGTTGAAACTGCATTAGTACTGTAGTTTTTAGGAAGAGAAGTATGATCTCTGATCCCTTCATAAGGTTACCTATGTAGTTCTTCCATGCAGGGTTACTGGCTGAAAAAGGCGATCAGTTCGTCGTGCTTAGCTGTGGCGATGGCTCTGTATGCAGTTCTGAAATGCCACCTGCTGAGTACACTGTATATCTTGCTGGTTCGATGCGAGTTAGTCATGTTTCTTCATGGTCCATCTCCAACAGGAAAAAGGAGAGGGAGAGTTTCTTCCTGGACTGCTTGTGTTGATTTGGTCACTGATACTCCCTCCGTTCTAAAATAGATGACTCAACTTTGTACTAACTTTAGTACAAAATTGGGCCATCTATTTTGAAACGGAGGGAGTATGTGTCAACGTTTATCGCAAACGGTAGGGGCATTGACACTGTTAGATATGGGAAACTTGTCGGTCATGTAAAACTAGGGCTGAAAGCAGATTGTGTTTTCGTGCTGTTTCAGTATATCTGTTAACGCTGCTCAGCTCGTCTGTTGCCCTGTTTGCAGAGTGAACCAAAGGGGGTCATTCGGTGACGTTGCTGCCTGCTGCCGCACCGACAATAGAAGAGGAGCAGTGATTAACCAGCGACAATTAATATGGATAGGAGGGAGTATAGGTTTTTTCCAGCAATTTATCTATATGAAAAACATCATATATTTTTGTTCCTAGGAAGAAAAGCATGATGGATCTGTTGGTAAGGTTATGTGGTTGATTCTTCCATAGCTTGCAGAGTTACTGGCCGAAAATGACTGCCATTTCACGGTGCTTTGTCACGGCGACTGTTGTGCATGCAGCCCATTTTGAAATGCCGCTTGTTAGATACCATCTCTTCTCAGCTGCGTGCAGTGCAGGCGCTGCATGTACTATATCTTTGCTGATTCCACGCTGGCCTGTCAAGTTTCTGCTTAAACCCTAATCCCCAGAAAAGAAAAGAAAAGAAAAGAAAAGTTTGAGCAGCTTGTGTTGATGAAGGCCACTCACTAGTAATATCTGTCCTAGGCAGGCTATTTGTCAGTTGCTGTGGGAAATTCCTAGGCTCTATACAAGTAGAGACTGAAACAGAGGCCTCTGCCATGTTGTGCTTGCCTGCCTGACTGCTTCAGTAACAAAAATGCTAGACATACAAAGACTTACAAGTTTTTACACGTTCCTTCCATCTAATAACCAATCACAAACCTCCCCCCCCCCCCCCCTGATTTTCAGGAGAGTGGGCCGCCCCGCTCACCTATTGACCAATGAAGTTTAACCATCCTGTAAAAGCCTGTAAATCATTTGTACGTGTAGCATTGCCGAAGAGGAGCACCGATTAATCGCGCAGGGTGAGGATCTTTTCTTCTATCTACAGAGGAAACAGCAAAAGGAGAAAAAAAAAAGACGGCTGTATGGGCCTGGCCTCCGTAGGCTGGGTACTCACAAATGGGCTGGGCTTATGTAGGCCGCCCCAGCCCTTCTTCCTTCCCCGTGAGCCCCGCGAGTCCACCACACAAGCCACTTCTTCTTCCTCCTCCTCCTCCTTGTGTGCTGGCCGAGATCGGAGGGGATCGCCGAGCCGAGCAGAGCGGGGGTGGGAGGAGTAGGAAGGAAAATGATACTCGCCGTGCTCTTCGCCAACTCCGAGGGCAACATCCTCATCGAGAGGTACGTGCCCTCCCTCCCAGCCACCCCGAGATCTCGCGATCGCGAGCCGCGAGATCCGCCGCCTGACGAATCTCATCTCATCTCATCTACACGAGGAATCTATCTATCTGCAGGTTCCATGGCGTCCCGGCGGAGGAGCGGCTGCACTGGCGCTCCTTCCTCGTCAAGCTCGGCGCCGAGAACCTCAAGGGCGCCAAGTCCGAGGAGCTCCTCGTCGCCTCCCACAAGTACGCACTCACCGCTCCACTCCACTCCACTCCCTCCCCTCTCCTCTTTCAGTAACCAATCGCCGCTAGATGCACCCATCGATTGGGAGGAATCCAATTTGACGCTTCATTTCGGTGCTACTAGTACACGCACATGCTCCACACCAAATCTCAACTGCATTCTCATCCCAATTTAGGCAGGACTGGCTGAGCGAGTGGTGGAAACAGTATAGAGTTCTGACGCTAATTAAGCTGCTTTCTTAACTAAAATGAAACCTGCTTCTTCGTGTCCATCTCCACAACACATGAATTTGCCAACGTTACCAGTGCACTGATCCTTATTGTTTTGTTGGTGTTAGAGTACCTTTCAACAATGATGATGAAGCTATTGACGCTTCGTTTCATTGCTACTTTTACTTGCTAGTACAGTACACACATGCTCCACAACAAATGCAGATGCATTTTCATGCAGCCCATTTAGGGGCTAGTAGGTGCTGATTGCTTGGTGGAAACAGTTTAGAGTGCTCATTAACGCTGATAAGCTAATTTAACTAGATTTTAAAACCAGAGTTCCGGTCGCGTTATACACTTTTAAGTCCTATTTGATTAATTGCGGCGCTGGTTCGGAAAGCCTGCATACACTCTTTAGTTAACCAAAACGTTGTTGAATTTTTTTAACAACTGACTGGTCGACAGTTCCAAGGAGGTACAACCATACAAGTGTTATAGTTTACCCTGATTACAATACACAAGAGAAAATTATGTGAATATCCATTTTCTTATTGAAAAAAAGGCTCTTCACTGTTCATAAATATTCAGGCCTATTGTCATTTGATGAATGATGTGTGAATATTGTTCACATCTTTGGTACTGGATCAGTTTCTAACTACCATTGATGTACACCTGTATCTGTATGCTGGCTCTAGTAGTTTTTGCCCAATGGCAGATGTGCCGTTTCATGACTTGTTATTCTTATTCGAGTGGGCGAACTACGTCATTTTTATTCAGTTTGCTTTCTGCTATTTCCAAAGCCAGCATACTAAGTCATTTTTATTCAGTTTGCTTTCTGCTATGCCAAAGCCAGCATACTAAGTCAAATTTATTCTGTTTGCTTTCTGCTATGCCAAAGCCAGCATTGTGAGCATCAGTACACACAGTTCTCCAGAATTCCAAATAGACCACAGACATCCTTCTTTTTCTTTTTTAGAATAATAGGAGCCCGCAGGCCCCCAGTTTCATTGAGTGCAACAAAACTGAGTTTTTTTTTACATAGGTTCACTTTGTTCAGGAGTACCAGAGTAGCTACCCAGAATGAGGCACTTAACAGCAATACATCCCAGTGAAACAGCAGAATGAGGTACTTAGCGCCTATCTCCATCAGAGCAGTCCACCGGGAAGGTCAGACCTAAGCAACCTTGAGTAGTTTTCCCCGGCGACGATCCAGCAGTAGTAGACAGCCCAACTCAGCATGGACTGAGAATTGTCCATCAGTACCTTCTGTTGCTTAGCCACCGCGTGGATCTTGTTCCAGAGACATCGAATGCTTACCTATTTGCGGCCCACAGGAAAACTCATTACGTAAACTCCATATATAGACCATAGTCCAGCTGCATAAAAACATTTGCAAGCATAAGCTCATTATCCATTCAGCCACACTAATCAATCTGTTCAGAGATAGATACAGGTGTTAGTCCACCATTATAGACATTCTTGATTTGTTATTTGGGGACAGGATTTGTATTATTAGCTGTTGATAGCCCAATAAATTGCAACGATTCTTTATGAAAATTAACCTTTAGGCATCCCTACAACTAACCATATGCTAGAGGATTTGAGCTGCTACAACATATGCATCTTGAAGTACAGTTCCATGGTTGCTATGAGCCTATGACTTCATATGTCTGCCCTTTTAACTCCTCGTCCATAAGTATCTGATTGTTGACACTTTCCCAGATGTGTGTTTACAGTATCTGATTGTTGACACTTTCCCAGATGTGTGTTTACAGTATCTGATTGTTGACACTTTCCCAGATGTGTGTTTACATGAATTGTTGACACAAGCCTGTATCCGTATGTTGGTGGCAGTAGTTGATGCCCAGTGGCAGACGTGTGTTTACATGAGTTGTTATTCTATTCAAGTGGGTGAATTAAGCCATTTTTATTCAGTTTGCTCTCTGCTATGCCAAAGCCATCATTATGAGCCATCACTGTATTACATTTTCCCAGAATTACAAATTAGCCACGGACTCGATTTGTTATGCATCACTAGGCCTTTTGGGGCACCAATTTTATATTATTAGCCCAGTAAACTGCAAGAATTCCTAAGATTGACCTTTAGGCATCTGTACAATCAGCCATATGATAGAGAATTTGAGCTGCTACATATGCATCTTCAACTCCAGTCCATGGTTGCCATGACTTCAATCTGAACCAAGCATATGTGCCTTTTAACTCCTCATTTAAGTATCTAATGTTGACACTCTCCCAGGTCAGTCTCCATTGTGTATACCATGATCGGAGACGTCTGCCTGTACATTGTTGGCAAGGATGAATATGATGAGCTTGCTCGTGAGTACTGAGTTTCGAATTTTCCCGTTGGAAGACCTTTTCAAACTTTCATTACTTGACCTCACTTATTCCCGGCTGCTATTTGTAGTGTCGGAGGTGATCTTCGCTGTTACGTCGGCGGTGAAGGATGTCTGTGCGAAACCACCCACCGAGCGCCTCTTCCTAGACAAGTACGGGAGGATCTGCCTGTGCCTCGATGAGATCGTTTGGCAGGTAAGCTTCAATCTAATAATTTTCTTGCCGTGTTGTTTCAAAAAAAATATATTCTTGCCGTGTAGTAGCAGTTACACATGCCTTCGCCAATCGCCGGAGAGCGACTTTTTTGGTGCTCCCGGTAATGGAATGCAAACTGGTTAACCTATCGCTGTCGGAGCGATAACACCAGTATCCGTCCGGTGGCTGGCCGTTGTGAATCCTTTCTTTCTTTGAGCTGCTGTTGATGTGGTGCTCTGTTGTTGGGGATGGTGCATGCAGGGGCTGCTGGAGAACACGGAGAAGGACAGGGTCCGGAGGCTGATCAGACTGAAGCCGCCCGTGGAGCCATGATTTTTGCAGTTGAGAGATGGATCCTTCATGTGTATGTATCGCTTTGTTAGAGCCTTGATGACAACTCACCAAACACTTGGCACTTGTGTGATTCTTCTGTCCATGCCTGTACTGTGTACAACAATTTCTTTGATGGAAATGTGATTTCGTATACGGTTTCAGTTTCATGGCATGTGATTTGTAATAACCTAGTAAAAATTCTCATCAGTTCATTTCCTGCTCATGCGCACGGAAAAATGTTTGGATGAAATAAAAAGCCTTCAAACACACACACACGTTCGCGAGTATATATACAGTTAAATAAATTGCAACATTTTTTTCCCTGTTTGGAGTCAGAAAAGAAGAAGGAAACTTAGGGCGTGTTTGGTTGTCGTGCGCTACAGTACCTGCATCGCATACGCTTATCCACTTAGCATGGCTCTAGAAAAACAGTCTCATATGCGACACTCTGCGAGCTGTTTGGTTGCCTGCATATGAACTTCCTGCATTAGGAGATCAACTTTGGCACGTTATTTGGTTGCCTGCATTGTCTCGGCGCATGCAATTACACGCTGTTTGGTTGCCTGCATGGGGTATGACTAAGAGTTAGCACTTGCACTTAGCACACAGGGTTAAAAGCTAGCAGAGGAAGGGGGAGAAGAATGCAGTGTGCGCCGGACCATGGCGACTACAGTGGATGGTGGCCGTGGCACCGTGTCCAACATGACGAGCATGGAGTCGTGGACGAGCGACCCCGTCGGCAAACTAGTTGCAGTGCTCGCGCAAAGACAGTGGACAGAGGAGGAGAATGCAATGCTCGCACCATGGTATCGTCAGTGCAGTGGACGAGAAAGGAGGCCGACATGATCGATGCCGGGAACGACTCCACTGTAGTAGGGCGAGAGAGAGGAGGCCAAGATGATCGATCCCGTTGGCGGCGCGGCGAACTGCAGTGTGCACGAAGGCAGAGGACACAAGAAAGCAGTGTGCGCGCCATTGCGGCGTCAGTGCAGTAGGAGGACGATAGTGAGTAGGCCGAGATGAGCGACGCCGAAAATGACTCTAGTGTAGTAGGACGTGGGCAAGGAGATCAAGGGGAAGAGCTTCGGCGTCAAGAGGAACGAATAGGAGAGCTCTGAGTAGAGGACAAAGGAGCTCGGCATGGCAGCGTCGGTGCAGTAGACTGCTGTTCATAGAGAGATGAAACTACGATCGTCAAATCCAAAAACTTACAACACGAATGTTGTGAGGGACTGCAAGATTAGGCTGCTGCTCAAAGGACGACGAACCTGACAAAATTCGTCCAGAATAGCTCCAAACGGGAACACGAGTTCAGAACATACGGCCGACGAAACTACGAACCGATCGCCTGAATGGAACCGTAGCATCGAGGTGCATCTTTTTCGTGTAGAGCTTACCTCGAATCGAAGCACCATTGTGTAGATTAGAGGGCAGGGAAGAGAGGAGATTAGTGAGAAGCTTAATGGAGGATGAAGAAGACACCATGTAAACACCTCGCATCCCTGCCGTTTCTCCTCGTGCAGGAGCCCGCTCTCTGCGCTTCCGCCCGGCCTGACTCGAGGCCAATTTGAACGTTTCCAGTGAGCCAGGCCCAGAGTTGCTTTAAGTTTCGTGCTATGCAGGCCCAATAGTAAAACCAGCCAACTACATAGCTCGTTCCCTTTCCCGCGCAGGCCTGGTTGGGCCTTATGCAGGCAACCAAACACGCCCTTAGAACCACAAAAACGTGCTCCTTCCGGTTCTTTTTATTATGCATATAAGATGATTTGCCTGAAGTGAAACTTTGTAAAGTTTTTACAAAAAATTATCAACATTTACAATACGAAATCAACATCATTAGATGCGTCGGGAATTTAATTTTTATATTGTATAACTTTCGTACTTGTAGATGTTGACATTTAAAAAAAAAATAAATATGGTTAAATATTACGAAGTTTGACTTGAGATAATTCTTATGTGTAATAAATGTAGAGGTAAAAAGGAGCAGAAGGAGTATATAGAGTTGTTCCTCGACCCACGAAACCATTCCACAAGGTGAGAGAGCCACCACCCCACCCGCCAGGTGGGACCCACCCACCGCATCCAGAGCTGTCGGCTCGCTCCAGAAGGACCTTTCCTCCCTTCCACGTCTCAACACCAGAGATGACGTGTCATCAAGTCAAGCTCCCACCCGTCCATCCCGTGGATGCGCCGAGCGGCAGAGCACAGCTTTCTGTAGCCACCTCGCTTCTCATCTTCATGTTTCAGGCAGCTTCGTCAGGTCAGTAGGTGTGTGAGCCCAGAGAGGAAGAGACCTGCTGGCCGGAGACGGAGACGATGGATCTTGTGAACGGCGTGCTCAACTGGGCGGCGATGCCCGCCATGGTCGCCTCCCTCCTGCTCTTCTACCCGCCATACTACCTCTTCAAGCTCTGCTACTCCTTCCTCTCCTACCTCTTCCCTGACGACCTCAAGCGCAAGGTCGTCCTCATCACCGGCGCCTCCTCCGGCATCGGCGAGGTCAGCACACCACATCTTCCTCTGCTTCTTGCTGTTACTGAACCAACCAGATCCTTTTGGTCTTGCTCTGCTTCTTTCTTATCTGCTCTTCATATTAATTGTTAACTCCAAACAACTTAATTAGGATCTTGTCTTGTGCATGCAGCAACTGGCCTACCAGTACGCCACCAAGGGGGCGTGCCTTGCCCTGGTCGCAAGGAGGGAGTGGAGCCTCCGGCAGGTCGCCGACCGCGCCTTCGACCTCGGCGCGCCGGACGTCATCATTCTGCCCGGCGACGTCGCAGACCCCGACGACTGTAACAGATTCGTTCAGGCCACAATCGACCACTACGGACGATGTAAGCCAGTCTCCGTCACACCTAACCTGGTTTAACATATTTCTTCCACAAGCAGTCATTCATTTGGGTGCAACATACTTGACATTTACACTTGTGTGTATTAATTTAATTTCAGTGGACCATCTTGTGTGCAATGCTGGAATTGCGAGCGTGGGCGCTTTTCAGGAGATCCCCGACGTCACTAACTACAGCTCGCAGCTTGTAAGTGACGCCCATGATTCATTCTGCCTTGATTAAGCGATCGTTGTTGTCGTAACAGAGGCTCCCATGAGTGTCAAATTAAAGTAACATATTGTTTCCAGGATGTGAACTTCTGGGGTGCAGTTCAGTCCACTTTTGCTGCTCTGCCCCATCTTAAAAGGACCCGCGGGAGGATCGTGGTCACCGCCTCCGCAACCGGATGGAACCCCGTTCCGCGCATGATTTTCTATAATGTACTACCCAACTTGGTTTATTTCATCATTTAAGTGGAGGAATCGATTACGATGAGCCGAGTCTTTAGTACTACCACTCATGTTTGTTTCTGTTTTAGGCCGCCAATGCCGCACTGATAAACTTCTTTGAGACGCTGCGGTCGGAGCTTGGTAGCGAAATTGGCATCACAATAGTGACGCCCGGGTGGATCGAGTCCGAGATGTCCAAGGGCAAGTTTCTCAAGGAGCACGGCGGCGTGGAGGTTGATCAAGAATATCGAGATGTGAGGACACTTGCTACCGTTCACACTTTTCTACGTTTTGGCTAAATTTCTGTTACAACAATCAAACAGTTTTAACATAAAAATTTATTGTGATCATCTGCCATCTGGAGTTATGGGCACAAAAAGATATGGAAAATAGTTATCAAATTAATTAAGTTGTCATCTAATACTTGCACCAAGTTCAATGGCATCTAAGTATATATTATCTGACCATGTCGCCCTTGCTTATTTTCTAGGCCCAAATCGGACTCTTCCCAGTGGAGTACGCGAAGAACTGCGCGAGGGCCATGGTGCAGGCAGCTCGCCAAGGTGACCGTTACCTCACCGTGCCGTCATGGTTCGGAACAATGTACCTGTGGAGGGTGTTTGCGCCGGAGGTCGTCGAGTTCTGCTACCGCCTCCTGTACATGCACGGCCATGGCGGTGGCGACCAGACCGATGCGCCGAGCAAGACGATGGCCCAGGGTGGCGGGAAGCAGATGCTGTACCCCTCCTCGCTGCGCTCTTCGGAAGTAAAAAACGACTAGGAACTTGCTATAGTTCGCATCCTTTGATCGACGTGGATCCTGGTGTGCAGGCTAGTTAAGCTTTTGGTGTGGATGCTACTGCTAGCTACTCCCTCCGTGCCATAATGTAAGCGTGCCATAATGTAAGACGTGGCATAGTGTCAAAAAACGTCTTGCTTTACTTTGTGGGAGTAGTTTGTAACCCTGAATAAGCTGTGTTCTGTGTTTGCACTTTGCAATATTAGTGCTCTGTTGTGTGTTTGTAATATTAGTTACAAGTTTGAGAGTGCGTGTGGATCGACTCGTTGGTGTCTTCGGAATAATGCTTTGCACTACTTTCCCTTTCTCCTTGGGACTTGTTATATCAACTTGTTAATTGTCCGTGGGTTGTCTGCAATGTAGGCAATGTGGGGATATATATTCTAGTGGTTTAGCATCAACATACATATTCTTTCTCCACTCCCTCGCCTGCTGGGCAATGTGGCCGCTATGCTCGCCTCGTACATATTCTTTCTTCACTCCGCCTCGATCGTGGGCAATGTGTCCGCTAGGCTCGCCTCGTGTTGGTTGCCCTCAGCCGTCTGTCGCCCTCCAACCCTCCCCGAGGTCGATGTTTGCAGACTAATAGCTCCGTCCTGGTTTATCAGTTCCCTTTCGTATTTAATGATAAATTTTAATCATAGATTTAACTAATAAAATGTTAATGGATGTTAGATTCATCTTTGAACATAATTTTCAATGATATAACTTTTAATAACATGCATTAATATTTTGTTAGTTAAATTCATGATCAAAGTTGGATACAAAATACGAATGGATCAATAAATTAGGACGGAGGTAATAGTTGACTAGTTCCTGAAACCGTGACCCCACGTCAGTGCTCAAGACCTACTTGTTGTAAGCCGGTTTGCTTCAGAGTTCACATAACGGATTTCTGAATTTGGTACATGACCCAAGACACACTCCTGCTGCGCTACCACTATTATATGTATGCTATTCGTTTCTGAATTTTGGTGCACAAAATGATCACATGGGTAGACAATAAACTTGAGCATTAGCCACTGTTACTTTCCATATATATAATAACGATAAGCGATACATTTCTTTACGCTTTGCAGCCAGAGGTTTGGACTTCACATGGATCAGTGGCGGATCCAGGATTTTTCACTTGGGTGTTCAATTTTTTTTGCATGTACAATATCTAAAATGTTCACGAAGCTACTAAGAATTTTTTTTTACCATCATAATGATAGTATCATACAGAAATAACAAAAACGAAGATTATTTACTACACAATCATACAATATGTCATGGCCAAAAACAAGGCATGGTGTCATTATCCTTACTTGTAGAAAAATTATTGAGCAGAAAATGTAACAAAAACCATATTTCAAGTAGGGATCCTTTACTTGCAGCCACTTGGGTCGTGTGGGATAGACTGTCAAAACTTATGGTTGTTGGACTATACGAATTAACATGTGTTTATTGCACAAACTACACCACATTCAATACATGTACGTAGTATACATCATATATAATGAAAAATCTTGCCAAAATAATTGGGTGTACATCTGTACACCCATGCCCCCACATGGATCCGCCCCTGACATGGATTGATGCAACTATTTTTGGAGATTGTTGGTGCAATAATTGACCCCTTTGTGTTTTGGAGTTTGTTGACATAAATAGTATGTGACTTATGTGTTTGCTAGTGCACAGAGTAACAGGTCACTGAAGTCATGAGGAGTTTGATGCAAACAACGAAGGTAATCTCTTGCGTTGCAGTGAAGGTTATCATCGAAGATAATGATAACAAGAGTGACCCCTCAAAAATTCCTGACGTATAGCTCTAGTGCATCTGTTGCATGGCAATCCCTACTCCTCATGTTGACATCAATTGATGGGCATCTCCATAGCCCGTTGATTATCCTCGTTAATGTGAGACTTTCTCCTTTTTTGTCTTCTCCACACAATCCCCATCATCATATTCTATTTCACCCATAGTGCTATATCCATGGCTCACGCTCATGTATTGCGTGAAGGTTGAAAAAGTTTAAGATTATTTAAGTATGAAACAATTGTTTGGCTTGTCATAGGGGGTATAGAAGTTAGGAACATCTTTGTATGACGGAAATGAAGCATAGCCTAACTATATGATTTTGTAGGGATGAACTTTCTTTTGCCATGTTATCTTGAGAAGACATGATTACTTTGATTAGTATGCTTGAAGTGTTACTATTTCTTTTATCAATATGAACATTTATTTTGAATCATTTGGATCTGAACATTCATGCCACAATAAAGAAAATTACATTGAATTATGCTAGGTAGCATTCCACATCAAAAATTCTCTTTTTATCATTTACCTACTCGAGGACGAGCAAGAATTAAGCTTGGGGATGCTTGATACGTCTTCAACGTATCTATAATTTTTGATTGTTCCATGCTATTATATTACCCTTTTGGATGTTTATGGGCTTTATTTTACACATTTATATTATTTTTGGGACTAACCTACTAACTGGAGGCCCAGCCCGTATTGCTGTTTTTTTTGCCTATTTCAGTATTTCGAAGAAAAGGAATATCAAACGGAGTCCAAACGGAATGAAACCTTCGGGAGCGTGATTTTTGGAACGAACGTGATCCAGAGGGCTTGGAGTGCAAGTCAAGAAGCAGCCGTGGCCTCCACGAGATAGGAGGCGCCCCCTATAGGCGCCCCGCTCATGGGCCCCTCAGCGTCCACCGACATACTTCTTCCTCCTATATAAGCCTACGTACCCGAAAACATCCAGGGAGCCAACGAAACACAATTTCCACCGCAGTAACCTTCTGTATCCGCGAGATCTCATCTTGGAGCGTTCGTCGGCGCTCTGCCGGAGGGGGAATCGACCACGGAGGGCTTCTACATCAACATCCTTGCCCCTCCGATGAGTTGTGAGTAGTTTACCACAGACCTACGGGTCCATAGTTATTAGCTAGATGGCTTCTTCTCTCTTTTTGGGTCTCAATACAATGTTCTCCCCCTCTCTTGTGGAGATCTATTCGATGTAAACTCTTTTTGCGGTGTGTTTGTCGAGATCCGATGAATTGTGGGTTTATGATCAAGTTTATCTATGAATAATATTTGAATCTTCTCTGAATTCTTTTAAGTATGATTGAGTTATCTTTGCAAGTCTCTTCGAATTATCAGTTTGGTTTGGCCTACTAGATTGATCTTTCTTGCCATGGGATAAGTGCTTAGCTTTGGGTTCAATCTTGCGGTGTCCTTTTCCAGTGACAGCAAGGGCAGCAAGGCACGTATTGTATTGTTGCCACCGAGGATAACAAGATGGGGTTTATATCATAT
The DNA here is from genome assembly GCA_021437245.1 of Aegilops speltoides. Lineage (NCBI taxonomy): Eukaryota > Viridiplantae > Streptophyta > Magnoliopsida > Poales > Poaceae > Aegilops > Aegilops speltoides. The sequence goes on along the minus strand of CM038145.1, from coordinate 524,372,506 downwards.
TGCTTGAGTTTATCCCTCTACATCATGTCATCTTGCTTAATGCGTTACTCTGTTCTTTATGAACTTAATACTCTAGATGCAGGCATGAGTCGGTCGATGTGTGGAGTAATAGTAGTAGATGCAGGCAGGAGTCGGTCTACTTGTCATGGACATGATGCCTATATACATGATCATGCCTAGATAATCTCATAATTATTCGCTTTCCTATCAATTGCTCGACAGTAATTTGTTCACCCACCGTAATAATTATGCTATCTTGAGAGAAGCCACTAGTGAAACCTATGGCCCCCGGGTCTATCTCTTCTCATATTTGCTTCCAATCTACTTTTATTTGCATCTTTACTTTTTGCATCTATATTATAAACTACCAAAAATATATTTATCTTATCATATTATCTTTATTAGATCTCACTTTCGCAAGTGGCCGTGAAGGGATTGACAACCCCTTTATTGCGTTGGTTGCGAGTTCTTTGTTTGTTTGTGTAGGTGCGTGGGACTTTTGAGGAGCCTCCTACTGGATTGATACCTTGGTTCTCAAAAACTGAGGGAACTACTTACGCTACTATTGCTGCATCACCCTTTCCTCTTCAAGGAAAACCAACGCAAGCTCAAGACGTAGCAGCTAGTGAGACCAAGCCATCGACCGTGTCATGTGCTAGTCTAGTCGGCTGCGCGTCCACACAACCCTTTCGACTAGGGACCTTTTAGGACAGTCATCATACAATGCATAGTCCCACAAACAAGTCACGTACTTGCTGATACACATCATTGATAATGTCCAAGGACTATCTTTATTCATAAACACATAGGAAATATCATCATACATGATAGCCTCTAGGGCATATCTCCAACAGTTAACTCAAATGAGCATGCTTCTTTTTTCAAGTAAATCATCATACATGGTTTTATGTTGTTACTTTATGTTAATGTTAGCTATTAATTTAGCCAAAGTTCTTGCTTGTAATTATGTGATTTTATGACTCTCTAGTCAAAATGGAACCAACGAGAAGTTTTGATTAGAGATTTAATTAAAAAAATGTTATAATGGCATATGATGATATTCTGACCAACATTGATTATTTTCATGTGCCATTCATGAATATGGATAACAATAAAATTTAAGCATCTCTTTGATTCATCTCATTGCATGGTTAATTCATGCTTGATGTTTTGTTGTGATGCTCATATTGTTGTCTCTTTTTAGCAATGAACATTAATAATGATGCCAAACTTTCATTTATATGAGATGTTATGTTCACTTCTCCTACTTAATTATATCATAGCACACATGAATGCTAAAGTGCCAAGCTTGCTAGGGTAATGACCATCATGATGTGACGTGTTGATTATATATTTGACCAATGTCATTTATAATCATATGTCACACTTCACTTAAGTGGCAAGTTTGTCAGTATCACGTGGCTCATGTTATATTTCCGACTTACGTTGTTTATAATCATTTGTCACAATTCATTTGTTAACAAATAATTCTTTGTGCTTTTATTGTTCTAGATAAGATTAAATAACATTTTGGTCACTTGGGCTTGATTCAGGGGATAAGCAACTCATCCGGCCACTCCCATTGCTTCTCGACACCGGCCATGGTGCTTAAGAAGAGGCCATCTGCAAGAGCTTTTCGTCGTGCTCAAGATCGATGGGAGGAGACCGTCAGCAAATTCTGCAAGGGAGATTCAGAGAAAGGGCGGACGTAGAGGAGATCTGCAATAGGTTTCCCAGCTTGCAGATGTGCGTTGACCACGCTAGGGGCCTCATCGCCGTGGCTACGGATGTTGAGAAGAAGACGATGTTCCCGGGCGGTCGTGGAATTCCTCTTGTCGTTGTTTTCCTTTGGGCTATGAATGAAGCGGAAAACTCACCAGATCCGTGTCAGCATGCTAGGTGGTATGAGTACCGCTCCCACTGTCGCGCCCCTCCAGCTCCAGTGGAAGGTCTTGTCGGCGTCGTGGTTGTTGTACCAGATGCAGTGAAGCAGGTGATTGTCCACTCTGACAACGAGGGAGAGAGCAGTGAAGATGAGGAGGAGGAGGAGGAGGAGGAGGAGGAGGAAGAGTCCAATGAGGGGGAGGTGGAGGATGACAGCGAGCAGGAACAGCTGGTCGTGGAGGTGGAGGACGACAACAAGGGGGAGGTGGCACAACAGCTGCCTGCCGACGACGACCTCTACATGGTGGCACCGAGGATCCCGCAGCTCGGCGACATGAGAATGCCAATCGAGGCGGAGGCCTACATCCGCGTCGGCATTCGCCACTCTGACCGCATCAAGAAGATGAAGGAGATGCAGAAATGAAGAAATGCGGTGAGTGTAAGTTAGATAAGTGTCAGTGTTTATGTTCAGTATGTTGAACCTATTATGTACTGCAGCTATTTAAGCAATGTCAAGTTGTTATGTACAGGAAGTGAAGTTGTTATGGAAGGAGATGTTTAATTAAGTAGAAGTGTTTTCCTCTCTGTTGCATTCCAAAAAATTATAGTAGCAGAAGAGAGGACACTTCTCTCTATACATATAGTAGCTAGCGTCGATCAAGCACGGAGGTAAGAGAGGACACTTCTCTCTATTAGCTAGCTAACACAATATGAAACCCTTAAATTAACCCTCCAAAACCCCTAAACACCCCCTTTAAAAAACACCAACTCCTGCCAGCTGCTGACACGTGGAGGCCTTTTGGTCCCGGTTGATATTACCAACCGGGACTAAAGGTCCTCCTGCCTAGGCACCTGTAGCGGCCACGTGGATCCCCTTCTGTCCTGGTTCGTAAGTGAACCGGGACTAAAGGGTTCGGGCTTTAGTCCCGACCCTTTAGTCCCGGTTCCAGAACCGGGGCTACAGGGCCTCTGGAACCGGGACAAATTGGCCGTTTTCTACTAGTGGGCCCCATTTCCCATTTCGTCCAGACCCCCAAATTTCTAAAGATGGCCCAGTTCATAATAATACTTGTCTCATTTTTATCATAAAGATCGTAGTATAAATCACGTACACACCAACCTGACAAAACGGAAAAGAAAGTAGTAAAAGCCATTCATAGGAAATCATGTAACATGGGGCTGGATTTGATTTTATAGGGCTACCTATAACCTGCCATGCTAGGATATGTGCACTCGCAGAGTCGCATGGTTACCCTGTGAGCCCGCTGTTCGGATGTCCTCTGTCACGAGGCAATCAGAATGAGATGGAAATTCAGTTGGATTTCTGAAGAACAAGATTCATTAAGTTTTAAGAGGATTGCATAATTCAACCCCGAACTCCCGCCCTAGTATAATTTACAACCCCGAATTCCAATACCGGTCAGAACACAACCCTCAACTCTCAAATCCATCTAAATTACCCCATCACTTGGGTTCTAACCGGTTTTGACCCAGTCAAGCGGTTTTGACCATGTTGACTGCTGACTGTGTGTGCACTGTTCATAAAATATTGTGTGTAAATCTGAAAATTCATTAAAAATTTACATTTAAAAAATAAAAAACATAGGAAATCCAAGAAAATAAACTGGTTTGCATTGTTCAGAGATAGAGTGTCCATGTTGAGATGGTTGAGCCGTCCTACACTCTTTTGATTAGACCAACACCCGATGCCTTTCTCCCAGCAATGATTGCTTTCTAGGTAGCCGAAGCTCAAGCTAGGGCAGTAGCGTTAAGGAAGTCAGTGTGCGGATAATATTTCCTTTGCAGGACTCTTGCACATAATGACTCCTGTCGTGGAATAGTCACGTTAGATGTCCTCGTGAAAGGACTTAGTAGTGGAGCCATCGCGACTAGGAAGCTTGAAGGGGTTAAATCGGGACAAGGGACACGAGAGAGTTTATACTAGTTCGGCCCCTTACGGTGAAGGTAAGGCCTACGTCTAGTTGGTTTGGTATTGATGTTTCGATGACCAGGGAGCGAGATATGCTATGCCCGGCTCTCGATGAGTTGTTTGTTCCCTAAGTCGCCCGCAGGTCGTCCCCTTATATACACGGGCTGACACATGCGGCTTACAGAGTCCCGGCCGGCTTATAAACAGAGTCCGGCTCGGTGACCAGTTAAATCTACCTTACATTACAAGTCATGTCATCATGGTGGTTTACTACAATGGGCCTAAGGGCATCTCCAGCCGTTGGCCCCCCAGGGGGCGTCTAAAAGCGCCGCTTGGGGGTGAGCCGGCGAAAAAAAAGGCCCTGGGGGTGAGTCGTCGCCCAGCCGTCGACCCCCAGGGCCGCCTACAGGCGAGTGTAAAAAAAAGGGGGGGGGCCCGTTTGGTGAAGATATGACAAAGAGCAGTTAAATTTCGTCCGAACATGGCGAATTTCGCCAAAGGAGGCCAGCGCATGTCGTGGCGCCGGATGTTCGCTGAACAGAGCGAGACTCGAATATGCGGAGCGAACGGCGGCCGAAGCCGTTGGCCGCCGCCTCGTCCCCTGGGAAGTGTTCTGCCATGGCGTCGGCGACGGCGCGCGGGAGAGGCAGGGAGAGGAAGGGGCTGGACGGCGGCGAGGCGGGCGGGTGTGGGCACAGGAAGTGGAGTGGAGGCCGCCGGATTTTATAGCCGGGGCCGCGCGCTGTATCTGCGTCTTGAGGAGGAGAGGCATCGGCGCCGCCCGTGACGCTGCGCCGCCGTGAAGAATCAATGGCAAGGCTGACGGCGGCAGCCTTGCCATTGATTCCAGCAAACCGAGGCCGTTAAGGGAAGACGAGTGCGGGTCGCGACGCTGCTGGCCCGCGGCTTCTTCGCTAAAACAACTTCGCCCGGCGCCCGGCGCCCCAGCCGACCGGGTTCGGGCTGGGTCCGTCGGCGCTTTTTGCCCAAGCCGGCGATTTTCGGCGTCCTGGGGGCGCGACTGGGCCGTTTTTTCGGCGCCGGCGCGAAAAAATCGCCTGGGGAGGCCTTCTTGGGGGCGCGGCTGGAGATGCCCTAAGCCTCCCGTGGGCTTTAAGCTCTTTATTGAACCGCCATCTTCATGCTTGGTCTTGGGCTTCCTCTAATGAGTACTCTTTGCGTAACCCGACCCCTCCTGGGCGGCTTACACAAATAGTCATATCCCCAACATTAGGCCCCAGATTAATTTGAACTTGTTCATGTCAGTCTAAAAAATATTTCTAAAGAATTAAATCTTCAGTCTTCTGACTATATAGACGGTTTTTGTGAACCCGCCATGACGTCATCTCCTGGATCCGTTTTAACTCAACGTGACGTCATTCTTTCCTTTAACTCATTTTTTATTCCACCGAATCCTTCAACGGATCTCTTCTTTACTGACTACTCCGAAAATCGAGGCGTCGGGGCCGCTGGATAATAATTGTTATCTCCTCGTTTCCCGCGCCTTCTCAGTCATCTTCTCCTTATAAATAGCCACGACTTGGATCCTTTCCTCTTTATCCTTTCAGTCATCTTCTTCCTCTCCTCTCTGCCGCTCAAGCTCCGCCGCCGTCACCATCGACCCCCTCGTCTTCGTCGACTCAGGCCGCTGCATCAACCTGACTGTAACCAGAGATCGACGGCGAGCCTCCGCAGCTCATCCTCATCCATGAGTTCCCTTCTTCTCTTTTCTTAGATCTATCTTGATGCTCTTCCAAGTTCGTCGAGTTCATCACCGCCCCATGCAAACCCTTGCTAGTTCGCACTTCCACAGCCTGTTTAGATCGTGAAAACTGTGCAGAACTGCTGCGGTAGTTGTTTGCGTTGATCTTGTATAGAAATAGATCTCATTTTTCTTGTTTGGAAACCTCCTTTGAATGCATGAACTTCTCTGCCCTGTTTTTAGGTCTAGAAATTTTCTCCTTTAGAACAATAGTTTGATCCATAATAAAGGCTGCTGTCTGTGAAACTTGTTTCTATCACCCTTTCTTCTGAAAAACTTACTTCATCACCACCGTCTAGGCGTCCGGTTTAAAAATCCTTGAATGCCTGTTGATCCTCATAGCGGCTTAAACTTTACTGCACAATCACCCTTATATCATTAGGCCCCTTGCTTAAGCCGCTATTTTAAATAAATCTGAATATTTCTCCCAGGTTAAATGTGAACCGGAACTTTCTTGCTTTGTCGTAGGCCACTGCTGTTATGGCTCCTAAGGCAGCCAAGACCCCTGTGACTTGCAACTGGGTTCCATCCACAGTCACCAAAAGCAAACTTGCCGAGTTTGTAACGTCTGGCCATCTGCCGAAAAAGGAGGTCATGTCCTACCGTGCCCCTCACCCGTCTGAAGAGATACCTCAACCCAAAGATGGGGAGGTAGTAGTTTTCACAGACCATATGAACCGGGGATTTGCCCCTCCTGGCTCAAAATTCTTCAGGGAAGTTCTGGACTTTTTTGACCTGAGGCCTCAAGACATTGGACCCAATTCCGTGTCCAATCTGTGTAATTTCCAAGTCTTCTGCGAGGTATACTTAGGAGAGGAACCAAGTCTGCTGCTGTTCAGAGAGCTTTTTTACTTGAACCGGCAGAATGAGCGCGCCAACGGGCCTAGTCTTGAACTTGGCGGCATCTCAATCCAGCGGCGGAGAGACTGCCTTTTTCCTTACGCTGAGCTGCCGAGTCACCCCAAAGACTGGAACCAGACGTGGTTCTACTGTCAAGACACCTCTCCGGCTAACAAGAAGTCTCTGCCCGACTTTCGCGCCCTGCGTCTTGAGTCCAATCATCATCTGGCAGACAAGTTAACTGCTGTTGAGCGCCTGCCTCTTAACCCCACCATCAAAAAGATCAAGGCCCTTTTAGGCAACGAGTTAACTGGCATTGATTTGGTCCGGGTCTGTGTCACCTGGCGGATACTACCATTAAGCCGCCGCTCCAGCTTAATGTGTACTTACACAGGCGAAAAGGACGACTCAATGCGTCATAGTCCTGAGGACTTACTAGATGATGTGGTAGATGCTACAGTCCAATCACTATTGAAGGAGGGCACTGTAACCAGTAATACTTTCAGTTTGCTTCCCTTTTGCAAGAAGAACCCGGCTCCTGCAGTAAGTTACTAGTCTTCACAAATACTCTTTAATATGTTACCTTCTGGTACTTATGATTCCTTGTCGTTTTCCACAGGCCGATGACAACTTCTGGAAGGTCAAGTATGACCATGAGGCTGCAAAACTGGCCCGGGCGGCTAAGAAGACCGAAAAGAAAGCCGCCAGGATGGGTACCTCTAAAAAGAAGAAACCTAGCGCCTCTGATATGCTTAAATTGGACGACTCTTCTTCACATGAGGAAGAGGTAATCTTTTTGATTTTCTTTAACTCCTTTGCCGTTACCTTACTGACATTTGATCCTTTCAGGAGGATACTGGGAACAGTCAAGTAGCTGGCGAAGAGGTAACTATAATTTCCTCCGACTCAGAGCCTTTGCCAACACAAAGAATCCGAAGGGTGACCCGGAAAGTAAGGTTTTCACACCCTCTCGCTTACCAAGATCCTCAATTTCTTTTGAAGCAACAGCAGCTTGAGAACCGGCGGCGGACTCGGGCCAACCAGGACGCAGAGCTTTCCTCCGCCTTACCCGATGTAACCAGGAAGCGTCGGACCGAGGTTATCTCCGACTTACGTTTTGTTTTACCCTTGATGGGTTTGATTCGCCAACCTCTCAATTCATCTGACTCCAACTATCAGGATACCTCCCCTTCTTCTGATGAGTCAATGCAATCGAACATGCCGGCTTTCAAAACGGCTCCCGGGTAATATAACCTTTCCTACTTTGAGGTTATCCATACTTATACTTTGATACTTATCTTTCCACTTTGTTTGACAGCTTGCAAGTAAAGCCCAGCAAGAGGGCGAAGAAGAATAAGCCGTCCCAAGACCCGGTGGTTACTGAACCGGTGCTTGACTCATCCGTTCCAGACAGTTCCACTCATCAGCCACCGCCTGAACCGGCTTCTGACATTCCGGAGCCAACCTCTGACCTGCCTGCAGAGGACGTGATTCACAACTCGGATGACCCGGAAATCCCTAGCCCGGCCAAGACGGCTGGCGCGGAAGTTGAAATAGTGAAGAGCCAGTATGTTGAGCCGGGCCGGCCTACTGCCCTTGCTCAATGCACCGCCAAGGAAGAGTTTGCCCAGCGTCGGAAGTCCAAACAAGACATCACTGATTACTCTCACCTAAGCATTGGTGACATAGTCTCGGGCTATCTGAACCAAGTACACAGTAGTCGTGACCTGGAAATTGACATGGTGAAGCAAATACAGCATAAATCTGAGGTAAAATTTAAGCTTTCACTCTGAATCTTACTTACTGTACCAGCCCCCAAGTCTATTGCTTATGAATGAATATGCTATAGACTTAATAATCTGCTAGCTATTAGTTTTGTCCGGTTTAAATTGAATATGTTTAACCCGGAGATAACATGAAACTTTAAATTTGGGTTACATTAGCCCCCAAGTGTCAAGTACCTTTACTTGTAAAGTGCTTGAGACTTAATATGTGTGACTTGGTAAAATAGACTAAAGATTCTTTAAACATACATTAGCCCCGAAGTGCCAAGTATCTTTACTTGTAAAATACTTGGGACTTAAATGTTATCTTACCAAGATTCTTACCATAACCTGATGTCAATACAGGCCACCGTAAGTCAATTTGAGGCGGAGATTGCCGATTTGTAGAGCCAGTTGAAAACCCAAGAGCTCGAAGCTCAGAAAGCCAATTCCAAGTTTGAATTCATTGTCTCTGAACAAGAGAAGTTGAAGAAAAATTTTGAATCGGAAAAGAAGGCTTGGGTTGATGAGAGGGCTTCACTGGTGACCCGGGTTGAAACAGCGGAGGCATCTCTCGCCGAGGCAACAAATGAGCTATCCGACTTAAAGCGGCACATATCCCAAATGGTCTCAACTATCTTTGGTAAGCCGCTCATAAATATTGTAATCCTTCAAGAGTTGTCGTAATAGTTGCCTCTGGCTTACTGTTATACCTGTGAACATGCAGGCCCCAGGAGTACCAATCTGAAGGAAAATATGCTTGTCAAGCTTAAGGCAGTGTACACCTTGGTAGAGCAGTACAGACTCGGTCACGGCGTGTGTTGACCGCTGTGGCTTTATCAAATACCTCTCCCCGGCTCCTGCAAGACGTGTTGAGACATCTGTCGGTGCTACCTCAACGCATTCAAGACTTAAGGCGGGCATCCATGAGAGCCAAGGCCGTGGCTGCGTTGAGTCGGGCAAAAGCATGGGTACTAGAGCTTGACCTTGCTGACCTCTCTCTTGGATATCCAAGTCTTAAGGAGGATGGCACTGCTTTTGGCGAATAGGACTTCACTGCCTATGTCAAAGTCATACGCCCTCTGGCGACTCTCATTGGGGAGGATACTGATCTCACCAAGTATTCGCCGGGTTATGGTAGCGAGAACCGGAGAATCCCAAATGTCCCATATGACCAAGTCAGCCTGCTCCCTCCAACGCGTAAGCATACCTTTGCCCCTGAAGTGGACCCGGCCAGTTTAATAGATGATGAAGCTGAATTTGAAGCTTTGAGCGGCATTGACTGGGCCTCGTCCACCTTCCAGGACACGACAACCGAAGGAGAGGCGGGGAAGGATAACCCGGAGTCATCAAGCCAGCCGGAGGAATGAGCCGCCAGCCGGGTTATAACTTGGCAAAAAACAATGCCTCACTTATTCAGACTCGGGGAGTCTTGTAATAGGATAGAAAAACTCCTTAATGCCTGTCATGCCTTATGGTACTTATTGCTTTTGTTAAGCCGCCAGTACTAGATTCATCTTGCCTATGTTAATCAAGTGTTTCCTTGATCCTTCACCTTGCTCCGTTTTAACCTGCACGTAAAACAGGCAAGGCTTTCCTGGACGATTCATTGCACCAGTGGGTTATAGAATATTGATAACCCGGACATGATCAAAAATCATATGTATAAGCCGGTTCATGATTAGTTAAAACATAATCATAACAGCATACCTGTGACCCTTTTTGATAATCTCTCCGGCTCATATAAGTTTTTACCTGGCACTTGTTAGAACCTGAAGTAAATATATAACCGGAAAGATCAAGAACCATCTCCTCAAGAAGGTTTCAATGATAGTGAAAATAAGCATACTTGCAAATGTTCACAGGCTCCTGATTCGAATACGATCAGAAAACTGTTCCAAAGGGGTTAAGCTAAGATTCGGATACGATCATATAGCCCCCAGTGGCTTTGGCGATGCCGATCAAGTGGGTATCGACAGCTATGTTCTCTTTGGTTCGAATACGACCTATGTTTGAACAGGAAGCCCCCAAGTGAACATAAGAGTTGTTTAATGACGCTGATTCGAATACGATCCACGTTAGACCCAAAGGGGTTAAGCTATGATTCAAATTTGATCAGGAAGCCCCCAAGTGGGTTTGGCAATATGCCGATCAAGTGGGTATCGACAGCTATGTTCTCTTTGGTTTGAATACGACCTATGTTTGAACAGGAAGCCCCCAAGTGACCAAGGCTAGATTCAGATATGATCATAAGCCGGACCAAAGGGAAAGCCGGATTCAAATATGATCCGCCCCCTGTTGGCAGTGTCCATCACCTGATAAAGAAAACATGAAACTTTCTTTATGGGAAAAAAGGACAGAGGTCCTGCTTTATTGCTTTATATAATATGTACATTATAGAAAGTATCTTAAGAAGTAACTTAAGTATAGTAAGGCCGGAGATGAGCTATATTCCACGGCCGGCGGGTCTCCTCCTCCGATTTAAAGGAGTCCTTGCGCTCTCGAATATCGATGAGATAATATGACCCGTTGTGCAGATTCTTGTTGACCACAAAGGGTCCTTCCCAAGGCGGGGATAGCTTGTGCATATCAGACTGATCCTGGATGAGCCGGAGCACCAAGTCGCCTTCCTGAAAGGTTCTGCTTTTAACCCGGCGTCTGTGATAGCGGCGCAGGTCTTGCTGGTAAATCGCCGAGCGGGCTATTGCCAATTCTCGCTCCTCGTCCAACAAGTCAAGTGCATCCTGACGAGCCTTTTCGTTATCCGCCTCAACGTAAGCCGCCACACGGGGTGAGTCATGCCGGATGTCACTTGGCAGGACCGTCTCTGCTTCATAAACCATGAAGAAAGGTGTGTATCCCATAGATCTGTTAGGCGTAGTGTTGATGCTCCATAACACGGAGTGTAAATCCTCCACCCAACAACCCGGAGTCCGTTGTAAAGGGACCAAGAGCCGGGGCTTGATACATTTTAGGATCTCTTGATTAGCTCTCTCGGCTTGACCATTGGATTGAGGATGAGCAACAGCCGAAACATCAAGATGGATATGTTCTCTTTGACAGAACTCTTCCATGGCACCCTTAGAGAGATTAGTGCCATTATCAGTTATGATGCTATGTGGAAAACCAAAACGAAATATCACCTTTTTCATGAACTGAACCGCCGTGGCTGCATCACATTTACTGACCGGCTCTGCCTCAACCCACTTGGTAAACTTATCCACTGCCACTAGCAGATGTGTCTTTTTGTCCTTAGACCTTTTGAAAGGTCCAACCATGTCAAGCCCCCATACTGCAAACGGGCAAGTAATTGGGATCATCCTCAACTCTTGAGCCGGCACATGAGCTCGTCGTGAGAACTTTTGACACCCATCACATTTACTGACCAAATCCTCCGCATCGGCGTGAGCCGTCAACCAATAGAAACCATGACGAAAAGCCTTGGCCACGAGGGATTTTGACCCGGCATGATGGCGACAATCTCCTTCATGGATCTCAGGAAGTATTTCTTGGCCTTCTGCAGGTGACACACAGCGTTGAAACGCCCCCGTGATGCTGAGGTGATGTAACTCGCCGTTAACAATTGTCATGGATTTGGAACGCCTGGCGATTTGTCTCGCCAAAGTCTCATCCTCCGGCAACTCACCCCGGGTCATATAAGCCAGATAAGGCACCGTCCAATTCGGGATAACATGAAGAGCCGCCACCAGCTGTGCCTCCGGGTCTGGCACTACTAAGTCTTCCTCAGTAGGTACCTTGACAGAAGGGTTATGTAACACATCAAGAAAGGTGTTGGGCGGCACCGGCTTACATTGGGATCCCAACCGGCTTAAAGCATCAGCCGCCTCGTTCTTCCTTCGATCAATGTGCTCCACTTGATAACCCGTGAAGTGACCAGCCACAGCATTTACTTCACGACGATAAGCCGCCATGAGGGGGTCTTTGGAATCCCACTTGCCTGATACTTGTTGAGCCACCAAATCTGAGTCGCCCAAGCATCGTACCCAGCTTAAGTTCATCTCCTTAGCCATCCGGAGACCATGAAGTAATGCCTCATATTCAGCTGCGTTATTAGTACATGGAAACATAAGCCGGAGTACATAACAAAATTTCTCACCTCGAGGGGAAGTTAACACCACTCCAGCCCCCGAGCCTTCTAGCTCCCTGGACCCGTCAAAATGAATAGTCCAGTATGTGTTATCCGGCTTCTCCTCAGGTGCCTGCAGCTCTGTCCAATCATTGATGAAGTCCACCAAGGCCTGAGACTTAATAGCTGTCCGAGGCATGTATATCAAGCCATGGGGCCCAAGCTCGATAGCCCACTTGGCGACTCGTCCTGTGGCCTCTCTGTTCTGAATGATGTCTCCCAAAGGGGCAGAACTTACCACAGTTATAGGATGGCTTTGAAAATACTGCTTCAACTTCCGGTTTGCCATGAACACCCCGTAAACAAGCTTTTGCCAATGCGGGTACCTTTGCTTGGATTCAATGAGCACCTCACCGATATAGTAAACCGGACGTTGAACCAGATGTTCCTTACCGGCTTCCTTACGCTCCACCACGATGGCAACGCTGACGGCTCGTGAATTGGCAGCCACATATAATAGTAAAGGCTCTTTGTCAATCGGAGCCACGAGAACCGGTGGCTCAGACAGTTGTCTCTTTAAGTCTTCAAAAGCAGCATCAGCGACCTCACTCCAAACAAAAGTGTCAGTTTTCTTCATCATCTGATATAATGGTAGGGCTTTCTCACCGAGCCGACTTATGAACCGACTTAAGGCGGCGACACGACCCGCCAGTCGCTGAACATCATTGATGCACGCTGGTTTAGCCAGAGAAGTGATCACCTTAATCTTCTCGGGGTTAGCTTCGATGCCTCTGTTGGACACCAGAAAACCCAAAAGCTTGTCTGCAGGAACACCAAACACACATTTGGCCGGGTTAAGCATCATCGTGTAGACCCGGAGATTATCAATGGTCTCCTTTAAGTCGAATATCAAGGTTTCCTTTTCTCTGGACTTCACCACAATGTCCTCCACATAAGCATGGACATTACGCCCAATTTGGTCGTGCAAACAGTTCTGCACACACCGTCGATAAGTCGCCTGGCACTCTTGAGCCCAAATGGCATAGATACATAACAGAAGGCTTCAAACGGAGTGATGAAAGCCGTCTTCTCCTGGTCCTTAACTGCCATCTTAATCTGATGATAACCGGAGTAAGCATCCAAAAAAGCTCAAACGCTCACAACCTGCCGTAGCATCAATGATTTGATCAATACGGGGAAGAGCAAAAGGGTCAGCTGGACAAGCCTTGTTTAAGTCTGTGTAGTCCACACACATCCGCCAGGTGCCATTCTTCTTGAGGACGAGTACCGGGTTAGCCAACCACTCCGGGTGAAAAACTTCAATGATAAACCCGGCCGCTAAGAGCCGGGCGACTTCTTCCCCAATAGCTTTCCGTCGTTCTTCATTAAAACGGCGAAGAAACTGCCTGACCGGCTTATACTTTGGATCGATATTGAGTGTGTGCTCAGCGAGTTCCCTCGATACACCCGGCATGTCAGAAGGTTTCCATGCAAAGATGTCCCGGTTCTCACGGATGAACTCGATGAGCGCGCTTTCCTATTTGGGATCCAAGTTGCTGCTGATGCTGAATTGTTTAGAAGAATCAGCCGGGGTAAAGTCAACAAGCTTTGTCTCAGCTGCCGACTTAAACTTCAACGCCGGGTCATGCTCTGTAGTTGGCTTCTTCAGGGATGTCATATCTGCCGGGTCAACATTATCTTGATAAAATTTGAGTTCCTTGCTGCACAGGCCGACTCAGCATAAGCCGCGTCCCCTTCTTCACACTCCAATGCTACCTTACGACTGCCATGTACAGTGATGGTGCCCTTGTAACCCGGCATCTTGAGCTGTAAATAAACGTAACATGGCCAGGCCATAAACTTAGCATAAGCCGGCCGTCCAAACAGAGCGTGGTATGGGCTCCTGATCTTGACCACTTCAAACATCAACTTCCCAGCTCGGGAGTCATGTTCGTCTCAAAAGCCACCTCCAGCTCAATCTCGCTAACCGGGTAAGCCGACTTACCAGGACAACTCCATGGAAAACAGTGTTGGATGTTCTCGATTTTTATCACCAACCCCATGCTGCCGAAAGGTCTCGTAGTAAAGGATGTTGATGCTACTACCCCCATCCATGAGCACCTCGGTGAACTTATACCCACCAACCTGAGGCGCCACTACCAAAGCCAACTGACCCGGGTTATCGACCCGCGGAGGATGATCCTCCCTGCTCCATATGATGGGCTGCGCTGACCACCTTAAATAACGAGGGATTGCCGGCTCAACGGAATTCACAGCCCTCTTATGAACCTTCTGGTCACGTTTGCACAAGCTAGTGGTAAACACGTGATACTGTCCACCACTCAACTGCTTCGGATGGCTTTGATAACCCGACTGTTGCTGCTGTTGTCCACCTTGACCAGACTGCTGCTGACTGTTGCCAACCGGATGCCCCTGAAAACCGGAATTTGAACCGCCGCCTAGGCCATGAAAGCCGCCGGCCCCTGAGCCACCACCAGATCCTTGACCACCGTCGAAGGTGTTGGAGTTTTTAAACGCCTTCATGATCGCACAATCCTTCCATAGATGTGTGGCCGGCCGCTCCCAGGTGCCGTGTCTCGGGCAGGGCTCATTGAGTAGTTGCTCCAGCGATGGGCCTGACCTGCCGGATCACGGCGGTTTACCCTTACGTCTCGGATTGTTACCTCGTACATTGGCATTGGCCACAAACTCCGGGTTACCGTCCGCCTTACGCTTATTGCCGCCATGAGTCCCCGGGGTATGCTGCTGACCCTTTCCATTACCGTTCCTTTTTCCCTTCCATGTCTTCTCATTGTCAGCCGCGGGATCCTTGGTACTATCAGAATATGCCGATTGGGTCATCTCCTTCCATAGGAAGAGCCACTAAACGCGCTGAAGCTGCGATCAAGTTCTCCATGGGGTTGGAAAAGTGACTCGGTGGGATCGGCACATAACGCGGCGGTGGCATGCTCACGTGAGGCGGCACCATATCCCTAGGCTGAGCTGGTCCTCCTGTTCCGACTGTCATGAGCCGATCGGCCTCTGGCGGGTTACTAGGGCCGGCTCCAGGTGTAGCAAAGAGAACCCGGGGGTCGTAATTCGGAGGTAGACGGGACTGCGTTTTCTGATGTCTCCTCCTCATTACCTCATTGGATGCATTTAAGCTCATCGTGAGCTGGTAAGCTTCTGACTGCAAACGTTGTGCCCGGGCGTCGAGAGCCGCCCGCTCCGCAGCTAGTCTAGTATCCTCAGCTGCTAAAGCCTCCTTGGCCTGAGCTATCTCCTCACGCACTTGCGCTACTGCTGCGTCATGCTCATCTTTATCTGCAGGAATAACCGTGGCGGTTAACAGGGCCGTAAGCTTGTCCATGAGGTCCATCAGCACCTGAGCCGGTGGGCGCACGGGGCCGCCTGCCCCGGCTGCTCCTGATTCGGACGTGATCGCCGCAGCTGCTGTAGAGTTTGAGCCGGGCTGAGTTCCAGCCATGAAGATTCCGGCCCATCTTGGCGGCTCATAGGGGTCCGGAATACTGATGCCATCGGAACAGCCCCCGAGCGCGCCGTCTTGTACCTGATACAACGAATCTGTCGAGCCGGCGGATGAATCACCGTCTGAAAGGACGGCTGTCTCACCCCCATCTTCAGATCCAGAAGTTCCTCTCCGTGGATGCAGCCCACGAAGGCACGCCTTATGACCGGCTGAGTCCGGGTCTTCCTCGCACGCTGAGTCGTCTCGACGAGGTCGGAGCAGTTGTCCGGCTCAGGGCCCGGCTCACTGATCCGGCCGATGAAGACGTGGATTCCGCCGAAGGGGACCCGGTACCCGTACTCGATTGAGCCGGCGTCGGGACCCCAGCCTTCGTCGTCGATGTAGATCTTGCTGCGACGACTCTTGGTCATCCGGCCCACTACGTACCCCTTGAGCCCTTCGAAGTTGCCCTTCAAGAACTCAAATCCACCGTGTGCTGGCCCCATGGTGGGCGCCAACTGTCGTGGAATAGTCACGTCAGATGTCCTCGTGAAAGGACTTAGTAGTTGAGCCATCGCGACTAGGAAGCTTGAAGGGGTTAAATCGGGACAAGGGACACGAGAGAGTTTATACTAGTTCGGCCCCTTACGGTGAAGGTAAGGACTACATCTAGTTGGGTTGGTATTGATGTTTCGATGACCAGGGAGCGAGATACGCTATGCCCGGCTCTCGATGAGTTGTTTGTTGCCCTAAGTCGCCCGCAGGTCGTCCCCTTATATACACGGGCTAACACCTGCGGCTTACAGAGTCCCGGCCGGCTTATAAACAGAGTCCCGGCCAGTGACCAGTTAAATCTACCTTACATTACAAGTCATGCCATCATGGCGGTTTACGACAATGGGCCTAAGCCGCCCGTGGGCTTTAAGCTCTTTATTGAACCGCCATCTTCATGCTTGGTCTTGGGCTTCCACTAATGAGTACTCTTTGCGTAACCCGGCCCCTCCTGGGCGGCTTACACAAATAGTCATATCCCCAACAACTCCGGTTTTGTCAGAAGGCGCCAGCCATGTTTCCCACGCATTGCAAGATTGAACATGTGCATGTCTTGGGCAGAAATCACATACTTGACCTAAGGACGAAATCAATTCACGATCTTACCTGGTCTTGAAAAAATTTCACATAACAGACCGTTTTGTGCCGCGGCTGACAGCCGGGCGCTGCATTGCACTATGCAGCGCCGTTGTCTTAGGTGTCGCATGCCCGGCCAGCGTGGTAGCCCGGGGCCAGTGGCGGCCCCACAGCCAGCCGTGCAGTGCCCAACGCATAGGCGCCACACTTGTAATGTGCAGCGCCAAGCGCTTAGGCCTCACACTTGTAATGTGCAGTGCCCGTTACTTAGGCGCTGCACAGTCAGTTTGTCACTTAGGCTGGCCCCACCCTCTCTCCCCTCCTACCCCCACCCCCACACACCCCACCCCACCCAAACCCTGAGCCTTGCGGCCCTCCTCTCTTCCCCTCTCCCCCCTCTTAAATCCTTCTCAAATCTTGCAAATCCGGAGTATTTGACCGTGGATTTCAAAGCCAACCCCTCCCTTAAGGTAATCTCCTCCGATCCCCTTGTTTTCATCCATAGGAATTGTCACATTTGCTCAAATCTTGCTACTTTGGGGAGACCCTAGTTTTGGCTTGGATTTGGATATCTGTGTTGAATCATGTTATGTTTCTTTGCTAATTTGGTATGGTTAGGCTTAATACTATGCTAGGGTTAGGGTTATGTGTGTTTGATGTTGGTGTTAGGGTTATCCTATGCTTAGGGTTGAGGTTATTGTTAAGTGGGGGTTAGGGTCATTGTTTCATATATATATTAGGGCTTATGTATTTTGTGCAAATATTTTGTTAAGTACTTACTTGATATATGTGTGTTTTTGATTATTGTAGGGATGGGAAGAACATGTGTTTATGTTCATCATGTGGATAAAGAGGCCTTTTTGAAAGGCAATGTTGAGCCGAACCCGGATGAGCTTGACATGATGTTTGAGAGTAGTCCTAGCTATGTGGATGTCTTGGAACAAGTGAGGAAGGATTTGAGTTGGATGGACCCAAGTGACGTTGTTGAGTTCGAGGGAAGGCATAATGTTGGTTCTGGAATGCACATCCGTTGGAAGACAATGCGTGTGAACTCCGAGCAACGTTGGGTTGCATACAAGGAGACGGTTGCGAATCTCTAGACAAGGTTCTATAGTTATTTGCCTCCGAGAAGGTTGAGTCTAGTTTGCATTTGGATTTGAACCAGAACCCCTCCCTGTTGGTTGCTAGTACTCCCCCACCCATGAACCAAGATCAAGTTAGTGAACCTCATTTGACGCAACAAGTTTGGCCAACATTGAGCCCGGTTTCAAATAAAAAAATGAAGCTTTTGAAGAGGACAATTATGAGTATGAGGAGGATGCCAACGAAGTTGATATCCATGACAACAATGTGGGTGATCTCGAGCAATATCATGTGCAAGAGGCAATGGACCAATCCATCCCTTTTTTCGTGCATATGCATCGGACTCCGATGACGATGGTCCCGATGAAGAAGTTGATGAGGAGGGGTTCACGCCCAAGGAGGCCCAAGCATTTAAGAAGGTATTCGGGCGGGATCACAAGACACCATTGTTCAAGGATCTTAGTCTCGCGGATGAAGCCGTTGTAGATGGTGGCAAATGTATATGTCTTGGAGCTAGGCCAAGTTCTCACCGTGATTTGGAAGACGGCAAGAACGGGATATATCCCGGTTGTGAGTTTCAATCCTTCTTGGAATTAAAGATGTGGCTCGACAACTACTCGGTTACACATTGTCGTCCACATAAAGTGGCCAACTCGGACGTCAATGTGCGTTACACGGTTAAATGTGAAGTGCCAAGATGTCCATGGATTGTGCGTGCAAGGCCATGGAAAGGAGGTCCCACTTGGCGCATAGTGAGTTGTACACCAAGTCACATGTGCCGACACAAGAATGTAGATGGCGAGCTTGTGTACCAACAACACAGACAACTCACGTCCGAGTTCATCGCTTACAGGTTATCCAACCAAATATCCACACTTCCAACAATGAGCATCAAGAGTGTCATTGACCTTGTGAAAGCCATCTTTCATTACAAGGTGAAGTACGGCAAGGCATGGAAGGCGAAGCAAGCCGCATTCAAGATGTTGTATGGCAATTGGGAGGAAGCATACAACCGACTCCCTAGGTTGTTGTTAGATATGGACGCCACAAACCCAGGCATGGTTCACGTGGTTGAGCCTCATGGGAACCCAACATTGTTTCACAATGGGGCGACCGTCCGAGTATTTGGCCGTGCATTTTGAGCCTTTGAGTAATGCATGATGGCTTTTGAGCATTATCGGCCCGTCATCGCCATTGATGACACGTTCTTTACCGGACAATACAAGGGCACTTTATTGGTTGCAATAGCAAGTGATGCCAATAACTGGGTGTTGCCTTTGGCTTTCACTTTGGTTGAGGTGGAGAACAATGATAACTGGGAGTGGTTCTTGCGTCAACTGAGAACAAGGGTATTACGGGCTGAAAGGGAAATTTCTGTCATATTGGATTGCCATCCAGGAATTCTAAATGCAATGGTGGTTGACATTCCCGGACATACAAAGTTGCACCATCGAGAAGATGTCCAAAAAGACCAATATCAAGATTGTCTTAGGCGGCAGCGGCGGTTCAAAAAGGCTTGGAGGAAGAGCATCGTCAGAAGGAGAGGATGGAGAGGAAGAAACAAGAGGAGGAGAGGGCACGCCAAGCAAAACTTACTCGTGAGGAGGAGAGGGCAAGAAAGCTTGCAAAGGCTCGCGAGGTGCGAGAGGAGGACTCGGCACGTGACAAGAAGGGGAAATGGCCTCGCCCTACTCAGTAGGGACTTCGCTTCGGTGCACTCGTCATGAAACCGGATGTATCCATGCCGTATTTGTCAGGAACTTTTGATGTCTACTACACAACCTTCTTCTTGTAGACGTTGTTGGGCCTCCAAGTGCAGAGGTTTGTAGGACAGTAGCAAATTTCCCTCAAGTGGATGACCTAAGGTTTATCAATCCGTAGGAGGCGTAGGATGAAGATGGTCTCTCTCAAGCAACCCTGCAACCAAATAACAAAGAGTCTCTTGTGTCCCCAACACGCCCAATACAATGGTAAATTGTATAGGTGCACTAGTTCGGCAAAGAGATGGTGATACAAGTGCAATATGGATTGTAGATAAAGGTATTTGTAATCTGAAATTATAAAAACAGCAAGGTAGCAAGCGATAAAAGTGAGCGTAAACGGTATTGCAACGGTAGGAAACAAGGCCTAAGGTTCATTCTTTCACTAGTGCAAGTTCTCTCAACAATAATAACATACTTAGATCATATAACAATCCCTCAACATGCAACAAAGAGTCACTCCAAAGTTACTAATAGCGGAGAACAAACGAAGAGATTATGGTAGGGTACAAAACCACCTCAAAGTTATCCTTTTTGATCGATCTATTTAACAGTCTGTAGTAAAATAACATGGAGCTATTCTTTCCGTTCGATCTATCATAGAGTTTGTACTAGAATAACACCTTAAGACACAAATCAACGAAAACCCTAATGTCACCTAGATACTCCATTGTCACCTCAAGTATCTATGGGCATGATTATACGATATGCATCACACAATCTCAGATTCATCTATTCAACCAACACAAAGTACTTCAAAGAGTGCCCCAAAGTTTCTACCGGAGAGTCAAGACGAAAAACATGTGCTAACCCCTATGCATAGATTCCCAATGTCACGTAACCCGCAAGTTGATCACCAAAACATATATCAAGTGGATCACGTGAATATCCCATTGTCACCACAGATAAGCACGGCAAGACATACATCAAGTGTTCTCAAATCCTTAAAGACTAAATCCGATAAGATAACTTCAAAGGAAAAACTCAATCCGTTACAAGAGAGTAGAGGGGGAGAAACATCATAAGATCCAACTATAATAGCAAAGCTCACGATACATCATGATCGTGCCAAATCAAGAACACGAGAGAGAGAGAGAGAGAGAGAGAGAGAGAGAGAGAGAGAGAGAGATCAAACACATAGCTACTGGTACATACCCTCAGCCTCGAGGGTGAACTACTCCCTCCTCATCATGGAGAGCGCTCGGATGATGAAGATGGCCACCGGTGATGGGTTCCCCCTCCGGCAGGGTGCCGGAAAGGGCTCCCGAGAGGTTTTTGGTGGCTATAGAGGCTTGCGGCGGCGGAACTCCCGATCTATTGTGTTCCTTGATGTTTTTAGGGTATATGGAGATATATAGGCGAAAGAAGTCGGTCAGGGGAGCCACGAGGGGCCCACGAGGGTGGGGGCGTGCCCAGGGGAGGTGGGTGCGCCTCCCTGCCTCGTGGCTTCCTCGAAGCTTCTCTGACGTGCACTCAAAGTCCCCTGGATTGCTTCCATTCCAAAAATAACTTTCCCGAAGGTTTCATTCCGTTTGGACTCCATTTGATATTCCTTTTCTTCGAAACACTGAAATAGGCAAGAAAACAGCAATATGGGTTGGGCCTCTGGTTAATAGGTTAGTCCCAAAAATAATATAAAAGTGCTTAGTGAAGCCCATAAATATCCAAAACAGATAATATAATAGATGAATGCTTCATAAATTATAGATACGTTGGAGACGTATCAGCATCCCCAAGCTTAATTTGTGCTCGTCCTCGAGTAGGTAAATGATAAAAGAAAGAATTTATGAAGTGTGAATGCTAGCAGGTGCGCAAGTTTGATCAATGATAATTACAATCACCTTTTCTAGCATGATTATATGTCATAACGGTAGTTCATCTCATAAAACTTCTCAAGATCAAGTAACAAGCTATTCACATGTTAAACCATAGATCATAAACATTCTTGAAAACTAGCAAACTTCATTCTTAGTCATCAAACAATTACAATTCATCTTATTTTCAGGAAGGGTCTATGTCAAAGCTTTGATTTAGCAAACTCCACATACTCAACTATCATATAGTCTTCCATGATTGCTACCACTCAAAGCATATTATTAGAACAAATAGCATCCATCGAACACAGAGAAACATAGGGGCATAGTGTTTCGCCTCCCAACTCACTTATCATATAGATAATTGTCAACAATAATAATTCATGATCAAATATATTTGCATGGTGATGACCCACAAGTATAGGGGATCTATCGTAGTCCTTTCGATAAGTAAGGGTGTCGAACCCAATGAGGAGCAAAGGGAAATGAGAAGCGGTTTTCAGTAAGGTTTTCTCTGCAAGCACTGAAATTGTAGGTAACAGATAGTTTTGTGATAAGAAGCTAGTTTTCATCACGCTCACATGATTCGCGTTCGGTACTTTGATAATTTGATATGTGGGTGGACCGGTGCTTGGGTACTACCCTTACTTGGACAAGCAACCCACTTACGATTAACCCCTATTGCAAGCATCCGCAACTACAAAAGAAGTATTAAGGTAAACCTAACCACAACATTAGACATATGGATCCAAATCAGCCCTTACGAAGCAACGCATAAACTAGGGTTTAAGCTTCTGTCACTCTAGCAACCCATAATGCATCTACTTATTACTTCCCAATGCCTTCCTCTAGGCCCAAATAATGGTGAAGTGTCATGTAGTCGACGTTCACATAACACAACTAGAGGAAAGACAACATACATCTCATCAAAATATCGAGCGAATACCAAATTCACATGACTACTAATAGCAAGACTTCACCCATGTCCTCAGGAACAGACGTAACTACTCACAAAGCATATTCATGTTCATAATCAGAGGAGTAATAATATGCATTAAGGATTTGAACGTATGATCTTCCACCAAATAAACCAATTAGCATCAACTACAAGGAGTAATCAACACTATTAGCAACCCACAGGTACCAATTTGTGGTTTTGGATACAAGAGATGAACTAGGGTTTGAGAGGAGATGGTGCTGGTGAAGATGTTAATGGAGATTGACCCCCTCCCGATGAGAGGATCGTTGGTGATGACGATGGTGATGATTTCCCCCTCCCAGAGGGAAGTTTCCCCAACAGAACAGCTCTGCCGGAGCCCTAGATTGGTTCCGCCAAGGTTCCGCTTTGTGGCAGCGGAGTTTCGTCCCGTAAGCTTGCCTCTGATTTTTTCAGGGTAAAAGCCTTCATATAGCAGAAGATGGGCACCGGAGGGCCACCAGGGGGGCCAGGAGACATGGGGCGTGCGCAGTGGGGGTGGGCGCGCCCCCCACCCTCCTGGCCAGGATGTGGGCCCCCTCTAGTGCTTCCTTTGCTCAATAATTCTTATTAATTCCAAAACTGACTTCCATGGAGTTTCATGATTTTTGGAGCTATGCAGAATAGGTTTCCAATATTTGCTCCTTTTCCAGCCAGAATTCAGCTGCCGGTATTCCCCCTCTTCATGGTAACTTTGTAAAATAAGAGAGAATAGCCATAAGTATTGAGACATAATGTGTAATAACAGCCCATAATGCAATAAATATCGATATAAAAGCATGATGCAAAATGGACGTATCAACTCCCCCAAGCTTAGACCTCGCTTGTCCTCAAGCGGAAGCCGATATCAAAAAATATGTCCACATGTTTAGAGATAGAGGTGTCGATAAAAATAAAATACGGACATGAGGGCATCAGATCATTCTTATAATAGCAACATATATAGATTTTGTTATATGATTTCTTGTGCTCAAGTAACAATCAATTCACAATGTCAAGTATGGTTCAGAAACTTCACTGGGAACTAACAAACGATAATCTCAGTCATTGAAGCAACTACAATGTATCATAACATCAAAAAGAGTCAAGAATAGAGCTTTTTAGCAAGTCCACATACTCAACTATCATATGGTCTTCTACAATTGCTAACACCCACGCAATACTTGTGGTTATGGAGTTTCAACCGGACACTGAGAAAGATAGGGGCTTATTGTGTTGCCTCCCAACGTATTCACCTTTGGGTGATGTCAACAATAATAATTCATGCTAACTTACATCCAATTGGATATATATATCAAGATCTTTCAAACATGAGGAGCTTGCCAAAGGATAAAATGAAAAAGGGAAAGGTGAAGATCACCTTGACTCAAACATAAAGTAAAAACATAAAATAAAAGATAGGCCCTTCGCAGAGGGAAGAAGAGGTTGTCATGTGCTTTTAGGGTTGGATGCACAAAATCTTAATGCAAAAGAACGTCACTTTATATTGCCACTTGTATATGGACCTTTATTATGCAGTCCGTCGCTTTTATTGCTTCCATAACAACATTGTATAAAGCTTATTTTCTCTGCACTAATAAGTCTTACATATTTAGAGAGCAATTTTTATTGCTTGCAACATGACAACTTACTTGAAGGATCTTACTCAATCCATAGGTAGGTATGGTGGACTCTTATCGCAAAAACTGGGTTTAAGGATATTTGGAAGCACAAGTAGTATCTCTACTTGGTGCAAGGAATTTGGCTAGCATGAGGGGGAAAGGCAAGCTCAACATGTTGGGAAGATCAATGACAATATACTTTAACTGAGATGTGAGAAAACATAAACCATTGCGTTGTCTTCCTTGTCCAACATCAACTCTTTTAGCATGTCATACTTAATGAGTGCTCACAATCATAAAAGATGTCCAATATAGTATATTTGCATATGAAAACCTCTCTTTCCTTATTACTTCCTATTAATTGCAACGATGACCAAAACTACGTTTGTCAACTCTCAACAACTTTTATGCCTCGTACTTTCTATGTGTGAAGTCATTCCTTATCCAAAAGATCAATATGAACTCTTTTATTCTTTTTATTCTTTCTACTTCCTCAAGATCATAGCAAGATGGCAAAGCCCTTGACTCAACACTAATCTTTATTGTAGATAGCTCACGGACTCGATTACATAAAGAGATCACAAAGCAAAACTCGAAAACTACTTGATATTAAAACTTTGATCTACTAGATCAAGATATTACTAAAAGGATCGAACTAGATAAAGCGGTAAAGATAGGAGTGTGATGGTGATACGATACCGGGGCACCTCCCCCAAGCTTGGCAGTTGCCAAGGGGAGTGCCTATACCCATGTGATTATGTCTGCTTCTTCATAGTTGGTGTTGTGATCTTCTTGGCGATGATGCCCCTCAGGATATGATTCTCCTCCTCGAGCTTATCGACTTGTTGCTTGAGGTCCATAATTTCTTTACGGAGTTTGCCCGTGATGGCTAAAGCTCCCTTTACCCAAGGATGCTGCATAGCTTCTAGAGAACAAGTGACGCTCTTTTTCATGTTTTCATAAGAAAGAAATTTAACATTAGAAGGGATGACCGAATTTGGAATAGCCGAGCTATGAAGTTCCCCCATCATGAATCCTGCTTGGAAGCGAGAGGTAACTTCTTGATCCTCCTCCATGGCATCTATCGTTTTCAAGTCGGCCTCCATCTCATCCTCCGTTGATGGTCCAAAGTGATAAGCATCACTATTTGCTCCTGGACCTGGTATCGAGTGGGACACCCGACTCTCCCGGACCGACTCTTGGGAAGACATCTTGCTCTTAATCTGCGACAGGAATAGCTCGAAATGAAAACAGAGGATATTTGCATGATACGATGGTCGAAACCTTCGGGATATTATATAATGAATTTTTACCGACCAAAATATGTAACGTGCAAGAAAACGGAGTCCGGGAGGCACACAAGGTGGCCAGAAGAATGGGGGGCGCGCCCAGGAAGGGTGGGCGCGCCCTCCACCCTCGTGGAGGCCTCGTGTCCTTCCCGGACTACTTCTTTCTTTCCAAAATTCTTAAATATTCCAAAATGGTTAGAAATTGCCATTAGAATTGTTTTGGAGTCGGTTTACTTACCGTACCACATATTTATTCCTTTTCGGACTCTGGAACGTTCTGGAAAGTGTCCCTTATGTATTCCTCCGGGGTTACGGTCTCAATAATATCAGTTTCAACATTGATAGGATTACCTGAGATATAATGTTTAATTCTTTGACCGTTCACCACACTCGGACTTGTGGATTCGAAGTTGTTGATTTTAATGGCACCGGAACGATAGACCTCCTCAATAACGTAAGGACCTTCCCATTTAGAGAGAAGTTTTCCTCCAAAAAATCTTAAGCGAGAGTTGAATAATAACACACAATCACCTTCGTTGAATTCTCGCTTTTGTATCCTTTTGTCATGCCAGCGTTTGACTTTTTGTTTGAACAACTTTGCATTCTCATAGGCTTGGGTTATCCATTCATCAAGTGAGCTAATATCAAATAACCTCTTCTCGCCGGCAAGTTTGAAGTCATAATTGAGCTCTTTAATAGCCCGGTACACTTTATGTTCAAGTTCAAGAGGTAAGTGACATGCTTTTCCATAAACCATCTTATACGGAAACATACCCATATGATTTTTATATGCAAGTCTATAGGCCCATAATGCATCATCAAGTTTTTTGGACCAGTTCTTTCTAGATCTATTCACAGTCTTTTGCAAAATTAATTTGAGCTCTCTATTGCTCAACTCTACTTGACCAGTAGACTGCGGGTGATAAGGAGATGCGATTCTATGATTAACATCATACTTAGCAAGCATCTTACAGAAAGCACCATGAATAAAATGTGAACCACCATCAGTCATAAGATATCTAGGGACTCCAAACCTCGGAAAAAATAACTTCTTTAAGCATTTTAATAGAAGTGTTATGGTCAGCACTACTAGTTGGAATAGCTTCTACCCACTTAGTAACAAAATCAACAGCAACTAAAATATGTGTACAACCATTAGAGGCAGGAAAAGGTCCCATATTGATACGTCTCCAACGTATGTATAATTTTTGATTGCTCCATGCTACTTTATCTACTGTTTTAGGCAATATTGGGCTTTATTTTCCACTTTTATATTATTTTTGGGACTAACCTATTAACCGGAGGCCCAGCCCAGATATGTTGTTTTATGCCTATTTCAGTGTTTCGAGGAAAAGGAATATCAGACGGAGTCAAAACGGAACGAAATCAATTGGAGAAGTTATTTTTGGAAGGAAAGCAACCCATGGAACTTGGAGTGCACGCCAGGGGAGATACGGGCTGCCCACGAGGGTGGGGGGCGCGCCCACCCCCCCCGGATGCGCCCCCTACCTCGTGGGGCCCTCGTAGCTCCACCGACGTACCCCCTGCACCCATATATACCTACGTATTGAAAAACTTCCAGAACAGAAGATAGATCGGGAGTTCCGCCGCCGCAAGCCTCTGTAGCCACCAAAAACCTCTCGGGAGCCCGTTCCGGCACCCTGCCGGAGGGGGATCCCATCACCGGTGGCCATCTTCATCATCCCGGTGCTATCCATGACGAGGAGGGAGTAGTTCACCCTCGGGGCTGAGGGTATGTACCAGTAGCTATGTGTTTGATCTCTCTATCTCGTGTTCTCTCTATGGCACGATCTTGATGTATCGCGAGCTTTGCTATTATAGTTGGATCTTGCCATGCAACTTCCGTCATCATCATGACATACATTGCTTTTGTCATATTGCCATCGCATGATCATGTAGTTGACATCGTATTTGTGGCAAAGCCACCATGCATTATTTTTCATACATGTCACTCTTGATTCATTGCACCATCCCGGTACACCGCCGGAGGCATTCATATAGAGTCATACTTTGTTCTAAGTATCAAGTTGTAATTGATGAGTTGTAAGAAAAATAAAAGTGTGATGATCATCATTATTAGAGCATTGTCCCAAAGTGAGGAAAGGATGATGGAGACTATGATTCCCCCACAAGTCGGGATGAGACTCCGGACGAAAAAAAGGGGAGGCCAAAAAAAAGAAAAAGAAAGGCCCAAATAAAAAATGAGAGAAAAAGAGAGAAGGGACAATGCTACTATCCTTTTACCACACTTGTGCTTCAAAGTAGCACCTTGTTCTTCATGTAGTGAGTCTCATATATTGTGCTTCAAAGTAGCACCAAGATCTTCATGATAGTGAGTCTCATAAGTTGTCTTTTTATACTAGTGGGAATTTTTCACTATAGAACTTTCCTTGTATATTCCAATGATGGGCTTCCTCAAAATGCCCTAGGTCTTCGTGAGCAAGCGAGTTGGATGCACACCCACTAGTTTTCTTTTGTTGAGCATTCATAGCTCTAGTGCATCCGTTGCATGGCAATCCCTACTCAACATGTTGACATCAATTGATGGGCATCTCCATAGCCCGTTGATTAGCCTCGTCAATGTGAGACTTTCTCCTTTTTGTCTTCTCCACACAATCCCCATCATCATATTCTATTCCATCCATAGTGCTATATCCATGGCTCGCGCTCATGTATTGCGTGAAGGTTGAAAAAGTTTGAGATTATTTGAGTATGAAACAATTGCTTGGCTTGTCATCGGGGGTATAGAAGTTGGGAACATCTTTGTGTGACGAAAATGAAGCATAGCCTAACTATATGATTTTGTAGGGATGAACTTTCTTTTGCCATGCTATTTTGAGAAGACATGATTGCTTTGATTAGTATGCTTGAAGTATTATCATTTTTGTGTCAATATGAACTTTTGTCTTGAATCTTTCGGATCTGAATATTCATATCACAAGTAAGAAGAATTACATTGAAATTATGCCAAGTAGCACTCCGCATCAAAAATTCTTTTTTATCATTTACCTACTCGAGGACGAGCAGGAATTAAGCTTGGGGATGCTTGATACGTCTCCAACGTATCTATAATTTTTGATTGCTCCATGCTACTTTATCTACTGTTTTAGGCAATACTGGGCTTTATTTTCCACTTTTATATTATTTTTGGGACTAACCTATTAACCGGAGGCCCAGCCCAGATTTGTTGTTTTATGCATATTTCAGTGTTTCGAGGAAAAGGAATATCAGACGGAGTCAAAATGGAACGAAATCAACTGGAGAAGTTATTTTTGGAAGGAAAGCAACCCATGGAACTTGGAGTGCACGCCAGGGGAGATACGGGCTGCCCACGAGGGTGGGGGGGCGCCCCCCCGGACGCGCCCTCCTACCTCGTGGGGCCCTCGTAGCTCCACCGACATACCCCCTGCACCCATATATACCTACATATTGAAAAACTTCCAGAACAAAAGATAGATCGGGAGTTCCGCCGCCGCAAGCCTCTGTAGCCACCAAAAACCTCTCGGGAGCCCATTCCAGGCACCTGCGAGGGGGATCCCATCACCGATGGCCATCTTCATCATCCCGGCGCTATCCATGACGAGGAGGAGTAGTTCACCCTCGGGGCTGAGGGTATGTACCAAGAGCTATGTGTTTGATCTCTCTCTCGTGTTCCTCTATGGCACGATCTTGATGTATCCCGAGCTTTGCTATTGTAGTTGGATCTTATGATGTTTCTCCCCCTCTACTCTCTTGTGATGAATTGAGTTTCCCCTTTAAAGTTATCTTATTGGATTGAGTCTTTATGAGAACACTTGATGTATGTCTTGCCGTGATTATCTGTGGTGACAATGGGATATCATGTGCCATTTGATGTATGTTTTGGTGATCAACTTGCGGGTTTCGTGACATTGGGAACCTATGCATAGGGGTTGGCACACGTTCTTGACTCTCCGGTAGAAACTTTGGGGCACTCTTTGAAGTACTTTGTGTTGGTTGGAGGAATCTGAGATTGTGAGATGCATATCGTATAATCATGCCCACGGATACTTGAGGTGACAATGGAGTATCTAGGTGACATTAGGGTTTTGGTTGATTTGTATCTTAAGGTGTTATTCTAGTACGAACTCTTTTATAGATTGATCCGAAAGAATAACTTTGAGATGGTTTCGTACCCTACCATAATCTCTACGTTTGTTCTCCGCTATTAGTGGCTTCGGAGTGACTCTTTGTTGCATGTTGAGGGCTTGTTATATGATCTATCTATGTTATTATTGTTGAGAGAACTTGCACTAGTGAAAGTATGAACCCTAGGCCTTGTTTCCTACCATTGCAATACCGTTTACGCTCACTTTTATCATTAGTTACCTTGCTGTTTTTATATTTTCAGATTACAAAAACCTTTATCTACCATCTATTTTGCACTTGTATCACCATCTCTTCGCAGAACTAGTGCACCTATACAATTTACCATTGTATTGGGTGTGTTGGGGACACAAGAGACTCTTTGTTATTTGGTTGCAGGTTTGTTTGAGAGAGACCATCTTCATCCTACGCCTCCTACGGATTGATAAACCTTAGGTCATCCACTTGAGGGAAATTTGCTACTGTCCTACAAACATGTGCACTTGCAGGCCCAACAACGTCTACAAGAAGAAGGTTGTGTAGTAGACATCAAGCTCTTTTCTAGCGCCGTTGCCGGGGAGGTGAGTGCTTGAAGGTATATCTTTAGATCTTGCAATCGAATCTTTTTGTTTCTGGTTTTAGCACTACTTAGTCTATAAAAGAAAATTACAAAAAAAATGGAATTGAGTTTGTCTCATATGCTTCACCTTTTTAATATCTTTCGTGAGTATGATGGGAAGGAAAATTGTGCTCAAGTACTAGAAGAAGAATTACATATTATTCTTGGCATGAAATATGTGAATGATGAGCATGATTGCAATGTTGTTAGTATGAATTCCTTGAATATCCATGATGCTAATGATATGCAAAGCCACAAGCTTGGGGAAGCTATGTTTGATGAAGATGATATTTTTTGTCCCCCAAGCATTGATGAGCAAATTTACTATGATGAAAGCATGCCTCCTATCTATGATGATTATTGTGATGACACGTATGCTTTAAAGAATAGTGATAACCATGAAACTTGTCATCTTGATCTTAATTTTCAATCATATGATAGTTATTTTGTTGAGTTTGCTCCCACTACTATTGATGAGAAGAATTTTGCTTATGTGGAGAGTAGTAAATTTTCTATGCTAGTAGATCATGAAAAGAATGCTTTAGGTGCTGGTTACATTGTTGAATTCATTCATGATGCTATTGAAAATTATTATGAGGGAGGAACATATGCTTGTAGGAATTGCAATAATATCAAGTTTCCTCTCTATGTGCTTAAAGTTTTGAAGCTATGCTTGTTTTACCTTCCTATGCTTGTTGATTATTGTTCCCATAAGTTGTTTGTTCACAAAATCCCTATGCATAGGAAGTGGGTTAGACTTAAATGTGCTAGTCATATGCTTCATGATGCTCCTGTTATGTTTCAATTCTTATCTTTTATGTGAGCATCATTGTCATCATCATGCCTAGCTAGAAAGGCATTAAAGAAAAGCGCTTGTGGGTCATCCCAGAAGTAATGTCTTAAATCATAAAAGAACTTTTTCTTTTGCTGGTATGTCAAACTAGGTGGTATAAATTTAGCAACAATGTAATTAGCATAATCAGCATACCAAGGAGCAGTACGAGAAGCATTAATGACCGCTAATTGTTCATCAGGAAAGCTATCATCAATAGGTAGTGGGTCATCAAGAACATTCTCTAACCTAGACAAGTTGTGTGCAACGGGGTTCTCAGCTCCCTTTCTATCAATAATATGCAAATCAAATTCTTGGAGCAAGAGAACCCATCTAATAAGTCTAGGCTTAGCATCTTTCTTTTCCATAAGATATTTAATAGCAGCATGATCAGTGTGAATGGTAACTTTGGAATCAACAATATAAGGTCTGAACTTATCACAAGCAAACACAACTGCTAAGAACTCTTTTTCAGTAGTGGCATAATTTCTCTAGGCGGCATCAAGAGTTCTACTAGCATACTGGATAACATTCAATTTCTTATCAACTCTTTGCCCTAGAACAACACCTACAGCATAATCACTAGCATCACACATAATTTCAAAAGGTAAATTCCAATCAGGTGGATGAACAATAGGTGCAGTGATCAAAGCTTTCTTAAGTATTTCAAATGCTTCTACACAATCATCATAAAAGACAAAAGGAATATCTTTTTGCAATAAATTAGTCAGAGGCCTAGAGATTTTAGAAAAGTCCTTAATGAACCTCCTATAAAAACTGGCATGACCAAGGAAACTTCTTATACCTTTTATGTCCTTGGGACATGGCATCTTTTCAATAGCATCAACTTTAGCTTTATCAACGTCAATGCCTCTCTCGAAAATCTTATGCCCCAACTGTTGGAAATATACCCTAGAGGCAATAATAAAATGGTTATTATTATATTTCCTCGTTCATGATAATGGTCTTTTATTCATGCTATAATTGTGTTATCCGGAAATCGTAATACATGTGTGAATACATAGACCACAACATGTCCCTAGTCTAGTTGACTAGCTCGTTTATCAATAGATGGTCACGGTTTCCTAACTATGGACATTGGATGTCATTGATAACGGGATCACATCATTAGGAGAATGATGTGATGGACAAGACCAAAATCTAAGCATAGCACAAGATCGTGTAGTTCGTTTGCTAGAGCTTTTCCAGTGTCAAGTATCATTTCCTTAGACCATGAGATCGTGTAACTCCCGGATGTCGTAGGAGTGCTTTGGGTGTACCAAATGTCACAACGTAACTGGGTGGCTATAAAGGTATACTACAGGTATCTCCGAAAGTGTCTGTTGGGTTGACATGGATAGAGACTGGGATTTGTCACTCCGTATGACGGAGAGGTATCTCTGGGCCCACTCGGTAATGCATCATCATAATGAGCTCAAAGTGACTAAGTGGTTGGTCACGGGATCATGCATTACGGTACGAGTAAAGTGACTTGCCGGTAACGAGATTGAACAAGGTATTGGGATACCGACGATCAAATCTCGGGCAAGTAACGTACCGATTGACAAAGGGAATTGTATACGGGATTACTTGAATCCTCGACATCGTGGTTCATCCGATGAGATCATCGAGGAGCATGTGGGAGCCAACATGGGTATCCAGATCCTGCTGTTGGTTATTGACCAGTGAGTCATCTCGGTCATGACTGCATGTCTCCCGAACCCGTAGGGTCTACACACTTAAGGTTCGGTGACGCTAGGGTTGAAGAGATATTAGTATGCGGCAACCTGAAAGTTGTTCGGAGTCCCGGATGAGATCCCAGATGTCATGAGGAGTTCCGGAATGGTCCGGAGGTGAAGAATTGTATATAGGAAGTCCAGTTTCGGCCATCGAGAAAGTTTCGGGGGTCACCGGTATTGTACCGGGACCACCGGAAGGGTCCCGGGGGTCCACCGGGTGGGGCCACCTATCCCGGAGGGCCCATGGGCTGAAGTGGGGGAAGGGAACCAGCCCCTGGTGGGCTGGTGCGCCCCCTAGAGCCTCCCCTGCGCCTAGGGTTGGAAACCCTAGGGGTGGCGCCCACTGACTTGGGGGCAACTCCCCCCTGGCCGCCCCTTGAGATGGGATCTCCAGGGGCCGACGCCCTGTGGCACCTATATAAAGAGGGGAGAGGAGGGCTGCGCACCCCTGCTCCTGGCGCCTCCCTCTTCCCCGCAACACCTCTCCCTCTCGCTGTGCCTGGCGAAGCCCTGCCGAGATTGCTGCTACTTCCACCACCACATCGTCGTGCTGCTGGATCTCCATCAACCTCTCCCTCCCCTTTGTTGGATCAAGAAGGAGGAGACGTCTTCCCCAACCGTATGTGTGTTGAATGCGGAGGTGTCGTCCGTTCGGCACTAGGATCTTCGGTGATTTGGATCACGACGAGTACGACTCCCTCAACCCCGTTCTCTTGAACGCTTCCGCGCGATCTACAAGGGTATGTAGATGCACTCCTCTATCTCATTGCTAGATGACTCCATAGATTGATCTTGGTGAAGCATAGAATTTTTTTATTTTCTGCAACGTTCCCCAACAGTGGCATCATGAGCTAGATCTATGCACGAGTAGAACACAAACTTGTTATGGGCATAGATGTTGTCAGTTTTCTTGCCACTACTAGTCTTATCTTGTTTCGGCGGCATCGTGGGATGAAGCGGCCCGGACCGACCTTACACGTAAGCTTACGTGAGATAGGTTCCACCGACTGATTTGCATTAGTTGCATAAGGTGGCTAGCGGGTGTCTGTCTCTCCCACTTTAGTCGGATCGGATTCGATGAAAAGGGTCCCTATGAAGGGTAAATATAAATTGGCATATCACATTGTGGTTTTACGTAGCTAAGAAACGTTCTTGCTAGAAACCTATAGAAGCCACGTAAAAACATGCAACAACAATTAGAGGACGTCTAACTTGTTTTTGCAGCATATGCCTTGTGATGTGATATGGCCAAAAGGATGTGATGAATGAAATATATGTGATGTATGAGATTGATCATGTTCTTGTAATAGGAATCACGACTTGCATGTTGATGAGTATGACAACCGGCAGCAGCCATAGGAGTTGTCTTTATTTTTTGTATGACCTGCGTGTCATTGAATAACGCCATGTAAATTACTTTACTTTATTGCTAAACATGTTAGCCATAGAAGTAGAAGTAATCGTTGGCGTGACAACTTCATGAAGACACGATGATGGAGATCATGATGATGGAGATCATGGTGTCATGCCGGTGACAAAGATGATCATGGAGCCCCGAAGATGGAGATCAAAGGAGCAATATGATATTGGCCATATCATGTCACTATTTGATTGCATGTGATGTTTATCATGTTTTGCTTCTTATTTGCTTAGTACGACAGTAGTAAATAAGATGATACCTTATAATAATTTCAAGAAAGTGTTCCCCCTAACTATGCGCCGTTGTGAAAGTTCATTGTTTCGAAGCACCACGTGATGATCGGGTGTGATAGATTCTAACATTCACATACAACGGGTGTAAGACAGATTTACACATGCAAAACACTTAGGTTGACTTGACGAGCCTAGCATGTACAGACATGGGCCTCGGAACACAAGAGACCAAAAGGTCGAACATGAGTCGTATGGAAGATACGATCAACATGGAGATGTTCACCAATGATGACTAGTCCGTCTCACGTGATGATCGGACACGGTCTAGTTGAGTCGGATCATGTATCACTTAGATAACGAGAGGGGTGTCTAATCTGAGTGGGAGTTCATTAAATAATTTGATTAGATGAACTTAATTATCATGAACTTAGTCTAAAAACCTTTGCAAAATGTCTTGTAGATCAAATGGCCAACGCTCATGTCAACCTCAACTTCAATGCGTTCCTAGAGAAAACCAAGCTGAAAGATGATGGCAGCAACTATTCGGACTGGGTCCGGAACCTGAGGATCATCCTCACAGCTGCCAAGAAAGCATATGTCCTAGAAGGACCGCTAGGTGAAGCACCCATCCCAGAGAACCAAGACGTTATGAACGCTTGGCAGTCACGTGCTGATGATTACTCCCTCGTTCAGTGCGGCATGCTTTACAGCTTAGAACTGGGGCTCCAAAAGTGTTTTGAGCAACACGAAGCATATGAGATGTTCGAAGAGCTGAAAATGGTTTTCCAAGCTCATGCCCGGGTCGAGAGATATGAAGTCTCCGACAAGTTCTACAGTTGTAAGTTGGAGGAAAATAGTTCTGTCAGTGAGCACATACTCAAAATGTCTGGGTTGCACAGCCGCTTGTCCCAGCTGGACATTAACCTCCCGGATGAGGCGGTCATTGACAGAATCCTTCAGTCGCTCCCACCTAGCTACAAGAGCTTTGTGATGAACTACAATATGCAGGGGATGGTGAAAACTATTCCTGAAGTATTTTCAATGCTGAAATTAGCAGAGGTGGAAATCAAAAAGGAACATCAAGTGTTGATAGTCAATAAAACCACTAGTTGCAAGAAAGGCAAGGGAAAGAAGAACTTCAAGAAGGACGGCAAGGGAGTTGCCGCGCCCGGTAAGCCAGTTGCCAGGAAGAAGCCAAAGAATGGACCCAAGCCTAAGACTGAGTGCTTTTATTGCAAGGGAAAGAGACACTGGAAGCGGAACTGCCCCAAATACTTAGCGGACAAGAAGGCCGGCAACACTAAAGGTATATGTGATATACATGTAATTGATGTGTACCTTACCAGTACTCGTAGTAGCTCCTGGGTATTTGATACCGGTGCGGTTGCTCATATTTTGTAACTCAAAACAGGAGCTGTGGAATAAGCGGAGACTGGCGAAGGACGAGGTGACGATGCGCGTCGGGAATGGTTCCAAGGTCGATGTGATCGCCATCGGCACGCTACCTCTACATTTACCTACGGGATTAGTTTTAAACCTCAATAATTGTTATTTAGTGCCAGCTTTGAGCATGAACATTGTATCTGGATCTCGTTTAATGCGAGATGGCTACTCATTTAAATCCGAGAATAATGGTTGTTCTATTTATATGAGAGATATGTTTTATGGTCATGCCTCGCTGGTCAATGGTTTATTCTTAATGAATCTCGAACGTGATGTTACACATATTCATAGTGTGAATACCAAAAGATGTAAAGTTGATAACGATAGCCCCACATACTTGTGGCACTGCAGCCTTGGTCACATTGGTGTCAAACGCATGAAGAAGCTCCATGCTGATGGACTTTTGGAGTCGCTTGATTACGAATCATTTGACACATGTGAACCATGCCATATGGGAAAAATGACCAAGACTCCGTTCTCCGGAACAATGGAGCGAGCAACCAACTTATTGGAAATCATACATACTAATGTGTGCGGTCAAATGAGCATTGAGGCTCGCGGAGGGTATCGTTATGTTCTCACTCTCACTGACGACTTGAGTAGATATGGGTATGTCTACTTGATGAAACACAAGTCTGAGACCTTTGAAAAGTTCAAGGAATTTCAGAATGAGGTAGAGAATCAAAGTGACCGAAAGATAAAATTCTTACGATCAGATCATGGGGGAGAATATTTAAGTCACGAGTTTGGTACGCACTTAAGGAAATGTGGAATCGTTTCACAACTCACGCCGCCTGGAACACCTCAGTGTAACGGTGTGTCCGAACGTCATAATCGCACTCTATTGGATATGGTGCGATCTATGATGTCACTCATCAATTTACCGCTATCATTTTGGGGATACGCTCTAGAGACAGCTACATTCACTTTAAATAGAGCACCATCTAAATCCGTTGAGATGACACCGTATGAATTATGGTTTGGGAAGAAACCTAAGCTGTCGTTTCTAAAAGTTTGGGGATGCGATGCTTATGTCAAGAAACTGCAACCTGAAAAGCTCGAACTCAAATCGGAAAAATGCGTCTTCATAGGATACCATAAGGAAACCATTGGGTATACCTTCTACCTCAGATCCGAAGGCAAGATCTTTGTTGCCGAGAACGGGTCCTTTCTGGAGAAAGAGTTTCTCTCGAAAGAAGTAAGTGGTAGGAAAGTGGAACTTGATGAAGTACTACCTCTTGAAAGTAACGCAGCTCAGGAAGATGTTCTTGTGGTGCCTGCATTGACTAGAGAGGAAACTAATGATGATGATCAAGGTACTTCGGATCAAGTTACTACTGAACTGCGTAGGTCCACGAGGACACGTTCCACACCAGAGTGGTATGGCAACCCTGTCCTAGAAATCATGTTGTTAGACAACGGTGAACCTCCGAACTATGAAGAAGCAATGGCGGGCCCAGATTCCAACAAATGGCTTGAAGCCATGCAATCCGAGATAGGATCCATGTATGAAAACGAAGTATGGACTTTGATAGACTTGCCCGATGACCGTCGAGTGATAGAAAACAAATGGATCTTTAAGAAGACGACGGACGCGGATGGTAATGTTACCATCTATAAAGCTCGACTTGTCGCTAAGGGTTATCGACAAGTTCAAGGGGTTGACTACGATGAGACTTTCTCTCCCGTAGCGAAGCTGAAGTCCGTCCGAATCATGTTAGAAATTTCCGCATACTATGATTATGAGATATGGCAAATGGACATCAACACGGCATCTTAACGGCCATCTTAAGGAAGAACTATATATGATGCAGCTGGAAGGTTTTGT
The DNA here is from genome assembly GCA_021437245.1 of Aegilops speltoides. NCBI lineage: Eukaryota > Viridiplantae > Streptophyta > Magnoliopsida > Poales > Poaceae > Aegilops > Aegilops speltoides. The sequence goes on along the minus strand of CM038145.1, from coordinate 524,334,881 downwards.
CGACCCTAAGAATGCTAACAAGGTATGCAAGCTCCAGCGCTCCATCTATGGGCTGGTGCAAGCATCTCGGAGTTGGAACATTCACTTTAATGAAATGATCAAAGTGTTTGGGTTTATGCAGACTTATGGAGAAGCCTGCGTTTACAAGAAAGTGAGTGGGAGCTCTGTAGCATTTCTCATATTATATGTGGATGACATACTTTTGATGGGAAATGATATAGAACTTTTGGACAGCATTAAGGCCTACTTGAATAAGTGGTTTTCAATGAAGGACCTTGGAGAAGCTACTTACATATTAGGCATCAAGATCTATAGAGATAGATCGAGACGCCTCATAGGTCTTTCTGAAAGCACATACCTTGATAAGATATTGAAGAAGTTCAATATGGATCAGTCCAAGAAGGGGTTCTTGCCTGTGTTGAAAGGTGTGAAATTGAGCTCCGCTCAATGTCCGACCACGGCAGAAGATAGAGAAAAGATGAGTGTCGTCCCCTATGCCTCAGCCATAGGGTCTATCATATATGCCATGCTATGTACCAGACCTGATGTAAACCTTGTCGTAAGTTTGGTAGGAAGGTACCAAAGTAATCCCGGCATGGAACACTGGACAGTGGTCAAGAATATCTTGAAGTACCTGAAAAGGACTAAGGACATGTTTCTCGTATATGGAGGTGATGAAGAGCTCGTCGTAAAGGGTTACGTCGAAGCTAGCTTCGACACGATCTGATGACTCTAAGTCACAAACCGGATACGTGTATATTTTGAATGGTGGGGCGATGGCTGGTGCGATTGCAAGCAAAGCGTCGTGGCGGTATCTACATGTGAAGCGGAGTACATGGCAGCCTCGGAGGCAGCGCATGAAGCAATCTGGGTGAAGGAGTTCGTTACCGACCTAGGAGTCATATCCAATGCGTCGGGGCCGATCACACTCTTCTGTGACAACACTGGAGCTATTGCCCTTGCCAAGGAGCCCAGGTTTCACAAGAAGACTAGGCACATCAAGCGTCGCTTCAACTCCATTCGTGAAAATGTTCAAGATGGAGACATAGATATTTGCAAAGTGCATACGGATATGAATGTCGCAGATCCGTTGACTAAACCTCTTCCACGAGCAAAACATGATCAACACCAGAACTCTATGGGTGTTCGATTCATCACAATGTAACTAGATTATTGACTCTAGTGCAAGTGGGAGACTGTTGGAAATATACCCTAGAGGCAATAATAAAATGGTTATTATTATATTTCCTTGTTCATGATAATTGTCTTTTATTCATGCTATAATTGTGTTATCCAAAAATCGTAATACATGTGTGAATACATAGACCACAACATGTCCCTAGTAAGCCTCTAGTTGACTAGCTCGTTTATCAATAGATGGTCATGGTTTCCTGACTATGGACATTGGATGTCATTGATAATGGGATCACATCATTAGGAGACTGATGTGATGGACAAGACCCAAACCTAAGCATAGCACAAGATCGTGTAGTTTGTTTGCTAGAGCTTTTCCAGTGTCAAGTATCATTTCCTTAGACCATGAGATCGTGTAACTCCCGGATGCCGTAAGAGTGCTTTAGGTGTACCAAGCGTCACAACGTAACTGGGTGGCTATAAAGGTATACTACAGGTATCTCCGAAAGAGTCTGTTGGGTTGACATGGATCGAGACTGGGATTTGTCACTCCGTATGACGGAGAGGTATCTCTGGGCCCACTCGGTAATGCATCATCATAATGGGCTCAAAGTGACTACTGTTGGGGAACGTAGTAATTTCAAAAAATTTCCAACGCACACGCAAGATCATGGTGATGACATAGCAACGAGGGGAGAGTGTTGTCTACGTACCCTCGTAGACCGAAGCGGAAGCGTTGACACAGCATAGTGGAAGTAGTCGACGCCTTCCGGTTCAACCGATCCAGCACCGCACTCGGCACCTCCGAGTTCTTGACACACGTACAGCTCGATGACGCACCTCGCTTCTCCAATCCAAGAGAGGCTCCGAGGGGAGTTCCACAAGACGACAGCAGTGGTGACTATCTTGATGTTCTCTGTCGCAGGGCTTCGCCTAAGCACCACTACAATAAGACCGAGGTGTAATATCGTGGAGGGGGGCACCGCACATGGCTAAGGAACGATCAATGATCAACTTGTGTGTCCTAGGGTGCCCCCCTACCCCCATATATAAAGGAGGGAGGGAGGAGGTGGCCGGCCCAAGGGGGGCGCGCCATAGGGAGGAGGAAACCTACTCCAAGTAGGTTTCCCTCTTTTCCTTATCTTATTTGGAGGGGGAAGGAAGGAGTACTAGTAGTAGGAAGGAGTACTAGTAGTAGGAAAGGAAGAGGGGGAAGGAGAAAGGAAGGGGCCGCCCCCTCCCCAATTGGATTGGGCTTGGGCGCGCCCCCCTCCCTTGCTCCTTCTCCCTTCCTCCTACATGGTCCCAATAAGGCCCATATACTTCCCGGGGGGTTCCGGTAACCTCCCGGAGCTCCGGTATATTCCCAAACTCTCCCGGAACCTTTCCGGTGTCCAAATATATCCGTCCAATAGATCAATCTTTATGTCTCGACCATTTTGAGACTCCTCGTCATGTCCATGATCACATCCGGGACTCCGAACAACCTTCGGTACATCAAAATACATAAACTCATAATATAACTGTCATCGAAACCTTAAGCGTGCGGACCCTACGGTTCGAGAACAATGTAGACATGACCGAGACACGTCTCTAGTCAATAACCAATAGCGGGACCTGGATGTCCATATTGGTTCCTACATATTCTACGAAGATCTTTATCGGTCAAACCGCATAACAACATACTTTGTTCCTTTGTCATCGGTATGTTACTTGCCCGAGATTTGATCGTCGGTATCCAATACCTAGTTCAATCTCGCTTACGCAAGTCTCTTTACTGCTCAGAATACGTCATCTCATAACTAACTCATTAGTTACATGCTTGCAAGGCTTAAGTGATGAGTATTACCGAGAGGGCCCAGAGATACCTCTCTGACAATCAGAGTGACAAATCCTAATCTCGAATTATGCCAACTCAACATGAACCTTCGGAAACACCTCTAGGGCACCTTTATAATCACCCAGTTACGTTGTGACGTTTGATAGCACACAAAGTGTTCTTCCGGTACACGGGAGTTGCACAATCTCGTAGTTACAGGAACATGTATAAGTCATGAAGGAAGCATTAGCAGAATACTAAACGATCAAGTGCTAAGTTAACGGGATGGGTCATGTTAATCACATCATTCTCGTAATGTTGTGATCCCATTAATCAAATGACAACACATGTCTATGGTTAGGAAACATAACCATCTTTGATTAATGAGCTAGTTAAGTAGAGGCATACTAGTGACTATATGTTTGTCTATGTATTCACACATGTATCATGTTTCCGGTTAATACAATTCTAGCATGAATAATAAACATTTATCATGATATGAGGAAATAAATAATAACTTTATTATTGCCTCTAGGGCATATTTCCTTCAGTCTCCCACTTGCACTAGAGTCAATAATCTAGATTACAAAGTAATGATTCTAACACCCATGGAGTCTTGGTGCTGATCATGTTTTGCTCGTGAGAGAGGCTTAGTCAATGGGTCTGCAACATTCAGATCCGTATGTATCTTGCAAATCTCTATGTCTCCCACTTGGACTTGGTCCCGGATGGAATTGAAGCGTCTCTTGATGTGCTTGGTCCTCTTATGAAATCTGGATTCCTTTGCCAAGGCAATTGCACCAAGATTGTCACGAAGATCTTCATTGGTCCCGATGCACTAGGTATGACACCTAGATCGGAAATGAACTCCTTCATCCAGACTCCTTCATTTGCCGCTTGAAGCAGCTATGTACTCCGCTTCACATGTAGATCCCGCCACGACGCTTTGTTTTGAACTGCACCAACTTACAGCTCCACCGCTTAATATAAACACGATCCGGTTTGCGATTTAGAATCGTCCGGATCGGTGTCAAAGCTTGCATCGACGTAACCATTTACGACTAGCTCTTTGTCACCTCCATATACGAGAAACATATCCTTAGTCCTTTTCGTATTTCAGATGTTCTTGACCGCTGTCCATGATCCACTCTGGATTACTTTGGTACCTACCGCCAAGCTTATTGCTAAGCATACGTCGGTCCGGTACACAAGATTGCATACATGATAGAGCCTATGGCTGAAGCATAGGAACTTCTTTCATTTTCTCTCTATCTTCTGCGTGGTCGGGCATTGAGTTCGACTCAACTTCACACCTTGTAGCACGAGCAAGAATCCTTTCTTTGCCTGATCCATTTTGAACTTTTTCAAAATTTTGTGAAGGTATGTGCTTTGTGAAAGTCCTATTAAGCGTCTTGATCTATCTCTATAGATCTTGATGCCCAATATGTAAGCAGCTTCACCGAGGTCTTTCATTTAAAAACTTTTATTCAAGTATCCCTTTATGCTATCCAGAAATTCTATATCATTTCCAATTAATAATATGTCATCAACATATAAAACTAGAAATGCTAAAGAGCTCCCACTCACTTTCTTGTAAATACAGGCTTCTCCAAAAGTCTGTATAAAACCATATGCTTTGATCACACTGTCAAAGCGTTTATTCCAACTCCGAGATGCTTGCACCAGTCCATAAATGGAACGCTAGAGTTTGCACACTTTGTCAGCACCTTTTCAACAAAACCTTCAGGCTGCATCATATACAACTCTTCTTCTAGAAATTCATTCAAGAATGCAGTCTTGACATCCATTTGCCAAATTTCATAATCATGAAATGCAGCAATAGCCAACATGATTCGGACAGACTTAAGCATCGCTACGGGTGAGAAAGTCTCATTGTAGTGAACCCCTTGAACTTGTCGAAAACCTTTTGCAACAAGTCGAGCTTTGTAGACAGTAACATTACCATCAGCGTCAGTCTTCTTCTTAAAGATCCATTTATTCTCAATGGCTTGCCGATCATCGGGCAAGTCAACCAAAGTCCATACTTTGTTTTCATACATGGATCCTATCTCAGATTTCATGGCCTCTAGCCATTTTATGAATCTGGGCTCATCATCGCTTCCTCATAGTTCGTGGGTTCATCATGGTCAAGTAACATGACTTCGAATAGGATTTCCGCACCACTCAGTGCGGATCTTACTCTGGTAGACCTCGAGGTTCATAGAAACTTGATCTAAAGTTTCATGATCAATATCATTAGCTTCCTCACTAATTGGTGTAGTCGTCACAGAACCGGTTCTTGTGATGAACTACTTTCCAATAAGGGAGTAGATACTGATTATCTCATCAAGTTCTACTTTCCTCCCACTCACTTCTTTCGAGAGAAACTCCTTCTCTAGAAAGGATCCGAATTTAGCAACGAAAATCTTGCCCTCAGATCTGTGATAGAAGGTGTACCCAATAGTCTCCTTTGGGTATCCTATGAAGACACATTTCTCGATTTGGGTTCGAGCTTATCTGGTTGAAGTTTCTTCACATAAGCATCGCAGCCCCAAACTTTGAGAAACGACAACTTTGGTTTCTTGCCAAACCACAGTTCATAAGGCGTCGTCTCAACGGATTTTGATGGTGCCCTATTTAACGTGAATGCGGCCGTCTCTAAAGCATAACCCCAAAACGATAGCGATAAATCGGTAAGAGACATCATAGATCGTACCATATCAAGTAAAGTACGATTACGACGTTCGGACACACCATTTCGTTGTGGTGTTCCAGGTGGCGTGAGTTGCGAAACTATTCCACATTGTTTCAAATGTAAACCAAACTCGTAACTCAAATATTCTCCTCCACGATCGATCGTAGAAACTTTATTTTCTTGTTACGATGATTTTCTACTTCACTCTGAAATTCTTTGAACTTTTCAAATGTTTCGCACTTGTGCTTCATCAAGTAGATATACCCATATCTGCTCAAATCATCTGTGAAGGTGAGAAAATAACGATATCCGCCACGAGCCTCAACATTCATCGGGCCACATACATCTCGTATGTATGATTTCCAACAAATCTGTTGCTCTCTCCATAGATCCGGAGAACGGTGTTTTGGTCATCTTGCCCATGAGGCACGGTTCGCAAGTACCAAGTGATTCATAATCAAGTGATTCCGAAGTCCATCAAGATGGAGTTTCTTCATGCGTTTTACATCGATATGACCTAAACGGCGAGTACCACAAATATGTTGCACTATCATTATCAATTCTGCATCTTTTGGCTTCAACATTATGAATATGTGTATCACTACTATCGAGATTCAATAAAATAGACCACTCTTCAAGGGTGCATGACCATAAAAGATATTACTCATATAAATAGAACAACCATTATTCTCTGATTTAAATGAATAACCGTCTCGCATCAAACAAGATCCAGATATAATGTTCATGCTCAACGCTGGCACCAAATAACAATTATTCAGGTGTAAAACTAATCCCGATGGTAGATGTAGAGGTAGCGTGCCGACCGCGATCACATCGACTTTGGAACCATTTCCCACACGCATCGTCACCTCGTCCTTAGCTAATCTTCGCTTAATCCGTAGTCCCTGCTTGAGTTGCAAATGTTAGCAATGTAACCAATTCAAATACCTGTGGCTCTGCGAGCATTAGTAAGGTACACATCAATAACATGTATATCACATATACCTTTGTTCACTTTGCCATCCTTCTTATCCGCCAAATACTTGGGGCAGTTCCGCTTCCGGTCCGATGCGCTTGCGGTAGAAGCACTCGATTTCAGACTTAGGTCCAGACTTGGGTTTCTTCTCTTGAGCAGCAACTTGTTTGCTGTTCTTTTCAAGTTCCTTCTTCTTCCTTTTGGCCCTTTTCTTGAAACCAAGGTCTTGTTGACCATCAACACTTGATGCTCCTTTTGATTTCTACCTCCTGACTTTCAAAGATCGCGAAGAGCTCGAGAATAGTCTTGTTCATCCCTTGCATATTATAGTTCATCACAAAGCTCTTGTAGCTTGGTGGCGTGATTGGAGAATTCATCAATGACGCTATCATCCGGAAGATTAACTCCCGCTTGAATCAAGTGATTATTATACCCGGACATTTTGAGTATATGCTCACCGACGTAACTGTTCTCCTCCATCTTGCAGCTATAGAACTTATTGGAGACTTCATATCTCTCAATCCGGGCATTTGCTTGAAATATTAACTTCAACACCGGAACATCTCATATGCTCCATGACGCTCAAAACGTCGTTTAAGACCCGTTCTAAGCCGTAAAGCATGGCACATCGAACTATAGAGTAGTCATCAGCTTTGCTCGCGAGACGTTCTTAACGCCGTCGGTTACATCAAGAAGAAGGCTGGCACCCAGCGGTGCTTCCAGACGTAACTCTTACAGGCAGCAATGAGGATAATCCTCGATTTACGGACCCGATCCGTGTAATTGCTACCATCATCTTTCAACTTTGCTTTCTCAAGGAACGATTAAAATTCAACGGAACAACAAAGACGAGCCATCTATCTACAAACAAACATAGACAAGCAAAATACTATCGGTACTAAGTTCATGATAAATTTAAGTTCAATTAATCATATTACTAAAGAACTCCCACTTAGATGACATCTCTCTAGTCATCTAAGTGATTACGTGATCCAAATCAACTAAACCATGTCCGATCATCACGTGAGATGGAGTAGTTTCAATGGTGAACATCTCTATGTTGATCATATCTACTATATGATTCACGCCGACCTTTCGGTCTCCGTGTTCCGAGGCCATATCTGTATATGCTAGGCTCGTCAAGTATAACTCGAGTATTCGCGTGTGCAACTGTTTTGCACCCGTTGTATTTGAACGTAGAGCCTATCACACCCGATCATCACGTGGTGTCTCAAAGACGAAGAAGTTTCGAACGGTGCATACTCGGGAGAACACTTCTTGATAATTAGTGAGAGATCATCTTAAAATGCTACCGTCAATCAAAGCAAGATAAGATGCATAAAGGATAAACATCACATGCAATCAATATAAGTGATATGATATGGCCATCATCATCTTGTGCTTGTGATCTCCATCTTCAAGCACCGTCGTGATCACCATCGCCATCGGCGCGACACCTTGATCTCCATCGTAGCATCGTTGTCGTTTCGCCATCTATTGCTTCTACGACTATCGCTACCGCTTAGTGATAAAGTAAAGCAATTACAGATGCTTGCATTTCATACAATAAAGCGACAACCATATGGCTCCTGCCATTGCCGATAACTTCGTTACAAAACATGATCATCTCATACAATAAAATATAGCATCACATCTTGGCCATATCACATCACAACATGCCCTGCAAAAACAAGTTAGACGTCCTCTACTTTGTTGTTGCAAATTTTACGTGGCTGCTACGGGCTTAAGCAAGAACCAATCTCACCTACGCATCAAAACCACAATGATAGTTTGTCAAATAGACTCCGTTTTAACCTTCACAAGGACCGGGCGTAGCCACACTCGGTTCAACTAAAGTTGGAGAAACAGACACCCGCTAGTCACCTGTGTGCAAAGCACGGCGGTAAAACCAGTCTCGCGTAAGCGTCTGGCGTAATGTCGGTCCGGCCGCTTCATCCAACAATACCGCTGAACCAAAGTATAACATGCTGGTAGGCAGATGACTTATATCGTCCACAACTCACTTGTGTTCTACTCGTGCATATAACATCAAACCATAAAACCTATGCTCGGATGCCATTGTTGGGGAACGTAGTAATTTCAAAAATTTCCTACGCACACGCAAGATCATGGTGATGACATAGCAACGAGGGGAGAGTGTTGTCTACGCACTCGTGAGACCAAAGCGGAAGCGTTGACACAGCATAGTGGAAGTAGTCGACGTCTTCCGGTTCAACCGATCCAGCACCGTTACTCCGGCACCTCCGAGTTCTTGACACACGACAGCTCGATGACGCACCTCGTTCTCCAATCCAAAGAGAGGCTTGAGGGGAGTTCCACAAGACGACGGGCGTGGTGGCGATCTTGATGTTCTCTGTCGCAGGCTTCACCTAAGCACCGCTACAATATGACCGAGGTGTAATATCGTGGTGGGGGGCACCGCACACGGCTAAGGAACGATCAATGATCAACTTGTGTGTCCTAGGGTGCCCCCCTACCCCCGTATATAAAGGAGGGAGGGAGGAGGTGGCCGGCCCAAGGGGGGCGCGCCATAGGGAGGAGGAAACCTACTCCAAGTAGGTTTCCCAACTTTTTCCTTATCTTATTTGGAGGGGGAAGGAAGGAGTACTAGTAGTAGGAAGGAGTACTAGTAGTAGGAAAGGAAGAGGGGGAAGGAGAAAGGAAAGGGGGCCCCCCCTCCCCAGTCGGATTGGGCTTGGGGGCTCCCCTCCCTTGCTCCTTCTCCCTTCCTCCTACACTGGCCCAATAAGGCCCATATACTTCCCGGGGGGTTCCGGTAACCTCCCGGAGCTCCGGTATATTCCCAAACTCTCCAGGAACCTTTCCGGTGTCCAAATATATCCGTCCAATATATCAATCTTTATGTCTCGACCATTTCGAGACTCCTCGTCATGTCCATGATCACATCCGGGACTCCGAACAACCTTCGGTACATCAAAATACATAAACTCATAATATAACTGTCATCGAAACCTTAAGCGTGCGGACCCTACGGTTCGAGAACAATGTAGACATGACCGAGACACGTCTCTAGTCAATAACCAATAGCGGGACCTGGATGTCCATATTGGTTCCTACATATTCTACGAAGATCTTTATCGGTCAAACCGCATAACAACATACTTTGTTCCCTTTGTCATCGGTATGTTACTTGCCCGAGATTTGATCGTCGGTATCCAATACCTAGTTCAATCTCGTTACCGGCAAGTCTCTTTACTCGTTCTGTAATACGTCATCTCATAACTAACTCATTAGTTACATGCTTGCAAGGCTTAAGTGATGAGTATTACCGACAGGGCCCGGAGATACCTCTCTGACAATCAGAGTGACAAATCCTAATCTCGAATTATGCCAACTCAACATGAACCTTCGGAAACACCTGTAGGGCACCTTTATAATTACCCAGTTACGTTGTGACGTTTGGTAGCACACAAAGTGTTCTTCCCGTACACGGGAGTTGCACAATCTCATAGTTACAGGAACATGTATAAGTCATGAAGGAAGCATTAGCAGAATACTAAACGATCAAGTGCTATGTTAACGGGATGGGTCATGTCAATCACATCATTCTCCTAATGTTGTGATCCCATTAATCAAATGACAACACATGTCTATGGTTAGGAATCATAACCATCTTTGATTAATGAGCTAGTTAAGTAGAGGCATACTAGTGACTATATGTTTGTCTATGTATTCACACATGTATCATGTGTCCGGTTAATACAATTCTAGCATGAATAATAAACATTTATCATGATATGAGGAAATAAATAATAACTTTATTATTGCCTCTAGGGCATATTTCCTTCAACTAAGTGGTTGGTCACGGGATCATGCATTACGGTACGAGTAACGTGACTTGCCGGTAACGAGATTGAACAAGGTATTGGGATACCGACGATCTAATCTCGGGCAAGTAACGTACCGATTGACAAAGGGAATTGTATATGGGATTACTTGAATCCTCGAGATTGTGGTTCATCCGATGAGATCATCGAGGAGCATGTGGGAGCCAACATGGGTATCCAGATCCTGCTGTTGGTTATTGACCAGAGAGTCATCTCAGTCATGACTGCATGTCTCCCGAACCCGTAGGGTCTACACACTTAAGGTTCGGTGACGCTAGGGTTGTAGAGATATTAGTATGCGGCAACCCGAAAGTTGTTCGGAGTCCCGGATGAGATCCCGGACGTGACGAGGAGTTCCAGAATGGTCCGGAGGTGAAGAATTGTATATAGGAAGTCCAGTTTCGGCCATCGGGAAAGTTTCGGGGGTCACTGGTATTGTACCAGGCCCACCGGAAGGGTCCCAGGGGTCCATCGGGTGGGGCCACCTATCCCGCAGGGCCCATGGGCTGAAGTGGGGGAAGGGAACCAGCCCCTGGTGGGCTAGTGCGGCCCCCTAGGGCCTCCCCAGTGCCTAGGGTTGGAAACCCTAGGGGTGGGGGGCGCCCCACTTGAGTTGGGGCAAGTCCCCTTGCCCGCCCCTTGAGATGGGATCTCCAGGGGGCCGGTGCCCCCCAGGGCCCCTATATAAAGAGGGGGAGAGGGAGGGCTGCGCACCCCTGCTCCTGGCGCTTCCCTCTTCCCCGCAACACCTCTCCCTCTCGCTGTGCTTGGCGAAGCCCTGCCGAGATTGCTGCTACTTCCACCACCACGCCGTCGTGCTGCTGGATCTCCATCAACCTCTCCCTCCCCTTTGCTGGATCAAGAAGGAGAAGACGTCTTCCCCAGCCGTACGTGTGTTGAACGTGGAGGTGTCGTCCGTTCGGCACTAGGATCTTCGGTGATTTGGATCACGACGAGTACGACTCCCTCAATCCTGTTCTCTTGAACGCTTCCGCGCGATCTACAAAGGTATGTAGATGCACTCCTCTATCTCATTGCTAGATGACTCCATAGATTGATCTTGGTGAAGCGTAGAAATTTTGTGTTTTCTGCAACGTTCCCCAACACCAAGACAATGCCCTCATTAACCATAAAGTGGCACTTTTCCCAATTCAACATGAGACTAGTGTCTTCACACCTCTGCGAAACTCGATCAAGGTTGCTCAAGCAATCATCAAAAGAGGATCCATAAATGGAGAAACCATCCATGAATACCTCACAAATCTTTTCACAAAAGTCAGAGAATATAGCCATCATGCATCTTTGAAAGGTAGCAGGTGCATTACATAAACCAAAAGGCATGCGTCTATAAGCAAAAGGATCGAAAGGGCAAGTAAAAGTAGTTTTTGGTTGATCCTTCGCTGACACAGGTTTTTGAGAGAAACCAGAATAACCATCTAAAAAGAAGAAATGTGTGTGTTTGGATAGTCTTTCTAGCATTTGATCAATAAAAGGTAAAGGGTAATGATCTTTCTTAGTAGCTTTATTTAATTTATGGAAATCAATTACCATCCTATAACCTGTAATAATTCTTTGCGGGATCAATTCATCTTTATCATTAGGAACGACAGTAATACCTCCCTTTTTAGGAACACAATGGACAGGGCTTACCCAATCACTATCAGCAACGGGATAAATTATACCTGCCTCAAGGAGCTTTAGTATCTCCTTTCTTACCACTTCTTTCATCTTAGGATTCAATCATCGTTGAGGATCTCTAACTGGTTTGGCATCTTCCTCCAAATTAATTTTGTGTTCGCATAGCATGGGACTAATGCCCTTGAGATCATCCAGAGTATATCCAATAGCAGCTCGGTGCTTCTTCAGAGTTTTCAATAATCTTTCTTCTTCTTGCTCTGAAAGGTTAGCACTAATAATAACAGGATATATTTTATTTTCATCAAGATAAGCATACTTAAGATTATCAGGTAATGGTTTGAGTTCAAACACGGGATCACCCTTGGGTGGAGGGGGATCCCCTAGAATTTCAACGGGTAGGTTGTGTTTCAGAATAGGTTCCTGTTGAAGGAACACTTTATCTAGTTCCCTTCTTTCATTCATAAACATATCCGTTTCATGGTCTAGCAAATATTGTTCTAACGGATCAGTAGGAGGCACGGCAATAGAAGCAAGACCAATAATCTCATCCTTACTAGGTGATTCTTTATCACGGGGTTGCCTACGAAACTTAGCAAAATTAAACTCATGAGACATATCCCCTAAGCCAATTTCAACAATATCCTTTTCGCAATCAATCCTAGCATTAACGGTATTCAAGAAGGGTCTACCAAAAATAATGTGACAAAAGTCATCTTGTGGGGAACAAAGAACAAGAAAATCGGCAGGATATTTAACTTTCCCACACAAGACTTCGACATCTCTAACAATCCCAATTGGTTTAATGGTGTCCCTATTAGCAAGCTTAATGGTAACATCAATATCTTCTATTTCAGCGGGTGCAATATCATGCATAATTTCTTTATATAAGTCATAAGGTATTACACTAGCACTAGCACCCATATCACATAAGCCATGATAACAATGATCTCCTATTTTAACAGAAATAACAGGCATGCCTACAACACACTACTAGGGAAAACCCTAGCAGTAGCGCGTGTTTTGTGCCCACTAGTAGCGCGGGTGGCCGCGCTACTAATAAGGCGCTACAGTTATTGCTTAGCGATGAACGCGTGCCATCACGCCGCTCTCGCTAGGACAAATAGTCAGTAGCGCTTGTTCACTACCGCGCCATCGCTAAGGTATCTACTTGCAGCGTGTTTTCTTTCCATCGCTACTAGTATTTTTTAATTTTTTTATTTTTAGTGTATTTATGCGCCATCATACAAATATTGGTACAATACCAGCTGTTATGAGGTTTACATCATTATGTCCATAGCAGTGTATTAAATGAAGGTGGATTAGGTTCAAGTGGAGGCAATATGTGGTGCATGTCAAAGTATACTACTAATCCAAACTTGATCTAGTTTGGACTAGTAGTACTTTCGATGTGCACAACATGTTGCCTCCACTTGAATCTAATCTGCCGACACAAGCTATTTAATCATCATCATAGTCATTACCACCAACAGATTTATTTAATCAGCACTAACACTAGCTAATAATAATCATCATAGTCATTACCACCAACACTAGCTATTTTATCATCATAGTAATAGTGTAGCACATCATCATCCTCAAACTCATTTCTAGCTAGCTAATCACTCCTGCTGCTCTCTCTTAGGTAAAATAACATAAAACATATATAGCTCTCCTCCTCGATCAAACTGGAGCACGCAGATGAACCTGTCTCCTAATCGTGGGTAGCGCATCTATTTGCTGCCCCCTAGTACTTCTCTAAGCTCCCCCATCACATATCTGGTCCAGTCTTGCACTATTAAGCATCCGTCGCTAATCTTGAATGCACTAAAGTAATCAGAGGATATCTTGGCGTGGTGATAATACTCATGGTACCTTTAGTCTCGATCCCATAAGGCACAACATTCATTGGGAGTCCCTGTTGAAGAACATCGTACGGTAACATACTTAGCAATGAAGTTTAGCTTCAAAAATAATGTATGGAAAAGATGCACCGATGACAAATAGTAAAAATCTTACCATCCTTCCTAAATAGATGTGACCGTAGTTCATTACGAACACTATTGGTCGCACATTTTCAGTACTAACATTTCTAAATGCAGGAAGAAAATTTGTCTTGACAGATCAAGATCCTCAAGCCATGAAACATAATGACCGAGCTCCTCGCAGCTTGAGTTCAGCCCAGTGACGATATACGGTCCTGTCTACCAAGCGCTAGACATGTTTGCTTGCACGGAAATAAGCGACAATACAAATTAGTTGTCAACTATTTTTGAATAAACAATATCAAAGACATAAATATGGTTGAGAAACTTACATAATGGTATAATCGAGGCATTTGCACATCGACCCGGATGTCGGTATTACCTTCAATATCATCTTCCGGGTGAATATCAAAGGTGATAACCATATCAGGCTCAAATGCATAAGTCTTGCATAGTGCTCGCCATGTTTTGCATCCAAAATAGGTGTAGTCGTCTGAATTGTATAACTTCGCATGGAAAATATAACCATGCTCGGTCTTCAAGTAAACTTTCTTTTCCTCCATACTATGACTGAAACCTATCTTATCCAATACAAAAAATCTTGCATGGCAGGGGATACGCTAGTAGAATAGTAAAAAAAATATAAGTTCAAGAAAATGAAGCCGTTGTCATGCTTAATTACGAAAAAAGACTTGTCGTTGTGACTTACTGTATCCACTTCGAAGTTCTCGTCCAGCTTGATGTCGAAGCGCCTATCATCATCTAGGAAGATTCCGTCGCACGAAGCACGCTTCGTCTTCGCAGTATTTGCAAATACCAAATCCTTCTCGTCGTCGACATTTCCTATGTTCATAGTTAAAACATTAATTGAAAATCGATCGAAGACAACTACCAAGATACTCAACACACAAATCCGAGGCACTCGATATTTCCTACATATTCTAGCACAAGTCATGCCAAAATTCACGGAAAAATCTGGCATGACCTTTGCTAAAATAGGACATATCAAGCGCTGAAATTTGCCGAACGAAATGAATCAACACTCCGCAAAACATAGGCCACTCGAAGGTGTAACCTGCAAACATGACCGCCACCGGATATTGAGCAACACAAGATATACATTTCAAAATATCTTATAGGACTCAAATTAGCATGCATTCAATAAGCAAAAGTAGATCATCTCATGCGTCGAGACATCGTCGAATATTATCACTAATACATCACGAATAGTGTCATACATATAACATCACTAATACAACTAAAACTCTAGCACACGACGGTATCGGCGCGGGCGGTGGACACCACAGAGAAGGCACCATCACGGGATCATAGCTCGGTGAGATCCCGAAGAACCTGCCGTATTGGAGAACGGCATGTGCTCCAACGCAAACAAGTAGCAACGGACGTGCACGTCCTCCTCATCGACACGGTGACGCACCACCTCCCGGAGTCCTCGAGCCTCGGATCATCATCGCCCACGCGACCGCCACCAAAGAAGGTTGGTCAACGACAGTGGCTCCTCACCTACCTCGCCCTGGTAGGTAGCGCCTCCAGTACCACCCGGCGGAGCCAGGTCCGGACATGGCCGATCTGGTCAAGTAGGTGTCGTCCTCCGCCGACTCGGCAGCGAGGATGCGGGATAGGCATCGCCCACGTCGAGGCGGGAAAAATTGCTTTAACTAAAAAATCACCTAATTAGTACCTAGTTCTTACTAACTAGTTCTTACTAACTAAATAGAAGAAGGTCAAATTTTACTCGCTTTATTATGCATTACACTAGTGTTTATTCATCATCTAAGAAAACGTCACCTAAGAAAAAATCCTAGCCGATCAGATCCAATTCATTTCCACCCATAGATGAACCCTAAATATTTGATGCAACTAAAATTTGAAGAACTCTATCTAGGCAGAGGTAGGGGAGGGAGGAGCAGGCGTGCTCACCTCGATCGGTGCTGCTGCGGCGAGAGGGGCAGGCGCGCCGAGGTCGGGCTTGGGGCGGCGTCGAGGCGGCGTCGGGCGGCGTTGAGGTCGGGGCGGGGCGGCGTTGAATCCGGGGGGGGCGTGAGGTGTCTGAGAGGCCACAGGCGACCGACGGCGGCGGCGGCGAGAGCGGAGTAGTGAGATTTGGGGAAGTGGCCGTGGGGAAGGACGAACGCGGTGGTTAAGTCGAGTAGCGATGGCGCGTTCCCGAAACACGCTGCTGCTACATTAGCTACTGCGCGTTCTGCGATCTGCGCTCTCGCTACAACTTCTCCTTTTCCCTTTTTCACTTATTTTTCTTCACATTTTATTTTTTCCTTTCACCTTCTTGATTTCTTTCATTCTCAATTACCTTTCTATTTGCTTTTCATTTAATTTTATATCATTTAGTAGTAGCGAGTTTAGAGCAAAACGCTGCTACAAAGAAAGTAGCGATAGCGCGGTTCCATGTAGATCGCTAGTACTATGTGTACCATATCGGCTAAGCCGTGAGAATTTTAGTAGTAACGTGTTTTCTGCGAGGCGCCATCTTTTTGAAACTATCTGCAGCAGCGATTTTCGCAGGCTCGCTTGCTGCTATTTAGCACCAGCGTGCTTCTTTGACACACGCTGCTGCTAAAGTTCTGTGTATAAGGTTTTCCCTAGTAGTGACAGGTCTATGTATCTTAGCATCTGGTCTAACAATATTAGCAGTCTCACCACAGAAATAAATAACTTACCCATCTAAATTATCATCCACGAGATCTTTAACCATAGCAATACTAGGTTCAACTTTGATTTGCTCAGGAGGTGTAAAAGTTCTAGTATTACTCTTACGAACAACAGTTGAAGTTTTAGCATGATCCTTTATACTAACAGGAAAAGGGGGTTTCTCAACATAATTAGTAAGAACAATAGGATCATTATAAGTGATAGTCTTTTCTTCAACTGTAATAGGTGTAACTACTTTTACTTCAATGGGTGGATTATATTTAAACCACTTCTCCTTAGGGAGATCAACGTGAGTAGCAAAGGATTCACAAAAAGAAGCTACTATCTCAGAGTCAAGTCCATACTTAGCGCTAAATCCACGAAAAACATCGGTATCCATAAAAGATTTAAGACAATCAAACTTAGGTGTTATACCTGACTCCTTACCATCGTCGGAACCCCAATCTTCAGAGTTGCATTTAATTCTTTCCAATAAGTCCCATTTGAATTCAATAGTCTTCAGCATATAAGAACCAGCACAGGAGGTATCGAGCATGTTGCGATCATTGGGAGAAAGCCGAGCATAAAATTTTTGAATAATCATTTCTCTGGAGAGCTCATGATTGGGGCATGAATATAACATTGACTTAAGCCTCCCCCAATCTTGAGCGATGCTTTCTCCTTCGCGAGGCCAGAAATTATATATGTAATTACGATCACGATGAACAAGATGCATAGGATAGAACTTCTGGTGAAATTCCAACTTCAATCGTTTATAATTCCAAGATCCCGTATCATCACATAGCCTATACCATGTCAATGCATCTCCCTTCAAAGATAATGGGAAGACCTTCCTTTTGACAACATCATCAGGAATACCTACAAGCTTAAATAATCCACAAACTTCATCCACAAAGATAAGGTGTAAATCAGGATGCAATGTTCCATCTCCTGCAAAGGGATTAGCTAGCAGTTTCTCTATCATACCCGAAGGAATCTCAAAGTAAATATTTTCAGTAGGTTCAGTAGGTTGAGGAGCAACTCTTTGCTCTTCTGGTCGGGGTGAAGATACCCCGAACAAGCCCCTCAAAGGATTGGTTTTCATAGTAACAAGCAACAGAAAATTTCAGCACAATATATAAATGTTTCCTTACCAAGTTTCACTCACCAAAGGCGCTTCACTCCCCGGCAATGGCACCAGAAAAGAGTCTTGATGACCCACAAGTATAGGGGATCTATCGTAGTCCTTTCGATAAGTAAGAGTGTCAAACCCAACGAGGAGCAGAGGGAAATGACAAGCGGTTTTCAGTAAGGTTTTCTCTGCAAGCACTGAAATTGTAGGTAACAGATAGTTTTGTGATAAGATAAATTGTAACGAGAAACAAGCAATGAAAGTAAATAAAGTGCAGCAAGGTGGCCCAATCCTTTTTGTAGCAAAGGACAAGCCTGGACAATTTCTTATAATGAGAAAAGAGCTCCCGAGGACACATGGGAATTATCGTCAAGCTAGTTTTCATCACGCTCATATGATTCGCGTTCGGTACTTTGATAATTTGATATGTGAGTGGACCGGTGCTTGGGTACTGCCCTTACTTGGACAAGCAACCCACTTATGATTAACCCTTATTGCAAGCATCCGCAACTACAAAAGAAGTATTAAGGTAAACCTAACCACAACATTAGACATATGGATCCAAATCAGCCCCTTACGAAGCAACGCATAAACTAGGGTTTAAGCTTCTGTCACTCTAGCAACCCATCATCTACTTATTACTTCCCAATGCCTTCCTCTAGGCCCAAATAATGGTGAAGTGTCATGTAGTCGACGTTCACATAACACCACTAGAGGAAAGACAACATACATCTCATCAAAATATCGAACGCATACCAAATTCACATGACTACGAATAGCAAGACTTCACCCATTTCCTCAGGAACAAACGTAACTACTCACAAAGCATATTCATGTTCATAATCAGAGTAATAATATGCATTAAGGATCTGAACATATGATCTTCCACCAAATAAACCAATTAGCATCAACTACAAGGAGTAATCAACACTAGTAGCAACCCACAGGTACCAATTTGTGGTTTTGGATACAAGATTGGATACAAGAGATGAACTAGGGTTTGAGAAGAGATGGTGCTGGTGAAGATGTTGATGGAGATTGACCCCCTCCCGATGAGAGGATCGTTGGTGATGATGATGGTGATGATTTCCCCATCCCGGAGAGAAGTTTCCCCGACAGAACAGCTCTGCCGGATCCCTAGATTGGTTCCGCCAAGGTTCCGCTTCGTGGCGGCGGAGTTTCGTCCCGTAAGCTTGCCTATGATTTTTTCCAGGGTAAAAGCCTTCATATAGCAGAAGATGGGCACCGGAGGGCCACCAGGGGGCCCAGGAGACAGGGGCGCGCCCAGTAGGGGTGGGCGCGCCCCCCAACCTCCTGGCCAGGGTGTGGGCCCCCCTCTAGTGCTTTCTTCGCTCAATAATTCTTATTAATTCCAAAACTGACTTCCGTGGAGTTTCATGATTTTGGAGCTGTGCAGAATAGGTTTCCAATATTTGCTCCTTTTCCAGCCAAAATTCCAGCTGCCGGTATTCCCCCTCTTCATGGTAAACCTTGTAAAATAAGAGAGAATAACCATAAGTATTGAGACATAATGTGTAATTACAACCCATCATGCAATAAATATCGATATAAAAGCATGATGCAAAATGGACGTATCACATGGCCATATATTCTTAGATCTTTCCTCAACGCACGATGCTTGCCAACTAAAGAGTAGGTAGGAATGAGAAGGAATACTACTAACTCTTGCATAAAAGTAAAAGATAGGCCCTTCACAGAGGGAAGCAGGGATTTGCAGAGGTGTCAACTTTCTTCTAGGGCAAGATGCCATTTGTAGTAAACTATGTTGTACAAGGCAAATTAGTCATTTGTAATGAATGTGTCGTGAACTATGTCGTAGTAATGTTTGTATTATCTTAAGTGATGAACTGGTCGGCATAAAATTTGTGTTTGTTCAGATTGCTGTGATGCTCAAGTTATTGTAAGTGTTGTGATGTTCCGGTGAATTGAAATTGCTATCAACTCTCTTTTTGCAGTAAACAGCAGTGCAGCGCCCAGAGCACAGGCGCTGCATTCTACAGTGCAATGCCCAAGGGAGAGGCATCACACAGTATAGTGCAGCGCCTGACCCTTGGGCGCTGCACACTGACTTAGAAATTTCCGGGTAAGGTCAGTGCTGCAAAGCTTCTGTGGCTCTCTGGATGCACAACCAGATGTGCAGCGCCTAGGGGACAGGCGCTGCACTGTATAGTGCAGCACCTAAGTGTTGGGCGCTGCATAGTATAGTGCAGCGCCTTAGTGTTGGGTGTTGCAGTGCTGTTAACTGCTAAACTGCAGAAACAGATGCAATTTTGGGTGCAAACTGAACTCACAATTATGAATGTAGTGCTGTAAACTATAGAAACTGAACAAATATAACTAATAACTTGAACATCACATCATTTAGGACAATTCAACATTAGTACAAGTTCGCAAACACAAGTACCACACTAGTAAGAGTTCACCAACATATGACATAACCTCACAAGTTCATCAACATAATGAAACGGCTACAAGAGAACTTCCATAATAAAAAACACAAGCACTAATGCTTTCCGCGCGTGTTCCTGGTGCCACGCCTGGAGGCAATCTTCTTCTTCCTGTTAGGACGAGCCTCCTCTTCCTCCACTTCCTCCTCCGCCTCATCATCCAAGCTAGCCATCCGCGAGGTCCCTACGACCACCTTTGGCTTGCCTCTGTTGTCAAAGTCGGTGGGCATGTACCGGTATATGGGTTGCCTAGGCTTCAACATATATGCGGACCGAACTAGAGCGTCCGCCAAAGTCATGTCATCATCATGCTCATGGCCCTATCACACAATATGGTAAAGACAGGCGCCGTAATCAAGTGAGAATCACATCTAAAGGATTAGTCATACCTCTTGGGTGATGATGTCTACTATGCAACCTTCTTCTTGTAGACGTTGTTGTGCCTCCAAGTGCAGAGGTTTGTAGGACAGTAGCAAATTTCCCTCAAGTGGATGACCTAAGATTTATCAATCCGTGGGAGGCGTAGGATGAAGATGGTCTCTCTCAAGCAACCCTGCAACCAAATAACAAAGAGTCTCTTGTGTCCCCAACACACCCAATACAATGGTAAATTGTATAGGTGCACTAGTTCGGCGAAGAGATGGTGATATAAGTGCAATATGGATGGTAGATATAGGTTTTTGTAATCTGAAATTATAAAAACAGCAAGGTAACTAATGATAAAAGTGAGCACAAACGGTATTACAATGCTAGGAAACAAGGCCTAAGGTTCATACTTTTGTTGGGGAACGTAGTAATTTCAAAAAATTTCCTACGCACATGCAAGATCATGGTGATGACATAGCAACGAGGGGAGAGTGTTGTCTACGCACCCTCGTGAGACCGAAGCGAAGCGTTGACACAGCAGCAGATGGAAGTAGTCGACGTCTTCCGGTTCAACCGATCCAGCACCGTTACTCCGGCACCTCCGAGTTCTTGACACACGTACAGCTCGATGGCGCACCTCGTTCTCCAATCCGTAGAGGCTCCAAGGGGAGTTCCGTCAAGACGACGGTGTGGTGACGATCTTGATGTTCTCTGTCGCGCAGGCTTCGCCTAAGCACCGCCACAATATGACCGAGGTGTAATATCGTGGAGGGGGCACCGCTGCGGCTAAGGAACGATCAATGATCAACTTGTGTGTCCTAGGGTGCCCCCTACCCCGTATATAAAGGAGGGAGGGAGGAGGTGGCGGCCCAAGGGGCGCGCATAGGGAGGGGAAGCGACTCAAGTAGGTTTCCTCTTTTCCTTATCTTATTTGGAGGGGAAGGAAGGAGTACTAGTATTAGGAAGTAGTACTAGTAGTAGGAATAGGAAGAGGGGAAGAAGAAAGGAAAGGGGCCGCCCCTCCCCAGTCGGATTGGGCTTGGGGCGCGCGCCCCCCTCCCTTGCTCCTTCTCCCTTCCTCTTACATGGGCCCAATAAGGCCCATATACCTCCCGGGGGGTTCCGGTATCCTCCCGGAGCTTCAAACTCTTCCGGGACATTTCCGGTGTCCAAATATATCCGTCCAATATATCAATCTTTATGTCTCGACCATTTCGAGACTCCTCCTCATGTCCGTGATCACATCCGGGACTCCGAACAAACTTCGGTACATCAAAATACATAAACTCATAATATAACTGTCATCGAAACCTTAAGCGTGCAAACCCTACGGTTCGAGAACAATGTAGACATGACCGAGACACGTCTCTGGTCAATAACCAATAGCGGGACCTGGATGCCCATATTGGTTCCTACATATTCTACGAAGATCTTTATCGGTCAAACCGCATAACAACATACGTTATTCCCTTTGTCATCGGTATGTTACTTGCCCGAGATTTGATCGTCGGTATCCAATACCTAGTTCAATCTCATTACCGGCAAGTCTGTTTACTCGTTCCGTAATACGTCATCTCATAACTAACTTATTAGTTACATGCTTGCAAGGCTTGGGTGATGAGTATTACCGAGAGGGCCCAGAGATACCTCTCCGACAATCGGAGTGACAAAACCTAATCTCGAATTATGCTAACTCAACATGTACCTTCAGAAACACTTGTAGTACTCCTTTATAATCTCCCAGTTACGTTGTGACGTTTGGTAGTACCCAAAGTGTTCTTCCGGTAAACGGGAGTTACACAATTCTCATAGTTACAGGAACATGTATAAGTCATGAAGGAAGCATTAGCAGAATACTAAACGATCAAGTGCTAAGCTAACGGGATGGGTCATGTCAATCACATCATTCTCCTAATGTTGTGATCCCATTAATCAAATGACAACACATGTCTATGGTTAGGAAACATAACCATCTTTGATTAATGAGCTAGTTAAGTAGAGGCATACTAGTGACTATATGTTTGTCTATGTATTCACACATGTATCATGTTTCCGGTTAATACAATTCTAGCATGAATAATAAACATTTATCATGATATGAGGAAATAAATAATAACTTTATTATTGCCTCTAGGGCATATTTCCTTCAGTCTCCCACTTGCACTAGAGTCAATAATCTAGATTACAATGTAATGATTCTAACACCCATGGAGTCTTGGTGCTGATCATGTTTTGCTCGTGAGAGAGGCTTAGTCAATGGAGTCGCAACATTCAGATCCGTATGTATCTTGCAAATCTCTATGTCTCCCACTTGGACTTGGTCCCGATGGAATTGAAGCGTCTCTTGATGTGCTTGGTCCTCTTGTGAAATCTGGATTCCTTTGCCAAGGCAATTGAACCAAGATTGTCACGAAGATCTTCATTGGTCCCGATGCACTAGGTATGACACCTAGATCGGAAATGAACTCATTCATCCGCACTCCTTCATTTGCCGCTTGAAGCAGCTATGTACTCCGCTTCACATGTAGATCCCGCTGACGCTTTGTTTTGAACTGCACCAACTTACAGCTCCACCATTTAATATAAACACGATCCGGTTTGCGATTTAGAATCGTCCGGATCGGTCAAAGCTTGCATCGACGTAACCATTTACGACTAGCTCTTTGTCACCTCCATATACGAGAAACATATCCTTAGTCCTTTTCGTATTTCAGATGTTCTTGACCGCTGTCCATGATCCAATCTGGATTACTTTGGTACCTACCTGCCAAGCTTATTGCTAAGCATACGTCAGGTCTGGTACACAGCATTGCATACATGATAGACTCAACTTCACACCTTGTAGAGCCTATGGCTGAAGCATAGGGAACTTCTTTCATTTTCTCTCTATCTTCTGCTGTGGTCGGGCATTGAGTTCGACTCAACTTCACACCTTGTAGCACAGGCAAGAATCCTTTCTTTGCCTGATCCATTTTGAACTTTTTCAAAATTTTGTCAAGGTATGTGCTTTGTGAAAGTCCTATTAAGCATCTTGATCTATCTCTATAGATCTTGATGCCCAATATGTAAGCAGCTTCACCGAGGTCTTTCATTGAAAAACTTTTATTCAAGTATCCCTTTATGCTATCCAGAAATTCTATATCATTTCCAATTAATAATATGTCATCAACATATAAAACTAGAAATGCTAAAGAGCTCCCACTCACTTTCTTGTAAATACAAAGCTTCTCCAAAGTCTCAGATAAAACCATATGCTTTGATCACACTGTCAAAGCGTTTATTCCAACTCCGAGATGCTTGCAACAGTCCATAAATGGAACGCTGGAGTTTGCACACTTTGTCAGCACCTTTTGGATCAACAAAACCTTCAGGCTGCATCATATACAACTCTTCCTCTAGAAATCCATTCAAGAATGCAGTCTTGACATCCATTTGCCAAATTTCATAATCATGAAATGCAGCAATAGCCAACATGATTCGGACAGACTTAAGCATCGCTACGGGTGAGAAAGTCTCATCGTAGTCAACCCCTTGAACTTGTCGAAAACCTTTTGCAACAAGTCGAGCTTTGTAGACGATAACATTACTATCGCGTCGCCTTCTTCTTAAAGGTCCATTTATTCTCAATGGCTTGCCGATCATCGGGAAGTCAACCAAAGTCCATACTTTGTTTTCATACATGGATCCTATCTCGATTTCATGGCCTCTAGCCATTTTATGAATCTGGGCTCATCATCATTCCTCATAGTTCGTAGGTTCATCATGGTCAAGTAACATGACTTCCGAATAGGATTTCCGTACCACTCAGTGCGGATCTTACTCTGTAGACCTCGAGGTTCATAGAAACTTGATCTGAAGTTTCATGATCAATATCATTAGCTTCCTCACTAATTGGTGTAGTCGTCACAGAACCGGTTCTTGTGATGAACTACTTTCCAATAAGGGAGTAGATACTGATTATCTCATCAAGTTCTACTTTCCTCCCACTCACTTCTTTCGAGAGAAACTCCTTCTCTAGAAAGGATCCGAATTTAGCAACGAAAATCTTGCCCTCAGATCTATGATAGAAGGTGTACCCAATAGTCTCCTTTGGGTATCCTATGAAGACACATTTCTCCGATTTGGGTTCGAGCTTATCTGGTTAAAGTTTCTTCACATAAGCATCGCAGCCCCAAACTTTGAGAAACGACAACTTTGGTTTCTTGCCAAACCACAGTTCATAAGGCGTCGTCTCAACGGATTTTGATGGTGCCCTATTTAAAGTGAATGCGGCCGTCTCTAAAGCATAACCCCAAAACGATAGCGGTAAATCGGTAAGAGACATCATAGGTCGTACCATATCAAGTAAAGTACGATTACGACGTTCGGACACACCATTTCGTTGTGGTGTTCCAGGTGGCATGAGTTGCGAAACTATTCCACATTGTTTCAAATGTAAACCAAACTCGTAACTCAAATATTCTCCTCCATGATCAGATCGTAGAAACTTTATTTTCTTGTTACGATGATTTTCTACTTCACTCTGAAATTCTTTGAACTTTTCAAATGTTTCAGACTTGTGCTTCATCAAGTAGATATACCCATATCTGCTCAAATCATCTGTGAAGGTGAGAAAATAACGATATCCGCCACGAGCCTCAAGATTCATCGGCCACATACATCTGTATGTATGATTTCCAACAAATCTGTTGCTCTCTCCATAGATCCGAGAACGGTGTTTTGGTCATCTTGCCCATGAGGCACGGTTCGCAAGTACCAAGTGATTCATAATCAAGTGATTCCGAAGTCCATCAAGATGGAGTTTCTTCATGCGTTTTACACCGATATGACCTAAACGGCAAGTGCCACAAATATGTTGCACTATCATTATCAACTCTGCATCTTTTGGCTTCAACATTATGAATATGTGTATCACTACTATCGAGATTCAATAAAATAGACCACTCTTCAAGGGTGCATGACCATAAAAGATATTACTCATATAAATAGAACAACCATTATTCTCTGATTTAAATGAATAACCATCTCGCATCAAACAAGATCCAGATATAATGTTCATGCTCAACGCTGGCACCAAATAACAATTATTCAGGTCTAAAACTAATCCCGATGGTAGATGTAGAGGTAGCGTGCCGACCGCGATCACATCGACTTTGGAACCATTTCCCACGCGCATCATCACCTCGTCCACATATACCTTTGTTCACTTTGCCATCCTTCTTATCCGCCAAATACTTGGGGCAGTTCCGCTTCGATGTCGATCGCTTGCGGAGAAGCACTCGATTTGAGCTTAGGTCCGACTTGGGTTTCTTCTCTTGAGCAGCAACTTGTTTGCTGTTCTTTTGAAGTTCCCTTCTTCTTCCCTTTGGCCCTTTTCTTGAAACCAGTGGTCTTGTTGACCATCAACACTTGATGCTCCTTTTGATTTCTACCTCCGCTGCTTTCAAAGATCGCGAAGAGCTCGAATAGTCTTGTTCATCCCTTGCATATTATAGTTCATCACAAAGCTCTTGTAGCCTTGTGGCGTTGATTGGAGAATTTCATCAATGACGGTATCATCCGAAGATTAACTCCCGCTTGAATCAAGTGATTATTATACCCGGACATTTTGAGTATATGCTCACCGATGTAACTGTTCTCCTCCATCTTGCAGCTATAGAACTTATTGGAGACTTCATATCTCTCAATCCGGGCATTTGCTTGAAATATTAACTTCAACTCTGGAACATCTCATATGCTCCATGACGTTCAAAACGTCGTTGAAGACCCGGTTCTAAGCCGTAAAGCATGGCACATCTGAACTATAGAGTAGTCATCGCTTTGCTCGCCAGACGTTCTTAACGTCGTCGGTTGCATCAGCAAAGAGGCACGCACCCAGCGGTGCTTCGGGACGTAACTCTTACATGCAGCAATGAGGATAATCCTCGAATTCTGAGACCCGATCCGTGTAATTGCTACCATCATCTTTCAACTTTGCTTTCTCAAGGAACGCATTAAAATTCAACGGAACAACAAAGACGAGCCATCTATCTACAAACAAACATAGACAAGCAAAATACTATCAAGTACTAAGTTCATGATGAATTTAAGTTCAATTAATCATATTACTAAAGAACTCCCACTTAGACAGACATCTCTCTAGTCATCTAAGTGATTACGTGATCCAAATCAACTAAACCATGTCCGATCATCATGTGAGATGGAGTAGTTTCAATGGTGAACATCTCTATGTTGATCATATCTACTATATGATTCACGCTCGACCTTTCGGTCTCCGTGTTCCGAGACCATATCTGTATATGCTAGGCTCGTCAAGTATAACCTGAGTATTCTGCGTGTGCAACTGTTTTGCACCCGTTGTATTTGAACGTAGAGCCTATCACACCCGATCATCACGTGGTGTCTCAGCACGAAGAACTTTCGCAACGGTGCATACTCACGGAGAACACTTCTTGATAATTAGTGAGAGATCATCTTAAAATGCTACCGTCAATCAAAGCAAGATAAGATGCATAAAGGATAAACATCACATGCAATCAATATAAGTGATATGATATGGCCATCATCATCTTGTGCTTGTGATCTCCATCTTCGAAGCACCGTCGTGATCACCATCGTCACCGGCGCGACACCTTGATCTCCATCGTAGCATCGTTGTCGTTTACGCCATCTATTGCTTCTCGACTATCGCTCTCGCTTAGTGATAAAGTAAAGCAATTACGAGCGTTTGCATTTCATACAATAAAGCGACAACCATATGGCTCCTGCCGATTGCCGATAACTTCGTTACAAAACATGATCATCTCATACAATAAAATATAGCATCACATCTTGGCCATATCACATCACAACATGCCCTGCAAAAACAAGTTAGGCGTCCTCTACTTTGTTGTTGCAAATTTTACGTGGCTGCTATGGGCTTAAGCAAGAACCAATCTCACCTACGCATCAAAACCACAACGATAGTTTCTCAAATAGACTCCGTTTTAACCTTCACAAGGACCGGGCGTAGCCACACTCAGTTCAACTAAAGTTGGAGAAACAGACACCGCTAGTCACCGTGTGCAAAGCACGGCGGTAAAACCAGTCTCGCGTAAGCGTCTGCTGTAATGTCGGTTCGGGCCGCTTCATCCAACAATACCACTGAACCAAAGTATGACATGCTGGTAGGCAGTATGACTTATATCGTCCACAACTCACTTGTGTTCTACTCGTGCATATAACATCAAACCATAAAAACCTAGGCTCGGATGCCACTGTTGGGGAACGTAGTAATTTCAAAAAAATTCCTACGCACACGCAAGATCATGGTGATGATATAGCAACGAGGGGAGAGTGTTGTCTACGTACCCTCGTAGACCGAAGAGGAAGCGTTGACACAGCGTAGTGGAAGTAGTCGTACGTCTTCCCGGTTCAACCGATCCAGGCACCGTTACTCCGGCACCTCCGAGTTCTTGACACACGTACAGCTCGATGACGCACCCTCGTTCTCCAATCCAGTAGAGGCTCCGAGGGGGAGTTCCATCAGCACGACGGCATGGTGACGATCTTGATGTTCTCCTCTCGCAGGGCTTCGCCTAAGAACCGCTACAATATGACCGAGGTGTAATATCGTGGAGGGGGGCACCGCACACGGCTAAGGAACGATCAATGATCAACTTGTGTGTCCTAGGGTGCCCCCCTACCCCCGTATATAAAGGAGGGAGGGAGGAGGTGGCGGCCCAAGGGGGCGCGCATAGGGAGGAAACCTACTCCAAGTAGGTTTCCCTCTCTTTTCCTTATCTTATTTGGAGGGGGAAGGAAGGAGTACTAGTATTAGGAAGTAGTACTAGTAGTAGGAATAGGAAGAGGGGGAAGGAGAAAGGAAAGGGGGGGCCGGCCCCCCTCCCCAATTCGGATTGGGCTTGGGGGGGCGCGCCCCCCTCCCTTGCTCCTTCTCCCTTCCTCTTACATGTGCCCAATAAGGCCCATATACCTCCCGGGGGGTTCCGGTAACCTCTCGGAGCTCCAAACTCTTCCGGAACATTTTCGGTGTCCAAATATATCCGTCCAATATATCAATCTTTATGTCTCGACCATTTCGAGACTCCTCGTCATGTCCGTGATCACATCCGGGACTCCGAACAAACTTCGGTACATCAAAATACATAAACTAATAATATAACTGTCATCGAAACCTTAAGCGTGCGGACCCTACGGTTCGAGAACAATGTAGACATGACCGAGACACGTCTCTGGTCAATAACCAATAGCGGGACCTGGATGCCCATATTGGTTCCTACATATTCTACGAAGATCTTTATCGGTCAAACCGCATAACAACATACGTTATTCCCTTTGTCATCGGTATGTTACTTGCCCGAGATTTGATCGTCGGTATCCAATACCTAGTTCAATCTCGTTACCGGCAAGTCTCTTTACTCGTTCCGTAATATGTCATCTCATAACTAACTTATTAGTTACATGCTTGCAAGGCTTGGGTGATGAGTATTACCGAGAGGGCCCAGAGATACCTCTCCGACAATCGGAGTGACAAAACCTAATCTCGAATTATGCTAACTCAACATGTACCTTCGGAAACACTTGTAGTACTCCTTTATAATCACACAGTTACGTTGTGACATTTGGTAGTACCCAAAGTGTTCTTCCGGTAAACAGGAGTTACACAATTCTCATAGTTACAGGAACATGTATAAGTCATGAAGGAAGCATTAGCAGAATACTAAACGATCAAGTGCTAAGCTAACGGATGGGTCATGTCAATCACATCATTCTCCTAATGTTGTGATCCCATTAATCAAATGACAACACATGTCTATGGTTAGGAAACATAACCATCTTTGATTAATGAGCTAGTTAAGTAGAGGCATACTAGTGACTATATGTTTGTCTATGTATTCACACATGTATCATGTTTCCGGTTAATACAATTCTAGCATGAATAATAAACATTTATCATGATATGAGGAAATAAATAATAACTTTATTATTGCCTCTAGGGCATATTTCCTTCAACTTTCACTAGTCCAAGTTCTCTCAACAATAATAACATAATTGGATCATATAACTATCCATCAACGTGCAACAAAGAGTCACTCCAAAGTCACTAATAGTGTATAACAAACGAAGAGATTATTGTAGGGTACGAAACTGTTGGAAATATGCCCTAGAGGCAATAATAAAAGTATTATTATATTTCATTGTTCATGATAAATATCTTTTGTTCATGCTATAACTGTATTATCCGGAAATCGTAATACACGTGTGAATACTTAGACCCCAATATGTCCCTAGTGAGCCTCTAGTTGACTAGCTCGTTGTGATCAACAGATAGTCATGGTTTCCTGACTATGGACATTGGATGTCGTTGATAACGGGATCACATCATTAGGAGAATGATGTGATGGACAAGACCCAATCCTAAGCATATCATAAAGATCGTGTAGTTTGTCTGCTAGAGCTTTGCCAATGTCAAGTATCTCTTCCTTCGACCATGAGATCGTGTAACTCCCGGATACCGTAGGAGTGCCTTGGGTGTATCAAACGTCACAACGTAACTAGGTGACTATAAAGGTGCATTACAGGTATCTCCGAAAGTGTCTGTTGGGTTGACACGGATCGAGATCGGATTTGTCACTCCGTATGACGGAGAGGTATCTCTGGGCCCACTCGGTAATGCATCATCATAATGAGCTCAAGGTGACCAAGGTGTTGTCCACGGGATCATGCATTACGGTACGAGTAAAATGACTTGCCGGTAACGAGACTGAACAAGGTATTGGGATACCGACGATCGAGTCTCGGGCAAGTAACGTATCGATTGACAAAGGAATTGCATCTGAGGTTTGATCGAATCCTCGACATCGTGGTTCAACCGATGAAATCATCGAGGAGCATGTGGGAGCCAACATGGGTATCCAGATCCCGCTGTTGGTTATTGCCCGAGAGTCGTCTCGGTCATGTCTGCATGTCTCCCGAACCCGTAGGGTCTTCACACTTAAGGTTCGATGACGCTAGTGTTATTAGGAAGACTAGTATGTGACTACCGAATATTGTTCGGAGTCCCGGATGAGATCCTGGATGTCACGAGGAGTTCCGGAATGGTCCGGAGGTGAAGTTTTATATATGGGAAGTTGTCATACGGACACCGGAAAGTTTCGGGGGTCTATCGATAATGTACCGGGGCCACCGGAGGGGTTCCGGGGGTCCACCGGGAGGGGCCACCCCTCCCTAAGGGCCACATGGGCCAAAGGGAGGAGCCAGCCCACGGAGGGCTGGGCGCGCCCCACCTTGGGCCCATGCGCCTAGGGTTGGGGAAACCCCTAGGGGCCCCTTGCTTGGGGGCAAGCCTCCCTCCCGGCCCGCCCCCCCCTCTAGATCCCATCTAGAGGGTCGGCCCCATTGCCCCTTCCCTATAAATAGAGGGGTGGGGGAGGGCTGCTGTACACATCTCCAAGGCGCAGCCCCTCCCCTCCCCAACACCTCTCCTCCTCCGTTAAGCGCTTGGCGAAGCCCTGTCGGAGTACTGATGCACCAACATCACCACGCCGTCATGCTGCCGTTGGAGCGAGCTTCCTCAACCTCTACTTCTCCCTTGCTGGATCAAGAAGGAGGAGACGTATCCCGTCCCGTACGTGTGTTGAACGCGGAGGTGCTGTCCGTTCAGCACTTGGACATCGGTGATCTGAATCACGTTGAGTACGACTCCATCATCACCTTGCAAGCTTCCGCACGTGATCTACAAGTGGTATGTAGATGCAAACTCTCTCCCATGACTCGTTGCTTAGATGAACTCATAGATGGATCTTGGTGAAACCGTAGGAAAAATTTTAATTTTCTCGCAACGTTCCCCAACAAAGGCATCATGAGCTAGGTCTATGCGTAGTTCTCTAATGCACGAGTAGAACACAATTTTGTTGTGGGCGTGGATCTTGTCAACTTGCTTGCCTCTACTAGTCTTTTCTTGCTTCAGCAGTATTGTGGGATGAAGCGGCCCGACCAACCTTACACGTACGCTTACGTGAGACCGGTTCCACCGATTGACATGCACTAGTTGCATAAGGTGGCTGGCGGGTGTCTGTCTCTCCCACTTTAGTTGGAGCGGATTCGATGAAAAGGGCCCTTATGAAGGGTAAATAGAAGTTGACAAAATCACGTTGTGGTTATTCGTAGGTAAGAAAACGTTCTTGCTAGAACCCAATTGCAGCCACGTAAAAGATGCAACAACAATTAGAGGACGTCTAACTTGTTTTTGCAGCGATTGATCATGTGATGTGATATGGCTAGAAGTTGTGATGAATGATGAATTGTGATGTATGAGATCATGTTCTTGTAATAGGATTCACGACTTGCATGTCGATGAGTATGACAACCGGCAGGAGCCATAGGAGTTGTCTTTATTTTTGTATGACCTGCGTGTCATTGAAGAACGCCATGTAAACTACTTTACTTTATTGCTAAACGCGTTAGCCATAGAAGTAGAAGTAGTCGTTGGCGTGACAACTTCATGAAGACACGATGATGGAGATCATGGTGTCAAGCCGGTGACAAGATGATCATGGAGCCCCGAAGATGGAGATCAATGGAGCTTTATGATATTGGCCATATCATGTCACAACTATATAATTGCATGTGATGTTTATTATGTTTATGCATCTTGTTTACTTAGGACGATGGTAGTAAATAAGATGATCCCTTACAAAATTTCAAGAAGTGTTCTCCCCTAACTATGCACCGTTGCTACAGTTCGTCGCTTCTAAGCACCACGTGATGATCGGGTGTGATGGATTCTTACGTTCACATACAACGGGTGTAAGACAATTTTACACAGCGAAAACACTTAGGGTTAACTTGACGAGCCTAGCATGTACAGACATGGGCTCGGAACATGGAGACCGAAAGGTCGAACACGAGTCGTATGGAAGATACGATCAACATGGAGATGTTCACCGACGATGACTAGTCCGTCTCACGTGATGATCGGACTCGGGCTAGTCGACTCGGATCGTGTGACACTTAGATGACTAGAGGGATGTCTAATCTAAGTGGGAGTTCATAATTTGATTAGAACTTTATTATCATGAACTTAGTCTAAAACCTTTGCAAATATGTCTTGTAGATCAAATGGCCAACGCTAATGTCAACATGAACTTCAACGCGTTCCTAGAGAAAACCAAGCTGAAAGATGATGGCAG
Source organism: Aegilops speltoides (assembly GCA_021437245.1). Classification (NCBI taxonomy): domain Eukaryota; kingdom Viridiplantae; phylum Streptophyta; class Magnoliopsida; order Poales; family Poaceae; genus Aegilops; species Aegilops speltoides. The sequence goes on along the minus strand of CM038145.1, from coordinate 524,301,938 downwards.
CAACTATACGGACTGGGTCCGGAACCTGAGGATCATCCTCATAGCTGCCAGGAAGCAATATGTCCTAGAAGGACCACTAGGTGACGCTCCCGTCCCAGAGAACCAAGACATTATGAATGCTTGGCAAACTCGTGTTGATGATTACTCCCTCGTTCAGTGCGGCATGCTTTACAGCTTAGAACCGGGGCTCCAAAAGCGTTTTGAGCATCATGGAGCATATGAGATGTTCGAAGAGCTAAAACTAGTTTTCCAAGCTCATGCCCGGGTCGAGAGATATGATGTCTCCGACAAGTTCTACAGTTGTAAGATGGAGGAAAACAGTTCTCTCAGTGAGCACATCCTGAAGATGTCTGGGTTGCACAACCGTATGACCCAGTGAACATTAACCTCCCGATGAGGCGGTCATTGACAGAATCCTCGATCGCTCCCACCAAGCTACAAGAGCTTTGTGATGAACTACAACATGCGGGGATGGTGAAGACCATTCTGAAGTGTTCTCGATCTTCAAGTCGCAGAGGCTGAAATCAGAAAGAACATCAAGTGTTGATGGTCAATAAGACCACTAAGTTCAAGAAGGGCAAGGGCAAGAAGAACTTCAAGAAAGACGGCAAGGATGTTGCGGCCGCCCGTAAGCCGATTCGGAAGAAGTCAAAGAATGGACCCAAGCCCGAGACGAGTGCTTTTTTGCAAGGGAAGGGTCACCGAAGCGGAACTGCCCCAAATACTTAGCGGATAAGAAGGCCGGCAACACCAAAGGTATATTTGATATACATGTAATTGATGTGTACCTTACCAAGACTCGTAGTAACTCCCGGTATTTGATACCGTGCCGTTGCTCATATTTGTAACTCACAGCAGAGCTACGGAATAAGCGGATCTTGGCGAAGGACGAGGTGACGATCTTGCGTCGGGAATGGTTCCGAGTCGATGTGATCGCCGTCGCACGCTGCCTCTACATTTACCCACGGGATTAGTTATGAACCTTAATAATTGTTATTTAGTGCCAAGTTTGAGCATGAACATTGTATCTGGATCTCGTTTAATACGAGATGGCTACTCATTTAAGTCCGAAATAATGGTTGTTCGATTTATATGAGAGATATGTTTTATGGTCATGCTCCGATGGTTAATGGTTTATTCTTGATGAATCTCGAGCGTAATATTACACATGTTCATAGTGTGGATGCCAAAAGATGTAAAGTTGATAACGATAGTCCCACATACTTGTGGCACTGCTGCCTTGGTCACATTGTTGTCAAGCGCATGAAGAAGCTCCATGCTGATGGACTTTTAGAGTCACTTGATTATGAATCATTTGACACATGCGAACCATGCCTCATGGGCAAAATGACCAAGACTCCGTTCTCCGGAACAATGGAGCGAGCAACCAACTTGTTGGAAATCATACATACCGATGTATGCGGTCCAATGAGCGTTGAGGCTCGCGGAGGATATCGTTATGTTCTCACTCTCACTGATGACTTGAGTAGATATGGGTATGTTTACTTAATGAAACACAAGTCTGAAACCTTTGAAAAGTTCAAGGAATTTCAGAATGAGGTGGAGAATCAACGTGACCGAAAGATAAAGTTCCTACGATCAGATCGTGGAGGAGAATACTTAAGTCACGAATTTGGTACACACTTAAGGAAATGTGGAATCGTTTCACAACTCACGCCACCTGGAACACCTCAGCGTAATGGTGTGTCCGAACGTCGTAATCGCACTCTATTAGATATGGTGCGGTCTATGATGTCTCTTACCGATTTACCGCTATCATTTTGGGGATACGCTCTAGAGATAGCTACATTCACTTTAAATAGGGCACCGTCTAAATCCGTTGAGACGACACCGTATGAATTATGGTTTGGTAAGAAACCTAAGTTGTCGTTTCTAAAAGTTTGGGGATGCGATGCTTATGTCAAGAAACTTCAACCTGAAAAGCTCGAACCCAAGTCGGAAAAATGCGTCTTCATAGGATACCCTAAGGAAACTGTCGGGTATACCTTCTACTTAAGATCCGAGGGCAAGATCTTTGTTGCCAAGAACGGATGCTTTCTGTAAAAAGAGTTTCTCTCGAAAGAAGTAAGTGGGAGGAAAGTAGAACTCGATGAAGTACTACCTCTCGAATGGGAAAGTGGTGCAGCGCAGGAAAATGTTCCTGTGATGCCCACACCAACTGAAGAGGAAAACAATGATGATGATCAAGGTACTTCGGATCAAGTTGCTATTGAACTTCGTAGGTCCACAAGGACACGTTCCGCACCAGAGTGGCGGGCCCAGATTCCAACAAATGGCTTGAAGCCATGAAATCCGAGATAGAATCCATGTATGAAAACAAAGTATGGACTTTGACAGACTTGCCCGATGATCGGCGAGCGATAGAAAACAAATGGATTTTCAAGAAGAAGACGGACGCGGATGGTAATGTTACCATCTATAAAGCTCGGCTTGTCGCTAAGGGTTATCGACAAGTTCAAGGGATTGACTACGACGAGACATTCTCTCCGTAGTGAAGCTGAAGTCCGTCCAATCATGTTAGCAATTGCCGCATACTATGATTATGAGATATGGCGATGGACGTCAAAACGGCATTCCTTAACTAACATCTTAAGGAAGAGCTGTATATGATGCAGCCGGAAGGTTTTGTCGATCCTAAGAACGCTAACAAAGTATGCAAGCTCCAGCGATCCATTTATGGACTGGTGCAAGCATCTCGGAGTTGGAATATTCGTTTTGATGAGATGATCAAAGCGTTTGGGTTATGCAGACTTATGGTGAAGCCTACATTTACAAGAAAGTGAGTGGGAGCTCTGTAGCATTTCTCATATTATATGTAGATGACATACTCTTGATGGGAAATAATATAGAACTTCTGGACAGCATCAAGGCCTACTTGAATAAGTGTTTTTCAATGAAGGGCCTTGGAGAAGCTGCTTATATATTAGGCATCAAGATCTATAGAGATAGATCGAGACGCCTCATAGGTCTTTCACAAAGCACATACCTTGATAAGATTTTGAAGAGGTTCAAAATGGATCAGTCCAAGAAGGGGTTCTTGCCTATGTTACAAGGTGTGAGATTGAGCTCGGCTCAGTCCCCGACCACGGCAAAAGATAAAGAAGAGATGAGTGTCATCCCCTATGCTTCAGCCATAGGATCTATTATGTATGCCATGTTGTGTACTAGACCCGATGTAAACCTTGCCGTAAGTTTGGTAGCAAGATACCAAAGTAATCCCGGCAAGGAACACTGGACAGCGGTCAAGAATATCCTGAAGTACCTGAAAAGGACAAAGGACATGTTTCTCGTTTATGGAGGAGACGAAGAGCTCATCATAAAGGGTTACGTCGACGCTAGCTTCGACTCAGATCTGGATGACTCTAAGTCGCAAACCGGATCGTGTATACGTTGAATGGTGGAGCGATGAAGCTGGTGCAAATGCAAGCGAAGCGTCGTGGCGGGATCTACGTGTGAAGCGGAGTACATGGCAGCCTCGGAGGCAGCGCATGAAGCGATTTGGGTGAAGGAGTTCATCACCGACCTAGGAGTCATACCCAATGCATCGGGGCCGATCAAACTCTTCTGTGACAACACCGAGCTATTGCCCTTGCCAAGGAGCCTGGTTTCACAAGAAGACCGAGCACATCAAGCGTCGTTTCAACTCCATCCGTGAAAATGTTCAAGATGGAGACATAGAGATTTGCAAAGTACACACGGATCTAAATGTCGCAGATCCGTTGACTAAACCTCTCTCGCGAGCAAAACATGATCAACACCAGAACTCTATGGGTGTTCGATTCATCACAATGTAACTAGATTGGTGACTCTAGTGCAAGTGGGAGACTGTTGGAAATATGCCCTAGAGGCAATAATAAAAGTATTATTATATTTCATTGTTCATGATAAATGTCTTTTGTTCATGCTATAACTGTATTATCCGGAAATCGTAATACACGTGTGAATACTTAGACCCCAATATGTCCCTAGTGAGCCTCTAGTTGACTAGCTCGTTGTGATCAACAGATAGTCATGGTTTCCTGACTATGGACATTGGATGTCATTGATAACGGGATCACATCATTAGGAGAATGATGTGATGGACAAGACCCAATCCTAAGCATAGCATAAAGATCGTGTAGTTCGTCTGCTAGAGCTTTGCCAATGTCAAGTATCTCTTCCTTCGACCATGAGATCGTGTAACTCCCGGATACCGTAGGAGTGCCTTGGGTGTATCAAACGTCACAACGTAACTGGGTGACTATAAAGGTGCATTACAGGTATCTCCGAAAGTGTCTGTTGGGTTGACACGGATCGAGACTGGGATTTGTCACTCCGTATGATGGAGAGGTATCTCTGGGCCCACTTGGTAATGCATCATCATAATGAGATCAAGGTGACCAAGGTGTTGGCCACGGGATCATGCATTATGGTACGAGTAAAGTGACTTGCTGTTGGAAATATGCCCTAGAGGCAATAATAGAAGTATTATTATATTTCCTTGTTCATGATAATTGTCTTTTATTCATGCTATAACTGTATTATCCGGAAATCGTAATACACGTGTGAATACATAGACCACAATATGTCCCTAGTGAGCCTCTAGTTGACTAGCTCGTTGTGATCAACAGATAGTCATGGTTTCCTGGCTATGGACATTGGATGTCGTTGATAACGGGATCACATCATTAGGAGAATGATGTGATGGACAAGACAATCCTAAGCATAGCACAAAGATCGTGTAGTTCGTTTGCTAGAGCTTTTCCAATGTCAAGTATCTCTTCCTTAGACCATGAGATCGTGTAACTCCGGATACCGTAGGAGTGCTTTGGGTGTATCAAACGTCACAACGTAATCGGGTGACTATAAAGGTGCACTACGGTATCTCCGAAAGTGTCATTGGGTTGACACGGATCGAGACTGGGATTTGTCACTCCGTGTAAACGGAGAGGTATCTCTGGGCCCACTCGGTAGGACATCATCATAATGTGCACAATGTGACCAAGGGGTTGATCACGGGATGATGTGTTACGGAACGAGTAAAGAGACTTGCCGGTAACGAGATTGAACAAGGTATCGGTATATCGACGATCGAATCTCGGGCAAGTACAATACCGTTAGACAAAGGGAATTGTATACGGGATCGATTGAGTCCTTGACATCGTGGTTCATCCGATGAGATCATCGTGGAACATGTGGGAGCCAACATGGGTATCCAGATCCCGCTGTTGGTTATTGACCGGAGAACGTCTCGGTCATGTCTACATGTCTCCCGAACCCGTAGGGTCTACACACTTAAGGTTCGATGACGCTAGGGTTATAAAGGAAGTTTTATGTGGTTACGAATGTTGTTGAGTCCGGATGAGATCCCGGACGTCACGAGGAGTTCCGGAATGGTCCGGAGGTAAAGATTTATATATGGGAAGTCCTATTTTGGCCACCGGAAAATGTTCGGGATTTTTCGGTATTGTACCGGGAAGGTTCTAGAAGGTTCGGAGTGGGGCCCACCTACATGGGGGACCCACATGAACGTGTGTAGTAGTGGGGCAAGGCCCCACACCCCTGGTCAAGGTGCACCAAGATCCCCCTTAGAAGGAATAAGATCATATCCCAAGGATAAGATCAAGATCCCTAAAGGGGGATAACAATCGATGGGGAAGGAAATGATGGGATTTCTTTCCTCCCACCTTGGCCAACGCCCCAATGGACTTGGAGGGAAAGAAACCAGCCCTCCACCCCTATATATAGTGGGGAGGCGCATGGGAGCTTCACACGAAGTTCAGCACAGCCCTCCCTTCTCCCAAGTCCTCCTCCTCTCCGCGGTGCTTGGCGAAGCCTGCAGGATTGCCACGCTCCTCCACCACCACCCGTCGTGCTGCTGCTGGATGGAGTCTTCCTCAACCTCTCCTCTCTCCTTGCTGGATCAAGGCATGGGAGACGTCACCGGCTGTACGTGTGTTGAGCGCGGAGGTGCCGTCCGTTCGGCACTAGGATCTCCGGTGATTTGGATCACGACAATCGACTCCTTCAACCCCGTTCTCTTGAGCGCTTCCGCTTAGCGATCTACAAGGGTATGTAGATGCACTCTCCTTCCCTCGTTGCTGGTTTCTCCATAGATAGATCTTGGTGACACGTGGGAAAATTTTGAATTTCTGCCACGTTCCCCTCAATGGCATCATGAGCTAGGTCTATTATGTAGATTCTTTGCACGAGTAGAACACAAAGTAGTTGTGGGTGTTGATGTTGTTCAATATGCTTACCGTTACTAGTCCAATCTTGTTTCGACGGTATTGTAGGATGAAGCGGCCGGACCGACCTTACGTACTCTTCGTGAGACAGTTCCACCGATTGACATGCACTTCGTGCATAAGGTGGCTAGCGGTGCCGCTCTCCCACTTTAGTCGGAACGGATTCGATGAAAAGGGTCCTTATGAAGGGTAAATAGCAATTGGCATATCACGTTGTGGTTTTGCGTAGGTAAGAAACGTTCTTGCTAGAAACCCATAGCAGCCACGTAAAACATGCAAACAACAATTAGAGGACGTCTAACTTGTTTTTGCAGGGTATGCTATGTGATGTGATATGGCCAAGAAGAATGTGATGAATGATATGTGATGTATGAGATTGATCATGTTCTTGTAATAGGATTCACGACTTGCATGTCGATGAGTATGACAACCGGCAGGAGCCATAGGAGTTGTCTTAATTTATTGTATGACCTGCGTGTCATTGAACAATGCCATGTAATTACTTTACTTTATTGCTAACCGGTAGCCATAGTAGTAGAAGTAATAGTTGGCGAGACAACTTCATGAAGACACGATGATGGAGATCATGATGATGGAGATCATGGTGTCATGCCGGTGACAAGATGATCATGGAGCCCCGAAGATGGAGATCAATGGAGCTATATGATATTGGCCATATCATGTCACAACTATATAATTGCATGTGATGTTTATTATGTTTATGCATCTTGTTTACTTAGGACGACGGTAGTAAATAAGATGATCCCTTACAAAATTTCAAGAAGTGTTCTCCCCTAACTGTGCACCGTGCTACAGTTAAGTCGCTTCTAAGCACCACGTGATGATCGGGTGTGATGGATTCTTACGTTCACATACAACGGGTGTAAGACAGTTTTACACAATGAAAACACTTAGGGTTAACTTGCGAGCCTAGCATGTACAGACATGGCCTCGGAACACGGAGACCGAAAGGTCGAGCATGAGTCGATAGTGGATACGATCAACATGAAGATGTTCACCGATGATGACTAGTCCGTCTCACGTGATGATCGGACACGGCCTAGTTGACTTGGATCATGTAATCACTTAGATGACCGAGAGGATGTCTATCTCGAGTGGGAGTTCATAAGATGAACTTAATTATCCTGAAAATAGTCAAAAGATCTTTGCAAATTATGTCGTAAGCTCACGCTTTAGTTCCACTGTTTAGATATGTTCCTAGAGAAAATATAGTTGAAAGTTGACGATGGCGATTATGCGGACGAGAAAGCTTATGTCCTTAATGCACCTCCAGTGTCTTTGAACCCCAAACGTCGTTTGTGGATGTTGCGAACATCGGACATACACGTTTTGATAACTACATGATAGTTCAGTTAAACGGTTTAGAGTTGAGGCACCAAAGACGTTTTTCGAAACGTCACGGAACATATGAGATGTTTTGAGGGCTGAAATTGGGATTTCAGGTTCGTGCCCACGTCAAGAGGTATAAGACCTCCGATGATTTTCTTAGCCTCCAAACTAAGGGAGAAAAGCTCAATCGTTGAGCTTGTGCTCAGATTGTCTGAGTGCAACAATCACTTGAATCGAGTGGGAGTTGATCTTCCAGATGAGATAGTGATGTTTCTCCAAAGTCATTGCCACCAAGCTGCTAGAGCTTCGTGATGAACTATAACATATCAGGGATAGATATGATGATCCTTGAGGTATTCACGATGTTTGACACCGCAAAAGTAGAAATCAAGAAGAAGCATCAATTGTTGATGGTTGGTGAAACCACTAGTTTCAAGAAGGGCAAGGGCAAGAAGGGATACTTCATGAAACAGCAAATCAGCTGCTGCTCTAGTGAAGAAACCCAAGGTTGAACCCAAGCCCGAGACTAAGTGCTTCTGTAATAAGGGGAATAACCACTGGAGCGGAATTACCCTAGACACTTGGTAGATGAGAAGGCTGGCAAGGTCGATAGAAGTATATTATGTTAATGTGTACTTTACTAGTACTCCTAGTAGCACCAGGGTATTAGATACCGGTTCGGTTGCTAAGTGTTAGTAACTCGAAATAAAAGCTACGGAATAAACGGAGACTAGCTGAAGGTGAGCTGACGATATGTGTTGGAAGTGTTTCCAAGGTTGATGTGATCAAGCATCGCACGCTCCCTCTACCATCGAGATTTGGTGTTTGCGTTGAGCATAGACATGATTGGATTATGTCTATCGCAATACGGTTATTCATTTAAGGAGAATAATGGTTACTCTATTTATTTGAATAATACCTTCAATGGTCTTGCACCTAAAGGAATGGTATATTGAATCTCGATCGTAGTGATACACATTTTCATGCCAAAAGGTATAAGATAGTAATGATAGTACCACTTACTTGTGGCACTGCCATGTAAGTCATATTGGTGTAAAACGCATGAAGAAGCTCCATGTTGATGGATCTTTGGACTCACTCGTTTTGAAAAGTTTGAGACATGTGAACCATGTCTATTGGTGTATATGCATGAAGAAACTCCATGCAGATGAATCGTTTGGACTCACTTGATTTTGAATCACTTGAGATATGCAAATCATACCACATGGGCAAGATGACTATAAAGCCTCGTTTTTCAGTAAAATGGAACAAGATAGCAACTTGTTGGAAGAAACACATTTTGATGTGTGCAGTCCAATAAGTGCTGAGGCATGTAGTGAATATCGTTATGTTCTTACTTCACAGATGATTTGAGTAGATGTAGAGTATGTTTACTTGATGAAACACAAGTCTGAATTATTGAATGGTTCAAGTAATTTCAGAGTGAAGTTGAAGATCATCGTGACAAGAGGATGAACTGTCTATGATATGATCATGGAGATGAGTATCTGAGTTACGAGCTTTGGCACGCAATTAAGACATTGTGGAAATTGTTTCACAATTAATACCACCTGGAACACCATAGTTTGATGGTGTGTCCGAACATCATAGTTGCACCCTATTGGATATGGTGCGTACCATGATGTCTCTTATCGAATTACCACTATCGTTCATGGGTTAGGCACTAGAGACAACCACATTCACTTTAAATAGGGCACCACGTAATTCCGTTGAGATGACACCATATGAACTATGGTTTAGAGAAACCTAAGCTGTCATTTCTTAAAGGTTTGGGGCTGCGATGCTTATGTGAAAAAGTTTCAGGTTGATAAGCTCGAACCCAAAGCGGATAAAATACATCTTCATAGGACACCCAAAACAGTTGGGTATACCTCCTAATTCAGATCCGAAAACAATAAGGATTGTTTCTTGAATCGGGTCCTTTCTCGAGGAAAAGTTTGTCTCGAAAAGTTGAGTGGGAGGATGGTGGAGACTTGATATGGTTATTGAACCATCACTACAACTAGTGTGTAGCAGGCACGTGAAGTTGTTCTGTGGCACCTACACCAATTGAAGTAGAAGCTTATGATAGTGATCATGAAACTTGGATCAAGTCACTACCGTACCTCGTGGGGTGACAAGGATGCGTCTTTGCTTGAGTGGTACAGTAATCCTGTCTTGAAGGTCATGTTGCTAGACAACAATGAACCTACGAGCTATGGAGAAGCAAAGGTGGGCCCAAATTCCGACAAATGGTTAGAAGCCATGAAATCCAAGATAGGATCCATGTATCAGAACAAAGCATGGACTTTGGTGGACTTGCCCGATGATCCGCAAGCCATTGAGATAAATGGATTTTAAGAAGAAGACGGACATGGACGGTAATGTCACCGTCCATAAAGCTCGACTTGTGGCGAAGAGTTCTTCACAAGTTCAAGGAGTTGACCACGATGAGATTTTCTCATCTGTGGCGATGCTTAAGTCCGTCGGAATCATGTTAGCATTAGCTGCATTTATGAAATCTGGCAGATGGATGTCAAAACGAGTTTCCTTACCAGTCTTCGTAAGGAAAGGTTGTATGTGATACAATCCGAAAGTTTTTGTCGATCCTAAGGATGCTAAAAGGTATGCTGGCTCCAGCGATCCTTCCATGGACTGGAGTAGGCATCTCGGAGTTGGAATATGTACTTTGATAAGATGATCAAAGATTTTGGGTTTATACAAAGTTTATGAGAAACTTATATTTCCAAAGAAGTGAGTGGGAGCACTATAGAATTTCTGATGAGTATATGTTATTGACATATTGTTGATCAGAAATGATGTAGAATTTCTGGAAAACATATAGGGTTATTTGAAAAGTATTTTTCAATGGAAAACCTGGATTAGGCTACTTGAGCAATAAGCATCAAGATCTATAAGATAGATCAAAATGCTTAATAGTACTTTCAAATGAGCACATACCTTGACATGATCTTGAAGGTGTTCAAGATGGATCAGTCAAAGAAGGAGTTCTTGCCTGAGTTGTAAGGTATGAAGTTAAGACTTAAAGCTCGACCATGGCAGAAGAGAGAGAAAGGACGAATGTCGTCCCCTATGCTTTAGACATAGGCTCTATAGTATGCTATCTTTGTGTACCGCCTTTGAAGTGTGCCTTGCCATGAGTCGATCAAGGGGTACAAGAATGATCCAGAATGGATCATTGGACAATGATCAAAATTGTCCTTGAAGTAAATAAGGACATGTTTCTCGATTATGGAGGTGATAAAGAGTTCGGCGTAAAGGGTTACGTCGATGCAAGCTTTAACACCTATCTGAGTGACTCTGAGTAGCAAACAGGATACGTATAGTGGAGCAACCATTTGGAATAACTCCAAGTGGAGCGTGGAAGCAGCATTTACAATATGACCTAGAAATTTGCAAAGCACACACGGATCTGAAAGGTTCAGACCCGTTGACTAAAACCTCTCTCACAAGCAAAACATGATCAAACCCCAGAACTCATTTGATGATGTTGGTCACATGGCGATGTGACCTGTGAGTGTTAATCACATGGCGATGTGAACTAGATTATTGACTCTAGTGCAAGTGGGAGACTGTTGGAAATATGCCCTAGAGGCAATAATAGAAGTATTATTATATTTCCTTGTTCATGATAATTGTCTTTTATTCATGCTATAACTGTATTATCCGGATCGTAATACACGTGTGAATACATAGACCACAATATGTCCCTAGTGAGCCTCTAGTTGACTAGCTCGTTGTGATCAGCAGATAGTCATGGTTTCTGACTATGGACATTGGATGTCATTGATAACGGGATCACATCATTAGGAGAATGATGTGATGGACAAGACAATCCTAAGCATAGCACAAAGATCGTGTAGTTCGTTTGCTAGAGCTTTTCCAATGTCAAGTATCTCTTCCTTAGACCATGAGATCGTGTAACTCCCGGATACCGTAGGAGTGCTTTGGGTGTATCAAACGTCACAACGAATCGGGTGACTATAAAGGTGCACTACAGGTATCTCCGAAAGTGTCATTGGGTTGACACGGATCGAGGCTCGGATTTGTCACTCCGTGTAAGCGGAGAGGTATCTCTGGGCCCACTCGGTAGGACATCATCATAATGTGCACAATGTGACCAAGGGGTTGATCTCGGGATGATGTGTTACGGAACGAGTAAAGAGACTTGCGATAACGAGATTGAACAAGGTATCGGTATATCGACGATCGAATCTCGGGCAAGTACAATACCGTTAGACAAAGGGAATTGTATACGGGATCGATTGAGTCCTTGACATCGTGGTTCATCCGATGAGATCATCGTGGAACATGTAGGAGCCAACATGGGTATCCAGATCCCGCTGTTGGTTATTGACCGGAGAACGTCTCGGTCATGTCTACATGTCTCCCGAACCCGTAGGGTCTACACATAAGGTTCGATGGCGCTAGGGTTATAAAGGAAGTTTTATGTGGTTACGAATGTTGTTGAGTCCGGATGAGATCCCGGACGTCACGAGGAGTTCCGGAATGGTCCGGAGGTAAAGATTTATATATGGGAAGTCCTATTTTGGCCACCGAAAATGTTCGGGATTTTTCGGTATTGTACGGAAGGTTCTAGAAGGTTCGGAGTGGGGCCCACCTACATGGGGGACCCACATGAACGTGTGTAGTGGGGCAAGGCCCCACACCCCTGGTCAAGGTGCACCAAGATCCCCCTTAGAAGGAATAAGATCATATCCCAAGGGATAAGATCAAGATCCCTAAAAGGGGGATAACAATCGGTGGGGAAGGAAATGATGGGATTTCTTTCCTCCCACCTTGGCCAACGCCCCAATGGACTTGGAGGGAAAGAAACCAGCCCCTCCACCCCTATATATAGTGGGGAGGTGCATGGGAGCTTCACACGAAGTTCTGGCATAGCCCTCCCCTTCTCCCAAGTCCTCCTCCTCTCCCGCGGTGCTTGGCGAAGCCCTGCAGGATTGCCACGCTCCTCCACCACCACCACGCCGTCGTGCTGCTGCTGGATGGAGTCTTCCTCAACCTCTCCTCTCTCCTTGCTGGATCAAGGCATGGGAGGCGTCACCGGCTGTACGTGTGTGAACGCGGAGGTGCCGTCCGTTCGGCACTAGGATCTCCGGTGATTTGGATCACGGCAGTCGACTCCTTCAACCCCGTTCTCTTGAGCGCTTCCGCTTAGCGATCTACAAGGGTATGTAGATGCACTCTCCTTCCCCTCGTTGCTGGTTTCTCCATAGATAGATCTTGGTGACACGTAGGAAAATTTTGAATTTCTGCTACGTTCCCCTACACTTGCCGGTAACGAGACTGAACAAGGTATTGGGATACCGACGATCGAGTCTCGGGCAAGTAACGTACCGATTGACAAAGGGAATTGCATACAGGGTTTGATTGAATCCTCGACATCGTGGTTCAACCGATGAAATCATCGAGGAGCATGTGGGAGCCAACATGGGTATCCAGATCCCGCTGTTGGTTATTGCCCGAGAGTCGTCTCGATCATGTCTGCATGTCTCCCGAACCCGTAGGGTCTTCACACTTAAGGTTCGGTGACGCTAGGGTTATTAGGAAGACTAGTATGTGACTACCGAATATTGTTCGGAGTCCCGGATGAGATCCCGGATGTCACGAGGAGTTCTGGAATGGTCCGGAGGTGAAGTTTTATATATGGGAAGTTGTCATATGGACACCGGAAAGTTTCGGGGGTCTATCGGTAATGTACCGGGGCACCGGAGGGGTTCCGGGGGTCCACCGGGAGGGGCCACCCCTCCCGGAGGGCCACATGGGCCGCAAAGGGCAGGGAGCCAGCCCCTGGAGGGCTGGGCGCGCTCCCCACCTTGGGCCCATGCGCCTAGGGTTGGGGGGAAACCCTAAGGCTCCTCGCAGTTGAGTTCAGCCCCGGCATAGTAGTAGGTCCTGTCTACCAAGCGCTGGACATGTTTGCTTGCACCGAAATAAGCTGACAATACAAACTAGTTGTCAACTATTTTTGAATAAACAATATCAAAGACATAAATATGGTTGAGAAACTTACATAATGGTATAACTGGAGGCGTCTGCACATCGACCCAGATGTCGGTATTACCTTCAATATCATCTTCCGGACGAATATCAAAGGTGATAACCATATCAGGCTCAAATGCATCAGTCTTGCATAGTGCTCGCCATGTTTTGCATCCAAAATAAGTGTAGTCGTCTGAATTGTAAGTTTGCATGGAAAATATAACCATGCTCGGTCTTCAAATAACTTTTTTTACCTCCATAGTACGACTAAAACCTATCTTATCCAATACAAAAACTCTTGCATGGCAGGGGATACGCTAGTAGAATAGTAAAAATAAATAAATTATAAGTTGAAACAAATGAAGCATATGTCATGCTTAATTACGAAAAAAACATGTCGTTGTGACTTACTGTATCCACTTCGAAGTTCTCGTCTAGCTTGATGTTGAAGCGCCTATCATCATCTAGGAAGATTCTATCGCACAGGCCGCGCTCGTCTTCGCAGTATTTGCATGTACTGAAATCCTTTTCGTCGTCAGACATTTCCTATGTTCATAGTTGAAACATTAATTGAAAATCGATCGAAGACAACTACCAGGATACTCAACACACAAATCCGGGGCACTCGATATTTCCTACATATTCTGGCACAAGTCATGCCAAAATTCACGAAAAAATCCGGCATGACCTTTTCTAAAATAGGACATATCGAGCGCCTGAAATTTGACGGAACGGAAATGAATCAACACTCCGGCAAAACATAGGCCACTCGGAGGTGTAACCTGCAAACATGACTGGCCACTTGGGCAAGCACATATCCTATTTGAGCAACACAAGATATACAACAAGTTCTTACTAACTAGTTCTATTAATTCAACTAGTTCTTACTAAAAATAAAATTACTATAAATAAAAATAAACTAGTACCTAATTAGTACCTAGTTCTTACTAACTAATTAGTACCTAGGAACTATAAATAAAAATTTTACTCGTTTTGTGATTCATCTTAGAAATTTGATTCATTTCCACCCTTACATGAACCCTAACTAATTTGAGCCGCATCAGCATCCGATTCGTTTCCACCCTTACATGAACCCTAACTAATTTGATGCAACTAAAATATGAAGAAACCCTAGGCAGAGGTAGGGAAGAGGGAGGAGCAGGCGTGCTAACCTCGGGTGACTGCGACGAGGGAGGGGCAGGCCGTGTCGAGGCCGGGTCAGGCTCAGGCCTTGCGGAGGCGTCGAGGTCGAGGCGGGGTGGCGTCCGTGGCGTTGAGTTCGAGCGAGGCGGCATTGAATCGAGGTCGAGGCGGCATAGAGGGTCTGAGAAGCCTTGGCGGCGGACGGCGGCAAGTAGAGCGGAGGAGTTGAATTTGGGGAAGTGGCCGTGGGGAAGGACGAACCCGCGGTTAAGTCAGAAGTAGCAGTAGTGCGTTAGGGAAAGCGCGCTGCTGCTACATTAGCTACAACTTGTTCTGCGATACACGCTACTGCTATTCCTTTGTCTTTTTTCCCTTTTCATTTATTTTTCTTCACATTTTATTTTTCTCCTTTCACCTTATTCTATTTCTTTCATTTTCAATTACCTTTATATCTTCTTTCCATTTAATTTTAGATCCTTTAGCAGTAGCGAGTTTAGAGCAAACCGCGCTGCTACAAAGAAATTAGCGGTAGCGCTGTTCTCTGTAGATCGCTACTACTATGTGTAGCTCGTGGGATAAGCCGTGCGAATTTTAGTAGTAACGTGTTTGGGTGGAGGCGCGCTACTGCTAGAACTTTATCTGTAGCGCGGTTTGAGCAGGCGCGCTACTGCTATTTAGCACCAGCGCTCGTTTTTGACCCACGCTACTGCTAAAGTTCTGTGTATAAGGTTTTCCCTAGTAGTGCCTATGCATAAGTTCATTGAACCCCCAAGTTGATCACCAAAACATACATCAAGTAGATCACGTGAATATCCCATTGTCACCACAGATAAGCATGGCAAGACATACATCAAGTGTTCTCAAATCCTTAAAGACTCAATCTAATAAGATAACTTCAAAGGGAAAACTCAATCCATTACAAGAGAGTAGAGGGGGAGAAACATCAAAGTCCAACTATAATAGCAAAGCTCGCGATACATCAAGATCGTGCCAAATCAAGACACGAGAGAGAGAGATCAAACACTTAACTACTGCTACATACCCTCAGCCCCGAGGGTGAACTACTCCCTCCTCGTCATGGAGAGCGTCGAGATGATGAAGATGGCCACCAGTGATGGATTCCCCCTCCGGCACGGTGCCGGAACAGGCTCCCGAGAGGTTTTTAGAGGCTACAGAGGCTTGCGGCGGCGGAACTCCCGATCTATTGTGTTCCCCGATGTTTTTAGGGTATATATATATATATATATATATATATATATATATGTGAAAGAAGTCGATCAGGGGAGCCACGAGGGGCCCACGAGGGTGGGGGCGTGCCCAGGGGGTAGGGCGCGCCTCCCTGCCTCGTGGCCACCTCGAAGCTTCCCTTACTTCCACTCTAAGTCTCTTGGATTGCTTCCGTTCCAAAAATAACTCTCCCAAAGGTTTCATTCCGTTTGGACTCCGTTTGATATTCCTTACCTGCAAAACACTGAAATAGGCAAAAACAACAATCTGGGCTGGGCCTCCGGTTAATAGGTTAGTCCCAAAAAATAATATAAAAGTGTATATTAAAGCCCATTAAACATCCAAAAGAGATAATATAATAGCATGAATACTTCATAAATTATAGATATGTTGGAGACGTATCAGCATCCCCAAGCTTAATTCCTGCTCGTCCTCGAGTAGGTAAATGATAAAAGAAAGAATTTATGAAGTGTGAATGCTAGCCGGTGCACAAGTTTGATCAATGATAATTTCATTCACCTTTCTAGCATCATTATATGTCATAATAGTAGCTCATCTCATAAAACTTTTCATGAACAAGTAACAAGCCATTCACACGTTAAAGCATAGACCATAAACTTTCTTTAAAACTAGCAAACTTCATTCTCAGTCATCAAACAATTGCAATTCATCTTATTTTCAGGAAGGGTTTATGTCAGAGCTTTGATTTAGCAAATCATACATACTCAACTATCATATAGTCTTCCATGATTGCTACCACTCAAAGCATATTTTTAGAACAAAAAACATCCATCGAACACAGAGAAAGATAGGGGCTTAATGTTTCGCCTCCCAACTTACTTATCATCTAGATAATTTGTCAACAATAATAATTCATGATCAAATATATTTGAATGGCCATATATGCTTAGATCTTTCCCCATCACATGATGCTTGCCAACTAAAGAGTAGATTGGAATGAGAAGGAATACTACTGACTCTTGCATAAAAGTAAAAGATAGGCCCTTCACAGAGGGAAGCAGGGATTTGCAGAGGTGCCAGAGCTCGATCTTAAAATAGAGATGAATAATTTTGAGAGCTATGCTTTCATTGTCAACATAACAACCAAGAGTTCCAAATATCTTCCATACTACATACACTATAGGCGGTTCCCAAATAGAATGGTAAAGTTTTTACTCCCCCTCCACCAACAATCATCAATCCATGGCTTGCCCAAAACAACGGGTTCCTCCAACAAACAACAATCCTGGGTGAGTTTTGTTTGCAATTATTTTGATTTGATTTTGATCTTTTGATCATGGGACTGGGCATCCCAGTTACCAGCCATTTTTCTCGTGAATATGAGCGGAGTCCACTCACCGTGAGAATAACCCACCTAGCATGGAAGATACTGATAGCCCCTAGTCGCTACATGAGCGATTCGGGCATACAAAATAGATTATTATTTGAAGGTTTAGAGTTTGGCACATGCAAATTTACTTGGAACGGCTGGTAAATACCGCAAATAGGTAGATATGGTGGACACTCATGGAAGAAACTTGGTTCAAGGGATTTGGATGCACAAGCAGTATTCCCGCCTAGTACAGATATTTTGGCTAGCAAAGGATTCTAAATAGCAAGCACCACATGTTGGAGGATCTATAACAATATAACTTCTATACAAATATACCTAAGCATAACTGTTACGTTGTCTTCCTTGTCCAATTTCAACTAATTTGCTCAGGTCTGAAAATAATTAATGGGGCTCAAAATCATAGAAGATGTCTAATATAGTATATTTATATGTGAAATTTCTCTTCCTTCAATATTCTTTCATGAATTGTTCAAGTGACTTATACAATGTTTGCTAACATTCAATAAATTTACCACCTCTACTTCTTATATGTGAAGTCATTACTCCCATGGGATAAGCATATGAAACATATATAATTTCGGATTTATGATATTCAAATCATTCAACCATTTACTCATAGGATATGAGTGAAGCACACGAGTAAATGACAAACTACTCCAAAAAGATATAAGTGAAGATCAATGAGTAGTTAAATAATTATGTAGCTATGTGAAGACTCCCTCTCATTTAAGAATTTCAGATCTTGGTATTTTATTCAAACAGAAAGCAAAACAAAACAAATTGACATTTCAAGGATAGCACAACTCATGTGAAGAAGCAAAAACTTAAGTTCAACCGATACTAACCGATAATTGTTGAAGAAGAAAGGTGGGATGCCTACCGGGGCATCCCCAAGCTTGGACGCTTGAGACTTCTTGAAATATGATCTTGGGGTGCCATGGGCATCCCCAAGCTTGAGATTTTGTGTCTCCTTAATTCCTTTATATCTCGGTTTCCTAAATCTCGAAAGCTTCATCCACACCAAACTCAACAAGAACTCGTGAGATAAGTTAGTATAAACCAATGCAAAAACCTTATCATTTTCTACTGTAACAAATCACTAAGATTATTATTCAACATTGCATATTAAATGTCTCTGCATATTTAATACTCCTATCCTAAAATAGAATCATTAAACAAGCAAACATATGCAAACAATGCAAACATAACAACAATCTGCCAAAATAGTATAGTCTATAAAGAATGCAAGATTCATCATACTTCCCTAACTCCAACAATTATGAGAAACATACTACACTGTATAAGATATATCAGAGCTCAATATGCAAAAAGTTTCAATATTATATCATTCTCTGACTTTTCGAGGGAATTTTTGCAACAGCGGTAAACTTTCTGTTTTGAAACAGCAACATGTATACTTGCAAAATAAGCATGGTAAATGCTATCCTTGACATTTTTATTGAAAATATAGATGCAAAACATTATTATATATAACAGCAAGCAAATACTAATATAAGAAAATGATGCTCCAAGCAAAACACATATCATGTGGTGAATAAAAATATAGCTCCAAGTAAAGTTACCGATGAACGAAGACGAAAGAGGGGATGCCTTCCGGGGCATCCCCAAGCTTAGGCTCTTGGTTGTCCTTGAATATTACCTTGGGGTTCCTTGGGCATCCCCAAGCTTAGGCTCTTTCCACTCCTTATTCCATAGTCCATCGAACCTTTACCCAAAACTTGAAAACTTCACAACACAAAACTCAACACAAAACTCGTAAGCTCCGTTAATATAAGAAAATAAAACCACCACTTAGGTATTGTTGTGAACTCATTCTAAATTCATATTGGTGTAATATATACTGTATTCCAACTTCACTATGGTTCATACCTTCCGATACTATTCATAGATTCGTCAAAATAAGCGAACAACACATAGAAAACAGAATCTGTTCAAAACAGAACAGTCTGTAGTAATCTGTATCATTCGAGTACTTCTGTAACTCAAAAAATTCTGAAAGAAATTGGTGGACCTGAGGAATTTTTCTATTAATCATCTGCAAAAAGAATCAACCTAAAAGCACTCTCCAGTAAAAAAATGGCAGCTATTCTCGTGAGTGCTAAAGTTTCTGTATTTTACAGCAAGATCACATAGACTTCACCCAAGTCTTCCCAAAGGTCCTACTTGGCACAAACACTAATTAAACATAAAATCACATCTAACTAGAGACTAGATGAATTATTTATTACTAAACAGGAACAAAAAGTAAGAAACAAGAATAAATTTGGGTTGCCTCCCAACAAGCGCTATCGTTTAATGCCCCTAGCTAGGCATGATAATTTCAATGATGCTCACATAAAAGATAAGAGCTGAAACATAAAAAGAGCATAATGAAGAATATGACTAGCATATTTAAGTCCAACCCACTTCCTATGCATAGGGATTTGTGAGCAAACAACTTACGGGAACAATAATCAACTCGCATAGGAAGGTAAAACAAGCAAATCTTCAAGATTTTCAACACATAGAGAGGAAACTTGATATTATTGCAATATGTAGAAGCATATGTGTAATGCCCCGGATCTGATGCGCCAGGTATCTTCCAGCTTTCGTCGTAGTTGCCATGTCATTTGCTTGTATGTTGCATTTTTCCACATCATCATGTGCATCTCATTTTGCATACGTGTTCGTCTCATGCATCCGAGCTTTTTCCCCGTTGTCCGTTTTGCAATCCGACACTCCTATGTCATCTGGTGTCCCCTTCTTGTCTCTTTTCATGAGCGGGTGTTAAACATTCTCGGAATGGACGGAGGTTTTCCAAGCGGCCTTGGTACACCACCGGTAGACCGTCTGTCAAGTTTCGTTCCATTTGGAGGTCGTTTGATGCTCCAATGGTTAACTGGGTAGCCACAAAGGCCTCTTTTGTGTGCAGCCCAACACCCCTCCAAAGTGGACCAATAACCCATCCTAAACCCCTTCATGCTCTCGGTCGTTTGATCATGATCGTGTGGGCAAAAACCGCACCTCATTTGGGCTCTCCTAGCTCCCTCTACCTATAAATATCCACCCCCCCTCCGAAATTTAGGGTCCAAACCGTAGCCTCATCTTCCTCCACGCCGCCGGACGTGTCTCCGCCGCGCCGGACATGTCCGCCCGTCGCCCCCGTCCAATAGAACGTTGCCACGTCACCCCGCCGGCCTCCTCTCTCCCCCGCGCCCGCCCGGCCCGAAGCCATCTCCGCCCACTCCGGGCATGGCCAGGGCCGAGCCGCCCGCGCCTCCGCCCGTCGTCTCCTGCCGCCGCCCAGACCCGCTCTCCGCCTCCGCCGTCGAACGTCGGCGCCCGCCGCCGCCAGCGCACCTCCGGCGACCTCGCCCGTCACCGCCGGCCCGCCGTTGCCGACCCGCGCCATTCGCGCCTCCCGTCGTCCGAGCGCCGCCAAGCCGCCCATCGCTGCCCCGCGCGCGGTGCCCTCCGCCGCCCGCCCAAGCCTCGCCGCGCCTCTTCCTCCCGCTCCGCCGCCGTCCTCGACGCACCACCGCTCGCCGTCGCCGTCTCTAGCCGGATCCGGCGAGATCCGGCCCGGAACCGCAGGGTGGATGAGATCCACCAATCCGCCCATCCAAACACTGCGTCCGTGCCCCGGATCCCTCCGTCCCGAACGGCTCTGTCCCGATTTCGCGAGGTTGATTTCTATTAAGTCCCAGATCTGTGTAATTTTCATGCCATGTTCATCGCATCATATCTCCTATCATACTACTCCGTTTTGCGTGCATGATATATCAAAATGTTCACCATGATGCGGTCTTCATTTTGTTCCATTGGGCCATGTTTGTTTGAGTTCATCTTGATACATGAATCATTGTTGCAAGTGTTATATGATGTTAACCTGCTGAAACTGTTATAACTTGTTGTTTTGTCTTTTTCATTGCATTTTGTGTGTGCATCCTATGAGCTTGATGTCTACATGAGTTTTGAGCTACATCATGCCATCTTTACAGTGGTGTAATCCATGTATTTTTCTTAGTCTTGTAGTGAGTGCATAGATCTCGTGAAGTAGGTTACTTGTTGTTACTGTTTTGCTAGGCTGAATCTGCTATATCCTGATGCTATGTAAACCTGCTGCTACAAGTCATTCTATGCATAATCTGGAGATGTTCACTAAGGATGTTTTGTTATGAATGTCATGCTCTATCCATCACTGCCCCTGGTTGCATTTATAGCTTGCTGTAGAGTGTTAATATCATGCCCCAACGTTGCTAAATAATGTTGCTATCAGCCTGTTAACATTAAGTTCAGTTTTGCCATGAGCTTTGCTAGTGATCCATGTACCCTATGAACTTTCTCTTGCCATGCTTAGCTCCATAAACATGTATTCTTACTGTTAGTTGCCTTCACATGCCATGAATTGCTCTGTGGTGAGTGGTACAAGCTCACCAACATGCCTACTTATTGTTGTTCCTGCCATGTCTGAATCTGTCATATCATTTGCCATGTTTACATGGATGCTACCATGTTTTCTGTTGATCTTTGGAATTAGTTCAGTAAGGGAGTTTTGTTCTTTGTCTTTATTACTAGCATTCCATGCCTTTTTTGCCATGTTTAGTTCCTGTAACATGTTGTTTGATAGTTCTAAACATTGCAACCTGATGTTATTCCTGTTAAGTCTGAAACTGTTATTATTTGCATTCTTGCCATGTCCTTTTGAGCATGTTATAGTGTTTTCTGGAGATAGCTCAGTGTTCATGTTTTGTCATGTTTTACCTGTACTTTATGTCCATGCCTTTTGTTATCATGTTAGGATGTTGTATCATATTGTTTTGATGCTTTCAAGATGCCTAGTTGCTGTTTTGGACAGATTGTTGTTATAACTTGTATAGAGTGTGTGTTGAACCGTTGCTCCGTTTTGAGTGTGCTCTATATGAAACTTGCTTGATTTTGCATGAAGTTTCATATTATCATGTCACATCCATGTTTTGAGAGTGTTGCTTGATGTTTGGATGCATTTTGCATCAATGCCATGTTTAACTTGTTTTGCTCATATCTTCTAGGCCGTAGCTCCGAACTAATTGAACTTTATATGTAACTTGACTAGAATTTTGTGTACATCATCTTGGTGCATCTTAACTTGCTGTTTAACAACTTGAATATAAGGTTTATTCAGATCTGTACCAATTTTGAAATTTGCATACGAGGACTTAACCGATTTGTTATATGTTATTTCCGGCCTCATTTAAACTTGCTTTGATGTGTTGCTCTTGTATGCATCATCTCTTGCCATGAGTAGCTTCATGTAGATTTTTCATGCATCATGCTTGGTTGTGCATCATGTCGTGTATATGTGTGGTGTGTTTACCATGTTGTGTGCTTCTTCTCGATAGTTCCTGTTTCGTTCCGATCGTGAGGATTCGTTCGTCTACGCTTGGTTCGGCTTCATCAGTTCGTCTTCTTCATGGACTCGTTCTTCTTCCTTGCAGGATTTCAGGCAAGATGACCGTCACCTTGGATCTCACTACTATCATTGCTATGCTAGTTGCTTCGTTCTATCGCTATGCTGCACTTCCTATTCACTTGTTCTTCAAGCCTCCCCAAATTGCCATGACAGCCTCTAACCTTTTCACCCTTCCTAGCAAACCGTTGCTTGGCTATGTTACCGCTTTGCTCAGCTCCTCTTATAGTGTTGTTAGTTGCAGGTGAAGTTGAAGATTGCTCCATGGTGGACAAGATTATGTTGGGATATCACAATATCTCTTATTTAATTAATGCATCTATATACTTGGTAAAGGGTGGAAGGCTCGGCCTTATGCCTGGTGTTTTGTTCCACTCTTACCGCCCTAGTTTCCGTCATACCGGTGTTATGTTCCTTGATTTTGCGTTCCTTACGCGGTTGGGTGATTTATGGGACCCCCTTGACAGTTTGCTTTGAATAAAACTCCTCCAGCAAGGCCCAACCTTGGTTTTACCATTTGCCTCACCACCACCTATACCTTTCCCTTGGGTCGGCCAACCCGAGGGTCATCTTTATTTTAGCCCCCCCCCCCGGGCCAGTGCTTCTCTAAGTGCTGGTCCGAACCGAGCGATGTACGGCGCCCCCGGGCAACCAGGGTCTATGCCAACCTGACGTCTGGCTCATCCGGTGTGCCCTGAGAACGAGATACGTGCGACTCCTATCGGGATTTGCCGGCACATCGGGCGGCTTTGCTGGTCTTGTTTTACCATTGTCGAAATGTCTTGTAAACCGGGATTCTGAGACTGATCGGGTCTTCCTGGGAGAAGGAATATCCTTCGTTGACCGTGAGAGCTTGTCATGGGCTAAGTTAGGACACCCCTGCAGGGTATAAACTTTCGAGAGCCGTGCCCGCGGTTATGTGGCAGATGGGAATTTGTTAATGTCCGATTGTAGATAACTTGACACCTGATTCGAATTAAAATGCATCAACCGTGTGTGTAGCCATGATGGTCTCTTTTCGGCAGAGTCCGAAAAGTGAACACGGTTTTGGGTTATGTTTGACGTAAGTAGGAGTTCAGGATCACCTCTTGATCATTGCTAGCTTCACGACCGTTCCGCTTGCTTCTCTTCTCGCTCTCATTTGCGTATGTTAGCCACCATATATGCTTAGTCGTTGCTGCAACCTTACCACTTTACCCCTTCCTTACCCATTAAGCTTTGCTAGTCTTGATACCCATGGTAATGGGATTGCTGAGTCCTCGTGGCTCACAGTTTACTACAACAACAGTTGCAGGACAGGTTATGCGATGATCATGATGCGAGGGCGATGTTTGCTTGTTCTGGAGTTCTTCTTCTGCTTCTTCTTCGATCAGGGGATAGGTTCCAGGTTGGCAGCCTGGGCTAGAAGGGTGGATGTCGTTTGAGTTTATGTTTGTGTTTCATCCGTAGTCGGATGGTGCTCTTATGTAAGATGATGTTGTATTCGTGTGGCATTGTATGCCCCTTTTTATGTATCCCCGTCTATTATGTAATTTTGATGTAATGATATCCACCTTGCAAAAGCGTATCAATATGCGGTTCTATCCTTGGTGGGACCTTCGAGTCTCTTTAGGATAGTACCGCATATTGGGCATGACAATATGATCCTCTCTCATAATAATTTTAAGTAGCATCATGAATGAATTCAACCATATAACCAGCACCTAAAGCATTCTTTTCATGATCTACAAGCATAGAATTTTTACTACTCTCCACATAAGCAAATTTATTCTCATCAATAGTAGTGGGAGCAAACTCAACAAAATAAATATCATGTGAAGCATAATCCAATGGAAAACTAAAATCATGATGACAAGTTTCATGGTTATCATTATTCTTTATAGCATACGTATCATCACAATAATCATCATAAATAGGAGGCATGCTTTCATCATAATAAATTTGCTCATCAAAACTTGGGGGACAAAAAATATCATCTTTATCAAACATAGATTCCCCAAGCTTGTGACTTTGCGTATCATTAGCATCATGGGTATTGAAATAATTCCTACTAACAACATTGCAATTTTGCTCATCATCCAAAGATTTAGTGCCAAACATTTTATACACTTCTTCTTCTAGCACTTGAGCACAATTTTCCTTTCCATCATTCTCACGAAAGATATTAAAAAGATGAAGCATATGAGACAAACTCAATTCCATTTTTTTGTAGTTTTCTTTTATAGACTAAACTAGTGATAAAACAAGAAACAAAAAGATTTGATTGCAAGATCTAAAGATATACCTTCAAGCACTCACCTCCCGGCAACGGCGCCAGAAAAGAGCTTGATGTCTACTACGCAACCTTCTTCTTGTAGACGTTGTTAGGCCTCCAAGTGCAAAGGTGTGTAGGACAGTAAAAAATTTCCCTCAAGTGGATGACCTAAGGTTTATCAATCCGTGGGAGGCGTAGGATGAAGATGGTCTCTCTCAAGCAACCCTGCAACCAAATAACAAAGAGTCTCTTGTGTCCCCAACACACCCAATACAATGGTAAATTGTACAGGTGCACTAGTTCGGCGAAGAGATGGTGATACAAGTGCAATATGGATGGTAGATAAAGGTTTTTGTAATCTGAAATTATAAAAACAGCAAGGTAACTAATGATAAAAGTGAGCACAAACGGTATTGCAATGCTAGGAAACAAGGCCTAAGGTTCATACTTTCATTAGTGCAAGTTCTCTCAATAATAATAACATAATTGGATCATATAACTATCCCTGAACATGCAACAAAGAGTCACTCCAAAGTCACTAATAGTGGAGAACAAACGAAGAGATTATTGTAGGGTACGAAACCATCTCAAAGTTATCCTTTCTGATCGATCTATTCAAGAGTCTGTAGTAAAATAACACGAAGCTTTTCTTTCCGTTCGATCTATCATAGAGTTCGTACTAGAATAACACCTTAAGACACAAATCAACCAAAACCCTAATGTCACCTAGATACTCCAATGTCACCTCAAGTATCCGTGGACATGATTATACGATATGCATCACACAATCTCAGATCCATCTATTCAACCAACACAAAGTAATTGAAAGAGTGCCCCAAAGTTTCTACCGGAGAGTCAAGACGAAAATGTGTGCCAACCCCTATGCATAAGTTCATTGAACCCGCAAGTTGCTCACCAAAACATACGTCAAGTAGATCACGTGAATATCCCATTGTCACCACAGATAAGCACGGCAAGACATACATCAAGTGTTCTCAAATCCTTAAAGACTCAATCCGATAAGATAACTTCAAAGGGAAAACTCAATCCATTACAAGAGAGTAGAGGGGGAGAAACATCATAGGATCCAACTATAATAGCAAAGCTCGCGATACATCAAGATCGTGCCAAAATAAAAACATGAGAGAGAGAGAGAGAGATCAAACACATAGCTACTGGTACATACCCTCAGCCCCGAGGGTGAACTACTCCCTCCTCGTCATGGAGAGCGCCGGGATGATGAAGATGGCCACCGGTGATGGATTCCCCCTCCGGTAGGGTGCCGGAACGGGCTCCCGAGAGGTTTTTGGTGGCTACAGAGGCTTGCGGCAGCGGAACTCCCGATCTATTGTGTTCCCCGATGTTTTTAGGGTATATGGATATATGTAGGTGAAAGAAGTCAGTCAGGGGAGCCACGAGGGGCCCACGAGGGTGGGGGGCGCGCCCAGGGGGTTTGGCGCGCCTCCC
Source organism: Aegilops speltoides (assembly GCA_021437245.1). Classification (NCBI taxonomy): domain Eukaryota; kingdom Viridiplantae; phylum Streptophyta; class Magnoliopsida; order Poales; family Poaceae; genus Aegilops; species Aegilops speltoides. The sequence goes on along the minus strand of CM038145.1, from coordinate 524,275,422 downwards.
TGCCTCGTGGCCACCTCGAAGCTTCCCTTACTTCGTCTCCAAGTCTCCTGGATTGCTTCCGTTCCAAAAATAACTCTCCCAAAGGTTTCATTCCGTTTGGACTCCGTTTGATATTCCTTTTCTGCGAAACACTGAAATAGGCAAAAACAGTAATCTGGGCTGGGCCTCCGGTTAATAGGTTAGTCCCAAAAAATAATATAAAAGTGTATAGTAAAGCCCATCACTACAGGAAACAGGTAATTTGCCGTCTGTGGATTACAGACGGCAAAGACCTAATTCCAGACGGCAAAGACTTTGCCGTCAGGAAGCAGATGACAAAGTCAGACGGCAAAGATTAGCCGACAAAGAATACTTTGCCGTCTGCTATTTGTCAGGATGACGGCAAAGAGTTTGCCGTCAGTCAATAGGGTTCGCCGTCAGCGGACTAGCCAGACGGCAAAGATATGCTAACAGACGGAGTAGTCGCGCTGACGGACGGCGTCAAGTACTTTGCCGTCAGCTAGGCTATGTCTTTGCCGTCATCCTCATATACCCAGACGGCAAAGCTAATATTTTTATTTAAAAAAATGAAACAAAAGTACAGATGCTGGGGCTGTAGATGGCCGAAGGCATAGGGAAAATCTTTCACAGCAATGACAAAAAAAAGGATTTTTACATGACAGAAGTACTCTACTTACATAGAACTATATATCCATCATCACAGTATTTACACGATATAATTTTCTCCATTTACAGGACGAGCAGACGAACAAAACATCACAAAAAAAACTATTACAAAATGGATGAACTGGCCCTTGCCAGCGTAGATCCGAGAGCAGGCCTCGAACTCGAGGAGGCGAACGGTGGTCTTCGGGCGGAGTTGACCATGGCGCCATGGAGCGGGAGGAGGTGTGGGGTCATGGACGGGGAGGAGGAGGATCCCTCTGCTGCCTCCGGCTCAGGCGGCGGCGAGACGGGGTCGACCAGGCGGGAGGTTGTGCTGCAGAGGAGCTCTGACGAGCTGTTGTCAAAGCAACAGCGCCGCCGTGTCGAAGGGCGGCGGAGGTTGACGAGAAGGGGAGGAGCCGCGGGGTTGGCCAGCGACGGTCGACGAGCAGGGAAGGAGGAGGATCCCGCGCCGGTGAGGCGGGGTTGGCCAGCGGCGGTCGACGAGCAGGGAAGGAGGAGGAGGGCCGGGTCACGGGCGGGGAGGAGGAGGACCCAGCTGCGGCCTCCGGCTCAGGCGACGGCGAGGCGGGGTCGAGCGGCGGGGGCTGACAAGCAGGGGACGAGGAGGAGGATCCTGCGTCATCCTCGGCTCAGGCGACGGCGAGGCGGGATTGACCGCGGCGGAGTGGACGAGGAGGAGGCCTGGACCGGGCGTGGGGTGAGCGGCAGAGAAGAAGGGGATCGAGGCAGAGATTGGGGTCGGTGTGGGAGAGATCGTGGTGGGCCTTGGGGATAAGATAGAGAGATAGTGATGGGATGGGTGGGTGGGGCGCGTGTGGTGAGAGACACAGGCGGGTGCGGGCGGCGCAGATCACGCCATGTCATCGATCCGTGGGATCGATCCGTGTGCTGTGCTTTCTCTTTGTCGTCTGCGATTTATTTTACAGACGACAAAGAGCTCTCTTTGCCGTCTGTAAAAAAATCGTAGACAGCAAAGACTTTTTGTCGTCTGTAAAAAAAATTGTAGACAGCAAAGAGTCTTTGCCGTCTGTAATTTTTTTTACAGATGGCAAAGAGCTTTCTTTGCCGTCTGTAAAAAAAATCACAGACGGCAAATATTCTTTGCCGTATGTGGTTTTTCTGAAGACGGCAAAGTATGGATTTGCCGTTAGTTGTTCTATGCCGTCAGCCGCTGTCGGCAAAATTAGTCTTTGCCGTCTGGCCCGACGAAATGCTGACGGCAAAGAACAGTACTGACGGCAAATCTCCTGTTTCCCGTAGTGCATTAAACATCCAAAACAGATAATATAATAACATGAATACTTCATAAATTATAGATACGTTGGAGACGTATTAGGTGATCGCACCCTCACCATCCAGATAAGCATATGAGGAACTCACATCGTCCCCCTGATGGTGAGATAAGGGGTCTGATGGTGTACCAGACCTAGAGGCAGATGGTTCATCAAATTTAGGATCACGACAACCGAGAAGGTTTGATAACCGCCTTAACTTCTTGGCCTGACGCTGTAACATGAACAATTGTATAAGATATGAAACTATGCAACATATGTAACATGGACACCTGAATGAGATATGTACCTTGAGGAACGCTCGTAGTGAACCATCGTCATTGCCTTCTCCAACCGGTGTCTTCTCCAGAATAGACTGGCTTTCATCAGTTGCTTTCTTGATCTGGTTGCGGTGCGGATGAGAATGAAGTAACACATTAGCTATTCAAACATGTGTAATACGGCCAACGGGGAAGTAAAGAAGGGAACACTTTACCACATAGTTAATCACCGGAACAGCAAGGACTCCTTGCCCTTCCCTGACATCTTTGTTGTACCGCCGCTTCGATACATCCTTAAAGTTTATGGGCTCTTCAAGAATATCATCGTTGTATGCCGGCGGGCATATCTCAACTCGAGCATTTTTCAAGAAACCATCGTAGGTAGTTATCGAAAGCAAGTGAGCTATGCTCATGAAGCTAGCCGCGTGCACTGTTACGAGCTTGCTCCACACAAAGATTGAACCGGGTAACATACGATGCATGATGCTTGTCCCAGTCCTTTATCTTTTGCTGCTTTCTCCTGTCCAACATGCATGGTACAAAACCAAACATTAGCACAATCAAGGAGTGGTGATGCTTAGTCAATATGGTTCATGCTATCTTACCTATGAAGTGCTTTGTCCGTGTCCACCCATTCAGACGGGTGAGGCTCGAACAGACCAAACTGACGAAACACGCAATGTGGCAAATGAAACTCAACCGCCCAGTTGCATATCAGTGGGCACCGCATAAGCCAGAGATCCCTATCCCGCAAGCACATCGGGTTGATGGCAAACTCCTCGGTGTACCCAAGTCTGTCATCGGTGACATATGGCTGCCATACCACCTATGAAATAGGGCAACAATGCAACATTGATGACTATTTTTCAGGCAAGCATGAGAAATGACTGAAGTAATGACCTCATTACCTGCTCAGGCATAATCGTGTCCAACTCGGCAATGTACTTTTGGTACATGAGATTGACATCGTTCGTCATCTCAGATACCACATCCCACTTGTAAGCCCAAGTGGGGCGTCGTAATTCGCCATCTTCATCCCAAGGATTAAACTTGACGCTCTTCGGGCGTCCAACAGGCAGACGCTCCCAGCTCCATACAGAAAGCAGAAGCATACTACCACCAATGCCTGCACTACCTGTGATCCTGCAACATGCATCGTCCAGCTGCATATAAAAGAAAACAATGTAACTTGACAGCAAGGTTGCATTGCTAATGAAGAAATGACTTGATAACAAAACAAACCAACTACCTGTCGGTACAAGTAAGCAAGAGTCGATGAACCCCAGCTCCATCCGCTATCGAAGACGGTCAATGCCTTAAGCCACATCCATGGGCGTTCTTGCCTGTGGAGTCAGGAAACAAAGTCCTCGAGACAATGTACCACATATAAACATGAGCATGTGTCTGTATCACATCATCAGTGGCATCCGTAGGGCAATGCGCAAAGTTCCTTTGAATCCACATGAAAGCAGCTTCGGCTGCTTTCCTTTCTTTCTTCTTCTGCTCTTCTCCCTCCTCTACATCAGCCTCAGCCTCGGTAGGAGCTATACCGATAAGAGCAATCATCTGCTCGCGCCACCCATCACAATCGGTGCTCATACATAGATGCCTCCCGTCGATAGGAAGCCCGGTGATCAAGGCGACATCCTCGAGCGTCACAGTCATCTCCCCAGTCCGAAGATGGAAACTGTGCGTCTCCGGCCTCCACCGATCATGAAGAGAGGTCACCAGTGGAGCGTTGAGGTTCGGCGTGGACAAGCTGACCAACTGAATCCACGGGAGGAGTCCTGCCTGCTGGATGTAGGGTGTGTACCGCTCATCGTGGGGCATGGCAGGACCAGAGACCCCATGATACCGAATCTTCAGAGGTTCAAGCTTCTGTAAAAAACAAGTAATGACAAATCTTAGGGCATATCAATTTCAACTAAAGGCAAATTTGCAAAATATTTAGATTACTCATTATTACCATCTCCTTCTCGCGCATCATGAAGGCCCGGTGTTGTGTGTCGTAAACATCGTCGAGAAGCCAAACCATCCTTACAAAGTTCAAACAATAAACATATATGAGTTATCTTCATCTCAAATATCGGTATACACTAAACATCTCATATGTGTTCAACTACAACAATCTCAACATCTTCTTCTCACACAATGAATAAATGATTGTAAATTCTCATATATATCTCGTATGTCATATGTGTACAAATAAACTCAACATCTCATATTTCAAATAAACTCAACATCTAATATATATCTAAAAAAAACTAAACATCTCATATATGTCTACAAAGCTCAACATCTCATAGTTATCTACAAAACTAGGCATCTCATATATATCTAAAAAAATAAACAATCTAGGGTTTCACTAACAAGAATCATATATTGTGAACTAGGCATCTCATATATATCTAACAAAACTAAACACATCCTAAATCAAGCAAATCAAGGGTTCCACCAAATCTTGGACAAATCTCTAAATGGCAACAAATTTACGGAGGAAAAGAAAGGGAACGGAGGAGTTTACCTAGTAGGAGGGATTGGAGATCGAATCCACGGATCAAATCTTCAAATCTGAGAGGGATGTGTGTGTGGGGGGGATCCGATGGGGGCGCTGCCGCTGCTCTCTGTCCAGAGAGCAACTTCCTCGAGAGGGGGAAGAACTGCTTGGTCGGGCTGGGCCGATGCGCTTAAGTCACTGTGCAGCGCCTAAGCGCTAGGCGCTGCACATTACAAGTGTGGCGCCTATGCGTTGGGCGTTGCACGATTGTCTGTGGGGCTGCCCCTAGCCCCGGGCTGCCACGCTGGCCGGGCATGCGACGCCTAAGACATAGGCGCTACATAGTGCAATGCAGCGCCCTGCTGTCGGGTGCCACACAGAATGGTCTGTTATGTGAAAAAATTTCAAGACCAGGTCAGATTGTGAATTGATTTCGTCCTCAAGTCAAATATGTGATATCTGCCCATGTCTTGAACTGACATTATTTATAGTATTATAAGATCTACTCCCTCCGTTCGGAATTACTTGTCGCGAAAATGGATGTATCTAACTCTAGATACATCCATTTTCACGACAAGTAATTCCGAACGGAGGGAGTAGTAGTTACCATGCAATACTTGCACCATGCAAGTTCGGTGTATCTATTTGTTTTTTTTTTTTTGCGGGAAAAACTTCCAATCTATTCATCTTCAATCATGGTAGTACAACGAATACTAGAAATAATAAAAATTACATCCAGATCCGTAGACCACCTAGCGGCGACTACAAGCACCGAAGCGAGCCAGGCGCGCCATCGCCATCGCCTCCCTCATCGGAGTCGGGCAAAGCTTGTTGTAGTAGACAATCGGAAGTCGTCGTGCTAAGGCCCCATAGAACCAACGCACTGCAACAAAGAACCGCCGCAGATGAAGAGTGTAGATTAAAAGGATCCAACCTGAAGACACACGAACGAAGACGAAAGAAGGACAGATCCAAGCAAATCCACCAAGGACAGATCAGCCGGAGACACAACTCCACACGCCCACCGATGATGCTGGACGCATCACCGGAACGGGGGCTAGGCGGGGAGACCTTTATTCCATCTTCAGGGAGCCGCCGCCGTCTCGCCTTCCTGAACAGGACGCAAACCCTAACAAAGATTGAAAAAAGATCTAAAAACGGAGCCCTCCCACCGGCAAGGGGCGAGATCCACTCCGCCTCCATGGCCCTAAGGCCACCGGAGACGGGACGGACCGGCGCCGGCGCCGGTGGGAGGCAGAGTACCCTAGCTTTTTGGAGGGGTGGCTGGCTAGGTCAAAGGAGCGCGTGAGAGTCCGCAGATTTGTTATCTGACCATGCGGCAGTTAATTACTTGTTTCTAGGCCCAACTGTGCAAAAGGTTGTAGATACGCTTGGTTTGGCTTGCTTGACCTTCATGCATGTCTCGCGAAGAAACCCACACGAAGGAGCATTGTTTGTTTCACCCGCGGCAGGAGTATGATGTCACACGGTGACACCAGCTGACAGCGACCGACGCTGTCTACAAGAGCCTATATAAACTTATAAATAGAGCAGCTTGTCTTGATCTCCTACGATACATAATAACCTGCATTTGCTAGTACTAGTAGTACGTAGCATCCATAGTGCAGTTCGTCTCGGACATGGCTGGCGCGGCCTTGTTCGGCTTCAACGTGCAAGTTGGCGAGCTGCCCGGGCTCGCGGCCGAGGCGACGGAGGGCCGACGGTTGGTCGAGCACCTGGTGTTCGCTGTCGGCCTCGCCACCGCCTGCATGTCGGTCGCCTTGGCCATCTACAAGGCGCCGGCCGGCGTCTTCGACGGCCACGCAGGCGCCTACTACGCCTCCGTCGTCTCCGCCGGCGTCGTCGGCCTGGCCGAGGCCTGCGCCTCGGTCGCCTGGCTGTCGGCCGGCGCGGATGGCCCGCAGCAGCAGCGCCTCCTGCGCCGGTGCGTTCTCTGCGCTTCGCTCTTGCCTCTGGCGCTCATGTCGGGTCTCGGTGGAGTCCGCATGCTAGTCAAGTAGCCAAGAATAACTGCTGGCCCTGCCCTTTGCCTCCTTCTAATGTATACTGTCTTGTTTATACTCCCTCCGTTCCAAATTACTCGTCACTGAAATGGATGTATGTAGAACTAAAATACATCTAGATACATCTATACGTGCGACAAGTAATTCGGAACGGAGGGAGTACATATACACTACTTGCATCTTGCATGCATGCACCCTTTATCATCGTATCCCTATATTATAGTTCTGTTGTGCATGATGTTTTATACTTTCTCCATATCAAAATATAAGACTTTTCTAACACTATTATAGTGTTAAAAGCGCCGTATATTAAGTTACAAAGTAGTACTTTCTTTATAAACTAATATAAGAGCGTATATTAGTTTATGGAAGAAGTACATGATAATGAAGTACTCCATGTACTCATCTGTCCAGCCCAAGGATCTTCTCCTTGCAAACCACATTAGTTTTGTTAACAAACACCTTCGGAGTTCATGCACCATTATATTAATTATTCCCTCCGTTCCTAAATATTTGTCTTTCTAGAGATTTCAACAAATGACTACATACGAAGCAATATGAGTGAATCTTACTAGTTTTCAGCGAGGAATTGTATGCATGTATCTTTCTGTATCATTGCTTTTGTTAGGCTGTTTGTTTACTTTCCTCATTCTAGTGCTCTCTTTTTTCTTGAGTTTCCTTTCTTTTTGGGGTTTATTTTTATTTATTTATTTTCCTTTTTAATTCACAAACATTTTCTTTAAATTTGTGAACATTTTTTTAGAACTCAAGAACATTTCTCTCAACACTTTTAGTAAAACGAAGAATAATTTTAATATTCATGGAAAATCTATCAATATTTCTCAAATTGATACTCCCTCCGTTCCATAGGAGTAGATTTTACTTCTCATATAAGATGTCTTAACTCAAACTGCATAAACTATGATTAAATTTATACTAAAAAACATCACCATCTACAATATTAAAGATATACAATATAGAAGTTAATTTCACGATGCACCTAGTGATATTGATTTGATATTGTGAATGTTTTTTCAACAATTTTGGTCAAACTTGACAGACAAAACTTATATGAGGACTAAAAAGAAGTGGAGAGAGTATTGACGAAGATTCTAAATTTCTTGAAGATCCAAGCCCCCCTCCTAATGCCAAGATGGCATCCGGGGGCGGGGGAACCAAAAATTCCTTGTGACGGTTGTTTGCGTTCCTTCAGTACCTGGTGGCGGCAGCTCCTACTTACAAGAGACAGTACATAAAAAGATACTTCCTCCGTTTCTAAATATAAGTCTTTTTAGAGATTCCATTATGGACTACATACGGAGTAAAATGAGTGAATCTACACTCTAAAATATGTCTATATACATCCGTATGTAGTTTGTAGTTGAATCTCTAAAAAGACTTATATTTAGGAACGGAGGGAGTACTATATAGTATGGCGTGCTTGCTGCATGCACTGTACCTGTGACCGACATCTATGTGATGTCTAATGTGTCAGATATAAGGGAAAGTGCTCATGACAGGACAACCATTAAGACCCCAATTTTTCTATTTTGACAAAAAATATTTTGATTCATATGGTAAAATATGTTACAAAATTACATATGCACATACATGTAAAAAAATTCATAGCATATTTGCAAAATATGGTCATCATATATTCAAAATATATTTACCATGTATTTGAAAATTGTTCATCGCATATTCAAAATTATGCATTTTATGTTCAAAAAATATACACATGTATTTAAGAAATATCCGTTCTTTGTTAAGAAAATTTTAATCATGTATTTTTTTAAATCACCATGCATAAAAATATTGATCATGTGTCTGAAAAATGGCCATCATGCACTAAAAAATACTCGCCATGTTTTAATAGAATTTTAAAATATCACATGTACATTTGTATTAATAGAAATAGAAAAATCAAAAAATCAAAATCAAAATCAAAAGAATAAAACCAGAGGAAAAAAATCAAAGCAAGTCGTAATAAATCAAACATGTCATTAACGGTACTCGGCAGGCCTGAAGTTATGTGGACTTGGAAACAGGCTATCCCATATGTATTTTCCATCTTTATTTTTATTTTTTGCCAAAAAATTGTTAGTTTTTATTTAGAAATGCCAAAAAAAATGTCCGTATGAGTTGAATCGTAGACTTGACACTGATGCTCGCATTTTTCTGGATTTATGTCAGACTTTCCGTAAATGTTTAGATGCCCTCGGCATTGGCCTAACCAGCCAGACATAAACTTTTATTTTGAGGTTCACCAGACACAAACTTGGAAGATATTTGGGTACAATAAAATAAAAATTTGCCCGTATACGGCTGTTGGTGAAATAATTGAGATATTGTTAGGCCCTACGAGGCTGCTATTACTTACTTGCACGGGCTGGACAGCGTAGGCCCAACTCTCAGCCCGGCTAGCTCATCACACTGCCGCGGACTCCGCCCTAACTAAAGTAGCCGTCGCTTCCTCCTCTAAAAAAACAAGTCGCGCCCTCCTCCACCAAGATAGCTACTGACGCTATCTTGAAACTCTCTGATTTCTTGCAGCTTTGGCGGCCGCTTAGCCGGCCTCAGGACCGCGACGCCGTCTCCGCCTTCATCGCCGACCTTCTCTCGATGGTCATCCGTCTGTCGCCGCCGCCCCCGCCACCACCGCCGGAACCTGACTAGACGCTTGTCCCGCTCTCCGGCGCTTTTCTTTTCTCTTTTTTGGGCTTGTTGAGCTGTGCCCTCAGCAGAACCTCTGTACTTTTTGTGAGACTTGGGTGTGTGTGTGTGGGGACTAATCTTTGTATGTGTGCTCCTGGGTGGTTTGCTTTATTTATAAAGCGGGGCGAAAGCCTTTTTCGGTAAAATCGCCTCCGGGGGAAGAAAAACCCTAGCGTGAGGGAAACTGGATGCTGCTATTACTTACTTGCACGGGCTGGACAGCGCAGGCCGAACTCTCAGCCCGGCTAGCCCACCACACTGCCGCGGACTCCGCCCTAACTCGCCGTCGCTTCCTCCTCTAAAAAAAAACAAGTCGCGCCCTCCTCCTTCCAGAACACGGAACTGTCGCCTCGCCGTCGCCGTCGCACGCGCCGCCGGCCGCGCCGCGAGCCCGGTTTCCCCACGCCCCGCGGCATGGCGCGCAACAAGGTACGCCCCCTCTCCGCGATTGGTCTTCCCAACCCACAGCCACGGGCCATTTCTGCCAGCCGCCTCCGGTCGCCTGGATTGGATCCCCCCCCCCCCTCCCCCGTCGTCCTAGGGCTTCACCCTACGACCTTCTCCCCAACGCCTCCACGCAAGAAGAAATCTTGCTTCCTTTCAGATGGGAACAGGGGGGCCAGTCTTGTTTCCCTCTCGCTCATGTGTAGTACTACCTCCGTCCGAAAATACTTGTCATTAGATACATCCCCTTTTATTTATTTTGATGACAAGTATTTTCGGACGGAGGGAGTAGTAGATACAGTAGGAGTATTTTACAGGCGCAGGCAGTACATTGTTCTTGCGTTATGCTAACGGATTCGATTCGCCGATTGCCGTGTAGGAAGGGCTGGTTCTGCTGCTGGATGTCGGCCCGTCGATGCACCGGGCGCTGCAGGAGGTCCAGAACGTCTGCACCACCCTCGTGCGCAAGAAGGCAAGCAACACGCTGTTTCCATCCGGAACTCTGTGATTGACCCAACCCAATACGAATGCAAGCGTCCGTTAATCTGCCGTTGGGGCTAGCTGACCGCCTTTGTTTTTTGTACTCTGCAGCTGGTTTTTCATAGGAGCGACGAGGTCGGCGTTGTCCTCTTTGGAACTAAAGGTATAACTGATCCTGCATTTGTGATAACAGAACTTTGCGTGTACATTGCCACTTCAAATATTGCGGGTCGATCATCTGTCTAATTTCCTACTTATCAGTTTTTTTCCTGTTAACTAGAAAACCTTTTCTTGTTTCCTTGTTATTTCTCACTAGAGCATACAGGTTTTAATGCAATGGTGAACTGAATGTAGCTTATATTTGCAAGTGCCTGTATATGTATGGCCCTGATTAATGTCACTTCGGGGAAGCCTTACAGTACATATGTTTGCACTGAACAAGTGTATTTATGATTCAGAATGGAAAACAGTCAAACAAGTTATTGTTTTCCTCCTTAGCATGCATCTAGTCTTTGGGGAATATTTGTTCTGAATGCACTGTATTTAGCTATGCCATCCCAGTGCCTAAGTCCTGAACAACATCCAAGAACATTATCTGGGACTGGCTTGCATTTATGCTTCTTAAAATTGAAACTGTGCTACTTAACTTTTTTACTGATGTATGCAGAAACACACAATGACCTCGCGAGGGAACTTGGGGGCTATAAGCATGTGCTGGTTAAGCATGATATTAAAGTTGTTGACGAAGAAACAAAAGATGCTCTTGAAAATCTTCCTAAGGGAACTGCCCCTGGTGACTGTATCCATAAATAACATATGTGTTTATATCTTTTCAGTCTAATGTTTAGAGAGCCATCTGTTATTACATTTGCTTACTTTCCACGATCAGCACGTCACACATGTTTTGAGCTCCTCTTCTTTTTTACTTTCTAAGGTTTTTTGTAGTTGTCTACGCTTATATGTGCTACTAGTTCATATCCCCAGTTGAAACATAAAGTAGTTCTTTGATCCCATCATCTTAAGGTGTTTGCTTGTTGAGGAGTTCCCTCTGTTGTTAGTCAGACATCCATTAATTATAACTAAAACTTGGTTCCTTATGTAGCAGGTTCTCTTTCATAATTCACTTGCAGCTTCTGTAGTTCCTCCCCCTTGTTTTTACAAGGGAATTACTTCTTTTAGTTACCATATTGTTGATGTGTGCAATGTGGCCTTGTTATTATATTTTCGTTGAGTATGATAAAATTCAGTTAGTGGAATTCCTTGACTAAAGCAAGTTCTGGATGCTATTGTTGTTGGTTTGGATATGCTGATAAAGAGATTCGGAGATACCAAAGCAAAGCAACGTCTGTGTCTAATCACCGACGCACAACATCTGCTAAGGGATCCGCCCCAAGGGACAAAAGAAGATCAGGTGGACACTATTGCAGACCAGATGAAAAAACATGATATTAAGATGGATTGCATTGTTTTCAGGGAATCTGGAGTTCAACACAATTTTGTAATGGATGAAAATGACCGATTATTATATCACTTCAGAGATAGGTCGGTGGCTAAGGTAGTCCAGGTTGACACCCCGACAGCACTCTTAGGTGCTCTCAAGACAAGAAATGTACTCCCAGTTACTATCTTCAGGGGAGACCTGGAAGTGAGCTCCACTTTTAAAATCAAGGTGAGATGTTTACAAATTAGTACAATATTTCTGTCAGTTAAACAAAGTCTGCAGTAGTCAAATATTACTGATTCAGTTTGCAGTTTAATTTGACATCGCTATCTCATTAGTGTTCCAGTTGGTTGACAACGGTGTTTCTACTTGATGCCTTGTGAACAGGTGTGGGCCTATAAGAAAACGTCTGAGGAGAAATTCCCCACTTTGAAGAAGTATTCTGATAAGGCTCCTCCAAGTGATCAATTTGCCTCGCATGAAGTCAAAGTGGATTATGAGTACAAAAGCATTCTAGAACCAGACACAGTTGTTCCACCAGATCAAAGAATCAAGGGCTATCTTTATGGTCCTCAAGTTGTTCCTATATCATCTGCTGAATGGGAGGCTGTGAAGTTCAAGCCAGAGAAAGGTGTCAAGCTTCTAGGTTTTGCAGATAGATCCAGCATACCACGGTATATTGGATATCCTTCAACTTGTCATCTGGCATTATATCTATTTCTTTGGCACCAGAGAAAGGTGTTAAGCTTCAGCATTATTGTTATCTTTGAAACTAATGAGTTTGATACACCTAGTCCTTCAGCTGTACTATTTTGCCAGTTACTAAGTTGAATCTTTTCCTTGTTTCTTTATATGCCATCGTTTTGAGGCATGGAAATTGCAACCATTTTACCCCACTAGATAATTGCACGTGCATTGTGATGGGGGCATAAATATGCTAGTAGGTTATCCCATGATTCACCTGCCCATGTTAATGTGTTTGTATAAAAAAGTAGGATTATATTTGGTAAGCACTTAGGGTCTTACCAAAGAAAACATAATTGATGCGGTTTTCAGGCAAAACTGGTGGAAAAAACCAGAGATGTCAGGAAAAAGAATCAAAACGAGAGTAGGTTGGACAAACAAACGGTTGACTGTAACTTTATGGTTTCTTTTAAGTACAGGAGAGATTTGCTAGAAGCCTAGAAATACATCCTATCTTACGACCCTTGCCTCCTTAGTGGCCACGTATTATAGGAACGTTATTCTTAGCTACAATCGTGAGAACTAATTAATTGGAGGAAATTTCTGTGTTTCTTTCTTTGTTATTCATGATTATTTCAAGTTTCATGATGCCACTTATTTTGAAGACGTTGCAAACCAGCAAATCCATTTTGCTGCTATTGTTGGGTGATCATTGTAAATATGAAGCATCTGGTAAATCCCAACTTGTGTCCATCTCAGAAAAATTCTTAACTCATCAGTGAGCTGCACACTATCTTTGTTGTATTGCAATTTTAACTTAAAAAACCATATTACTGGTAATGTAAGGCAGTCCCCTTTCTACTTTACAGGTCCTATTTTATGAAAGATGTGAACTCCTTTGTACCTGAACCGGGAAACACAAAAGCAATTGTTGCAGTCTCTGCCTTAGCTAGAGCAATGCAAGAAATGAACAAGGTTGCAATTCTGCGATGTGTGTGGAGGCAAAATCAAGCGAATGTCGCTTTTGGTGTGTTGACACCTAACATCTCATCAGTGAACAATGTGGTATGAACTTCATCCGTAACTCGCAATTGATGGATTTTATGGGTGGCTATTTTTTGAAGCAATTGATGGGTAACTACGAACCTGTTCAAGCAATTGTTTACTGTGTCTTGCAGCCAGATTCCTTTTACTTCAATATACTGCCTTTTGCTGAGGACATCAGAGATTTTCCGTTTCGCTCCTTCAGCAGCCTGCCACCATCATCACAGCCTACTGAAGAACAGCAGGAAGCGGCAGATAACCTAGTGAAGATGTTAGACCTTGCACCACCTGGAAGGGAAGAGATCCTCAGGCCTGATTTCACACCAAATCCCATGTTGGAGGTTGAATACTGCAATTTACTAAAAGAACTATATATTTTTTGTTATTTGTTATTTCTTTGTATATATGCCTTTTCCCCTCATCTTGTTTAGTGATGCACACTTGCTATTTTTCAGTTCTGAGGTGGTAGCTGTTTTTCTGGACTGTTAACATATGAAAGTCGATTCTTTTGCTCCATATCATTAGTCACCCAAGTGTAATGAACAAGACAGTACGAGCAATATTAGAACTTTGGGCACAATAAGGTGCAATTGTAAAATGAAAGTTCCTTTGACTAACAAAGAGACTTGAAATACGGTTCTTATCAAATAATCATACATATCTGGAATGTCATTGGGACCTTGTGCATCAGGGTTTACCTATGTTTTGGTGAGCCTATGCTAGCAATTTGCTTTTATCCTTTGCCTTCTCATTTGCTTCTTAGTTGTACTATTTGATGATTGTGTATATATATCTCTTGTTTCATTGACTACGGTTCTGTTGTTCCCCTTCAGAGGTTCTACAGCTACCTTGATCTGAAGTCAAAGCAGCCAGATGCAAATCCACCACCGCTCGATAGCTGTCTAAGGAGGATAACCGAGCCAGATCCTGACGTCATTAATTATCGAGCACCGTTAATCCAAAATTTAGGCAAATCTTTCGAACTGAAGGAGAACCCCAAGGTTAAGTATTGACATTTCGTGTTAAACTTGATTCAGTAATTTGGTACTCAACTTCAACATTAACTTGTCTGATTGATCGCAGAGAAAGAAAGCCCGGACACAGGAGAGATTAGCTTATACTGACCCAGATGATCAAGCTAAAAGTTCAGAAAATAATGCAGAGAAGGCTACGGCGGCAGATGGTCAAGCTAAAAAGCCAGAGGATCCTTATGCAGAGAAGGCTAGGGCGATAGAGTTTCTGTTTCCTTCAACAGAGAAGGTTGGGAAGATTGGAGATGCAAATCCTGTTAAAGATTTTGAAGCCATGCTGGCAGAGAGATCTAGCTCAACATGGGTTCAGAAGGCAATTGAAGAGATGAAGAAGTACACGACCAATTTGGTACAGAATTCTTTTCAAGGAGATCATTACGAAAAGGCACTCGAGTGTTTTGTTGCTCTGCGGAAGGCCTGTATAATCGAACAGGTAACGCTCACTTCCTGTGGTTATTTACTTCAGTGTAGCATAGGTCCTATGTTTTATTTAAGAGTAAGAGCACTTGGACATAGTTAATTTAAACATGCCTGGTCAGTACGTACCTAATCTGTCATTTGTTCTTAGGAGCCGGAGGAATATAACCAATTTGTGACTAAGCTTTACGAGAAACTGAAGAATGTGGGTGATGTGGTGAAGTTCTTTCAGCTTCTTTCATCCAAGAATGTTTTGCTTATATGCAAAGAAGAAGCGCCTGACAGGTATGGAAACCCCTACGCCTCTACTGCAGATAATTCGGTTAACACGATCCTATGCTTCCTATTCTTACCATTAATTTTCCCCGTCTATTTGCACGCAGCGATGTGACTGAAGAGATGGCAAGGAGCTTCTTCTTGAAAACCGAAATATCCTCTGTGGGTCCTCAAGGCATCGCCAGTAGAAAATTCTAACATCAGTTTAGCTGTATCATGGCTCATGGTTCATGTTCTGAAGCTTTGGTCATGATATGTTGTCTGATATGATGGTGTGCCAGACGAGTTGCGATGAACACACCTATCATCTAAGATACTGTTTTGGATTCCCAGTATGTATGTTAATTCGCAACCGTCATGAAAGGGAAAACTTCTACTAGTGGAATTTAGAAATCCTCTGTTTCTAGGTCCAGGTTGTGATGAGACCCGAGGTACCTGTCCTAAATACCATTTTCTTTGGCTGCCAGGAGCAAATTTCAGTGATTACCAAGTCACTGAAATATCCTCACAGTAGCATGGGTCTGGGTGGCATTGCCAGTAGAAAATTCTGACATCAGTTTAGCTGTACCGCGATGGTTCATGTTCTGAAGCTTGGTCATGATATCTTATATGATCACATGAGTCGCGACGAACACGCCATTATCTAAGCTCTGTTTTGGAACCCCCAGCATGAATGTAAATTCATGACCATCGTGAAAGGGGAAATTATAGTGGAATTTAGAAGGGTAATCTAATCTCAGCATTCTATTTTGTTGGAGTAATTTGAAAGACACATCTCAGTATTCTATTTTTCTTATCTCTATTAGAGTAAACATGTCAGCACTGTGGAGTGACACCAATAGGGACACATGTAACAGCAATCTTTGCCTCAGGGAAGAATTGCTACCCCCCTCATTTATTCAATCTGGGATAGCATAGCATACACAAAAACAACCTCTGCGTAGAACCCTCTTCCTGGCTAACTAATTTCAGCCAGTACATCATTTCATATCTGTATTTAGAGTACAACAACAACAAGGTGAGCACCCAAAAAGCTATTCAGGCAGGGGCACGGAGGCGGATCCGTGCTGTCGTCGTTCTAAGAGTCCTTGTCTGTCACGAGCTTGTCGATGAGAGACGCGGCGTCCTCCACCGTCCTGATCTCCTGGGCGCTCGATTCGTCCACCGTGATGCTGAATGCCTCCTCCAGACCCATCACGATCTCAACCTGCAACATTGTTTACAATAGGATCCAGCACTATGTTATGAAAAATACACAATAACAAATGGAATTGGTTTTATATGTAACATGGAACAATACACAAGAATAACATATGGAATTGGTTCTATATATATTTTGGAAGAAGACACAAGACTGTAAAAAAAAGGTCAGGTCGAAGTCACTGAAGCTAACATGTATGGTGTTGTTCCCAGCTTTTCTAGAGTAGGCTGATGAAGTTGTAGCTCCATGTCACCGGTTAGTCGAGGGGAGGGATTTACCGTGTCGAGCGAATCGGCCCCGAGGTCGGCGAACTTGGTCTCTCCGCTTACAACGGTGTCCTCGGCGACGGCCAGCTGCTTCTTGACGATCCCGCAGACCTTGTCGATGGTGTCCTGCTTGGCCTGTCCAAGGATTTTGGAAATTCAGAGCAGATCTTCAGCGATACATCATCGTCGTCGTCGGACAAAGTACTACTCCTAGTTGAGAGCACTCAGCATGTACTTGCTGGGAGATTTTTATTTTTATTTTTTAAAAAAGGAGGATGACCCCCGGCCTCTGCATCTGGGCGATGCATGCAGCAAAGATACTTAGAGCATTTTGTTGTGGGGTGCTACCGCAGGCAGTCGTGAGCATGAAGATTGAAGTGAGACGGTGTAAAATGCAGGAGTGTGTGAGTGTGTACCGAGCAAGGCAGGTGGAGGAAGCGCTTCGCCGGAGCCGACCGGATCGAGATCGACGGGAAGCTCTGCTGCCCGGAGAAGCACGCCTTGACGGCCGTGCTCCGGCGGCTGCCGCTGCCGCTTACCTGGAGCCGATGCGCGGGGAAGACGGCCGATCCGGCGGCGGCGAAGGGGGCGGACATGGCGGCTGAATGAGCTAGCTGAGGCACGGCACGATGGAGGTGGAGGTAGGCTAGGTGACGGGAGGAATGAGCCGGGAGTGCGGGTGCGCGTGTGTTTTATGATGGGGGCGGTGGCGGGGACGGCGAGGCCGCCTCGGTTGTATCGACCCACACACCGGGCTTGCCATAGGGATCACCGTTCCAGCGCCACCGTCCGTCCGTCCGTTCCTTCTTGCGATTACCAAACAACGCCGTAGCACGCAGCAGTCCACCTCACCCTACCCTTGGATTGTTCTTCTTCATGACCTCCCGCACACACGGTTGGCGGCCGGCCGCCAAATGAATGTGTTGGCACGTGTACATGCGTGTGCTTCACCATGTGTGTGCTCGTGTATTCTTCATTTTGGGCGGTGTTTGGTTGCCCGCATCCCGATGTGTAATTTTATACCGTTTGATCATGTGAGCATTGTTAGGCCTGCATAGCACGCTTCTTAAAAGCATCACTTAGCAACAGCCGCCAGGAACGGTCAAATCGACAGTTTTCGCTCAGCAAGACTCTCATCGTGCAAGGAGGGGGTACACCGCGCCGAGCTCATGCAAGCAATGAGATGTGTGCGTCCCAGATTTTTTTTCCATGGAGTAATTGGGCCACCTCCCGCCGATTGCCTCGCCCTATTTAGACCCCTCTGCAAGCAATGAGATGTGTTGTTCCCTTCCTCCTCCCTGCTCCTTCAATGATTGTAAGTTCAATCACTCCCCACCTTGGAGCTTAGATATGTCAGCATGTGGTAAGAGTAGGTCTACAGGTAGTATGGTAGTTTATGTAAGTACTGCTTCATGATGTTGCGTGAGGATGTCGTAGATCAGATGTTAGTGGTACTGTTTTGGTAGTACGATAGATTTTCCGTTTCGGCGGTGATGATGTTCATGTTCTTGTGGTAGATTTAATTGTTTTCCATGTCGGTTCCAATGCTACTATGGCAGATGTGGTACTATGTTGAGCTTGATGATCGGTCCATGTGTCGTATGGTAGATGTGGTAGTTAGTTGAACTTCATGATCGGTCCATGATAGCTTGCTACATATGCTTGTGTGTTGAGCTTGGTGATCAGTCCATCTGTAGCATGCTAGCACAGTAGATGAATTGTTTTTGTTCAATTCTAGGACATCACTACTGAAGACCATAGTCAAGCTATTGCTATGTCTGATACCTAGATCTTTCTCTCTTACTTGAGGACTCCCAGCCGATGGCTCTTGATGCAAAAGTACTTGAGGGGCCTGCGGTACTATATTTGATGCCTGCAACAACTACTAAGGCGGTCGTTGAGTCTAGAAAGGCACAAATGAGGGGGGCAATGAAGGGAACACAATGAAAGGTCATTTTTACTGCTGGCTTCTAGGATAAGCCGAAATAAGATGCACCCTACCCAGCTTGTTCTATAAGCTCATCCAAATTTATTTTTTTAGAAGCCTACTAATTCAGACTTGACTAGTAGGCTTCTAAAAAATATATTTTTGGCTGGACTTCTAGAATAAGCTGGGTAGGGGTAGCTTATTCTAGAAGCCCAGAAAAACCAGCAAAATAATTGGTCTGAAATGGCAACATTTCATGTCCACCTTCATCTTGAAAGAGATGTATGATATCATCGCAAGTGGGGTGGGGGTGATAAGGGCTTCAAGAAGGTGCACCTCAACGTTGTTGCCAAGCCGGCGGGTTTTTGAGTTCTCTGCCACATAGGTGACCTCAACACATGTGTACACCCATCCTAGGAGTGGAGAGTGAGATGGGTCCAAGTGTCCAAGCTTAGAGACCTTAGCGGCACATCATGGGATCATGACACCTTCACCATTCGGTTGGAGGTTGAGCACTACCAAAGCCACATCACATCACGGTTAGCTAACCTACCACTTGTATCACTTGATGTAACATGCAATCACAACTTACAACATTGTCTTTCTTTCTTAGGATCACCATTATGTTGGGTACCTCAACATACTCATACATAACTACTCTCATATGTAGATCATCTTCTCTTGGAATCTGGCAGCTGGCAAGCATGCCATGGGCTTCAGTGAGCATCTCGATTCACCTACCATGAGTATCCATACACCCAAGAGTCAGAGACCATCATTCGGGGTGGCCCTGAGAAGGTTGTTGCTGCTGATCACACTCCTGCTCCTGGGAGGTAGAAGAAGAGGATGCAATGATGGACGACGAGGTGAGCATGTTTAGCAGCATGATTGACACCATAAAGGAGGTGGCATTCGCCATCAGGGGGAGCAAGCCAGTCGACATGAACCCTTTCCTCTACAGTGTTGTCATGAACATCATTGACTTCAGTGAGGAGGCTATGATGGCCGTTGTTAGCTACCTTCGGAACAATAGGACATGAGGAGGTGGTCATGAACATCATTGACTTCAGCTGATGTTGGATGTGAACCTCTGGTCTCCATTGCCGGTGTTGGGCAGAGCTCCTCAACCTCATTGTCTGCGATGAAGGTCACGTCGGCCACGCTGCTCTCATCGTTCGAGAATGAAACAAGGTCGGCAGTGTTAACATTGCAGTCAGAGGTGAACCGTCGATGATGTCGTCCTCTGATATGTGGTTGACGAAACAGTTGTCGCGAAACATGGCGACAAAGTGTGAAGCTGGGGCGGGCTGGTGGGCTACTACAAGATCATCATAGTGCCCCGCCTTGATGCCAAGGCCATGGCCTCAGGGTTGTTGTTACCTTTTCGTCACCCTCCGAATCGAAGCTCGAGGGTGAGGACGTCGTGTAGTTCGATGAGTCTGACCAGCTTTCGCTCTCGCTGCCGGTCTAGTTGTGCAGACCTGCGTGTATCGCCTCATGGTATGCGGCTTCGGCATTTTGGAGCCAGAGGCTAGTGGCAAAGATTTCACGAGGATTGATGTATCCATCGATGCGATCTGCTGGATCGGTGGGATGCACACGCGGAAGTTGTCATGGATGTCGACAATGAAAGCCACTACGCCTAAGTAGATTGTGTGGACAAGGTGGGGCGATGGGTTGATGTCTAACCGGCCCATTTCGTTGGTGAAAGTGAAAGATCCAAAGGTTAGGCTCTCTCCCCCACCAAAAGCCGTAAAAGATCCGATTTGGGATTGATCTCCAGCCGACGCAACCCCTACCTGTCGCACCAATTAACAGTGCATAATCCAGTCAGTACCATCGGGTAGGGTAGCGAGTGTGGCTGGAAGTACAAGATTGGAGGCATCACATGGGATTTACCCAGGTTTGGGCCTCCGGTGAGGAGTAATACCATACGCCCTGCTTTGAGTTTTTATTCATGGCGGGCATACCTCATGCAAGAGGTTACAATAGGGGAGATGGGATGCAAATGAGAGTCTACGTCTACCAGAGTGGATGGCCATGAGAGCTCCCTAGCCTCCCCCTTGTATGCACGGTGTGGGTCTAGGGTTTTACAGGTGGTACGGTAGATCTAATCTAGGTCATTGCGAGGCACACTTGGGCACCAAGGCGATCCCCCGGTGTCTATCCTACCCTCTGGGCTCCTTCTTATCTCCAACTGTTGTTAGGTCCCCCGGTGTATTACACTGTAACATCCATTAGACTACGTCAGTTGCCACCGAAAGCTTCCCGATGCAAAACTTCTCCTCATTTTTATCCGGATTTGACCGATAAACTTGATTTTCCTAAAAATCACAAAACATGCGGAAAATAGAAATTGACACCGGGCACTAAATTAATAGGCTAGTCCAGAAAATAATATAAATTGGTGCAAAAAATTATATAAACATGGCATGAAACAATTTTAAAATATAGATACGATTGAGATGTATCAAGTGTCGACAAGGACCGCTCTAGTAGCTCGCCCGCTCCAGTAGGTGCCGACGAGCTGGAGCACCAAAGAGGACCGCTCCAGTAGCTCGTGCGCTCTAGTAGGTGTCAACGAGCTGGAGCTCCAGGAGGTGCGGACGCGAGCGCGGGAGGACGCCGATGTAGGCGTTGTGCGTGCCGGTGAGAATGTTTTGGAGGCGAGGAAGATGTCGCTGCCAAGCTCCATGGCTGCCCCGCAACCTCTTGCCATCCATGTTGTGAAGGAAATATGCCCTAGAGAAAATAATAAAGTTATTATTTATTTCCTTATTTCATGATAAATGTTTATTATTCATGCTAGAATTGTATTAACCAGAAACTTACTACATGTGTGAATACATAGACAAAACATATTGTCCCAAGTATGCCTCTACTAGACTAGCTCGTTAATTAAAGATGGTTATTTTTTCTAACCATAGACATGTGTTGTCATTTGATGAACGGGTCACATCATTAGGAGAATGATGTGATGGACATGACCCATCCGTTAGCTTAGCACTAATCGTTACAATTTCACTGCTACTACTCTCTTCATGACTTATGCATGTTCCTCAAACTATGAGATTATGCAACTCCCGAATAACGTAATTGGGTGGTTATAAAGGTGCTCTACAGGTGTCTCCGAAGGTGTTTGTTGGGTTGGCATAGATCGAGATTAGGATTTTTCACTCCGTGTTTCGGAGAGGTATCTCTGGGCCCTCATGGTAATACGCATCACTATAAGCCTTGCAAGCATTGTGACTAATGAGTTAGTTGTGGGATGAAGTATTACAGAACGAGTAAAGAGACTTTCCAGTAATGAGATTGAACTAGGTATGATGATACCGACAATCGAATCTCGGGTGCAAGGGCATTTTTATCCCTAAGGTGTTTTGGTGATTGATGACAATGCTTTTGCGGACTAATCGTGTGCCTTGAGTTTCTGAGACGCTTCATCGCTAGGCACAAGATGGTTCGGTGCCCCTCGAAGACTATTGAAGACGGTGTTGTTCTACGTTTCTTTTTGGTGGATTTGAATCATAGGAGAGCCGTACTATTAAGGGGTGTCCGCGTCGGAAAGGTTCGGGTGGAATCATCACGTACACGTTTCCATCCTTGTCTCCACCTTTCCCTTGCACTTTGGAGCTTCCCCCGGTTATCCTCTTTGTGATTGTCCTGGCTGCTATTGCTGAGCTTGCGGTAGTACTGCTCCTTGGAGCGGTTGTACCGCAAGCACCTGCGGTAGTACCGCTGGAGCCCACGGTAGTACCGCTCCTTTGGAGTCATAGTACCGCGGCTCCCAGGCCTAGTGCCGCTACGGTGCGGTAGTAGGGGCGGATGTAATTTTTTACATCCGCGCCCCCACGGTAGTACCGCACGTCGCGCACGGTAGTACCGCGGGTGCCAACGGTAGTACCGCTCCCCTGGAGTCGTAGTACCGTGGCCCTCATGCCTAGTACCGCTGCTTCGCGGTAGTAGGAGCGGATGTAATTTTTTACATCCGCGCCTCCTGATAATACCGCGCCGTGCGGCGCTGTAGTACCTGCATGCGCCTAGTTCAGCCGCCATACGGTAGTACCACTCCCTAGCGGTAGTACCGCGTCGGATATTTGCACTGTTTCTTTTCCAGCGGAAGTAGGCACGGATGTATTTTTATTCATCCGCGCCCTTCGTAGGCTAGGACTTTCCTGCCTTGCGGTAGTACCGCAAGGGGGAGCGGTAGTACCGCGCTCGCGGAAGTACTGCTCTTACTCAGGCATGTCCTAGTCTCTGCTGCTGCCGCGGAAGTACCGTGGTCCCTCACGGTAGTACCGCGTGGCCTTGCGGTAGTACCGCGTTCCTGGAGCGGTGGTACCGCATGTCGCAGGCTGGATTTGTGGATAACGGTTGGATCTTTTCCTTAGCTATAAAAGGGGTGTCTCCTACCTCTAGTTGACCACCTCTTCCACCTCTAAGCTCCATTGTTGCTCCAAGCTCCATTTTCGCCCGATCTCTCTCCCTAGCCAATCAAACTTGTTGATTTGCTCGGGATTAGTTGAGAAGGCCTCGATCTACACTTCCACCAAGAGAGATTTGATTCCGCCCACTTATCCCTAGCGGATCTTGTTACTCTTGGGTGTTTGAGAACCCTAGACGGTTGAGGTCACCTCGAAGCCATAGTCCATTGTGGTGAAGCTTAGTGGTGTCGTTGGGAGCCTCCAATTAAGTTGTGGAGATTGCCCCAACCTTGTTTGTAAAGGTTCGGTCGCCGCCTTCAAGGGCACCAATAGTGGAATCACGACATCTCGCATTGTGTGAGGGCGTGAGGAGAATACGGTGGCCCTAGTGGCTTCTTGGGGAGCATTGTGCCTCCACACCGCTCTAACGGAGACGTACTTCCCTCAAAAGGAAGGAACTTCGGTAACACATCCTCGTCTCCACCGGCTCAACTCTTGGTTATCTCGCGCCTTTACTTTTGCAAGCTTACTTGTGTTGTATCCCTTGCTTGCTCGTGTGCTTGTTGTTGTTGCATCATATAGGTTGTTCACCTAGTTGCATATCTAGACAGCCTAATTTGATGCAAAGTTTAATTTGGCAAAGGAAAACTAAAAATTGTTAGTTGCCTATTCACCCCTCCTCTAGTCAACTATATCGATCCTTTCAATTGGTATCAGAGCCTCGTCTCTTTATAAAGGACTTTGCCGTCCGAAGAGTATGGTTGACACCGTAGACCATGGGGAGGAGGAGCACTCCGGTGTGAATCCGATCTCGTCTACGGGTGATGGGGAAACCATGGTGTCCCGTGAGGAATTCAATGTGGCCTTGGACACATTGAAAACCTCCATGACAACCACGGTAGAAAGCATGTTTAACAAATTCCTAGAAGGACTTAAACTACCTACCTCGCCGTTGAAAGTGGGTGATCCCACTAACAAGGTGATGGATGCTAACTCCGACAAGGGGGAAGCTAATAGTGAGAAGGGTCCTTCTACTAGTGGTAGAAATGGCACCGGCATCTTTGCCCATGTGGAACCTCCAACTTATGGAGGACCGATTCCCTCTACTCATTTAAATTATGCCGGTCCTCCTCCTAAGATTGTGAAAATGAGGATTTTGATTCTTGGGTGTATCGCTTCAAGCGTCATTTAAATCATGTGAATACTAATCTTTGGAGAATCATTGAAGAAGGTTTCTATCCACATGGCCGAAGCAACTTCACCCCGAGAGAAGTGGTGGATAATCAATTCAATGAGAGTGCTCTCTTCATCATACAAGATGCAATCCTTCCCGAAGATCTCCCTCATCTTCGACCCCATGCCATGGCCAAAGACGCATGGCAATGCGTTGTGTCTCTCTATCGAGGAAGTGCTAGCATTCAATGCTCCAACTATGAAGTGGTGCAAGATGAAGCCGATGAGTTTGCAATGAAAGAAGATGAAGAACCTCGTGAGCTCTTTCGAAGAGTGACCAAACTCGCGGTCTCACTCCGAGATCATGGGAGCAAGGACACGGATGACAATTGGATCAAGCGCAAGTTCCTCAAGGCCATGATGCCCTACAACAAGGCCATGTCCTCAGTCATTCGTCAAAGACCGGACTTCCACTCCATGACCTCAAGTGAAGTGTTGGATGAGTTTGTTGCAATGAGCATCTTGGACAAGACCGCCGACAATGCGGTGCTCCGTTCTCAAAGGGCAAAGAAGCCCAACCTTGCCTTGAAGGCCAAGGTTATTGTGGAAGAAGAGGAAGAAGAGGAGGATGAGGAGAGCAACCCCGAAGATACGAAATATGATTATCATGAGCACATGGCTCTTGCTTCAAGACAATTTTGGATCAAGAAGAATTCAAGACCCAACTTCAACAAGAACAACTCAAGTGGCTTCAAGGGCAAGCAACGAGTTAGAACTTGTTTCAACTGTGGCAATGTGAGCCATTTCATTGCGGATTGTCCTTACGAGAAGCGGGAAGACAATGGTGGCAAGTTCATCCGAAAAGACAAAGCCAAGTCCTTCCCCAACAAGAACAACTTCACCAAGAAGACTCCTACTTGTGGGTTGGTGGTTCAAGAAGAATACCATGAGGATGACGATGATGATGAAAATGGAGAAACAATGGTCATGGCCTCCGTTGCCATTGCTACCACTCCCCGGGTGTCTCTCTTTGATTCACCCAACGAGAACATCACCGCCAAGTGCCGCATGGCTAAAGCCTCTAACAAGGTAACCCCCAACATCAAAACCACCATCATTACTAATCCCTCTTTGGAGGGTTGCATTGATGAACATGATGGGTCTAATGAGGAAGTGAATGAATTTGAGTAATTTATGAGTAAGCTTAAGGGCAAATCCAAGAAGCACTTTGTTGCTCTCTTGGAACAACTTGGTGAAGCCAATGACATGATCAAGGCTCACGAAGAAACCATCTCTAAGATGGAAGGTCATAGTCGTGACTATGCCGATGAGATATCAGATCTCTCTAATGCTCTTGAGGAAGAGCGTGGGCATCGTTTGACTCTTGAGGAGTCATACAATGATGACCATGCTAAGTTAAAGAAAGATCTTGATCATGCTCCTGTCGTGTCTCGTGTGCTAACCTCCGAGAAGGCTAAACTTGGGTTTGATCATGCTAGACTCAAGGAGGAGTTTGATGTACTTGACAAGGCCCACAAGGTCTTGAAGGGTGCTCACGCTAACCTCAAGGAGTCTCATGCTCAACTTCAAGTTAAGCTAACCAAGGAAAAGGCCACCTTTCCTCATATGGTATTAATTGATAATGCATATGCTACTAACCCGTGTTGTGAGCATGTGCATCTTGTGGAGGAGAATGCCAAGTTGAAGGATCAACTTGAGAAAGGCCTTGTGACATGCATTCAAGGTGAGAAGAACCTCAAAGACCTTTTGAGCAATCGAAAGGAAGTTGTGGCCAAGAAGGGAATTGGGTTTGCACCTAAGTCCAAGAATAAGAAGAAGAACGACAAGACCAAACGACCTCCTCCTCTCAAGCAAACTTTTCTGAAAGAGGGAGAGGGTGCTCCTAAGGAGAAGAAGGAAAATGTGAAGGGTGTTGATGTCAAAAAGGGCAAAACCATCTCCTCCAACAAAGCCAGCGACTTTAACCCGTCATATGTGTTGTGCCGTGCTAGTGATGGGCATGTTTATGCTAAATTTGTTGGTTCTCCTTATGAGTACATTGAATGGTCTATTTGGGTTCCTAAGACCCTTGTTACTAACATCAAAGGACCCATTACTAAATGGGTACCTAAAACCAAGCATTGATCTCTTGTAGGTGTTTGCTTCCGGTGGGGGATCATGGTTGCTCGATAGTGGAGCAACAAATCATATGACCGGGAGCAAGGACTTGGTGGTGGACGTGCAAAAGATTCCATCTACGCCCACCAATGTCGAGTGGGGTGATGCCTCACATTCTAAGGTATTGGGTCTTGGCAAGGTTGTCATTTCTCATGATCTAACGATCGAGAAAGTCATGCTTGTTGAGTCCCCTACATACAATTTACTTTTCGTTCGTCAACTTGCACTCATGGGTTTTGATACTTTCTTTGACATTGATACCGTGGCCCTCTTGTGGAGCAAGACTCTTAAAGTAGCCTTTGTTGGGCATGTCGAGAACGTTCTCTATGTGATTAACTTTTCGGAGCGACCCACTAAGACCGCGACATGCCTAATGGCTAAAGTTGACGTGGGATGGCTTTGGCATCGCCGTTTAGCCCACGTCAATATGAGATTTTTGCAAAGTCTTCTCAAGGGGGACCATGTCCGTGGACTAACAAATGTTAGTTTTGCCAAAGATCGTGCTTGCAGTGCTTGTATTGAAGGAAAGCTTCATGAGAAGGCTCACCCTCCCACGACCATCATCTACTCGAAGAGACCCTTGGAGCTCCTTCACATGGATCTCTTTGGGCCTCCATCGTTTGATAGTCTTGGAGGTAGAAAGTATTGCTTGGTGATTGTGGATGACTATTCAAGATACACTCGGGTATATTTCTTCAAGAGGAAGAGTGAGACTCAACAAACCGTCATCGACTTTGCAAATGAAGCTTAACGTCAACATGATGCAAAGATCTTGACAATAAGAAGTGACAACGGCACCGAGTTCAAGAACTACACCTTGGATGAGTTTCTTAGTGATGAGGGGATCAAGCATCAATATGCTGCACCATATACCCCTCAACAAAATGGTGTCGCGGAGAGGAAGAATCGGACTTTGATGGATGCGGCAAGGACCATGATGGCTGAGTTCAAGTCTCCATACAAATTTTGGGCCGAAGCCATCAACACAGCTTGTCATGCATCCAATCGGCTCTATCTCCGTAAGGGCTTGAACAAGACTCCTTATGAAATACTCACCGGTAACAAGCCCAATCTCAAGTACTTCTGGGTGTTCGGGTGTAAGTGTTTCATTCTCAAGAAAGGTGTTCGTTTGTCTAAATTTGAGGCTAGAGCTTATGAGGGCATATTTGTTGGTTATGCTACAAACTCTCATGCTTACCGTGTCCTCAACAAGTCCACCAGACTCATTGAGGAGACGTGTAATTTAGAGTTTGACGAAAATAACGGCTCCCAAGTGGAGCAAAGTGGTACTTGTGATGTAGGTGATGAAATTCCTCCCCAAGCCATAAGAAGAATGGGTATTGGTCATATTCTACCCATTGAGGAACCCCTTGTGGCCGAAGGAGAAGGACAATGCTCCACTCAAGTGGAGCCATCACCTCCCCAAGACCCACACGCTTCCGAAGAACAAAGTGAAGGCCCTCAACCTCGTGAACAAGACCAAGGGCAAGATCAACCTCAAGATGGTGGTGAACCTCCAAATGATGCCCAGGGTCAAGTTCTCCCCGTCGAGCAAGTTCAAGATCATAGCAAGCTCAAGATCAAGAACAAGCTCAAGACGGCGCTCAAGATAATCAAGTTAACCCTCCTCCTTCCACATCCAAGGAGGAATTAGAGCGTCGTGCCGTGAAGATTGCTTCCAAGCTCACCACCAAAGGTCATCTCATGGAGAATGTGGTTGGAAGCCTAAGAAAGGGGGTAAGCACTCATATACAATTAGCAAACTATTGTGAACATCACGCATTTGTCTCTTGTGTTGAACCCCAAAAGGTCTATGAGGCGCTCGAAGATCCGGATTGGCTCAATGCCATGCATGAAGAACTCAACAACTTCGAGTACAACAAGGTGTGGAGATTGGTGCCAAGGTCGTCGGGGAACCACAACGTCATTGGAACCAAGTGGATATTCAAGAACAAGCAAGATGCCCATGGGAACATCATTCGCAACAAGGCAAGATTGGTAGCACAAGGCTACTCCCAAGTCGAGGGTATCGACTACAGTGAAACCTTTGCCCCCGTTGCTCACCTTGAATCCATACATTTGTTGATTGCTTATGCTTCCCATCACAACTTTAAGTCGCAACAAATGGATGTGAAAAGTGCTTTTCTTAATGGCCCTATTAATGAGTTAGTCTATGTCAAGCAACCCCCCGGGTTCGAGGATCCCTACTTCCCGGATCATGTGTAACAACTCGATAAGGCACTCTATGGCCTTAAACAAGCCCCACGTGCATGGTATGACCACCTTACCGAGTTGTTACAAGATCGTGGATTTGAGGTGGGGCAAATCGATCCCACTCTTTTTACTAAGAAGGTCAAAGGGCAGTTGTTTGTATGCCAACTATATGTTGATGATATTATCTTTGGTTCCCCTAACAAAGCTTTCAATGAGGAATTTGTCGCTCTCATGACCTCCAAGTTCAAGATGTCTTCGATGGGAGAGTTGAAGGTCTTCCTTGGTTTTGATATCAAACAAAGAAGAGAAGGTACCTTCATCAACCAAGCCAAATACACTCAAGACATGCTAAAAAGATTCAAGCTAAGTGATGTCAAGCCGGCTTCTACTCCAATGCCTACCAAGTGCCAACTTGACATTGATCCCAATGGTAAAGCGGTGGATCAAAAGGTATATCGCTCCATGATTGGCTCCTTGCTTTACCTTTGTGCATCTAGACCGGATATCATGTTGAGTGTGGGAATATGTGCACGGTTTCAAGCCGCACCGAAGGAAAGCCACTATGTGGCGGTCAAGCGAATCTTTCGATATTTGGCTCATACCCCAAACTTTGGCTTATGGTACCCAAGAGGGGCAAACTTCAAGCTTGAAGGATATACGGATTCCGATTGGGCAGGAGACAAAGTGGATAGGAAGTACACTTTCGGAGGGTGCCAATTTCTTGGTTGCTCCTTGGTGCGTTGGTCTTCCAAGAAGCAAAGTTGTGTGTCTCTCTCGTCCACCGAGGCGGAATATGTGGCGGCCGGTAGTAGTTGTGCACAACTCTTATGGATGAGGCAAACTTTAAAGGAGTACGGTGTCATTTGTGACAAAGTGCCTCTTTGGTGTGATAATGAAAGTGCCATCAAGATTTCTCTCAACCCGGTGCAACACTTCAAGACGAAGCATATTGAGATTCGGGATCACTTTATTCGGGATCACATTAGGCGAGGGGAGATCGAGCTCAAGTATGTCAACACTCATGATAACCTTGCAGATATTTTCACGAAGCCCTTGGATGAAGCAAGATTTCGCGAGTTAAGGCATGAGCTAAATATCATTGATTCGAGCAATGTGACTTGAACCCTTGCACATCCCACCACACTCAACTTGTTGTCTAGTTTAGGTGTAGGCATGGACATAGGGGAAGTGTTGTTCTCTCAATGAACTCTTCCTCCCCTCATTATGCATAAATTGATCAACTCTTTCATATTAGCCATTTTTGATGGTACATGTGCTTCAAAGACGAGTTTTGGTCATGGACCCAAGGATAATTCTTCGCGGTGCCATACCAACTGACTCAAACATGGGTGGCTCCGGCCACCGCCCTCTCTTTTGAGAGGTAGTGTCGCGTGGTTGCTTCTTGTTGACTTTCTGCCTTTGTGTTGTGCGTGTCCTTGAGGTGTCTCTCTTGCTCAAAGTTTCCTTGCGAAGACCTCATTTTGTGTGTGTTTTTCTTGAGCTCACGGTACTACATGGCCTGCCAGTACTACTTTGTGGAGAGAACGGTACTACCGCCCCAGCGCGGCAGTAATTTTTTACTGCCGCCTGGGAGAGCGGTACTACCGCTTTGGTGTGTTTCTTAAGCCCAAGCGGTATTACCGCGATGATGTGCGGTACTACCGCGTCGTCGCTGACGCGTGGGGATAAGGACGGGCAGGGGGAGTTCTAACTCCCCCATACCCATTCGTCAGTTTTCCCCAGTTCGTCTCTCTCTCTCTCTCCCTCGCTCAAGAACGGGGTCAGCGTCCTTTGCCGGATATCTGCCTCCGGCTGCTCTCCTGCGATTCCGTCCGGTGGGATCATTCCCCACCACGTGCTCTTGCCATGGACCAAGGTCTTTCCCCAACTCCCTCTCGTTTTGGTTGTTTTCTTTGCCTCTAGGGTTTTGGGGGAGACATGTGCGTTCTTGAGATTTTTAGGCTAAATCTATGCAAGAGTAGGATGTAGGAGAGTAGTTTTGCGTAGGGAGTATACTTGATATGTTGTCCTGTGCTAGATTTGATCAACCGTAGTACCGCCGTGGTTTCGCGGTTTCTCTCAGATTCAAACATTGGTTCGGATCTGTCGCGGTCTTGATACTATCGCTTGTCCGTACACCGCCGCCCGTCCGTGGCAGTACTACCGCCTGTATTGCTGACACTAGGATCTTACTACCGCTCCCACCCCGGTACTACCGTGACCTCACACGGTACTACCGCGACTTGGAGCGGTACTAAAACTTTAGTACCGCAGCATCCGGCAGTACTACCGTGGGTCCAATCTATCTCATGGCAACTTTCACGTATACTTTCTATGTGTTTCTTATGCTTTGTCGTGGTCTTTGCATTGATCCTTTTTGCTTGTCGTGGGTGTTTTGCGCTTTGTGTCTTAGGTGGTGGCTCTCGCCGTTCCAATCCTAGTCGTGACACTGGCTCCAAGCGTCTGCGCAATCAAGGTGAAGCACCAGAGGGCTCCACTGCCCCCAAGCGCCATGTCAAGACCTTCGCTAGTAAGCACAAGGAACCCGCTAAGGGCATGGACGAGATACCCCAATCTGAGTTCATCCGTCTCAAGCAGCTCAACCCGTATGTGAATCCTCGTGCTACTGTCAAAGGCTGTGAACTATTTTGGACCAAGTAGCAGACTCTCACTTATCTGGATGTCATCAAGAACAAGCAAAATACCTATGTGGATGTCAAATGGATAGACATGCATCACCTAAGGAAGGACAAGTTTCGTGAGTACTTTGGAGAAGCTCTGGACTTGGTGGAGCAGTTTGGTATTGAACATGTGATCTCTTTCCACCTTGACTATGACCCTAAGCTTATCTGTCAGTTCTTTGCCTCAGTTTACTTTCACCCTGAGGAGGAGCAGAGGATGACCTGGATGACCAATGGTCGTAAGTTGACTGCTACCTGGAAGGAGTTCATGGATCTGCTCCAGGTTCCTGATGACGGGCTCGACTCTCCCGTGGGTGTTCGCCCCCATGCTAATTCTGAGTCTGCTAACAAGGACAAGATTCAGCCATTCTATGTTGAGAAGGCGCTTCCCAATGGCAAATCGGCGTGGGTGCTCAACTCTTTTCTGGATATCATGTATCGCATCTTCCGCAACTCTCTGTTCCCTCACATTGGCAACAAGGACAAGGATCATGCCTATATGGTGGATATGATGCTCCTATGCGAGGAGGCTCGTGTGTCTCAGACTCAGCCACTTGATGTCTCACACATCATGTGGTGTGAGCTCCGGTTTGCGGTGTTCAACCGCAAGGTGCCTATCTACGGACCATATCTGTTTCTGCTGATCTCCAAGACTTGGGAGAAGATGTACCCTGGTGATGAGTTCCTTGCTCCAGACTGGATTCGACACGATCCCATCTGTCTTCGTGTCAAGCCCAACTGGGCCAACACTACTACTCGTGCTGAGGCGTCTGCTGCTAGGAGGGATGTTGATGAGGAGGAGGCTGGAGCAGAGGATGTTGCTGAGGGCCGTCCTGCTAGGTCTTCCCATAGTTCCTCTGAGCCCTCATGGGCCAAGAAGCTGAAGGACAAGATGAAGACTCTTTTCTGCATGCAAGCTAAGGGGCAGTACAGGACTCACGTGGCATCCAAGGAGAGTCGTCGTCGGGACAAGAAGATCTTGAAGCTCTATGGAGAGGACGTGTCTGGCGGTTCTGAGGATCGCATCACTCCAGAGGCTGAGTGGATGGAGAAACAAGGCTACAGGTGGACTGATTCTGAGGAGGACGTCGAGGAGACCATTCCTGCCGCCGAGTCTGACGAGGAGCGTTGGGATGATTTCTCTGCTTGAGCCACCACTTGTGTGTAGGTGTCCTCTCTGCCTTTTTGGCGTCTCGATGCCAAAGGGGGAGAGGGTGTAGGGATTTGCGAGTCGTGTGTCATGTTCGTGTTTGTGTGTTTGCTCTCTCGTTTGAACCTCGTTTCGGTTGCTTTGGGTTGCTTTCCTTCATATGGTGTAAGACATATGCACTCTATCTATCTTAGCGAGCTTGTGATATATTGTGCTACCTTTGTGCTATGCTCTTGCTTAGATGTTAGTAATCATGTCTTTGTCTCTAAAATATAGGGGGAGTGTTGATCCTAGTTTGTGTGCTATGCAGTCCAAGGCATCCATCTAGATTGCACACATCTAGGGGGCGTCTATATTCTAGAGAGGAGGGGTTTGCCTCTGCTCTATATTATCTCCTTTTTGTGCAAATCCCGTATTGTCATCAATCCACCAAAAAGGGGGAGATTGTAAGGGCATTTTTATCCCTAAGGTGTTTTGGTGATTGATGACAATGCTTTTGCGGACTAATCGTGTGCCATGAGTTTCTCAGACGCTTCATCGCTAGGCACAAGACGGTTCGGTGCCCCTCGAAGACTATTGAAGACGGCGTTGTTCTACGTTTCTTTTTGGTGGATTTGAATCGTAGGAGAGCCGTACTATTAAGAGGGGTCGCGTCGGAAAGGTTCGTGGAATCATCACGTACCGTTTCCTCCTTGTCTCCACCTTTCCCTTGCACTTTGGAGCTTCCCCCGGTTATCCTCTTTGTGATTGTCCTGGCTGCTATTGCTGAGCTTGCGGTAGTACTGCTCCCTGGAGCGATAGTACCGCAAGCACCTGCGGAGTACCGCTGGAGCCCATGGTAGTACCGCTCCTCTGGAGTCGTAGTACCGCGTCTCCCAGGGCTAGTGCCGCTGCGGTGCGGTAGTAGGGGCGGATGTAATTTTTTACATCCGCACCCCCACGGTAGTACCGCACGTCGCGCACGGTAGTACCGCGGGTGCCAACGGTAGTACCGCTCCCCTGGAGTCGTAGTACCGTGGCCCTCATGCCTAGTACCGCTGCTTCGCGGTAGTAGGAGCGGATGTAATTTTTTACACGCCTCCACGGTAGTACCGCACTTCGTGCGTGATAGTACCGCGCGCGGCCTGGTTCAGCTGCCATACAGTAGTACCGCTCCCTAGCGGTAGTACCGCGTCGAATATTTGCATTGTTTCTTTTCCAGCGGAAGTAGGCACGGATGTATTTTTATTCATCCGCCCCTAAATAAACTAGGACTTTCCGCCTTGCGGTAGTACCGCAAGAGGCGGTAATACCGCGCTCACGTAATCTTGCTCTTAGTCGGGCATGTCCTAGTCTTTCTTCTTCCATGAAGTACCGTGGTCCCTCATGGTAGTACCGTGTGGCCTTGCGGTAGTACCGCGTTCCTGGAGCGGTAGTACCGCATGTCATAGGCTAGATTTGTGGATAACGGTTGGATCTTTTCCTTAGCTATAAAAGGGGTGTCTCCTACCTCTAGTTGACCACCTCTTCCACCTCTAAGCTCCATTGTTGCTCCAAGCTCCATTTTCACCCGATCTCTCTCCCTAGCCAATCAAACTTGTTGATTTGCTCGGGATTAGTTGAGAAGGCCTCGATCTACACTTCCACCAAGAGAGATTTGATTCCCCCACTTATCCCTAGCAGATCTTGTTACTCTTGGGTGTTTGAGCACCCTAGACGGTTGAGGTCACCTCGGAGCCATAGTCCATTATGGTGAAGCTTCATGGTGTCGTTGGGAGCCTCCAATTAAGTTGTGGAGATTGCCCCAACCTTGTTTGTAAAGGTTCGGTCGCCGCCTTCAAGGGCACCAATAGTGGAATCACGACATCTCGCATTGTGTGAGGCGTGAGGAGAATCTGGTGGCCCTAGTGGCTTCTTGGGGAGCATTGTGCCTCCACACCGCTCTAACGGAGACGTACTTCCCTCAAAAGGAAGGAACTTCGGTAACACATCCTCGTCTCCACCGGCTCCACTCTTGGTTATCTCGCGCCTTTACTTTTGCAAGCTTACTTGTGTTGTATCCCTTGCTTGCTCGTGTGCTTGTTGTTGTTGCATCATATAGGTTGTTCACCTAGTTGCATATCTAGACAACCTAATTTGATGCAAAGTTTAATTTGGTCAAGAAAAGCTAAAAATTGTTAGTTGCCTATTCACCCCCCCTCTAGTCAACTATATCGATCCTTTCATCGGGCAAGTAACATACCGATGACAAACGGAACAACGTATGTTGTTATGCGGTTTGATCGATAAAGATCTTCGTAGGATATGTAGGAACCAATATAAGCATCTAGGTTCCGCTATTGGTTATTGACCGGAGTCGGTCATGTCTACATAGTTCTCGAACCCGTAGGGTCCACATGCTTAATGTTCGATGACGATTGGTATTATGAGTTTATGTGATTTGATGTACCGAAGGTTGTTTGGAATCCCGGATGAGATCACGGACATGACGAGGAGTCTCGAAATGGTCGAAACATGAAGATTCATATATTGGAAGACTATATTCGGACACCGGAATAGTTCTGAGGTGTATCGGGTATTTTTCGGAGTATATCGGGGGGTTACCGGACCCCCCCGGGGGGTTATTGGGCCTCATGGGCCAAGTGGTGGAAGAGAGGAGGCAGGCCAAGGTGTAGCGTGCGCCCCCCTAGCCCAAACCGAATTGGACTAGCGGGGCCGGGCCCCCTTTCCTTCTCTCCTCCCCCTCCTTCCCCCTTGTCCTTGTTGGAATAGGAAAGGGGGGGGAATCCTACTTGGAGTAGGATTGGCCCCCCCCATGGCGCGCCTCCTCCCCTGGCCGGCCTCCTCCTCCCTCCCCCTTTATATACGTGTGAGGGGGGCACCCCCATAGACACACAAGTTGATCTTTAGCCGTGTGCGATGCCCCCCTCGACAGTTTTCCACCTCGGTCATATCGTCGTAGTGCTTAGGCAAAGCCCTGCGCCGGTAACTTCATCATCACCGTCACCACGCCGTCATGCTGACGGAACTCTCCCTCGACCTCAGCTGGATCTAGAGTTCGAGGGACGTCACCGAGCTGAACGTGTGCAGATCGCGGAGGTGTCGTGCGTTCGGTACTTGATCGGTTGGATCGCGAAAAA
This sequence comes from Aegilops speltoides, assembly GCA_021437245.1. Lineage (NCBI taxonomy): Eukaryota > Viridiplantae > Streptophyta > Magnoliopsida > Poales > Poaceae > Aegilops > Aegilops speltoides. Next base: position 524,239,815 of record CM038145.1, on the reverse strand, counting down.
GTTCAACTACATCAACCGCGTTACTTAACGCTTCCGCTTTCGGTCTACGAGGATACGTGGACACACTCTCCCCTCTCGTTGCTATGCATCACCTAGATAGATCTTGCGTGATCGTAGGATTTTTTTTGAAATTATCACGTTCCCCAACATGTTGATGACCCCACCCTTGTCTCTGCTAGCTCCCCATCGCCCGCAAAACTCCTCCACACCTCTAGCCAAGCACCACCACCGCATGCCGCTCCCGCTCTGTGTCTGCCCATCTCCGGCCGTGCAGACTGTCCCACCCAGACAATTGCTGCACCTTCTCGCTCGCTCGCCCTTAGCTGCGCCGCTCAGGTGAGACAATGTCTAGAGGGGTTGGTGGGACGCGCTCATGGCTGGTTGCAACACACACACGAAGATGAGAGTTGAGAGGGGAAAGATATATGGCACCGACAAGTGCCACCGTCGATGATGCTCCTTTCCCTCACTCGCCTCCTACCCAAGGTCCTGTACCCCGCTACCCAACTCGTCGCCATGGCCGTAGCCTCGCCCATGCGTGCTGGAACTGCCGACCATCGTTGTTGGCCGTCACCTCCACTTTTGCGCAACTCCTTCCAACCATCGCTCAGTCGAATACCGACACCACTCAACTTCCTCCCCTGTACGGGCTCACGCTAGTGGGGACACGCACGCCAACCTGCGTCGTCTGGTTACTGGCCAAATCCAGGGCCCAGATCACTTTTTCCTTTCATTGAGGGTTTGTTTGTAAATTTACAAGGTGGGCTGTGACAACCCGTTAATGGCAGTTAGCTTCACGCCGTCACAATTCTTCCCATGTCATCCCTTTGCCAAGTCAAAATGCGGGTCAACACACGATCAGTGCTTTTTGTCACGGAATGGTCGCTTAGGTGAAATTTGCTAATAAAATGTAAAGTGGTGACATTTTTGTAATGGCACCATGAAATGTGATAGTTATGCGCTTTTCACTCAAGGAAAATAGATAGAGCGTATATTGTGGGGCAGGTTTAGCAGAGCAATATCAATTTCGTGTGGTGAAGGAGCTAAATCCGGCAGATCTCAAGGTGGGGGTTCTCAAGATAAGTGTCTTGATGCGATTGTAACAAGGACACGAGGTTTACCCAGGCCCGGGCTCTCCGAAGAGATAACACCCTACGTCCTGCTTGTATTTATTGCTTTGGATTGGAGTACAAAGTACAGATGATCCACCCTCAAATTGTTGTGTGTCCTCTATGAGCCCTACCCTCGGTTTATATAGATACCGAGGGGCCTAGGGTTACAACATCCTAGTCATCTACATACAAGGAGATCGAGTCTTCGACGAATCCAGCACCTTGGAGTATACGACAAGTCGTTGGGAGCCTTCTATTTATAAATCATGGGCCACCCAACGTGGCCCACTCCTGAACCGACATGTGGTCCTTGGACCGGCCCACCAGGGCGAGAGACGACGTAGTGAGAAACCCCATAGTCGGGACACCATCATGTGACGTGTTATAAAGAAGTGAGGAGACTGATTGTCGTGCCGATGATCGTCTCTTGGGATGCTGGGAAAAGATCAGGTGAGTAGACCATGGATCTGAGGTGACGACGGTTTTTGGTTCTCCCAGGCACCGAGAGCGCACACGGGGGTTTTATAGATGGCGCGACTAGAGGGCCTCTGGAAAAATGAGGGTGCTTACGTTACCGGACGACGGGGTTTAATGCGGTAGTATCGGTTCCAGATATTGCGTTATAAAGAAGGGAGGCGCGAATTAAGGGCGAATGGACAAAAACGGCATCACGGAGGAAAGTATTGGCGATGAAAGGTGGACGGTGAGGGGAAGGGGTGATGTGAGGAAAGATATGGTCGGGAAACGTCAATAGTGACGTTACTATGGAGCAGGCCGGATGCGAGGGAGGGTCCATGAAATAGGTGAGGATTTTGGAATGATACTTGGTGTCCCATAGATCACATGCATGATTGTTCCATGTTAACTCGCATGTTTTCATTTGCTATACCCATGTTAACTCGTGGAGTTAACGTGGAATAATTCATGTATACTATGATTTCTGGAACATTAAGTTTCATTCCGAGCCACTCACCTATTTCCTGAACCCTTCGTCGCCACTCCATAGTAACGTAACTATTATGTTACCCAACCATATATTCCTCCACGACACTCTTTCCCCTTGCCATCCACCTCCCATCGCCAATAATTTTCTCCGGGATGTCCTCTTTGTCCATTCATGCTTAATTCGCGCCTCCGTTCTTTATAACGCGATATCCAAAACCGATACTACCACATTAAACCCCGCCGCCCGGCAATGTAAGCGCCCCCTTTTCCCCAGAGGCTCTCTCGCCGCGTCGCCTATAAAACCCCGCGCGCGCCCTCGACGCCCCGGAAAACTAAAAACCGCCGTCGCCTCAGATCTAGAGTCTCCTCACCTGATCTTTCCACTAGCCTCCGCGGTGACCACCGTCGGCTCATCGATCGGGTGAGGAAGGCTCCGCGAAGGCGAGAAGGGGCTGAGGAGGGACGTGCCAGAAATCGGCATATTAGGCAGGCGGGGAAGAAGGGATGGGGAAGAAGGTTAGGGTGTGAGCTGGACCTTGCGTGGAGTGAGGGCAGGAGGCGCAGAAGATCCTCGTGCTCGCCCGCCCGCCCGCCCGCTAGGTCTCCTTTTCAACCTTTCCTCTCCTCCTCCGTCCCCATCTCCGCCTCCTCCCCCTCACCGCATCTCCGGATCCCCCGCCGCGCCGCCCCTCGCCGCCCCACCGTCGTCGCCGCCGACCCGAGATCCCCTCCTCGCCCCCCGATTTGCACGGACGGACAGACCGGGGGAGATGCCGGTGGGAGCGGGCCTGCGCGGGTGATCTCTCTCCCTCCGTCGACAGCACGCGCTTGGGGAGGGGAGCCGTCGCGTGGGCAAGCCCGCGTGGAGGGGTCCCGTCCGTCTCGCGCCCGCCCGACCCGACCCGTCCTAGGGTAGAAGCAGCAGCGGCGGCGGCGGCAGCGGCAGCAGCTCCGCCGCTCTAGGGTTTGCTCGCTCGGCCGATCTCCTTCCCCGACCCGCTCCTCGCCCCGAGGCGCGACGGCTAGCAGGAGACGGATGTTTTCGCACGGCGCGGATCCCGCCCACGACGCCTCCGCCGCCGGCGGCGGCGTCGGCGTCAGCGCCGGCGGCCCCGTCGTCCCCACCCGCTTCGTCTGGCCCCATGGCGGCAAGCGCGTCTTCCTCAGCGGTTCCTTCACCAGGTCCGCACTTTATCCCTATATCTCTCCACTCCATCTCTATCTCAATCTCTATATCTCTATCCTGCCATCATATCTCCAGTGATTACTGAGTACACCTTTTCATATCGTTGACCGCCATGTATTTATTCTGCAATTACTTTTGCTCGCTCACTGCCCACAGCCGTTTCAGCTACATCATCAGTTACTGCAGGGAACCAGGGACACTGCACTTTCGTTTCCAAAAGGATTAGTATTATATTTTAATGCTGCTCATTTGATCGATATCTGGAGCGCGGCACCGCCCTCTGCGCGGATACAAATCTGATGACCTAGAGTCCTATCTTATCTTGTGCTTTGATTGGATAATTAATGATGGATAGATTATCTCCCTGCTCTGCTGCAAGGGGGACTGCAGATATATTTTCTTGTTTATTTAGATATGTACGTACTATGGTCTATATCTGGGTGCAATGCATGGATTCGACCGTTGGGCTTACTCTGGCGGTGCAGCTTCCTTACCCCGCACGCTGTCTTGGTTGTTAGTTCACACATGGGTGAATCTGAAGGTGCATCTTCCCGCCTTAGCGCTTGTCTGTGGCAGGTAGCGCCACGACAACATAAGTTCGCATACTCCCACTCTTCCTAGCACACGGAAACAAATGGAATTTCCAAAGAGGAACAAAATTGCACATGTTCCCCGTTCACTAAAACGCACAAAGGGAATCTGTTTTCTGTCGATTACTGATTTTTAAATCCCATGATGTTGTTTTTTATGCACCTTAACTCCCAATTTTGTCGTAGGTGGTCAGAGCATTTGCCCATGTCTCCAGTCGAAGGTTGCCCCACTATATTTCAAGTTATCTGCAACTTACCTCCAGGGATTTATCAGGTTCCCTTCTTTATCTCGTCTAACTAAAATTGTTGTGTGCTTACCTATCCAATTAGTTCGTATATGCTGAGATTTATTTCTTGTGTTGAAATCACCATTCTGCTTTCTAAGGTTGCTGTTTTAGCGATTGTCCAGCACAATGTTTTCTTTTTCCTGATTTGCACATGATATAGTATTGGCTGCATTTGTACATGTAACTAGGTTATTTCTTATCTCATGTCTAATGTCACTTTTTGACATCTAATGAATCATGCACAGCATATATGCAATGGAATTTCTAATGTAAGAACCTTCTTGCTTGGTTATTTTTACACAGTACAAGTTCAATGTGGACGGGCAGTGGAGGCATGACGAGGGGCAACCTACTATAACAGGAGAGTATGGGGTGGTAAACACTTTATACTTGACAAGGGAATTTGACCACATAAATACTGTACTGAGCCCCACTACACCTGGGAGCAGGATGGATGTGGACAGTGACAGTTTTCAACGAATGGTAAGTATCACTTATCTCGCCTACTTGTGAGTGAACGGCCACACTATGTAGTCTACCTGTTCTTTTTATAACCGTCCAGCTTAGTTGAAATGTTATGGTGACATATTTGTAAGCATACCTAAATGTATAACCATTTCAGTGTTACGGCCTCTTGGAAAGTATTATCTGCACAGGAGGAGACAAGTGTTATCTGTACTTCATTTTCTTGGATAATTTATAGAAAGCAATACTTGCTCCAATATATCTTGCTATCTGCATTCTAAAGTTCATGTAGCCATGGAATGGTGGTTATATGGTAGTTCTCTGTTTTGGGATTCTACTAATTTCTTTGTTGAAGGTAAATAGAATATTTAGTTACGGAGTAAGGATGAAATTTACGTAACAATGACATTGTCTTTACCTTAGGGTTCGTTGTCGGATGGTGCCCTTCAGGAAGGTTCTCCAAGAATTTCAGAGGCTGCTATACAGATCTCTAGGTGTCGTGTTGCTGAGTATCTGAATGCGCATACAGGCTATGACTTACTACCAGATTCTGGAAAGGTATGGGCAACCCAGCTGCTCTCATATGAGCGCTATTAATGGAGAGGTTTATTATATAACATTATACCTTTTCAATTCAGGTCATTGCTCTGGACATTAATTTACCTGTGAAGCAATCTTTCCATATTCTCCATGAACAGGTATGGAATCTTACCTTCTAGAGCTGTATCGTTTGGTCTGTGGGAGGCATGCTAAATGCTCCTCACTTTGCTTTTATATCTCCTACCCAAATTTACACGAATTAGATGCTGTACATAAGAAAAAGAGATTACTTCACTCCTAGTCTCCTTACTAGTAAACATTATGATTTTTCACAATTATCCATCTTTGGACCCTTCCCCGCGGACCCTGCGCAAGCGGGAGCTACGTGCACCGGGCTGCCCTTTAATCTATCTGTGCCTGCATCTCATGAGCTAATACTTGTACCATATGATGCTTAACTGTTCATAATTGCATTGGGACATAGAATTGGGAGAATTGAGACTGACATACATTTTAGTAAATGCTGGCACATGGATTTACTTCTAAGGAATTGAGTGGAAACTGAACATTACTTGTTCATGTTTTTAAATTATGCTAGTACTATATTGTGCTAATACAAGTGTACAGCCCAATACCGTTCATAGCTGATTGTAAGTGTTGGCTGCCCTTTGTTAGTAAAATTTATCTTATTTCAGTAGCTACCCTAGTTATTGCTTATTGGTGTGTGGATCATTGTAGGCACTGCGGTTAGTTTCTTAGCTAATAGTTGTGTCCGGGTCTGCATGGTTAGAAACATAAATTATTTATCTTTTCTGTGATCCAGCATTACTGGCACCTTGATAATCCATTGTTGCTTTTATCATGTATTGAAGTTACTGGCATGTTGTGAGAACATACACTGAATAGTGCACTTTGCAGGGGATACCTGTGGCTCCTCTGTGGGATTCATTCAGGGGTCAGTTTGTTGGCCTTCTGAGCCCACTGGATTTTATACTTATATTGAGAGAGGTAATCTGGTTCAGCATTTACTCTTTTTTTCTTAGCTTTTGTTGTATTATTTGACCCGGTTGATGGTTGCTTTACTTGTGTGATGTGTCATTCATGTACTCTGTAGTAGAGGCAAAATGTCCTGGATGTGTATTTCACTAATATATTGTTGTGGGTGGTGCCATACTGTTTATTTCAAACAATCTTACACTATGACAGTTTAATAACTTTGTGAATCAAGGCACTTGCTTCGAACTGAATTCTTCAGGTGTTGTTACCGTCTTTGCGGAGGTAGAGCTGGTGTGTGGGTTGGGGGGGGGGGGGGGTTAACCCTTTTCTGGCTACCCTAATTAGGGAGTATTAAAGTATTGACTTAAGTTGTGAATGGTCAATTTTCATGTGCTGTTCCCTAGGCTAAATATGAGGGACCACTAACAGGTTGCTACCACTAACAGGTGGTCGTTGTACAAAGTTGTTAATGCCTACCCCTAACAGGTTATCCTTATCCACTGATGCTGTTCCCTAGGCCTGCTGGCCAGGGAATCCGTGTTTGTGGGTGATAGTTTTGCGCACTATGTTTTTAATAATTGCAACACCCTGTGTGCCAATGAACATCCATCCCTCTTGTTTTGTTTACTTGATAAATTCTAGTTTCTTATTATGTATTTTTTCCAGAAATAACCTGTATTAGGTATTTTGCTAAATTATTTTGTAACATCTTGTTTTTGTTGCAGCTGGAAACGCACGGCTCAAACCTGACAGAGGAACAGCTTGAAACACACACTATATCTGCATGGAAAGAGGCTAAGCGGCAAACTTATGGAAGAAATGATGGACAACTTAGATCAAATCAGCATCTAGTGCATGTAAGTTGGTACCAACATCTGGCTGAGAATTGGATTGCAGTTTTCTGTGCAGTTTGGGTTAAGTCTTATTGGTACTGATGTTTCATCTCTTAGTTTGGTTTGACAGACTTATTGGTACTGATTTGACCAATTATGCTTGGCTTCATGGAATTGATAACCTTTGCATGCCTATTGTATAAAAATGAGATTGCACCTTCTGATTTAATTTCATTTGGCGAGTCATAGTTCGAAGTAGTCACTGAGAAGTGAGAACCCCTTTTGCCACCCACCATTTAGTGCACACATTTAAATTTTAACCTTCGTTTTAAACTGTCCTGTGAGCTTTGTGACCCATTTGCTCGAGTAAGTGTTTTAAGGCAGATGCAAATCAGCTGCTTAGCATGAATTTATTTCGATCACTTAAAATTTGATTGTTAGTACCCAGGTCCCTCATATTTAGTTACATTATGATTTATGTGGCAATGCACTAACACTGGAGTTCCTGTTGTCTAGGCCACCCCTTATGAATCCTTGAGGGGTATTGCCATGAAAATACTTGAAACTGGTATTTCTACAGTACCAATCATCTATTCCTCGTCATCAGATGGATCGTTTCCGCAGCTGTTGCATCTTGCATCCCTTTCAGGAATTTTGAAATGTAAGTATTTGGCATCTTTCTGATGAGTGAGACTTTAATATGCTATAAGCAGCTTATTGTGAGTTTGCTTAGCAGAATATCTTCTTTTCAGGTATCTGTAGATACTTTAAGAACTCTACTGGTAGTTTGCCGATTCTAAACCAACCAGTATGCTCAATTCCGCTGGGTACCTGGGTTCCAAAAATTGGTGAACCAAATGGTCATCCATTGGCTATGTTGCGGCCTAATACATCTCTTAGCTCTGCCCTTAACTTGTTGGTTCAAGGTATGTTCTCTGTTCTCTTTGCTGCAACCATACCCATACCTGGGAAATGCATTACAAAACAAAGGTGCTCTTGCTTGTATCTCCAAATTCTAAGGCAGCTCTTGTGTTATTGAGGTTGAACACTATTCAACTGATATTCCATATGACAGGAAATTACTGTCTATATAATTATGCATAACTGATCCCTTGTATTCTGTACATGCAGCTGGAGTTAGTTCAATACCCATTGTGGATGATAACGACTCGCTGATCGACACATACTCCAGAAGGTGCCGACACATGCAGACATACAGCATTCTTTCGGTTGCATTGTTTGCTACTAAATATAAGACGTTTTTGTAGTTCAATATTTAGTTGCAGAGGTAGTATGTTGCAGTTTTGCTGGTTACTTATGTATTGTGTTTCCTCCATTGTGCAGTGACATCACAGCTCTAGCGAAAGACAAGGTCTACACCCATATTCGCCTAGATGAGATGACCATTCATCAGGTAATCTATAGTAGATGTTAATGCCTATCTCAACCAAGTTTTAGACTGAAACTTATAATTGAGTTTATTTGTCTAACGACTTTTGCTTTTGCTATGTGAAACTTGTTTATATTAAGAGTTGATATTTTGGGAATAAACAAAAATGTAGGCATATTGAAGTTCTTTTTTTTGGAATTACAGTTACCTTACTGTTTTCTCTATCTGAATTGAAATCTGGATTGATATCCAAACTACCAAACTGTGCATACCATAGAAAATTTAAAAATACTACCTTGTCGATTTGATGACTGATTCTGGAATTCATTAGTGAAGCAAGCCCTCGTTAGTTTGTAGCCCCAGAGGCAGGCAGTGATAAGTGCCCCTTTGTTTGGAGCTACGTATAGATGCTCCTTTGTCCAAGTACATATTTTCCTTTCGTCGTTTTTCACTTGGTCAGTTGATGCCACATATCGGATCAGTGCTTGTGAAATTTAAAACTGCAGCTGAAGCTGCAGCGAACAGTGAAAAAACATACGTGGAGGGGAGAGCTGGTTCTTCAATAGTATAGTGCTATATAATTTCAGACATCCTTTCTCATGAGTTATGCATCTGTAAATCTGTTACCCGTCCAGATTTCATGGCTGCAGTATGAACACTTTCTTGTGTGGCCAGGCCTTGCAGCTCGGGCAAGACGCGAATTCACCTTTTGGACTTTTCAACGGTCAAAGATGCCAGATGTGTCTCCGGTCTGACCCTTTGCTGAAGGTTATGGAGAGATTGGCTAATCCTGGTAAGTATTTTTGTATTGTGTACCTGCACGAGTATTAATTTGTTTGCTCCGTCGATTCACCGGATTCTCGTGTGCCTGTCATGAACAGGGGTGCGACGCGTGTTCATCGTGGAGGCTGGCAGCAAGCGAGTGGAAGGCGTAATATCGCTGAGCGACATATTCAAGTTGCTGCTGAGCTAGCGAAAGGCCTGTTTTCGTTAGTTCCCGGGCAAGTGGTGCCAGAAGAGCTAGCATGCAAGAAAGAGATTGTGGAGCCAACATGGAGTTCTCTCTCTGGCTTGCTCTTGGACAAGAGAGTAGCAAAACAGATTGTAAAGTTTTTTTCCTTTCGTTGTGCCAACCCAACCCAACCCTCACCGTCCGTCTGTCTGTCAGTAACCGAAACTACCTGGTGACTTTTTTCTCTTTAAATTTTATTGGATTGATTCCGCTGCTTGGCGAGATTAGTCTCCAAGGAGCCAGAGATGGTCGTCTGTCTGCGTTGGTCGGTGTCGGTCCGTTCTGTGCCTAGTTTACTAGAGAGAGGCCCTTTCCTTTTCCAGCATGAGAGAGGAGAGGGGGAAGATGATGATGATGGTCCAGTTCAAGTGTCACCATGTGTTGTTTTTGCTCAACATTGGCAGCCATGCAACCATGGAAGAAGGATTTAGAGGAAAAATCAATCAATCGAGCATGTGTAGCCCGGGTGGAGTCAGTGGGGTGTACAATTGCAAACCTCATTTTATGTTGAACTGCCGTTGTGGACTCATTTTGCTTTCTCTCTGTCTGGCTGTAGAAACTTCTTCACCCATTGTATATTCTCTCCTGGTGGCGCAGCTGGTATCCATCCATCCATCCTCTTGAATTATCTGCCTTCCCTGGCTGGCCTCATGGAGAACATACCAACAGTCAGTTTGCTGAATAAGATGCGTCTTTTCCATTCCTCGTTCGTTCTGACTCATCTTTGCTACTACTCCCTCCGTTCCAAAATAGATGACCCAACTTTATACTAACTTTAGTACAAAGTTGGGTCATCTATTTTGAAACAGAGGGAGTATTAGGCAGCCTCCTCCATTTGACATGTATATCTAGATCAATACCGATTCAAGCATACATTTAAAAGTTGCAAAAATAAATAATCACTACCAAAAAGCATTGGATGTCCAACAAGTTTTTAGATCCATTGATTCCAAAAGTTGCCAGCCTGCAAAAGGCCTTCAGCAACTGCCAGTCCTCTGTCCGTGCAAAGACCTCACTCTTTGGTTGGTTCGGCCTCCTCTGTTTGCACAAAGTGCTTCAATAAGCTTGCACGGTAGGCTTGGACAATCTTCGTTGCATTGTGATCCAAGTCTGACATCTTCACAAACAACATTTTGAAGTCCTCCGGGGTGACCTTGATCTCAAGCTTCTTCTCTCTGAGGTTGAGCTTCTTTTCTTGCATGTCCATGAAGATGCCAAACCTCTACGCCTTCTTTTCTTGCGTGCACCCCTACCGTCAAGGGCCTTGGCTGGCGGTAGGCTGTTATAACCTACCGCCATCGACTCTGACGGCAGAGAAAGGGTCAAATCCGAAATACTTTCGGATGGGGGTCAGATCGGGCTAAACTTTATCAAAAGGGCGCGCCACCACATGACAAGGGGTTGCCGCGACTTCAGTTCCCCCACCACATCCACATGACATGGTCGGCACATCCCTGTGCAACTTGCCGGTTTTCTCAACCGGCATCCGGCATCCGGTTTTCCTTGAGAATTGATTTCATGCAGTGGTACGGTCGACGGAAGTTGGATTTCATGCTGCTTGTTTTCTTTTTCATGCATAGACACATCTTATTCAGTTATTATGCGGATGCTCCTTGTAGCTTGTTGCCTTTTGAGCTGACAGTATTAAGATTGCGGCGAGGAGGAATCATAAAGGATTCAGAAGGCGATGCCATGGTCGCAGCTTTATCCTTTATGGACTGAAATTATGTCTCCGTATCACTCAATCTTCAGTTAAACCACTGTTGCTGTATGAAAGAATTCAGTGAGTGAGATAGAGATTTCCTTTAGCTCACCAGATAGCTCACAAGTACTCCTATGTTGGAGTTCCCAAATTATTGTCGCGCTGCAACACAACTGATATGGACTTTGTGGAGGCTACACAAATATATTCCCCGCGCACTTTGTGGAGGCTACTATATATGCTAGTTGGAGTATATATAAAAATGACAACACAACAGCACCGAACTGGCTATTAGCTAAGCGTTGAACAAGCGAGTTGCTTATAAGAAAGAAAGGCGATTATATTATACGCACATAAAATCCCCACTCACAGAAGAGAAATCATCTCTTCATTTATTCTCCATAGGTATTAAATCACTGCTACAAATCCGTAAATAAACTACTAATTAAGACCGTCGAGCTTGTACTTTCAGGGTCTCGATGAATCTCTTCCTTTGGCTGAAATATTCAGTCGAAAGAAAGACCGAAATCCTTGGCCTTGAACTTCCCATATCTTGGTGGTCGCTTGTCATCCAGCAAACCAGGCGCTGGCTCCAGCACCGTTTCTCCATCCACGGCATAAAACACGGCCAGCGAAAGCCTCTCTTTCTCGGCATTCGTCACCACCCTGTGAACCGGGCTCCTAAAGATCCCGTTGCACATTATCTGCGTCGAATATATATTTGCATACAATTCAACGAAGCATCAACATTCAGGAAATACTAGGATATATGTACACTGATGATTGGTTGTAGATTATTCAAGATAGAGAGCAAGTGCATAGCTTCATACCTCCATGCAGTCGGCCAAGTTGATCACCAACGAATAAGGCTTGGGTGGAACATCGTACCATTTCCCATCTCTCTCAACTTGCAAGCCACCGACGTCGTGGTCGACAAAAAGGATGGTAAGGAAACCACCATCAGAGTGAGGCCTCATGCCCAACACTAGGTCAGGTCTCGGACACGGAGGGTAGTAGTTGAACCTAGCAAACCCGGGATCCTTGGTTGATATTTGGTTGAGGAAGTAATCCTCATCAAGGTCCAGGAGCTTGGCGATCGATCGAAAGACGACGTCTCTTATTCTCTTGGTTCTTGATGCATACTCAAGTAGTACATCCCTGTACTTAGAAAGACTCTAGAATTAGTAGTTTAGTCAATGGAAGGTAGCCACTACTCTCGGGTGTACTACACCCGAGTTTGCAAAAAATTGAAAAATCCATGATCAAACCAAATCAGAAAAATCTGAAAATTTGCGACATCAAACCTAAAAAAACAAAATCAATGCTCAAACTGTGAACAAAACTTTGAACATTGATTTTTTTTTTCAGTGAGTGCTCCTCAGATGTTCTTGGATGAAATTTTGCAAGATGCTCGAGCATTTGATAACATTTGATGTCTCAAATTTTCAGAATTTTTGGATTTGTTTTCATCACGTTTTTTCAGTTTTTGCAAACTCGGGTGTAGTACACCTGAGAGTAGAACATCTACTCTCTTTAGTGAATCAAAGCTTTTGATTCCTTTATTCAGTTTCTGCCACGAATTGTATCTGAATACCCTTTTCTTGTACATTTCTGAAATTTTCACCGTGTCTTCCTTCATTGGCAACTAAGCTGATACAGTATTAGAAATGTGAAACAGCACTTGAATGGCGATTATAACCTGAAAGATTCTGGGTGAGAGGGCCACTTGGTGAAGTTCCTCTCATCTTCTGGTTCCACTCTCAAATGCAGCCGGTCGTTCCAGCTGAGGCCCTCGGCCTGGTTTACTACCTTGTCATTTCCATAGCCTTCAACCTCACTCAAGTTGCTGCATTTCTGCTTCTCTTGGGACGGTTGCCGGAAGAAGTCCCTCGACGCACTCATCATGGCATCCATGAGAGACTCCTCGATTCCATGGTTGGTCACCTGGATATTGATCAAGTGTTAAACAATTTCAGCAAGAATTCCATAACTTTAGAAGCCGCTCGCCGTGCTTCTTGATCGCGCCGGGGGGCAAGGGTTCGGATCTGGTCTCGTCGGAAGCGGAGGTGACGCGGGGCAGGGAGATCAGGGCGGCAGCGGCTGCGCGCTGCGTGGTGTTAAAATAATTTAATCGAGGCTCACCAGGAAGAGGCCCCAGGTCTGTAGAGCCGCCCGGAGCTTGCCGGCCTCGTCATCGTCGGCGGCGGCGGCCGTCAGCCGGCTAAGATCGATGAGAGGGATGGGCTCCGGCATCTCATCAGCGGCCAGCAGGCCTTGGTCTTGCTCGTGCGCCACCACGTACTGTCGCGGCGGCTCCTCGACGGCCGCCGCCAGCTCTTGCACCGTCGTCCGCACCATCGACGGTGGTGGAGGGAGCTCTGTTTCTTGCGTACACTGAAGACGCTCTGTTTTGACAGTGGAAAGAGCAGAGGAAGAAGCAAGCTACGAGTCAGCAGTCAACATAACAGTCAAGAGGAGGAAGCTGCCTTCCTTCGTATCGACCATGCATGCTTCGTGCGATCTTCTCTCGACCACTTTTCTCTTTATCTTGATGGAAGAAGTGGGCTATCTTTTTCTTTTATGAGCTTTTTTAGACAAAAAAAACATATTTTCTCCAAGCTAATGGCTTTCACTTTCCTCTTGAGCAGGCCGATGATGTGTCGCCGCAAGCCGCTCCGATATCGCAGCCAGACTTACATTATTGATCGCAGATGAAAGTCATCAAGTCAACGGCTGGAGTCATAATTGGAATGGTGCTCAAAGTTCCCGGAGTTTAGAGTTCGAAATGAGTTCCCGAGGCATTCCGATCACAGGCCGGTGGTGGTTGACACGGAGGAGATGGGGGACAGGGGAAAGAAGGGACCGGGATGCTTTCGGTTTGAAGCCCGGTGGTTGAAGGAAGAGGGGTGTGATTTGGTAGTGGAGGAAGCATGGAGAAGAGTGCGCGAAGGAGGGGCTCTGGATATGGCCGCGACACTAACGGGCGTGGCTCGAGATCTTTCTAGATGGAGCAAAGATGTCGTGGGCAGTGGCGATTCTATTGGGCATGCTTCAACAGGCTCAAGCCTGCCCTTTGAAATTGAAAAACGAAAATGTACTACTAGTTCCTAGCCCATCTCAGCCCACTGTCTAGTGTCTAGCCTGCTGTTTACCCGTTCCAACCCTTGTACTGAGAAGTTGAGCCAGCCCTTCATTTTCATCCAAGATTCGCCACAGGTCGTGGGGGATACGGAGAAGAAGCTAAAGGAGGCAAAGCGAGAGTTGGAAGCCTGTAGGAGGGAGGGCGTCACCGGAGAAGGTGGCTGAGGAGGGGAGGCTAAGAGTTTTGGTGGATCATTTAGAGGAAGTTATTGACATTAAGTGGAGACAACGAGCTCATGTTTGGTGGCTGAAGGAAGGGGATAGGAACAAAAAGTTTTTCTTTCGTTATGCCTCGGCGAGAAGGAAGGCCAACAGGATACGGAGGCTCAAGAGGGAGGATGGAGTAGTTGTAGAGGAAGGGAGAGAGCTCACTAACTATGTCATGTCTTACTTTCAGGACTTGTTCACCTCCAATGGCGACGGCCAATATGATGAGCTTCTTGAAGGAAATATGCCCTAGAGGCAATAATAAAGTTATTATTTATTTCCTTATTTCATGATAAATGTTTATCATTCATGCTAGAATTGTATTAACCGGAAACATGATACATGTGTGAATGCATAGACAAACAATATGTCACTAGTATGCCTCTACTAGACTAGCTTGTTAATCAAAGATGGTTATGTTTCCTAACCATGAACAAAGAGTTGTTATTTGATTAACAAGGTCACATCATTGGTTGAATGATCTGATTGACATGACCCATTCCATTAGCTTAGCACACGATCGTTTAGTATGTTGCTCTGCTTTTTATCCATGACTTATACATGTTCCCGTAACTATGAGATTATGCAACTCCGTTTACGGAGGAACACTTTGGGTGCTACCAAACGTCTAGCGTAATCGGGTGATTATAAAGGAGTACTACAGGTGTCTCCAAAGGTAGATGTTGGGTTGGCGTATTTGAGATTAGGTTTTGTCACTCCGATTGTCGGAGAGGTATCTCTGGCCCTCTCGGTAATACACATCATCAAGCCTTGCAAGCATTACAACTAATGAGTTAGCTGTGAGATGATGTATTACGAGCGAGTAAAGAGACTTGCGATGAACGAGATTGAACTAGGTATTGGATACCGACGATCGAATCTCGGGCGAAGTAACATACCGATGACAAAGGAAACAACGTATGATGTTATGCGGTCGACCGATAAAGATCTTCGTAGAATATGTAGGAGCCAATATGGGCATCCAGGTCCCGCTATTGGTTATTGACCGGAGGCGTGTCTCGGTCATGTCTACATTGTTCTCGAACCGTAGGGTCCGCACGCTTAAGGTTTCGATGGCGGTTATATTATGAGTTTGTGTATTTTGATGTACCGAAGGAGTTGAATCCGGATGTGATCACGGACATGACGAGGAGTTTGAAATGGTCGAGACATAAAGATTGATATATTGGAAGCCTATATTTGGAGTTCGAATGGTTCCGGGTGAAATCGGATTTTCTTAGGAACAGAAATTACGGAACCTCCCGGGGCTATTGGGCCTTAGTGGGCCACGAGGAGAAGAGGAAGGGCCGGCCGGGGCAGGCGCGCCCCCCCCCAGTCCGAATAGGACAAGGAGGGCGGCGCCCTTCCCTCTTCCCTCCCCCCAATCCTACTCCAACTAGGAAGGGGGAGTCCTACTCCGGTGGGAGTAGGACTCCTCGCGCCTCCCTTGGGCCGGCCGCACCTCCCCCTTGCTCCTTTATATCTACGGGGGGGGGCACCCTAGGACACACAAGTTGATCTACGGATCGTTCCTTAGCCGTGTGCGCGCCCCTCCACCATATTCCACCTCGGTCATATCGTCGAAAAGCTTAGGCGAAGCCTGCGCCGATAGAACATCAAGATCGTCCACCACGCCGTCGTCTTGACGAAACTCTCCTCCCCGAAGCTCTCTTTGGATTGGAGCCGAGGAGCGTCATCGAGCTGTCGTGTGTCAAGAACTCGGGGCGTCGAGTAACGGCGCCGGATCGGTCGGATCGCGAGGAGAACGTCGACTACTTCCTCTACGTTGTGATCGCTTCGCCCGGTCTCAGAGGCGTACGAGACAGACTCTCCCTCTCGTTGCTATGCATCACCATGATCTTGCGTGTGCGTAGGAAATTTTTTGAAATTACTACGTTCCCTAACAGTGGCATCCGAGCCTAGGTTTTTATGGTTTGATGTTTTGCACGAGTAGAACACAAGCGAGTTGTGGGCGATACAAGTCATACTACCTACCAGCATGTCATACTTTGGTTCAGCGGTATTGTGAGATGAAGCGGCCCAGACCGACATTACGCGTACGCTTACGCGAGACTGGTTTCACCGCCACGAGCACTCGTTGCTTAAAGGTGACTGGTGGGTGTCTGTCTCTCTCACTTTAGTTGAACCGAGTGTGGCTACGCCCGGTCCTTGAGAAGGTTAAAACGGAGTCTATTTGACGAAGTATCGTTGTGGTTTTGATGCGTAGGTGAGATTGGTTCTTGCTTAAGCCCGTAGCAACCACGTAAAATTTGCAACAACAAAGTAGAGGACGTCTAACTTGTTTTTGCAGGGCATGTTGTGATGCGATATGGTCAAGACGTGATGCTATATTTTATTGTATGAGATGATCATGTTTTGTAACCGAAGTTATCGGCAACTGGCAGGAGCCATGTGGTTGTCGCTTTATTGTATGAAATGCAATCGCCATGTAATGCTTTACTTTATCACTAAGCGGTAGCATTATAAGATGATCTCTCACTAAATTATCAAGAAGTGTTCTCCCTGAGTATGCACCATTGCCAAAGTTCGTCGTGCCCAGACACCACGTGATGATCGGGTGTGATAAGCTCTACGTCCATCTACAACGGGTGCAAGCCAGTTTTGCACACGCAGAATACTCAGGTTAAACTTGACGAGCCTAGCATATGCAGATATGGCCTCGGAACACGGAGACCGAAAGGTCGGCGTGAATCATATAGTAGATATGATCAACATAAGATGTTCACCATTGAAAACTACTCCATTTCACGTGATGATCGGTTATGGTTTAGTTGATTTGGATCACGTGATCACTTAGATGACTAGAGGATGTCTGTCTAAGTGGGAGTTCTTAAGTAATATGATTAATTGAACTTAAATTTATCATGAACTTAGTACTGATAGTATCTTGCTTGTCTATGTTTGATTGTAGATAGATGGCTCGTCTTTGTTGTTCCGTTGAATTTTAATGCGTTCCTTGAGAAAGCAAAGTTGAAAGATGATGGTAGCAATTACGGATCGGGTCCGTAACTCGAGGATTATCCTCATTGCTGCACAAAAGAATTACGTCTGGATGCACCGCTAGGTGCAGACTCTTCTTGAGAGCAACACCGGATGTTATGAGCGTCTGGCGAGCAAAGTTGATGACTACTCTATAGTTCGATGTGCCATGCTTTACGGCTTAGAACCGGGACTTCAACGACATTTTGAGCGTCATGGAGCATATGAGATGTTCCAGAGTTGAAGTTAATATTCAACAGAATGCGGGATTGAGAGATATGAAGTCTCCAATAAGTTCTATAGCTGCAAGATGGAGGAGAATAGTTACGTCGGTGAGCACATACTCAAAATGTCCGGGTATTACAATCACTTGACTCAACCGGGAGTTAATCTTCCGGATGATTGTGTCATTGATGAAATTCTTCAATCACTACCACCAAGCTACAAAGGCTTCGTGATGAACTATAATATGCAAGGGTTAGTAAAGACTATACCTAAGCTCTTCGCAATGCTAAAGGCTGCGGAGGTAGAAATCAGAAGGAGCATCAAGTGTTGATGGTCAATAAGACCACTAGTTTCAAGAAGAAAGGCAAAGGGAAGAAGAAGGAACTTCAAGAAGAACAGCAAGCAAGTTGCTGCTCGGAGAAGAAACCCAAGTCGGCCCTAAACCTGAAACCGAGTGCTTCTTCTACCGCAAGCGATCGTCACTTTGAAGCGGAACTGCCCCAAGTATTTGGCGGATAAGAAGGATGGCAAGGTGAACAAAGGTATATGTGATATACATGTTATTGATGTGTACCTTACTAGAGCTCGCATAGCACTGGTATTTGATCTTGGTTACTTGCTAATATTTGCAACTCGAAGCAGGGGACTACGGATTGCGAACAACGGCAAAGGACGAGGTGACGATGCGCATGGGAAATGGTTCCAAAGTCGATGTGATCGCGGTCGACGCTACCTCTACATCTACCTTCGGGATTAGTTTTAGACCTAAATAATTGTTATTTGGTGCTGCGTTGAGCATGAACATTATATCTGGATCTTGTTTGATGCGAGGCGGTTATTCATTTAAATCGAGAGAATAATGGTTGCTCTATTTATATGAGTAATATCTTTTATGGTCATGCACCCTTGAAGAGTGGTCTATTTTGATGAATCTCGATAGTAGTGATACACATATTCATAATGTTGAAACCAAAAGATGCAGAGTTGATAATGATAGTGCAACTTATTTGTGGTACTGCCGTTTAGGTCATATCGATTGTAAAGCGCATGAAGAAACTCCATCTTGATGGACTTTTGGAGTCACTTGATTATGAATCACTTGGCACTTGCGAACCGTGCCTCATGGGTAAGATGACTAAAACACCGTTCTCGGTACTATGGAGAGAGCAACAGATTTGTTGGAAATCATACATCTGATGTATGTGGTCCGATGAATGTTGAGGCTCGTGGCGGATATCGTTATTTTCTCACCTTCACGGATGATTTAAGCGAGATATGGGTATATGTACTTAATGAAACATAAGTCCAAACATTTGAAAAGTTCAAAGAATTTCAGAGTGAAGTTGAAAATCATCGTAATAAGAAAATTAAATTTCTACGATCGATCGTGGAGGTGAATATTTGAGTTCGAGTTTGGTCTACATTTGAAACAATGCGGAATAGTTTAGCAACTCACGCCACCCGAACACCACAGCGTAATGGTGTGTCCGAGCGTCGTGTCGTACTTTACTAGATATGGTGCGATCTATGATGTCTCTTACAGATTTACCGCTATAGTTTTGGGGTTATGCTCTAGAGGCGGCCGCATTCACACTGAATAGAACACCGTCAAAATCCGTTGAGGCGACACCTTATGAACTATGGTTTAGCAAGAAACCAAAGTTATCGTTTCTTAAAGTTTGGGGATGCGATGCTTATGTGAAAAAGCTTCAACCCGATAAGCTCGAACCCAAATCGAGAAATGTGTCTTCATAGGATACCCAAAGGAGACAGTTGGGTACACCTTCTATCACAGATCCGAAGGCAAGACATTTGTTGCTAAGAATGGATCCTTTCTAGAGAAGGAGTTTCTCTCGAAAGAAGTGAGTGGGAGGAAAGTAGAACTTGATGAGGTAATTGTACCTTCTCCCTTACTTGAAAGAAGTTTGTCGCAGAAACCGGTTTCTGAGACATCTACACCAAGTAATGAGGAAGTTGATGATATTGATCATGAAACTTCGATCAAGTTACTACGTAACCTCGTAGATCAACCAGAGTAAGATCCGCACTGAGTGGTACGGTAATCCTGTTCGGAAATCATGCTACTAGATCATGATGAACCTACGAACTATGAAGAAGCGATGGTGAGCCCAGATTCGCAAAATGGCTTGAGGCCATGAAATGCGAGATGGGATCCATGTATGAAAACAAAGTATGGACTTTTGTTGACTTGCCCGAGGGTAGGCAAGCAATAGAAAACAAGTGGATCTTCAAGAAGAAGACCGACGGCGACGGTAATGTTCTCGTCTACAAAGCTCGACTTATGCAAAGGGTTTCGACAAGTTCAAGGGGTTGACTACGATGAGACCTTCTCACCCGTAGCGATGCTTAAGTCTGTCGAATCATGTTAGCAATTGCCGCATTTTATGATTATGAAATTTGGCAAATGGATGTAAAGACGCATTCTGAATGGATTTACGGAAGAAGAGTTGTATATGATGCAACGAGAAGGTTTTATCGATCCAAAGGAGCTAACAAAGTATGCAAGCTCCAATGATCCATCTATGGACTGGTGCAAGCATCTCGGAGTTGGAATAAATGCTTTGATAGTGTGATCAAAGCATTTGGGTTCATCTGAGACTTTTGGAGAAGCTCAGTATTTACAAGAAAGTGAGTGGGAGCTCAGAGCATTTACGATATTATATGTAGATGACATATTCTTGATCGGAAATGATATAGAATTCTGGATAGCATAAAGGGATACTTGAATAAGAGTTTTTCAATGAAAGACCTCGGTGAAGCTGCTTACATATTGGGCATTAAGATTTATAGAGATAGATCAAGGCGCTTGATTGGACTTTCACAAAGCACATACCTTGACAAAATTTTGAAGAAGTTCAAAATGGATCAAGCAAAGAAAGGGTTCTTGCTCGTGTTACAAGGTGTGAAGTTGAGTAAGACTCAATGCCCGACCAACTGCAGAAGATAGAGAGAAAATGAAAGATGTTCCTATGCTTCACCATAGGCTCTATCATGTATGCAATGTTGTGTACACCGACTGATGTGTGTCTTGCTATAAGCTTAGCAGAAGGTACCAAAGTAATCCAGAGTGGATCATCGGACGCGGTCAAGAACATCTGAAATACGAAAAGGACTAAGGATATGTTTCTCGTATATGGAGGTGACAAAGAGCTCATCGTGGCGGTTACGTTGATGCAAGCTTTGACACCGATCCGGACGATTCTAAATCGCAGACGGATCGTATTTACACTAAGCGGAGGAGCATCGGTTGGTGCGGTTCTAAACAAAGCGTCGTGGCGGGATCTACATGTGAAGCGGAGTACATAGCAGCTTCGAAGCGCTAATGAAGGAGTCGGATGAAGGAGTTCATATCCGATCTAGGTGTCATACCTAGTGCATCGGGTCAATGAAAATCTTACGTGCTAATCTTGAGCAATTGCCTTAGCGAAGGAATCCAGATTTCACAAGAGGACCAAGCACATCAAAAGACGCTTCAATTCCATCCGGATTTAGTCGGTGGGAGACATAGAGATTTGCAAGATACATACGGATCTGAATGTAGCGGCACCGTTGACTAAGCCTCTTCCACGAGCAAAACATGATCAACACCAAGACTCCATGGGTGTTAGAATCATTACTATGTAATCTAGATTATTGACTCTAGTGCAAGTGGGAGATCAAGGAAATATGCCCTAGAGGCAATAATAAAGTTATTATTTATTTCCTTATTTCATGATAAATGTTTATCATTCATGCTAGAATTGTATTAACCGGAAACATGATACATGTGTGAATGCATAGACAAACAATATGTCACTAGTATGCCTCTACTAGACTAGCTTGTTAATCAAAGATGGTTATGTTTCCTAACCATGAACAAAGAGTTGTTATTTGATTAACAAGGTCACATCATTGGTTGAATGATCGATTGACATGACCCATTCCATTAGCTTAGCACACGATCGTTTAGTATGTTGCTACTTTTTTTATCCATGACTTATACATGTTCCTGTAACTATGAGATTATGCAACTCCGTTTACGGAGGAACACTTTGGTGCTACCAAACGTCCACAACGAATCGGGTGATTATAAAGGAGTACTACGGTGTCTCCAAAGGTAGATGTTGGGTTGGCGTATTTGAGATTAGGTTTTGTCACTCCGATTGTCGGAGAGGTATCTCTGGGCCCTCTCGGTAATACACATCACTGAAGCCTTGCAAGCATTACAACTAATGAGTTAGCTGTGAGATGATGTATTACGTGAGCGAGTAAAGAGACTTGCCAAGATGTGAGATTGAACTAGGTATTGGATACCGACGATCGAATCTCGGGCAAGTAACATACCGATGACAAAGGAACAACGTATGATGTTATGCGGTCTGACCGATAAAGATCTTCGTAGAATATGTAGGAGACGTGTCTCGGTCATGTCTACATTGTTCTCGAACCGTAGGGTCCGCACGCTTAAGGTTTCGATGACGGTTATATTATGAGTTTGTGTATTTTGATGTACCAAGGAGTTCGAATCCGGATGTGATCACGGACATGACGAGGAGTTTCAAATGGTCGAGACATAAAGATTGATATATTGGAAGCCTATATTTGGAGTTGAATGGTTCCGGTGAAATCGGATTTTACCGAACACCGGGTTACTGGAACCTCCCGGGCTATTGGGCCTTAGTGGGCCACGAGGAGAAGAGGAAGGGCCGGCCAGGCAGGCCGCGCCTCCCCCCAGTCCGAATAGGACAGGAGAGAGGCGGCGCCCCCTCCCTCTTCCCTCCCCCAATCCTACTCCAACTAGGAAGGGGAGTCCTACTCCTGGGAGTAGGACTCCTCGGCCGCCTCCCTTGGGCCGCCGCACCTCCCCTTGCTCCTTTATATCACAGGGGCAGGGGGCACCCTAGGACACACAAGTTGATCTACGGATCGTTCCTTAGCCGTGTCGGTGCCCCTCCACCATATTCCACCTCGGTCATATCGTCGCAAAGCTTAGGCGAAGCCTGCGCCGTAGAACATCAAGATCGTCACCACGCCGTCGTGCTGACGAAACTCTCCCTCCCCGAAGCTCTACTGGATTGGAGCCCGAGGAGCGTCATCGAGCTGTACGTGTGTCAAGAACTCGGGGGCGTCGGAGTAATGGCGCCGGGATCGGTCGGATCGCGAGGAGAACGTACGACTACTTCCTCTACGTTGTGATCGCTTCCGCTTGGTCTCACGAGCGTACGAGACAACACTCTCCCCTCTTGTTGCTATGCATCACCATGATCTTGCGTGTGCGTAGGAAATTTTTTGAAATTACTACGTTCCCTAACACTTCTCCGGGCTGTTTCGGTGACGGTAACTAGTGCTATGAATTGGCCTTACTGCTACATTCACGGATATGGAAATCAAAACAGCTCTAGATCAGATTGGAGACCTCAAGGCACCGGGGCCGGATGGCATGCCTGCGGTGGTTTTCAAGAAATATTGGCAGCTTATGGGCAAGAACATAATTGATGAGGTGCGGCATGTTCTGGAGGGTGGTGAGATGCCAATGGGTTGGAATGATACTCATGTAGTGCTAATACCCATGGTAAAAAACCCGACTCGGATCAAGGATCTCATGCCCATAAGCCTGTGTAATGTCCTGTACAAGATAATCTCCAAGGTTATGGCAAATCGCCTCAAGATTATTCTGCCACAGATCATCTTGGATAATCAGAGTGCGTTTGTACCTGGACGGTTGATAACTGATAATATCCTCATGGCTTATGAGATCTCACACTTCTTGATGAATAAACGTTCGGGGAAGGAGGAGTTTGCTGCGGTCAAAGTGGATATGAGCAAAGCATATGTCCGGGTAGAGTGGGGTTTCCTCGAAGCAATGATGTATAAGTTGGGGTTCGCGAGCAGATGGGTCAAGCTAGTGATGAAGTGTGTAACTTCGGTAAAGTACAGTATCAAAATCAATGGTGAACTCACCCAACAGTTTGCGCCTTCTCGAGGGCTCCGGCAGGGCGACCCAAGTTCTCCATATCTCTTTGTCATTGTTGCCGAAGGACTGTCGGCCTTACTAAATGATTCCCAACAGCGTGGTTCGTTTGGAGGAATACAAATCTGCCCGGGTGCGCCATCCATCTCGCATCTATTCTTTGCTGATGATTGTACTGCTTATGCAAGCGAGGGCTGCTGAAGCTGTGGAACTGCAATGTATACTCCAAGTATATGAGAGATGTTCGGGTCAGTGTGTCAACCACGAAAAATCTGCAGTAATGTTCAGTAAAAACTGCACCGAACAGACGAAAGGTAATGTGAAAGGAGCCTTGGGCATTGCTAGCGAGGCGTATAACGAGAAATACTTGGGACTTCCCGTGTACATCGGCCGGTCCAAACGGAAGGCCTTTGCTTACCTAAAGGACCGAATCTGGAACTATATGCAAGGCTGGAACGAGAGAACGCTATCTCGGCAAGGAAAGGAGATTCTGGTTAAGGGTGTTGCGCAAGCGGTTCCAATCTTTGCGATGTCAGTGTTCTATCTCACTAAGTCCTTTTGTGAAGAGTTAAGCTCTATGATTGCGCGTTACTGGTGGAGCCAGCAAGATAAGGACAATAAGATACACTGGATTGGGTGGCAAAAACTTGCACGATCGAAAGGCCGAGGGGGCCTCGGTTTCCGAGATATTCATGATTTTAACATTGCCATGCTTGCCAGGCAGGTGTGGCGTCTGATTGAAAACCCGGACAACCTTTGTGCTCAGTTGTTGAAGGCCAAGTACTACCCGGACAGTTCCATTCTTGATGCGGGCCAGGTCACAAACATGTCCTACGCTTGGCGCAGCATCACCTACGGAATTGAACTAGTTAAGCAAGGCATGATATGGTGTGTTGGAGACAGTGAAAGTATTCGCATTTGGGATGATCCATGGATACCCAGAGCATGGTCTAGGCGAGTCATCACTCCTCGTGGGGGAAATATTTTGACCAAGGTCTCTGAACTCATCGACCCAGTCACTGGCAAGTGGGATACGGAGCTGGTCAGGGACATTTTTTGGGAGGAGGATGCAGGTTTGATACTCCAAATGCCTCTTCGGGATGGAGCAGTCGACTTTTTGGCTTGGCACTTTGGCACCAAGGGTGTTTTCTCAGTTAAGCAGGCGTACAAACTAAAGAGGGCACTTGCTGAGCCTGGAGGCGAACAAGGAGATGGGATTCCTCATGTGGCCGGTAATTTTGAGGGCGGAGGGGAGGCAAAGTGGAAGAGAATATGGAAACTTCCATGCCCGGGGAAGATCCGGCACTTCATGTGGCACCTTGCGCATAACACACTAGCTACTAAGGACATTCTGTGTCGAAGAGGAATGGTAATTGAGGATCACAAGTGCTTCTTGTGCAACATGAGGAACGAGTCGGCAAAAAACCTGTTTGTGGAATGTCACGAGGTTAAGCAGGTGTGGCGGGGCCTCGAGCTCGAGTATGCCAGACAGCGGCTGTCCGAGTGTGATAGTGTGCATACAACCTTGAAATATTTGTGGCAGCTATCTGAAAAGGAACGGATGATGATCATCACCATGTGGTGGCAGTGATGGACTCAACGCAACAAGGTTAGAAAGGGAGAAAAACCAATGAAGCACGCGCAATTCGCTATTAGAGCTGCATGCACGGCCGAAGAATTCCAGGCGTGTTTCTACAAAATGACCCCCCCCCCCCCCGCCGGTGTGCATGCCTCGCTGGAACCCGCCCCCACAGGATATGCTAAAATTCAATGTCGATGGTGCTTTCATCGAGGATGGCGGGCAGGGAGCCTGGGGATTGGTCGTTCGGGATAGCACAGGCGACGTTGTGGCTGCACGGGCGGGGCGAATGGATCATGCCGTCGATGCCTTCAGTACCGAGCTGAGAGCAGTGGAGCAAGCTTTGGATCTTGCTGCAGAGCTGGGGGTTGTGCGCCTGACGGTCGAGATGGACGCCCTAATGCTTGAACATGCCCTAAACAGGCGAACCCCTGACTGCTCGTGTCAAGCACATGCGATTGAAGACATTAAGGTGCAATCCAGGTTATGGTTCTCCTCGTGTGTGTGTTTGCCCATTGTAAGCGCGAGGCTAATATGCTAGCGCATCATATGGCCAGATTAGGCCTTGCCCGTCAAGAGGGGGATACCCTAGTTGCTGATCATGTTCTTCCAGCAAATGTTGCTGAGTTTGTAATGGGCGATATTGCCCAACATGTTTCGTAATAAAGCTTATTGCTTGCCCTAAAAAATTTTTAAAGAGCCGCAAATCCAAAAGTCTGCCCTCAATGAAATCTCACGGACCACAAGCTGAAGGGCGCGCCGATGTGACGGAGATGAGGCCGGATGACCCAACTATGAAAGGAAGTCGTCGTCGCACCCGCTTCGATGAACCCTGCAAACCCTAGCTTCACTACTCAGAGCGGACAATAGGAATCTACACCAGCGAACCACCGAAGCTACCACAAACAACACCATCGAGAGGAGAAAGCTCGAGGAATAATTATTCGTTGTGTAGACAGTGCCACCACCGAAGATGAATTTATTGTACGCTGCCGCCATCACCACCAGAAAGGCACAAAGCAATGGGCATAGAATTCCTACCTAATTCCCTCTAAAAAATGATGGGAATACATCTCGATACGGTAGGTAGGGGCTTCTTGCACCGGTAGGGTTGGCGGAAAAGGAGGGGGGGGGGCAAAGATGGTTTGCATCTAAAATTAGTTCTGAACGGGAGTGTTGAGGAACTCAGCGTCCTTGGGGTGGTCATGATAACGAAACACATCATTGTTAGTTGTGATTTGCATGTTAGAGAAGCTAAACAAGTCTAACAAGTGGTATGTTTGCTAACCTCGGTATGGCCTTAGCAATGTTCTAACTCCAACAGGATCACTAAGATGTCTTGTTCCCTTTGTGCGGCTCTAAGGTCCATGAGGCTGAACACTTGGATCCATCCGGGCTTCCACTTCTTGAAGTGGTTGTAGACTTGACTCGAGGTCATTCCGTGGCCACATAACTCAAAGACCTACTTGGCAATAGCGTTACGGCGCACCTCCTTGAACCCCTTGTCAGTCCTCGGGCCACTGGATATGATCTCACACATCGTCTTGAGCACAAAAGTGAACATGTAAGGCCATCATTTCATTGTGTCCCCCTTCCCGGACATCTTTGTCTTTCCAGCCTTGATGACTGCCTTATGTGCAAGAACAATAGCCGCATTAGGAATTTCCACCACAAAAGATGGCTGCCTAACTGCCCCCTCGAACTCATCTGAATCAGAAGGTGGACATCGGATAGGAGTCCTCAACATAGGACGTCTTGACTGGTTCTCGTACAAGACAATTGTCTGACTAAAGTCTTCGAAGCACCAGAACTAGTTCAACACACTACACATGGCACATGAACAAATACAAATCATACTGCATATGGAGCCCAAACCATGAAGTTGAACACACTACACATGGACTGAGCTTGAAGCTCACAAAAAACCATGGAGTTCAACACACTAGCATATCTACCTGTCCACCATACTTACATACTACCATACTACGACACAAGCTTTGATCATCATAAATAAACCGACATGAAAAACAACATGAACATCATCAATGCTAGCAAGCACAACCTAGCATGCTACTGAAACATCAGAACTACCATTCGATCTATCACATGCTCAATTATCTACTCCTATCATATGCTTACATATGTAAACTCGAACGAGTAGGGATGAGGGAGTGGTTCGATTTACAACCATCGATGGAGCAGCGCGGAGGCGTGGAACATGTCGGGGAAGAGGAGGAAGAAGAATCACTGCCGCTGCTTACGTGCTCGTCGGTAAAGAATCTGCCCGGGGCGTACAGCTCGAGGGGGAGGGGGATTGGTGGCAGTGAGCCTAAGGGGGGTTAACAAGGTGACCGATTCGGCAGGAGATGGTCCAATTCCTTCCGCTGCTTTTTTGGGAACACACGCGAGGTCGAGTCATGTCCTCCCTCGCATGAGCTGGATGCTGCGTCCCCCTCTGCTGCACGCCCTGAGTGTGGTTGAGAGAAAACAACTGATTCAGACGTTCCTAGCGGGCTTGACTAGGAGGTGTTTTAAGTCTTGTGCGGGGGCCAAAACTTGAGTACCGACACGGATAACCAACCGGACCCAGATTGCATCTAGCAGGTCTGGTTGAGCCTAGTGAAGCCTATCAAACGCGGCATGAGAGGTTGCCCTTGTGTGAACAAGTTTGGCGAGTAAGAGCATCTCCACCCACGCCCCCAACAGGCCCCCAGGGCGCCTTTTTACGCGCCAGCGCCGAAAAAAAACCCAGTCGTGCCCCCAAGACGTCGAAATCCGCCGGCTCGGGCCGATTGTGGGCCCGGGCGTTGAGTGTTTCTACAAGTTCTGCAAGGCGGTGGTGGCAGTGTTTGGATCACAATACTTGCGATCACCCAATGCTGAAGACACTGTCGGGTCCTAGCACAGAATGTAGCAAGAGGATTTCCTGGGATGCTTGGAAGCATCGACTGCATGCATTGGAAATGAAAGAACTGTCCATTTGCTTGACAGGGGATGTACAAATGCGCCAAAGACGGTTGCAGTGTGGTACTTGAGGCAGTGGCCACACAAGACCTATGGATTTGGCACTCCTTGTTTGGTATGCCAGGAACTTACAATGACATCAACATGCTGCAGTGCTCCCCTGTCTTTGCCAAGCTTGTTGAAGGTCATTCTCCTTCGATGAACTTCGTGGTCAATGGGCGACACTATAACAAGGGGTACTACCTAGCTGATGGCATCTATCCGAGATGGTCTACATTTGTGAAGACTATCTCAAACGCCGTGCCAGGAGGCAAGAAGTCCCACTTTGCGAAGGTTCAGGAGGCTTGCAGGAAGGATGTCAAGTGGGCATTTGGTGTGCTCCAATCTTGATTTGCTGTTGTCCGGTACCCTGCTTATACCTGGTCGAAGGATCAACTGTGGGAGATCATGACTTGTTGTGTCATCTTGCACAACATGATCATTGAGAGCGAGCAGGAAGAGCCAGTGTTTGACACCGAACCATATTACAGGCAGGGTCTTCTTGCACAAGTTGATCACCAGGTACAGGCAACCTGGATGGCCTTCCTCAATATGCTCCAGGAGATCCGAGACCCACAGGCGCATCAACAACTGCAGCAGGATCTGGTGGAGCACCTATGAAGGCTCAAGGGCGACGCCTAGCTCGACGTGTGATGAAATATGAGTTTTTATTTGTTGAATTATATAATTTTATTGAACTATTTGTTGAACTATTATCTGAATAACTATGTGATAAAAAGATTACTTATGTTGAATTCACGCCAAACCACGATGAATATGGGCCGATTTGCGTAAATATCGGGCCGGTTTTTGGCCAAAAGTGGGCCGAAAAGCGGTAACATTTGCGCCGATATCGGCGCTTGGGGGCGACGGTTGGGTACCCAATTGTCCTCAACGTCGATTTTTGCGTCTGCTCGCCCCCAGGCGGCGATTTTTATGCCTTCTAGGGAGCCAACGGCTGATGATGCTCTAAGGTTTGCGGCAAGCACTTGGTCCATTTTGTTTGGATAGACGAGACGATGATACTACTCGAATTGAATTTGGATGCAGCGGCTCGTTCTTTGTCGAAAAAAACGTTTTTTGAACATCAAGATCTGAACCTAATATTTCATATACACGCCAAGATACACTCATCCCTATGAACGCATTACACGCATACCTACCTCTATGAAGACCTCCGAAAGACCGGCCAAAGATATCATCTTTAAATATCTGAAGTCGCCAGAGACCTCGTCGTCGACGGGAACGTCTCCTCCCACTGAATGCGCATCGCCGGAAATCCTAAAATAAATCTAGGAGTAAATGCGAGCACCAGAATTTGAATCCTGATGGGCTGAGGATACCACAATCCCTCTAACCATCCAACCACAGGTTGGTTCGCGTCAGAAAGAAACGTTGGAACATATGGCAGGCAGGTGCAGACCCCGAGCCCGACGCGGCGGTGTGTGCGGTCTACCGTCCCCACGGCCACCGCCACGCCGACGTCGACGCCGGTGTTTGGCATTTCCCGGCGGTTCCATCGAGACCCGGTGAAGGAAAGAAAAATCTGGAGTGGAGTGGATAGGATAGGACCAATCCACATCCACATCACTGCTCCTCCCCTCCCCTCACCTCACTACATACACTGCTCTTCCTTCCTTCCCCTCTACAACCAAGATTCAAAGAATCCAATCCAGTCTAATCCATCTTCTCTTTGCCACTCTTCTCCGCCGGAGCTGCTGCTGCCAAAGTCTGTGTCTTTCTCTGTGTCCGTCCAGTAGATGAGCATGGCGGCGACGGCGGCCACGGCCACGGCCTGGCCCTCCACCTCCTCCTCCGTCCTCGCCCCTCGCACCCGCCACCACGCCACCCCCAGCCCCCGCGCCCTCCGCTCCGGCTTCCTCGGTCGCGCCCTCACCATGGCCGCCCCCACCGACCGCCCCTCCCGCAGCTCAGTCTCCGTCTCCGCCGCCGTGTCCGTGCGCGCGGCCTGGGACGGGCCGCTCTCCTCGGCGCGCCTCATCATGCAGGGCCGCAACGTCAAGGTAACATCTTTCTTTCTTTCCCCCAACCCCGCAATCCGTGCGAATAATGCGCCATCCATTCCCCCCACCTGAATCCCGCTTCTTGGGCTAACTCGCAGCTGACGGAGAAGCTCAAGGAGCACATCGAGGACAAGGTGGGGCGGGCGGTGCACAACCACGCGCACCTGGTGCGGGAGGTGGACGTGCGCCTCTCCGCCCGCGGCGGCGACCTCAGCAAGGGCCCCAAGCTCTCCCGCTGCGAGGTCACCCTCTTCACGCGCCGCCACGGCGTCGTGCGCGCCGAGGAGGAGGAGGAGTCATCCTACGCCTCCATCGACGCCGCCGCCGCCGTCGTCAAGCGCAAGCTGCGCAAGATCAAGGAGAAGGAGACCGACGTGCGCCACCTCAAGGGCACCAAGGAGTGGCAGTCCTCTGGGCTGTCCGACGTCGAGGACGAGTCGGAGCCCGAGTTAGAGTATGAGGAGGACGACGAGCTCGTCGAGGTCATCGGTGCCGAGGACGAGGAGACCGTGCTCACCAAGGTGACCACTGCACTGACAGACCAACCCATCAATCAATCTCTCTTTGCTGCTATGCCACTTGTTTACAACTGTTTTGACTGACAATTTTGCACCTTTTTATTCATTCACCATATAATCTAGTAGTGCAGGAATTTACAATCAGTCTTTATGAAGAATTGAATTCATATACAATACTATGTTGATGTGTTAAGATCTAAGATTGATTGATCAATTGGTGTCAGCCTCTAATGTGTGAGCTCATCAACTATGTTGTTGTTGGTTTGCAGGTTGTGCGCACCAAGGTGTTTGAGATGGCGCCGCTGACGGTGGACGAGGCGCTGGAGCAGCTGGAGAACGTCGACCACGACTTCTACGCCTTCAGGAACGAGCAGACAGGTAGCTACCTAAGTGTTGCTGCATTGCATCCACAGTTGCACTTGCATTTGCTCCATGGAAACTGCTCATGTGTACAACTCAACTCAACTTATCTGAACCAGCCTAAACTGAACTTAACTGAACTAGACTAAAGAGAAGTTAACTGAACTCAACTGTGGGACGAAATGCAGGGGAGGTGAACATCCTGTACAAGAGGAACGAGGGAGGGTTTGGCCTCATCATCCCCAAGCAGGACGGCCACGTCGACAAGGCCACCGTCAACGCCAAGGAGCACCCCGTCGCCGGCTGACCTCGTCGTCGTCTCCTCTCCACGACACCAAGTCACTCACTAGCTGTAGCTGCATTAGTCGGTCTGTTTTTTCCCTGATGGTGGTGGGTGTGGTGTTTCATCAGACCAGACAGTCCCTCCCTTGTGCAAATTAACAGACGCTTTCTGAGCTGTGTTAACTCATGATGATCCCACGCACCAGTTGGCTGGTAAGTTGTTTCTCTTCCTTTTTTTTGTTGCGGTTATGTTAACTAATCGCGGTCGCAAGGTTCGGCAAAAACCGAAACTTGCCCCTGTGAAGCTCTGATCTGCATAAGCAAGAAGCTGCTACAAGTAGTGAAACATGTTTGAGCTGAGAATCTCTTTATTAAAATTCACTGGAAGAAATAGCAGACTCTGAACAAGACTCACTGATGAAAACATCTATCCCAGTATTGCATACACACACACTAAGAAAGATGAAGGGAATTCGCGGTAGGTATTAACCGTGCATACTGCTGCGACCCATTAGCCTGCCTACTCAGAATCAGAAAGTGAGGTGACGCAGCTGTGTCCCTCTGGCATTGCCATTGGAGGCAGAGCTGCATCTAGCTGAAGGTGCCATGCTTGGTTGATCCCGTGGAACCGGAAAGCATCCCGGACGGCCATGGAGTCGGTGAGGTGGAACCACAAGCCTCTGCTCTCGACCTGCGTAAGCCAGCACCAGCAAGAATTAGCCATGATAGCATCATATAGTAGATGCACAATAGTATGAACCATGATTGGGGTTTACTGAAATACAGTACACAAGGCAAGGCAGGAGGAGGAGCGTGCATACCTTGATGGATTGGACGGCGATATGGCCGATGTCGGGGAAAGTTGCGGCGTGTTCATGACTCACCCTTCCTGCCGGCACGAACCCAAGAATCCACACCCAGAAAATGAAGGGAAATGAACAAACTGAATTGATCTGATTCAAGAACTGAAAGGCCAAGATGTTTTCTACTATGCTAGAGGCAGCCAGGAGCTGGGACTGATCCATCATCATCGTAGATCATAGACAAGCAAGAACTGCTCGAGAAAAGAAAAAGGTAGACAAACAAGCAAGAAAGGGAGGAAGGAAGGGTGTGTTGGTAGGTAGGTACGCTTCAGGTCGGCGGTGGTTGAGGCGGCGGGGAAGGAGACGGCGAGGCGGGTGCCGAGGCTCGTCTCCAGGAAGGCCGTCGCCACGTCGCCGCCGGCCATCTGCTTTCCCGACCGACCGAAATGGCAGCTCGCTCCTCTTCCTTTTGCTAGCTCTCACTGCGTGCGCCTTTGAGTGAATGAGTGAGTGAGTGAGAGAATAAAGAAAGACATGAAGTCACAAAAGGGTTCCACCTGTCGATTGCTCAACGGTGGACGCACTCCTCGTCTCTCTCTCCTCTTAGGGCATCTCCAGCCGTTGGCCCAAGCATCTAAAAGCGCCACCAGGGTGAGCCGCGAAAAAAAAGGCCTGGGCGAAGTCGTCGCCCAATTGTCGACCCCCTGGGCTGCTAACGGTGAAAAGCCAAAAAAAATAGAGAGGGCCCGTTCGGCGAAGATATGACGAAGAACGGTTAAATTACGTCCGAACATGGCGAATTTCGGCCAAATTCGCCCATTTTCATTACATCACATTATTAAAACCTAAACTAATCTAAAAAAGAAATGCGCCGAAGTCGCTTGCCGCCGCCGCTCATCGCTGCCGTCGCCGGCCTTCTCTCCTTAGCGTGGGCGCCTACCGACCCGACGTCGCCATGGTGGATTTGCGGCGGCGTCATCGTCGTCGCTGCCGCCTGGACGACGATTCCGCTTTCGCGCGCCGCTGCCGCTCTCTCGCATGGCGCCGCGATTCGCGCGGTGGCGCTCTTCGCTTTCTCCGTAGCGCTTTCTCCATCGCAATGGAGTCTGGCGCGCCCATTCGAGACCGCGTCGTTGCCGACGAAGTTCCGCCGTCGCCAGCGCCAGTTCGCTCCGTCTTCATGGCGCGGCCGGCTCGTCTTCACCGGCGCCATTCCGGCTCCGTCTTGACTTGGCGAACGCGGAGGAGCCGAGGACGGCGCCGGCCACCTCGTGGATGACGACGCGCGCGATTGCGCCGACCGAAGCGGCGACTCGACGGCTCGGCCTTGGCGGCGAAAGGTAGGCGGGGTTCCGGAGGAGTGTGAGGAGGATCGGGAGGATCGGGAGGAGAAAGAAGAGAGGTGACCGAACCGCCTTGGCGCCCATGCCCGGCGCGCGTGTCGTCGCCGGGGTATGCCAAAGGCGGGTCATTGCCGCCCTCGAGTGCGTGAGCACGCCCTCGAGTGTCTTGGCGGTCGCCCGCGAGTGGCGCCGCCGTTTCGCTACACTGGCGACCACGGCGCGCCGTTGGTGGGCGAGCGCCGCTGCTTGTCGGCGCTTCAATCGCCGCCAGCGGCGTGGTTGTCGGCGGCGTCTTGGGGAGGGACCGTTCGGCGTCGTGAGGGACGCGACGACGCCAACCTCGTCGGCGAATACTCGGCTTTGCTGCGGCGTCGAGCAAAGGGAATGGGCACCCCGGCCGAGCCTCCATCCCGCGGCCGGCGCATGTCCGGTGGCGCCGGATGTTCGCCGAAACAAGCTGAGATTCTGGAGGCGGTTAACGGCGGGCCGGCCGTTGCCGCCTCCTTGTCCCCGGGAACCGTTCGCCATGGCGTCGGCGACGGTCGCGCGGATAGGCGAGAGAGGAGTGGGGACGGGCGGCGGGGGCGGGCGCGGCTGCTGTCGCGAAGCGAGCGCCGCTTTATAGCCGGGCTGCGCCGTGTGTCTGCGTCTTGAGGAGGAAGCGTCGGCGCCGCCCGTGGACGCGCGCCCGTGAAGAATCAATGGCAAGGCCGGCCGCGGCAGCCTTGCCATTGATTCCAGCGAACCCGAGGCCGTTAAGGGAAGACGAGGCGCGGGTCGCTTCGCTGGCTGGCCCGCTTCTTCGCGCTAAAACAACTTCGCCGGCGCCCCAGTAGCCGGGTTCGGGCTGGTCCGCGGCGCTGTTTTTCGCCCAAACCGCGATTTTCGGCGTCCAGAAGCGCGATGGCCGTTTTTTCAATTGCCGTGGCGAGAAAATTACTTGGAGGCCTTCTTGAAGCGCGGCTGGAGATGCCCTTACACTCACCCGACCAGAGTGCATGCTTGCTTGCTTTTTACCTAGCATCAATAATCGGACCTCGCAAGCTCAACTCTTCATCTACGAGTTCGGGCGAACAGCTCCCTGCACGTTCCGGCTGTCCAAGACCCCGAACCAAGTCCATATATGAGGTGAATATAGAACGACATGGACGCGTCGGTAACATCGGATCTTGTCCATCTGTCCCCGCCTCGTCCCCCAAAATACCCCATCCTGGACCAAGCCCTACTCAAAGTTCACACTCTCTCGACCGCTCCGTTTCTACCGCCTGTCTCCTTCTTTCCCCGTCCACTTCCCTCCACCATGGTCGGCTCCAGCAGTGGAGCCGACAACGAGTCCAACCCAATTATTTGAGGTGTGAATGGTCACTGTCCGCGAGCGTTTGAGGGGTCGAATTTACCATGTCTGGCTGTAAATGCTCTTAGTAGGCTACTCCCTCCGTTTCTGAATATAAGTCTTTTTAGAGATTCCAATATGAATTACATATGGAGCAAAATAAGTGAATCTGTACACTTACGTTTATATACATCTGTATGTAGTTCGTATTGAAATATCTAAAAAGACTTAGGCTGGTTGTAATGGTAAGTATCATATACTGGTATCATGCATATGATACTAGTCTATGATACTACATCTATAATGCATAGTATCATATGTTGGTATCATAGAGGACTACATTTATTGCCATGCATGACACAAAGTAGCACATCATTTAATATGATACGGTCTCAAGCCTCTCTTTCCTCATTTAATTCTATGCCACCTCATCAAAACTGCTTAGGTGGCTTGCATGATACTACTTATGATACTCCCATTACGGGCAGCCTTATAATTAGGAATGAGAGTCTTTTTTTTCAAGCACTAGGTTTTTAGTTTTTGTTAGCAGAACTAGGCTTGTTATATAGGCTAGTTTTTTTTTTTTGAGCGGTATATAGGTCTAGTAGTCCGTGCGTTGCTTCAATGGACCGGCCCACCACCCGCCCGCGTGCAGCCACGACCGACCATTGGGGTCCCAAAGAGCAGAACCACGCGCCGCGCCGTCCTCTCGTTTTCCTCATAACACACGGCCGCCTCCCTCGAGATCTCCTCTCCGGGGGCGATGTTGTCAGCGGCACGGCGGACGGTTTGGCAGCGGTCGGCGTCTCTTTCAGACCATGCACGGCGCGTTACTCAGCAGATCGCCGGGACGACCTCCTCTTCCCCCGGATCTCCGTCGGCACGGGCGGCAGCTTGGAATTGGAAACAACGTCCTGCGATCTACCTCCTGCACGACCCGGCCATTCGACGGGCTCGCCAGTTCGGCACAAAAGCCAACGAGCGGCATCTGTACCTGGTTCTTGATGACCACGAGAGGGGCTTCAGCGTCCACAAGCTGGAGGACATAGACGATGACGATGACCTCCTGGACGTCGGCGGCTCCGCCGACAACCCGCGCCGCCTCTCGGAGCCACCCGCCGTCCGCTTAGGGAGCGCGGGAATCGGGCCGTGCCTGCAGTTTGCCGGCCTTGGCAGCCACATCATTGCCACATGCCCGGGCGCCACCCTCACCCTGGACACCAAGACTGATGCTAATGAGTTCACCGTGTCCAAGCTTTGCCCGGCTTTGGGAGAGATTTACGACGGCTACGACGTGGCCATAGCCGTCGGGAACAAGCGACTGTACGTGTTTGAATCAGCGACGGACAACCACTGCCACAGTGATGGCATGCATTATTTCCCTGGAGGCCTCCACTGCCTCGCAGCGGAGCCCAAGGATGGCGAAAGGGAGTGGCCGTGGCGACCCTTGCCCAACTCCCCGCACTTGTCCTGGAGTTGGACGGACTACCCTCCCGAGTTGCCGTTCTTCGCCGGCAGCATCACCGCCCACGCCGTGCACCCGCGGACCGGCACCATCTTCGTGTCCGCCTGGGGGCATAGCGGCTGGTATGGAAGATGCACTAGGCTTAAAGAGCGTGGCACATACTCCTACGGCACACGAGGTGGTGGCCAGTGGAAGCGCCGTGGTGACTGGCAGCTGCCGTTCAGTGGCCCCGGCTACTATGACCATGTGCTGGACGCATGGGTTGGACTCCATGGTAGCTACCTTTGCGCATGCCCAGTCATGTCTGGTCGGCAGCCGCCGGAGTGGAAACTCGGCACGAAGAAGCTTTTTTTCGAGCATCCGCAATGGAGACACGTGGACGCGAAGATCATTCACATGGCGGAGCGCGGCAGGTACTGTCTCGTGGAGCGCCTCCGACCTGAGGCAGAGGTTGAGGGAGCCACCGACAAGATCGGAGGCTCTTCGCTCCAGGACTCCACACTTGAAAATCATGGAGTGAGCAAAGAGGTACTCTTGAGATCCTTGTATTCTGCAGAGCTGAGGAAGTGCCGAACAGGGCCAAAGTATGTGCTCCGCCTCACCACATTCGGTGTCAAGTATGGTGAGGACGGGGAGCTCATCACCATTGATCACCGGCCTGCTCGCTTCTACAAGGCACCCAGCTACCGTTATCGTTTTCATACCCAAGCCTTCTGGATGTAGCAGTACATGCTCAAGCCTGTTTCTTCTACATAGCTTAGTTTTATTACATTTGACAGTTTGCTCCCAAACAAAATGTTTCTCCTACCATCCTTGCGTCCGTTTTTCTTGCTATGGAATTTAGTATTGCATTAGAGTAGCTAGCATTCCTCCAAGCCTAGGATGCTGATCAGACTTGTTTAAGTTTACTTGTAGCATGCCGTTTTTTTTTGAAGGCCACTTCATTTTTTTATGCTTAACTTTGATCATTAATAGTCCCTCCGATTCTAAATATTGGATGTACTCCATCCATTCCAAAATATATTGCACCCGCGCTTCCCGATGTTCAACTTTGACCATTAATTTAACCAATGAGACCGACTGCGGCGGGAGAAAAAAATATATAATTGAGAACTTCTTTTGAATACGAATTTGCTGGTATAACTTTTGCTCCCGCCACAGTCGATCTCGTTGGTTAAATTTATGGTCAAAGTTGAAGCACTGAAATAGAGGAAGCACTATATTTTGGAGCGGAGGGAGTATAGTTTTTGGCGCAGAAATTAAAGAACGCACGTGGAGGGAAAATTTCACTAGTTTTGAGCGGGATTACAACTTACTAATTGACATGAGAAAATAGAGAAGCTTGCCTGATATAACGAAATATAATCAAATCCCTAAAAAAATATCCAAACGAGTGGTGCAACGCAATACACTTTATATTTCAGACTTTTTTTTTTGAAAAATCTATACACCTTATATCAAGGAACATAGGGAGTATTACCAATAAAAATGTGTATTGGGCTGAGTGGGGGCAATGACTTATAGTACGGGCCTGCTACGAGTGAGCCTGAAAATCGATGGCTTGGATTCACTGCCTTTGTGTGGGTAAGTCCCAGCTACAGTAGCCTGACTTAGCCACTGAAAAGCGTCCGATCGGAAAAGAGTGGTCCAGATCGATCCACTGTGGAGGAGCACTGTTCACCGATGCAGCAGTTCGTTGTTTGATCCTGTAGATGAGGCACTGTAACGCATACTGTAGCATCAATCTATAGCGTTGATTGGGAATCTCACGGCTAGCGGGTGGGCTAAGGTAGCGGGACTGTGCGTGGCTGACTTGGCCATGGCAAGTCAGCGAATCCAGAGCGAGCAATCCCACCCTCTGTTTTCACCCCAATAATCCCCAGCAGTCACACCCTCTGTTTTCGCCCCAATCATCCCCAGCACTCCCGCCCTCTGTTTTCGCCCCAATCATCCCCAGCAGCCACACCCTCTGTTTTCGCCCCAATCATCCCCAGCACTCCCGCCCTCTGTTTTCGCCCCAATCATCCCCAGCACTCACACCCTCTATTTTCGCCCCAATCAGCCCCAGCACTCCCGCCCTCTGTTTTCGCCCCAATCATCCCCAGCACTCACACCCTTTGTTTTCGCCCCAATCATCCCCAGCATTTGCCCCCCCAACCATACGTGAATTCCCTAAAAAAAAAAGTCGCATCCGCCTCCCTAGGGCAACAAGTCGTCGTCATGTGTCCATGCAGTCGCCTGCTCCCGAAAGAACCTAAAGATGATATTCTTTAGATGCAATCGCGTTCAATCCGACCGGCTGGGTGATGAATATATTCACCACATCACTAATTAAATGCGGGGGTTCGTGTGTCTTGTCCACAAGCACGAGTTGGGTTGGAATTTCCGGCGAGCGAGGGCGGCAGAGGCGGAAAGGAAGCGAAGCAAGAGGCGGAGATGGAATTCTTAATGCAGCCAATTAGAAGGGCATGGTCAGGAACGCAGTGTACCAATTTAATTCCCGTGTGTGTGTGTGTGTGTGTGGGGGGGGCTATTGGTCGTGGTGGTCCTGGAAGGGGGTTTGATAGAGCCAAAGGCAGAGGCCAGAATAAGGTTTATCGTCGAGTGGAACTTGGGCCAGAGGGCCTTACTAATCGGTCAAACCAGCTCATGATCTTGGACCAGGAGACTTTGAATAAGAAGAGAGCAATGGAGAGCGAGCAACTGAGTTCGTCGAAGGAGGATAGCAGGGATTCCAAGAATAAGAAAGCCATGGGAGGGGAAACTCTCAGTGAACAGGCGGAGGCTGGTGTACATCCCCGCCGAGAGAAATGAATTGCATTATATGGAACTGTCGCGGGCTTGGGAACCCGGAGACAGTTCGTGAACTTCACCATGGTGAGGTTGGAAGCGCCTACCCTAGTCTTCCTTTCTGAAATGAAGATTGAGGGGAATAAAGTAGTGGACATGCGAGCAAGATTAGGTTTTGAGGGGTGTATACCTGTCAGCAGTAATGAGCGGAGAGGAGGACTTGCCCTTTTCTGGCCTAGAGAGGTGGATGTCAAGCTAAACAACTTGTCTAATCAGCATATAGATGTTATGATGTGGAATGTGGGCAGCGACCAAAAAGAGTGGCGTTTTACAGGCTTCTATGCCAAAGCAAAGAGGAGTGAAAGAAGCCGGAGCTGGACTCTTTTGAAATGGCTCCGGGGTCAAAGTGATGTTCCATGGCTGTGTGGTAGTGACTTCAATGAGATCACGGATAATGTGGAGTACTCCGTATTTTGGTACAAATGAACGGGCTAAATGGCAAATGCAAGGATTTCGCGAAGCCATCGATGTGTGCAATTTCCAAGATCTAGGCTTTGCCGAGATTCCGTATACGTGGGGAAGACTTGTATAGGATCTGCTCTTAGGTGAGATCAATAAGATCAATATTTTTGAAGATACAAAACATGTTCAAAAATTATGAAAAAATTAGGAGACAGTCATCCATCTTTGATGTACAAGCTCAAAAAGTTTCAGCTCCTAATTTGAACTACACTTGGAGAAACAAAAAAAGACAAAAACACATGTGAGTAGTGCAAAAAACTGTTCACCCAAAGCTGACATTATTCATATTCGAATGTCTTTTCCGAATCTCTAATTGTAGATCGAGTTTTGAGCTGATTTTTTTTGGAGTTGAAGACATAACCCGCAGGTATGTTGTAAATTATTTTCAGATTTTTTTGGGTTGTCTAAATATGAAAATTTTAGGTTGATTCTACGATCTCACCTAAAGAGCTGATCCTATACTAGTCTTCCCCCCGTATACGTGGGACAATCATCAAGAGGGTGCTGCAAATGTCAAAGTACGGTTGGATCGGTACTTAGCTGACCCGGCTATCATTCAGGAGTATGGAGCTACCGATGTAAGGCATGTGCCTACTCCACAGTCTGACCACTACATGTTAGTAGTGAGAATTAAGAAACGGGTGGAGTGGGAAGACAGTGGCCCACACAGCTTTGTTTAAGAAGAAGCATGGCGACGGGAGGGCTCATACGAATCCACAGTGTTGGCTGCATGGGAGAAGAATAAGGGAGCTATTACACTTGAGGACCTCAACTCCTTGATAAATGACATGCAGGGCCACCTCACTGATTGGAAACAAAAACAATTTGGTGATATTAAGTGAAAGCTAAAAAAGGTATGCAGGGAGTTTGAGAGGGAGAAGGCGAACTCTCTATACCGTGGGTCATCAGAAGGGAGAAGGAGCTTGCAAGATAGCTGAATGACCTCCCGTTGAAGGAGGAAATCATGGCGCGAGCAAGGTCAAGGGCGGACTGGCTGAAGGCCAGCGACCGAAATACTAGGTATTTTCATGCTCAAGCATCAAGAAGAAAACATTGGAACAAAATTCTGGTACTTGAGAAGGCGGATGGAACGGTCATTGATAGTAGGGATGAGGTGAGAGCTGAGGTACATAATTTTTACACACAGCTATATACAACTCAATGTTTGAAATTAAAAATGTTATCTATAATTTCTTCTAAACACGTAGACCAATTAAATTTCTGCATGAAGCCTATCGAAAAATATCTGCAGGATAATGTGAAAAGCTACAGTAATGAAAGTCGCATCTAGCATGAGACAGCAAAACGTAAAAAAGTTTCAGATTTTTTTACTGGAGGGAGTAGAAGGTATAGATCACGTCAAAATGGCATTTATGATTTATGCATATAGGTTCACTTGCATGCATGGAATCAAGCATTCAGAGCAATTTTCATATAAGCAGGGTTCAAGTATATTTGAAAATAGCATGTGTATGAAAGTTGGTATATGTACTAAAATCAAGAGCTGCATACCCATAGTTTCTGGAGATTCCCGCATTTCGCAATAAATTCTTTGAACTTGGGGACTGGCGGATTCGCCCGTACAGATTGATGTACCTGAGGCGTCCGCAGACACAATGAAATGCTTTGTAGTGGTGTACCTGAACATGCGATGAGCTCCCATGTAGGCTTACCAGGTTGTTACAACCTGCAACTGCAATTGCCCCTCGGAGCATTCCGACGTTGGCCTGGAGTGTATTTCATTGTTAATTTTCCCTATTCCTAGCTCCATTAAATTAGGATCTTGCCAAACGATTCTGGCCACCTTGTCAAGCGGAATGCCATCACAGAGCATAAGCTTCTTGAGTTGGCGGGACCTGTTTACAAGCTGCTCAAGGGCATCGAAATTGTGTTCTGTCGATATTAGACATGAAATGTTGATCGTTTGCAGAACAGTAGGGTGCGAGGTTGGGAAATATGATATCCAATCAATCATTTGTACCCCACCAGCACCACTGAACGTGGTTGGAGTCTCCGGGTAAGTGAGCCATGAAGTAGGAATCTTCATA
The DNA here is from genome assembly GCA_021437245.1 of Aegilops speltoides. NCBI lineage: Eukaryota > Viridiplantae > Streptophyta > Magnoliopsida > Poales > Poaceae > Aegilops > Aegilops speltoides. The sequence goes on along the minus strand of CM038145.1, from coordinate 524,198,143 downwards.
TTGTTGTTTCTGTGCTCGAGCTCCAGGGCCGGCCCTATTATTATGGAGGCCCTAGTGCGACTGAGGCACAATCATCATTAACATAGTAATGTATATATCCTTTTAACAATATATATCGTATGTCATGGAAATATAAAAGCATTAACATAAAAATATAGTTCTAGTTACAAATAAAGTCTTAATACATCATCTATATGTGATTATATGATGCAAACAATGATTACAGTGTACTCAACTATAAATAACTATTGAATAAATACAAATTGGTGAAGTGCGCCGAGAAGGGGGAGGGGGGCATATGTCCCCTATCCATGTTGATTTTTTGTTTTGCAAATCAATTTTATAGTTATTTATTTAAATGTGTAGATGTATGGGCCCCTATTTAAGATGGGCCCTAGGCCGCCGCACTTTCTGCCATGGCCTAGGGCCGACCCTGTCGAGCTCTAGAGTTCTTAAATGTCTGCAACATGCAGAGCACATAGAAATGAGAACTTGAGCATAAGAATAATAACTATTCCAAGTTCCAAATGTTATTGTTGATTTTTTGGAAGGCACGTATGTACGGCTATATGCAACCGCCGTCTCTTATCTATCGTGTGTTTCATTGGTTGCATGCCTTAAGAAGGGGTGCATGATATAATTAGGGAACTACCATATTATAAGAAGGGGAAGGGACGGGCCTTGGGTGCTCTCACCTGGCAAGTTTGGCGGTGATATGGTCCAGCCCAGCGGAGCTGAAGGATTAGGCGCAGGACCTCGAGGTGCTCCAACCCGAAGGCGATGAGCTCCAGGCAGCGATTAGTGACGCTCATGCGTTTGAGCGTGATCTCCTTGAGGTTCCGCCAGCCGGTTTTGGCGGCGTTGATCCATGGTACCGCGTCGGCACCCCAGTTGGGAGGGAAGGAGCCAAAGTCCGCGAAGCGCGGCGAGCCCTTCACTGTTAGGAATTTGATATTAGGGAACTCTGTCACGGCCTTCATAGGGTCTGAGGCGTAGCGTTTGTTTATGTTAAGGCTGGACCGGGTGCTGCGCTCGACCTGGCACCAGCCGCGAGAGACGACTGCCGCCGCCCCGCGGTGCTTGTTGGTGAGGTGAGATAAGAGCTCCACCAATTGGTCCGCGGAGAGCTCCGGGGCGCTCGAGCTCGAGCGCGAGCTTGAGCTTGAGCTTGAGCTTGCCATGCCGGAGGGAGAGAAGGAGATGTATGGAAGGACGTACGAGGGCGGGAGTAGAAGGTGTGTGGGAGGACGAGGGAGCTTGAGTTGGGTGTGCGGGATCACCGGTCATCTGCCGGGCACCCTTATATATATAGAACTCCTTGAGGAAGGACGGATGGACGGACACGGACGGACCGAAGAAGACGGACCGAAGAGCAAAATCGCCTCTTTTAATAAATAACTATTGTATAAATACAAATTGGTGAAGTGTGCCGAGAAGGGGGAGGGGCATATGTTCCCTATCCATGTTGATTTTTTGTTTTGCAAATCAATTTTATAGTTATTTATTTAAATGTGTAGATATATGGGACCTTATTTAAGATCGGCCCTAGGCCGCCGCACTTTTTGCCATGGCCTAGGGCCGGCCCTGTCGAGCTCTAGAGTTCTTAAATGTCTGCAAGGTAGAGAGCACATAGAAATGAGAACTTGAGCATTAGAATAATAACTATTCCAAGTTCCAACACGTGGTGATTGGTGTGCTCAAATATGCAGTGAAAATGATGCGCATTGAAGATACTAACCGATTCTGCGACGAGCGGTGCTACACAGACGACACACTCTGGACGATTTCCAGATGATACAGGGCATCCAGCCATCCATGCATAGTCGAAAAGTGAACATCGCCGTTGAATCCTCCCGTCGTCCACAGTTCGGCTGGTATTTGTCGTCCGTAGAGTAATTTCGTTCTGCGATACTACAAGCAGCCTGATTTATTTATATATATAAATAACGAAAGTGGGACTGTACGATTTGATACTACATCTTTTGCCAATCTGAAAGAACTAAACGAATGTAAATGTGCAAAACACTAAAGCATATACTAGTATTATTTAATTTGATCATTATTATAGGTACGTTTGTCCTCCTTGGATTTTTTGGACTCTTTTTGGAGAAACAAATACCGCCGGTATATTTCCATCATTTGTACATACTTGTGTACATCTACTCCAGTAGGTTGTGACATGCAAAGCTCAAACACAAATGTTATTGTTGATTTTTTGAAAGGCACGTATGTACGGCTGTATGCAACCGCCGTCTCTTATCTATCCGTGTGTTTCATTGGCTACATGCCTTGAGAAGGGGTGCATGATATAATTAGGGAACTACCATATTATAAGAAGATGAAGGGACGGGCCTTGGGTGCTCTCACCTGCCAAGTTTGGCGGCGATATGGGCCAGCCCGGCGGAGCTGAAGGATTAGGCGCAGGACCTCGAGGTGCTCCAACCTGAAGGCGATGAGCTCCAGGCAGCGATTAGTGACGCTCATGCGTTTGGCGTGATCTCTTTGAGGTTCCGCCAGCCGGTTTTGGCGGCGTTGATCCATGGTACCGCGTCGGCGCCCGGTTGGGCGGGAAGGCGCCAAAGTCCATGGCCTTGGCGGGCCCTTCACTGTTAGAAAATTGATATTAGGGAACTCTGTCACGGCCTTCATAGGGTCGAGGCGTAGCAGTTGTTTATGTTAAGGCTGGACGGGTGCTGCGCTCGACTGCACCAGCCGCGAGAGACGATCGCCGCCCCATGGTGCTTGTTGGTGAGGTGAGATAAGAGCTCCACCAATTGGTCCGCGGAGAGCTCCGGGTCGCTGAGCTCGAGCGCGAGCTTGAGCTTGAGCTTGAGCTTGCCATGCCGGAGGGAGAGAAGGAGATGTATGGAAGGACGTACGAGGGCGGGAGAAGAAGGTGTGTGGGAGGACGATGGAGCTTGAGTTGGGTGTGCGGGATCACCGGTCATCTGCCGGGCGCCCTTATATATATAGAACTCCTTGAGGAAGGACGGATGGACGGACACGGACGGACCGAAGAAGACGGACCGAAGAGCAAAATCGCCACTTTTAATAAATAACTATTGTATAAATACAAATTGGTGAAGTGCGCCGAGAAGGGGGAGGGGGGCATATGTCCCCTATCCATGTTGATTTTTTGTTTTGCAAATCAATTTTATAGTTATTTATTTAAATGTGTAGATATATGGGCCTTTATTTAAGATGGGCCCTAGGCCGCCGCACTTTTTGCCATGGCCTAGGGCCGGCCCTGTCGAGCTCTAGAGTTCTTAAATGTCTGCAACGTAGAGAGCACATAGAAATGAGAACTTGAGCATTAGAATAATAACTATTCCAAGTTCCAACACGTGGTGAGTGGTGTGCTCAAATATACAGTGAAAATGATGCGCATTGAAGATACTAACCGATTCTGCGACGAGCGGTGCTACACAGACGACACACTCTGGACGATTTCCAGATGATACAGGGCATCCAGCCATCCATGCATAGTCGAAAAGTGAACATCGCCGTTGAATCCTCCTGTCGTCCACAGTTCGGCTGGTATTTGTCGTCCGTAGAGTAATTTCGTTCTGCGATACTACAAGCAGCCTGATTTATTTATATATAAAAATAACGAAAGTGGGACTGTACGATTTGATACTACATCTTTTGCCAATCTGAAAGAAGTAAACGAATGTAAATGTGCAAAACACTAAAGCATATACTAGTATTATTTAATTATTATAGGTACGTTTGTCCTCCTTGGATTTTTTGGACTCTTTTTGGAGAAACAAATACCGCCGGTATATTTCCATCATTTGTACATACTTGTGTACATCTACTCCAGTAGGTTGTGACATGCAAAGCTCAAACACAAATGTTATTGTTGATTTTTTGGAAGGCACGTATGTACGGCTATATGCAACCGCCGTCTCTTATCTATCCGTGTGTTTCATTGGCTGCATGCCTTAAGAAGGGGTGCATGATATAATTAGGGAACTACCATATTATAAGAAGATGAAGGGACGGGCCTTGGGTGCTCTCACCTGCCAAGTTTGGCGGCGATATGGGCCAGCCCGGCGGAGCTGAAGGATTAGGCGCAGGACCTCGAGGTGCTCCAACCTGAAGGCGATGAGCTCCAGGCAGCGATTAGTGACGCTCATGCGTTTGACCGTGATCTCTTTGAGGTTCCGCCAGCCGGTTTTGGCGGCGTTGATCCATGGTACCGCGTCGGCGCCCCAGTTGGGCGGGAAGGCGCCAAAGTCCGCGAAGCGCGGCGGGCCCTTCACTGTTAGGAATTTGATATTAGGGAACTCTGTCACGGCCTTCATAGGGTCTGAGGCGTAGCAGTTGTTTATGTTAAGGCTGGACCGGGTGCTGCGCTCGACCTGGCACCAGCCGCGAGAGACGACTGCCGCCGCCCCGCGGTGCTTGTTGGTGAGGTGAGATAAGAGCTCCACCAATTGGTCCGCGGAGAGCTCCGGGGCGCTCGAGCTCGAGCGCGAGCTTGAGCTTGAGCTTGAGCTTGCCATGCCGGAGGGAGAGAAGGAGATGTATGGAAGGACGTACGAGGGCGGGAGAAGAAGGTGTGTGGGAGGACGAGGGAGCTTGAGTTGGGTGTGCGGGATCACCGGTCATCTGCCGGGCGCCCTTATATATATAGAACTCCTTGAGGAAGGACGGATGGATTTGACACGGACGGACCGAAGAAGACGGACCGAAGAGCAAAATCGCCTCTTTTAATAGATAACTATTGTATAAATACAAATTGGTGAAGTGCGCCGAGAAGGGGGAGGGGGGCATATGTTCCCTATCCATGTTGATTTTTTGTTTTGCAAATCAATTTTATAGTTATTTATTTAAATGTGTAGATATATGGGCCCTTATTTAAGATGGGCCCTAGGCCGCCGCACTTTTTGCCATGGCCTAGGGCCGGCCCTGTCGAGCTGTAGAGTTCTTAAATGTCTGCAACGTAGAGAGCACATAGAAATGAGAACTTGAGCATTAGAACAATAACTATTCCAAGTTCCAACACGTGGTGAGTGGTGTGCTCAAATATGCAGTGAAAATGATGCGCATTGAAGATACTAACCGATTCTGCGATGAGCGGTGCTACACAGACGACACACTCTGGACGATTTCCAGACGATACAGGGCATCCAGCCATCCATGCATAGTCGAAAAGTGAACAACGCCGTTGAATCCTCCCGTCGTCCACAGTTCGGCTGGTATTTGTCGTCCGTAGAGTAATTTCGTTCTGCGATACTACAAGCAGCCTGATTTTTTTATATATAAAAATAAACGAAAGTGGGACTGTACGATTTGATACTACATCATCTTTTGCCGATCTGAAAGAAGTAAACGAATGTAAATATGCAAAACACTAAAGCATATACTAGTATTATTTAATTTGATCATTATTATAGGTACGTTTGTCCTCTTTGGATTTTTTTGGACTCTCTTTGGAGAAACAAATACCGCCGGTATATTTCCATTATTTGTACATACTCGTGTACATCTACTCCAGTAGGTTGTGACATGCAAAGCTCAAACACAAATGTTATTGTTGATTTTTTGGAAGGCACATATGTACGGCTATATGCAACCGCCGTCTCTTATCTATCTGTGTGTTTCATTGGCTGCATGCCTTAAGAAGGGGTGCATGATATAATTAGGGAACTACCATATTATAAGAAGGGGAAGGGACGGGCCTTGGGTGCTCTCACCTGCCAAGTTTGGCGGCGATATGGGCCAGCCCGGCGGAGCTGAAGGATTAGGCGCAGGACCTCGAGGTGCTCCAACCTGAAGGCGATGAGCTCCAGGCAACGATTAGTGACGCTCATGCGTTTGGCGTGATCTCTTTGAGGTTCCGCCAGCGGTTTTGGCGGCGTTGATCCATGGTACTGCGTCGGCGCCCGAGTTGGCGGGAAGGCGCCAAAGTCCGCGAAGAGCGGCAGGCCCTTCACTGTTAGGAATTTGATATTAGGGAACTCTGTCACGACCTTCATAGGGTCTGAGGCGTAGCAGTTGTTTATGTTAAGGCTGGACCGGGTGCTGCGCTCGACCTGGCACCAGCAGCGAGAGACGACTGCCACCGCCCCGCGGTGCTTGTTGGAGAGGTGAGATAAGAGCTCCACCAATTGTTCCGCGGAGAGCTCCGGGGCGCTCGAGCTCGAGCGCGAGCTTGAGCTTGAGCTTGAGCTTGCCATGCCGGAGGGAGAGAAGGAGATGTATGGAAGGACGTACGAGGGCGGGAGAAGAAGGTGTGTGGGAGGACGAGGGAGCTTGAGTTGGGTGTGCGGGATCACCGGTCATCTGCCGGGCGCCCTTATATATATAGAACTCCTTGAGGAAGGACGGATGGACGGACACGGACGGAACGAAGAAGACGGACCGAAGAGCAAAATCACCTCTTTTAATAAATAACTATTGTATAAATACAAATTGGTGAAGTGCGCCGAGAAGGGGGAGGGGGGCATATGTCCCCTATCCATGTTGATTTTTTGTTTTGCAAATCAATTTTATAGTTATTTATTTAAATGTGTAGATATATGGGCCTTTATTTAAGGTGGGCCTAGGCCGCCGCACTTTTTGCCATGGCCTAGGGCCGGCCCTGTCGAGCTCTAGAGTTCTTAAATGTCTGCAACGTAGAGAGCACATAGAAATGAGAACTTGAGCATTAGAATAATAACTATTCCAAGTTCCAACACGTGGTGAGTGGTGTGCTCAAATATGCAGTGAAAATGATGCGCATTGAAGATACTAACCGATTCTGCGATGAGCGGTGCTACACAGACGACACACTCTGGACGATTTCCAGACGATACAGGGCATCCAGCCATCCATGCATAGTCGAAAAGTGAACATCGCCGTTGAATCCTCCCGTTGTCCACAGTTCGGCTGGTATTTGTTGTCCGTAGAGTAATTTTGTTCTGCGATACTACAAGCAGCCTGATTTATTTATATATAAAAATAACGAAAGTAGGACTGTACGATTTGATACTACATCATCTTTTGCCGATCTGAAAGAAGTAAACGAATGTAAATGTGCAAAACACTAAAGCATATACTAGTATTATTTAATTTGATCATTATTATAGGTACGTTTGTCCTCCTTGGATTTTTTTGGACTCTCTTTGGAGAAACAAATACCGCTGGTATATTTCCATCATTTGTACATACTCGTGTACATCTACTCCAGTAGGTTGTGACATGCAATGCTCAAACACAAATGTTATTGTTGATTTTTTGGAAGGCACGTATCTTGGGGAACGTAGTAATTTCAAAATTTTCCTACGCACACGCAAGATCATGGTGATGCATAGCAACGAGAGGGGAGAGTGTTGTCTACGTACCCTCGTAGACCGAAGCGGAAGCGATCACAACGTAGAGGAAGTAGTCGACGTTCTCCTCACGATCCAACCGATCCAGCGCCGTTACTCCGGCGCCTCGAGTTCTTGACACACGTACAGCTCGGTGGCGCTCCTCGGGCTCCGATCCAGCAGAGCTTCGGAGAGAGAGTTCCGTCGGACGACGGCGTGGTGGCGATCTTGATGTTCTACCGACGCAGGCTTCGCCTAAGCACCGCTCTGATATGGCGAGGTGGATTATGGTGGAGGGGCACCGCACACGGCTAAGGAACGATCTCAAGGATCAACTTGTGTGTTCTAGGGTGCCCCCTGCCCCGTATATAAAGGAGCAAGGGGAGGGCCGCCCGGCCTAGGAGGCGCCCAGGGAGGGGGAGTCCTCCTCCTAGTGGGAGTAGGACTCCCTTTCCTAGTCCAACTAGGAAGGAGGAAGGGGAAGGAAGGAGAGGAGAGGAGAGGAAAGGGGCGCGCCCCCTCCTTGTCCTATTCGGACTCCCACAGGCGCCACCTCTGGCGCAGCCCTCTCTCTCCCTCTTGGCCCAATAAGGCCCATTACTTCCCGGGGTTCCAGTAACCCTCCCAAGCACTCCGTTTTCTCCGAAACTTCCGGAACCTTTCCGGTGTCCAAATATAGCCGTCAATATATCAATCTTTATGTCTCGACCATTTCGAGACTCCTCGTCATGTCCGTGATCACATCCGGACTCGAACTCCTTGGTACATCAAAATACACAAACTCATAATATAACCGCCATCGAAACCTTAAGCGTGCGGACCCTACGGTTCGAGAACAATGTAGACATGACCGAGACACGTCTCCGGTCAATAACCAATAGCGGGACCTGGATGCCCATATTGGCTCCTACATATTCTACGAAGATCTTTATCGGTCGGACCGCATAACAACATCGTTGTTCCTTTGTCATCGGTATGTTACTTGCCCGAGATTCGATCGTCGGTATCCAATACCTAGTTCAATCTCGTTACGGCAAGTCTCTTTACTCGTTCCGTAATACATCATCTCACAGCTAACTCATTAGTTGTAATGCTTGCAAGGCTTAAGTGATGTGCATTACCGAGAGGGCCGGAGATACCTCTCCGACAATCGGATGACAAAACCTAATCTCAAATCGCCAACCCAACATCTGCCTTTGGAGACACCTGTAGTACTCCTTTATAATCACCTAGTTACGTTGTGACGTTTGGTAGTACCCAAAGTGTTCCTCCGGTAAACGGGAGTTGCATAATCTCATAGTTATAGGAACATGTATAAGTCATGGATAAAAGCAGTAGCAACATACTAAATGATCGTGTGCTAAGCTAATGAAATGGGTCATGTCAATCAGATCATTCAACTAATGATGTGACCTTGTTAATCAAATAACAACTCCTTGTTCATGGTTAGGAAACATTACCATCTTTGATTAACAAGCTAGTCTAGTAGAGGCATACTAGTGACACTCTGTTTGTCTATGTATTCACACATGTATTATGTTTCCGGTTAATACAATTCTAGCATGAATAATAAACATTTATCATGAAATAAGGAAATAAATAATAACTTTATTATTGCCTCTAGGGCATATTTCCTTGATCTCCCACTTGCACTAGAGTCAATAATCTAGATTACATAGTAATGATTCTAACACCCATGGAGTCTTGGTGTTGATCATGTTTTGCTCGTGGAAGAGGCTTAGTCAACGGGTTTGCTACATTCAGATCCGTATGTATCTTGCAAATCTCTATGTCTCCCACCGACTAAATCCGGATGGAATTGAAGCGTCTCTTGATGTGCTTGGTCCTTTTGTGAAATCTGGATTCCTTCGCTAAGGCAATTGCTCGATATTGTCACAAAAGATTTTCATTGGACCCGATGCACTAGGTATGACACCTAGATCGGATATGAACTCCTTCATCCGCTCCTTCATTAGCTGCTTCGAAGCTGCTATGTACTCCGCTTCACATGTAGATCCCGCCACGACGCTTTGTTTAGAACTGCACCAACCGACAGCTCCTCCGTTTAGTGTAAATACGATCCGGTCTGCGATTTAGAATCGTCCGGATCGGTGTCAAAGCTTGCATCAATGTAACCGTTTACGATGAGCTCTTTGTCACCTCCATATCGAGAAACATATCCTTAGTCCTTTTCGTATTTCAGATGTTCTTGACCGCTGTCGATGATCCACTCTGGATTACTTTGGTACCTCCTGCTAAGCTTATAGCAAGACAAACATCAGTCCGGTACACAGCATTGCATACATGATAGAGCCTATGGCTGAGGCATAGGAACATCTTTCATTTTCTCTCTATCTTCTGCGGTGGTCGGGCATTGAGTCTTACTCAACTTCACACCTTGTAACACAGGCAAGAACCCTTTCTTTGCTTGATCCATTTTGAACTTCTTCAAAATTTTGTCAAGGTATGTGCTTTGTGAAAGTCCAATTAAGCGTCTTGATCTATCTCTATAGATTTTGATGCCCAATATGTAAGCAGCCTCACCGAGGTCCTTCATCAAAAAACTCTTATTAAAGTATCCCTTTATGCTATCCAGAAATTCTATATCATTTCCGATTAGTAATATGTCATCTACATATAATATCGTAAATGCTCTGAGCTCCCACTCACTTTCTTGTAAATACAAAGCTTCTCCAAAAGTCTCAGATAAACCCAAATGCTTTGATCACACTATCAAAGCGTTTATTCCAACTCGAGATGCTTGCACCAGTCCATAAATGGATCGCTGGAGCTTGCACACTTTGTTAGCTCCTTTGGATCGATAAAACCTTCGGTTGCATCATATACAACTCTTCTTCCGTAAATCCATTCAGAATGCGGTCTTTACATCCATTTGACAAATTTCATAATCATAAAATGCGGCAATTGCTAACATGATTCGGACAGACTTAAGCATCGCTACGGGTGAGAAGGTCTTATCGTAGTCAATCCCTTGAACTTGTCGAAAACCCTTTGCGACAAGTCGAGCTTTGTAGACGATAACATTACCGTCGTCGTCGGTCTTCTTCTTGAAGATCCACTTGTTTTCTATTGCTTGCCGACCCTCGGCAACTCAACCAAAGTCCACACTTTGTTTTCATACATGGATCCCATCTCGATTTCATGGCCTCAAGCCATTTTATGAATCTGGGCTCACCATCGCTTCTTCATAGTTCGTAGGTTCATCATGATCTAGTAGCATGACTTCGAACAGGATTACCGTACCACTCAGTGCGGATCTTACTCTGGTTGATCTACGAGGTTCTGTAGTAACTTGATCTGAAGTTTCATGATCAACATCATCAACTTCCTCACTATTTGGTGTAGATGTCTCAGAAACCGGTTTCTGCGATAAACTACTTTCAAATAAGGGAGAAGGTACAGTTACCTCATCAAGTTCTACTTTCCTCCCACTCACTTCTTTCGAGAGAAACTCCTTCTCTAGAAAGGATCCATTCTTAGCAACAAATGTCTTGCCTTCGGATCTGTGATAGAAGGTGTACCCAACTGTCTCCTTTGGGTATCCTATGAAGACACATTTCTCCGATTTGGGTTCGAGCTTATCAGGTTGAAGCTTTTTCACATAAGCATCGCATCCCCAAATTTTAAGAAACGACAACTTTGGTTTCTTGCTAAACCATAGTTCATAAGGTGTCGTCTCAACGGATTTTGACGGTGTTCTATTCAGTGTGAATGCGGCCGTCTCAAGAGCATAACCCCAAAACGATAGCGGTAAATCTGTAAGAGACATCATAGATCGCACCATATCTAGTAAAGTGCGATTACGACGTTCGGACACACCATTACGCTGTGGTGTTCCGGGTGGCGTGAGTTGTGAAACTATTCCGCATTGTTTCAAATGTAGACCAAACTCGTAACTCAAATATTCGCCTCCACGATCAGATCGTAGAAACTTTATTTTCTTATTACGATGATTTTCATTCTGAAATTCTTTGAACTTTTCAAATGTTTCAGACTTATGCTTCATTAAGTAGATATACCCATATCTGCTTGAATCATCTGTGAAGGTGAGAAAATAACGATATCCGCCACGAGCCTCAACATTCATCGGGCCACATACATCTGTATGTATGATTTCCAACAAATCTGTTGCTCTCTCCATAGTACCGGAGAACGGGGTTTTAGTCATCTTGCCCATGAGGCACGGTTCGAAGTGCCAAGTGATTCATAATCAAGTGACTCCAAAAGTCCATCAAGATGGAGTTTCTTCATGCGCTTTATACCGATATGACCTAAGCGGCGATGCCACAAATAAGTTGCACTATCATTATCAACTCTGCATCTTTTGGTTTCAACATTATGAATATGTGTATCACTACTATCGAGATTCATCAAAATAGACCACTCTTCAAGGGTGCATGACCATAAAAGATATTACTCATATAAATAGAACAACCATTATTCTCTCGATTTAAATGAATAACCGTCTCGCATCAAACAAGATCCAGATATAATGTTCATGCTCAACGCAGCACCAAATAACAATTATTTAGGTCTAATACTAATCCGAAGGTAGATGTAGAGGTAGCGTGCCGACCGCGATCACATCAACTTTGGAACCATTTCCCACGTGCATCGTCACCTCGTCCTTCGCCATGTTAAGCAATCCGTAGTCCCTGCTTCGAGTTGCAAATATTAGCAATGAACCAGTATCAAATACCAGTGCTCTGCGAGCTCTAGTAAGGTACACATCAATAACATGTATATCACATATACCTTTGTTCACCTTGCCATCCTTCTTATCCGCCAAATACTTGGGGCAGTTCCGCTTCAAAGACCAGATCGCTTGCAATAGAAGCACTCAGTTTCAGGTTTAGGTCCAGACTTGGGTTTCTTCTCCTGAGCAGCAAGTTGTTTGCTGTTCTTCTTGAAGTTCCCCTTCTTCTTCCCTTTGCCTTTCTTCTTGAAACTAGTGGTCTTATTGACCATCAACACTTGATGCTCTTTCTTGATTTCTACCTCCGCAGCCTTTAGCATTGCGAAGAGCTCATGCATAGTCTTTACTAACCCTTGCATGTTATAGTTCATCACGAAGCCTTTGTAGCTTGGTGGCAGTGATTGAAGAATTCTGTCAATGACACAATCATCCGGAAGATTAACTCCCAGTTGAGTCAAGTGATTGTAATACCGGACATTCCGAGTATGTGCTCACCGATGCAGACCCATTCTCCTCCATCTTGCAGCTATAGAACTTATTGGAGACTTCATATCTCTCAATCCGGGCATTCTGTTGAAATATCAACTTCAACTCTGGAACATCTCATATGCTCCATGACGTTCAAAACGTCGTTGAAGACCCGTTCTAAGCCGTAAAGCATGGCACATTGAACTATAGAGTAGTCATCAGCTTTGCTCGCCAGACGTTCTTAACGTCGTCGGTTACATCAGCAGCAGTTCGCACCCAGCGGTGCATCCAGACGTAACTCTTACATGCAGCAATGAGGATAATCCTCGAGTTTCGGACCCAATCCGTGTAATTGCTACCATCATCTTTCAACTTTGCTTTCTCAAGGAACGCATTAAAATTCAACGGAACAACAGCACGAGCCATCTATCTACAAACAAACATAGACAAGCAAGATACTATCAGGTACTAAGTTCATGATAAATTTAAGTTCAATTAATCATATTACTTAAGAACTCCCACTTAGACAGACATCTCTCTAGTCATCTAAGTGATCACGTGATCCAAATCAACTAAACCATAACCGATCATCACGTGAGATGGAGTAGTTTTCAATGGTGAACATCTTATGTTGATCATATCTACTATATGATTCACGCTCGACCTTTCGGTCTCCGTGTTCGAGGCCATATCTGCATATGCTAGGCTCGTCAAGTATAACTTTGAGTATTCTGCGTGTGCAAAACTGGCTTGCACCCGTTGTAGATGGACGAGAGCTTATCACACCCGATCATCACGTGATGTCTCGGCACGATTTAACTTTGGCAACGTGCATACTCGTGGAGAACACTGCTTGATAATTTTAGTGAGAGATCATCTTAAAATGCTACCGTCAATCAAAGCAAGATAAGATTCATAAAGGATAAACATCACATGCAATCAATATAAGTGATATGATATGGCCATCATCATCTTGTGCTTGTGATCTCCATCTCCGAAGCACCGTCGTGATCACCATCGTCACCGGCGCGACACCTTGATCTCCATCGTAGCATCGTTGTCGTTTCGCCATCTATTGCTTCTCGACTATCGCTACCGCTTAGTGATAAAGTAAAGCAATTACAGGCGTTGCATTTCATACAATAAGCGACAACCATATGGCTCCAGCCATTGCCGATAACCGGTTACAAAACATGATCATCTCATACAATAAAATATAGCATCACGTCTTGACCATATCACATCACAACATGCCTGCAAAAACAAGTTAGACGTCCTCTACTTTGTTGTTGCAAATTTTACGTGGCTGCTACGGGCTTAAGCAAGAACCAATCTCACCTCGCATCAAAACCACAACGATAGTTCGTCAAATAGACTCCGTTTAACCTTCTCAAGGACCGGGCGTAGCCATACTCGGTTCAACTAAAGTGAGAGAGACAGACACCCGCCAACACCTTTAAGCACGAGTGCTCGTAACGGTGAAACCAGTCTCGCGTAAGCGTATGCGTAATGTCGGTCCGGGCCGCTTCATCTCACAATACCGCTGAACCAAAATATGACATGCTGGTAGGCAGTATGACTTGTATCGTCCACAACTCACTTGTGTTCTACTCGTGCAAAACATCAAACCATAAAAACCTAGGCTCGGATGCCACTGTTGGGGAACGTAATAATTTCAAAATTTTCCTACGCACACGCAAGATCATGGTGATGCATAGCAACGAGAGGGAGAGTGTTGTCTACGCCCTCGTGAGACCGAAGCGAAGCGATCACAACATAGAGGAAGTAGTCACACACGTTCTCCTCACGATCCAACCGATCCCAGCGCCGTTACTCCGGCGCCTCCGAGTTCTTGACACACGTACAGCTCGGTGATGCTCCTCGGGCTCCGATCCAGCAGAGCTTCGGGGAGAGAGAGTTCCGTCAGCACGACGGCGTGGTGACGATCTTGATGTTCTACCGACGCAGGGCTTCGCCTAAGCACCGCTACGATATGACCGAGGTGGATTATGGTGGAGGGGCACCGACACGGCTAAGGAACGATCTCAAGGATCAACTTGTGTGTTCTAGGGTGCCCCCGCCTCAGATATAAAGGAGCAAGGGGAGGGCCGGCCGGCTAGGAGGCGCGCCAAGGGAGGGGTGAGTCCTCCTCCTAGTGGGAGTAGGACTCCCCTTTCCTAGTCCAACTAGGAAGGAGGAAGGGGGAAGGAAGGAGAGGGAGAGGGAGAGGGAAAGGGGGGCCGCGCCCCCCTCCTTGTCCTATTCGGACTCCCCGGGGGGGCGCCACCTCCTGGCGCAGCCATCTCTCTCCCCTCTTGGCCCAATAAGGCCCATTACTTCCCCGGGGGGGTTCCGGTAACCCCTCCGGCACTCCGGTTTTCTCCGGAAACTTCCGGAACCTTTCCGGTGTCCAAATATAGCCGTCCAATATATCAATATTTATGTCTCGACCATTTCGAGACACCTCGTCATGTCCGTGATCACATCCGGACTCGAACTCCTTGGTACATCAAAATACACAAACTCATAATATAACCGCCATCGAAACCTTAAGCGTGCGGACCCTACGGTTTGAGAACAATGTAGACATGACCGAGACACTTCTCCGTCAATAACCAATAGCGGGACCTGGATGCCCATATTGGCTCCTACATATTCTACGAAGATCTTTATCGGTCGACCGCATAACAACATACGTTGTTCCCTTTGTCATCGGTATGTTACTTGCCCGAGATTCGATCGTCGGTATCCAATACCTAGTTCAATCTCGTTACCGCAAGTCTCTTTACTCGTTCCGTAATACATCATCTCACAGCTAACTCATTAGTTGTAATGCTTGCAAGGCTTAAGTGATGTGCATTACCGAGAGGGCCCAGAGATACCTCTCCGACAATCGGAGTGACAAAACCTAATCTCGAAATCGCCAACCCAACATTTGCCTTTGGAGACACCTGTAGTACTCCTTTATAATCACCCGATTCGTTGTGACGTTTGGTAGTACCAAAGTGTTACTCCGGTAAACGGGAGTTGCATAATCTCATAGTTATAGGAACATGTATAAGTCATGGATAAAAGAAGTAGCAACATACTAAACGATCGTGTGCTAAGCTAATGAAATGGGTCATGTCAATCAGATCATTCAACTAATGATGTGACCTTGTTAATCAAATAACAACTCCTTGTTCATGGTTAGGAAACATAACCATCTTTGATTAACAAGCTAGTCTAGTAGAGGCATACTAGTGACACTCTGTTTGTCTATGTATTCACACATGTATTATGTTTCCGGTTAATACAATTCTAGCATGAATAATAAACATTTATCATGAAATAAGGAAATAAATAATAACTTTATTATTGCCTCTAGGGCATATTTCCTTCAACGTATGTACGGCTATATGCAACCGCCGTCTCTTATCTATCCGTGTGTTTCATTGGCTGCATGCCTTAAGAAGGGGTGCATGATATAATTAGGGAACTACCATATTATATGATGGGGAAGGGACGGGCCTTGGGTGCTCTCACCTGCCAAGTTTGGCGGCGATATGGGCCAGCCCGGCGGAGCTGAAGGATTAGGCGTAGGACCTCGAGGTGCTCCAACCTGAAGGCGATGAGCTCCAGGCAGCGATTAGTGACGCTCATGCGTTTGAGCGTGATCTCTTTGAGGTTCCGCCAGCCGGTTTTGGCGGCGTTGATCCATGGTACCGCGTCGGCGCCCCAGTTGGGAGGGAAGGCGCCAAAGTCCACGAAGAGCGGCAGGCCCTTCACCGTTAGGAATTTGATATTAGGGAACTCTGTCACGACCTTCATAGGGTCTGAGGCGTAGCAGTTGTTTATGTTAAGGCTGGACCGGGTGCTGCGCTCGACCTGGCACCAGCAGCGAGAGACGACTGCCGCCGCCCCGCGGTGCTTGTTGGTGAGGTGAGATAAGAGCTCCACCAATTGTTCATGGAGAGCTCCGGCGCTTCGAGCTCGAGCGCGAGCTTGAGCTTGAGCTTGAGCTTGCCATGCCGGAGGGAGAGAAGGAGATGTATGGAAGGACGACGAGGCGGGAGAAGAAGGTGTGTGGGAGGACGAGGAGCTTGAGTTGGGTGTGGGGATCACGGTCATCTGCCGGCGCCCTTATAAATATAGAACTCCTTGAGGAAGGACGGATGGACGGACACGGACGGACCGAAGAAGACGGACCGAAGAGCAAAATCGCCTCTTTTAATAAATAACTATTGTATAAATACAAATTGGTGAAGTGCGCCGAGAAGGGGGAAGGGGGCATATGTCCCCTATCCATGTTGATTTTTTGTTTTGCAAATCAATTTTATAGTTATTTATTTAAATGTGTAGATATATGGGACCTTATTTAAGATGGGCCCTAGGCCGCCGCACTTTTTGCCATGGCCTAGGGCCGGCCCTGTCGAGCTCTAGAGTTCTTAAATGTCTGCAACGTAGAGAGCACATAGAAATGAGAACTTGAGCATTAGAATAATAACTATTCCAAGTTCCAAAACGTGATGAGTAGTGTGCTCAAATATGCAGTGAAAATGATGCGCATTGAAGATACTAACCGATTCTGCGATGAGCGGTGCTACACGGACGACACACTCTGGACGATTTCCAGACGATACAGGGCATCCAGCCATCCATGCATAGTCGAAAAGTGAACATCACCGTTGAATCCTCCCGTCGTCCACAGTTCGGCTGGTATTTGTCGTCCGTAGAGTAATTTCGTTCTGCGATACTACAAGCAGCCTGATTTTTTTATATATAAAAATAACAAAAGTGTGACTGTACGATTTGATATTACATCATCTTTTGCCGATCTGCAAGAAGTAAACGAATGTAAATGTGCAAAACACTAAAGCATATACTAGTATTATTTAATTTGATCATTATTATAGGTACGTTTGTCCTCCTTGGATTTTTTGGACTCTTTTTGGAGAAACAAATACCACCGGTATATTTCCATCATTTGTACATACTCGTGTACATCTACTCCAGTAGGTTGTGACATGCAAAGCTCAAACACAAATGTTATTGTTGATTTTTTGGAAGGCACGTATGTACGGCTATATGCAACCGCCGTCTCTTATCTATCCGTGTGTTTCATTGGCTGCATGCCTTAAGAAGGGGTGCATGATATAATTAGGGAACTACCATATTATAAGAAGGGGAAGGGACGGGCCTTAGGTGCTCTCACCTGCCAAGTTTGGCGGTGATATGGGCCAGCCCGGCGGAGCTGAAGGATTAGGCGCAGGACCTCGAGGTGCTCCAACCTGAAGGCGATGAGCTCCAGGCAGCGATTAGTGATGCTCATGCGTTTGAGCGTGATCTCTTTGAGGTTCCGCCAGCCGGTTTTGGCGGCATTGATCCATGGTACCGCGTCGGCGCCCCAGTTGGGCGGGAAGGCGCCAAAGTCCGCGAAGAGCGGCAGGCCCTTCACTGTTAGGAATTTGATATTAGGGAACTCTGTCACGACCTTCATAGGGTCTGAGGCGTAGCAGTTGTTTATGTTAAGGCTGGACCGGGTGCTGCGCTCGACCTGACACCAGCAGCGAGAGACGACTGCCGCCGCCCCGCGGTGCTTGTTGGAGAGGTGAGATAAGAGCTCCACCAATTGTTCCGCGGAGAGCTCCGGGGCGCTCGAGCTCGAGCGCGAGCTTGAGCTTGAGCTTGAGCTTGCCATGCCGGAGGGAGAGAAGGAGATGTATGGAAGGACGTACGAGGGCGGGAGAAGAAGGTGTGTGGGAGGACGAGGGAGCTTGAGTTGGGTGTGCGGGATCACCGGTCATCTGCCGGGCGCCCTTATATATATAGAACTCCTTGAGGAAGGACGGATGGACGGACACGGACGGAACGAAGAAGACGGACCGAAGAGCAAAATCGCCTCTTTTAATAAATAACTATTGTATAAATACAAATTGGTGAAGTGCCCCGAGAAGGGGGAGGGGGGCATATGTCCCCTATCCATGTTGATTTTTTGTTTTGCAAATCAATTTTATAGTTATTTATTTAAATGTGTAGATATATGGGCCTTTATTTAAGATGGACCTAGGCCGCCGCACTTTTTGCCATGGCCTAGGGCCGGCCCTGTCGAGCTCTAGAGTTCTTAAATGTCTGCAACGTAGAGAGCACATAGAAATGAGAACTTGAGCATTAGAATAATAACTATTCCAAGTTCCAACACGTGGTGAGTGGTGTGCTCAAATATGCAGTGAAAATGATGCGCATTGAAGATACTAACCGATTCTGCGATGAGCGGTGCTACACATACGACACACTCTGGACGATTTCCAGACGATACACGGCATCCAGCCATCCATGCATAGTCGAAAAGTGAACATCACCGTTGAATCCTCCCGTCGTCCACAGTTCGGCTGGTATTTGTCGTCCGTAGAGTAATTTCGTTCTGCGATAGTACAAGCAGCCTGATTTTTTTTAATATAAAAATAACGAAAGTGGGACTGTACGATTTGATATTACATCATCTTTTGCCGATCTGCAAGAAGTAAACGAATGTAAATGTGCAAAACACTAAAGCATATACTAGTATTATTTAATTTGATCATTATTATAGGTACGTTTGTCCTCCTTGGATTTTTTTGAACTCTTTTTGGAGAAAGAAATACCGCCGGTATATTTCCATCATTTGTACATACTCGTGTACATCTACTCCAGTAGGTTGTGACATGCAAAGCTCAAACACAAATGTTATTGTTGATTTTTTGGAAGGCACGTATGTACGGCTATATGCAACCGCCGTCTCTTATCTATCCGTGTGTTTCATTGGCTGCATGCCTTAAGAAGGGGTGCATGATATAATTAGGGAACTACCATATTATAAGAAGGGGAAGGGACGGGCCTTGGGTGCTCTCACCTGCCAAGTTTGGCGGTGATATGGGCCAGCCCGGCGGAGCTAAAGGATTAGGAGCAGGACCTGGAGGTGCTCCAACCTGAAGGCGATGAGCTCCAGGCAGCGATTAGTGACGCTCATGCGTTTGAGCGTGATCTCTTTGAGGTTCCGCCAGCCGGTTTTGGCGGCGTTGATCCATGGTACCGCGTCGGCTCCCCAGTTGGGCGGGAAGGCGCCAAAGTCCACGAAGAGCGGCAGACCCTTCACTGTTAGGAATTTGATATTAGGGAACTCTGTCACGACCTTCATAGGGTCTGAGGCGTAGCAGTTGTTGTTGGGGAACGTTGCAGAAAATTAAAATTTTTCCTACGGTTTCACCAAGATCCATCTATGAGTTCATCTAAGCAACGAGTAACGGGAGAGAGTTTGCATCTACATACCACTTGTAGATCGCGTGCGGAAGCTTGCTTGGTGATGATGGAGTCGTACTCGAACGTGATTCAGATCACCGATGCCAAGTGCTGAACGGACAGCACCTCCGCGTTCAACACACGTGCGGAGACGAGCGACGTCTCCTCCTTCTTGATCCAGCAAGGGGAAGGAGAGGTTGAGGAAGACGGCACCACCGGCAAGACGACGGCGTGGTGATGGTGGTGATGCAAGATTCGGCGAGGCTTCACGAGCTCTCACGGAGGAGGAGATGTGTTGGGAGGGAGGGCTGCGCCTTGGGAGATGTGTACAGCAGCCCCCTCCCCCCCTTATATAGGCCCCAGGTGGCGGCCCCTAGAGATCCAATCTCAAGGGGGCGGCCAAGGGGTGGAGTGCCCCCAAGCCGGTGGGCGCCCCCCCCCTAGGGTTTCAACCCTAGGCGCGGGGTGGGCCTAGGGGCGCACCAGCCCCTGTGGGCTGGTTCCTTCCCCTATGGCCCATGGGGCCCTCCGGGATGGGTGGCCCCACCGGTGGACCCAGGACCCTTCCGGTGGTCCCAGTGCTTTTGCCAGTAACCCCAAACTTTCCCGATGGCGAAACACCACTTCCTATATATTATTCTTTACCTCCGGACCCTTCCGAACTCCTCGTGACGTCCGGGATCTCATCCGGACTCAACAACATTCGTATTCACATACTAGTCTTCCTACTAACCCTAGCGTCCACCGAACCTTAAGTGTGTAGACCCTACGGGTTCGGAGACACGCAGACATGACCGAGACGACTCTCGGGCAATAACCAACAGCGGATCTGGATACCCATGTTGGCTCCCACATGCTCCTCGATGATTTCATCGGTTGAACCACGATGTCGAGGATTCTATCAAACCTCATATGCAATTCCCTTTGTCAATCGGTATGCGTTACTTGCCCGAGACTCGATCGTCGGTATCCCAATACCTCGTTCAGTCTCGTTATCGCAAGTCACTTTACTCGCATCAGTAATGCATGATCCCGTACAACACCTTGGTCACATTGAGCTCATTATGATGATGCATTACCGAGTGGGCCCAGAGATACCTCTCCGTCATACGGAGTGACAAATCCCGCCTCGATCCATGTCAACCCAACAGATACTTTCGGAGACACCATAATGCACCTTTATAGTCACCCGATTCGTTGTGACGTTTGATACACCCAAGGCACTCCTACGGCAACCGGAGTTACACGATCTCATGGTCGAAGGAATAGATACTTGACATTGGCAAAGCTTCTAGCAAACGAACTATACGATCTTTTATGCTAAGCTTGTGATTGGGTCTTGTCCATCACATCATTCTCCTAATGATGTGATCCCGTTATCAACGACATCCAATGTCCATAGTCAGGAAACCATGACCATCCATTGATCACAACGGGCTAGTCAACTAGAGGCTCACTAGGGACATATTGGGGTCTAAGTGTTCACACGTGTATTATGATTTCCGGATAACACGCTTATAGCATGAACAAAAGACAATTATCATGAACATTGAAATATAATAATACTTTTATTATTGCCTCTAGGGCATATTTCCAACAGTCTCCCACTTGCACTAGAGTCACTAATCTAGTTACATTGTGATGAATCGAACACCCATAGAGTTCTGGTGTTGATCATGTTTTGCACGCGAGAGAGGTTTAGTCAACGGATCTGCGACATTCAGATCCGTGTGCACTTTGCAAATCTCTATGTCTCCATCTTGAACATTTTCACGGATGGAGTTGAAACGACGCTTGATGTGCTGGTCTTCTTGTGAAACCTGGCTCCTTTGCAAGGGCAATAGCTCCAGTGTTGTCACGAAGAGTTTGATCGGCCCGACGCATTGGGTATGACTCCTAGGTCGGTGATGAACTCCTTCACCCAAATTGCTTCATGCGCTGCCTCCGAGGCTGCCATGTACTCCGCTTCACACGTAGATCCCGCCACGACGCTTCGCTTGCAAACGCACTAGCCATCGCTCCACCATTCAACATATACACGTATCCGGTTTGTGACTTAGAGTCATCCAGATCCGAGTCGAAGCTAAGCGTCGACGTAGCCTTTCTGACGAGCTCTTCGTCTCCTCCATAAACGAGAAACATGTCCTTTGTCCTTTTCGGTACTTCAGATATTCTTGACCGCTGTCCAGTGTTCCTTGCCGGGATTACTTTGGTATCTTGCAACCAAACTTACGGCAAGGTTTACATCGGTCAGTACACAGATGGCATACATAATAGATCCTATGGCTGAAGCATAGGGATGACACTCATCTCTTCTCTATCTTTTGCCGTGGTCGGTGATCGAGCTGAGCTCGGTTTCACACCTTGTAACATAGGCAAGAACCCTTCTTGGACTGATCCATTTTGAACCTCTTCAAAATTTTATCAAGGTATGTGCTTTGTGAAAGACCTATGAGGCGCCTCGATCTATCCCTATAGATCTTGATGCCTAATATATAAGCAGCTTCTCCAAGGTCCTTCATTGAAAAACACTTGTTCAAGTAGGCCTTAATGCTGTCCAGAAGTTTTGTATCATTTCCCATCAAGAGTATGTCATCTACATATAATAGGAGAAATGCTACAGAGCTCCCACTCACTTTCTTGTAAACGCAGCTTCTCCATAAGTCTGCGTAAACCCAAACGCTTTGATCATCTCATTAAAGCGAATGTTCCAACTCCGAGATGCTTGCACCAGTCCATAAATGGATCGCTGGAGCTTGCATACTTTGTTAGCGTTCTGAGGATCGACAAAACCTTCCGGCTGCATCATATACAGCTCTTCCTTAAGATGTCCGTTAAGGAATGCCGTTTTGACGTCCATCGCCCATATCTCATAATCATAGTATGCGGCAATTGCTAACATGATTCGGACGGACTTAAGCTTCGCTACGGGAGAGAATGTCTCGTCGTAGTCAATCCCTTGAACTTGTCGATAACCCTTAGCGACAAGTCGAGCTTTATAAATGGTGACATTTCCATCCGCGTCCGTCTTCTTCTTAAAAATCCATTTTCTATCGCTCGCCGATCATCGGGCAAGTCTGTCAAAGTCCATACTTTGTTTTCATACATGGATTCTATCTCGGATTTCATGGCCTCAAGCCATTTGTTGGAATCCGGGTCCGCCATCGCTTCTTCATAGTTCAAGGTTCATTGTTGTCTAGCAACATGATTTCCATGACAGGTTGCCGTACCACTCAGTGCGGAACGTGTCCTTGTGGACCTTCAAGTTCAAGAGTAACTTGATCCGAAGTATCTTGATCATCATCAATGATTTCCTCTTGATGGGTGTGGGCATTACAGAACGGTTTCTGCGCACCACCACTTTCCCGCTCGAGAGGTAGTACTTCATCGAGTTCTACTTTCCTCCCACTTACTTCTTTCGAGAGAAACTCTTTCTCTAGAAAGCATCCGTTCTTAACAACAAAGACTTTGCCTTCGGATCTTAAGTAGAAGGTATACCCGACAGCTTCCTTAGGGTATCCTATGAATACGCATTTTTCGACTTGGGTTCGAGCTTTTCAGTTGAAGTTTCTTGACATAAGCATCGCATCCCCAAACTTTCGAAACGATAGCTTAG
Organism: Aegilops speltoides; assembly: GCA_021437245.1. Taxonomy (NCBI): domain Eukaryota; kingdom Viridiplantae; phylum Streptophyta; class Magnoliopsida; order Poales; family Poaceae; genus Aegilops; species Aegilops speltoides. The sequence goes on along the minus strand of CM038145.1, from coordinate 524,174,787 downwards.
GTTTCTTCCCAAACCATAATTCATACGGTGTCGTCTCAACGGATTTAGACGGAGCCCTATTTAAAGTGAATGTAGCTGTCTCTAGAGCGTATCCCCAAAATGACAAGTGGTAAATCGGTAAGAGACATCATAGACCGCACCATATCCAATAGAGTGCGATTCGACGTTCGGACACACCGTTTATTTGAGGTGTTCCAGCGGCGTGAGTTGTGAAACGATTCCACATTTTCTTAAGTGTGTGCCAAATTCGTGACTTAAATATTCTCCTCCACGATCGATCGTAGGAACTTTATCTTTCGGTCACGTTGATTCTCCACCTCACTCTGAAATTCCTTGAACTTTTCAAAGGTCTCAGACTTGTGTTTCATTAAGTAGACATACCCATATCTACTCAAGTCGCCGGAGAGTGAGAACATAACGATATCCTCCGCGAGCCTCAACGCTCATTGGACCGCATACATCGGTATGTATGATTTCCAACAAGTTGGTTGCTCGCTCCATTGTTCCGGAGAACGGAGTCTTGGTCATTTTGCCTAAGAGGCATGGTTCGCATGTGTCAAACGATTCATAATCAAGAGACTCTAAAAGTCCATCAGCATGGAGTTTCTTCATGCGCTTGACACCAATGTGACCAAGGCGGCGATGCCACAAGTATGTGGGACTATCGTTATCAACTTTACATCTTTTGGCATCCACACTATGAACATGTGTAATATTACGCCGAGATTCATTAAGAATAAACCATTGACCATCGGAGCATGACCATAAAACATATCTCTCATATAAATCGAACAACCATTATTCTCGGACTTAAATGAGTAGCCATCTCGTATCAAACGAGATCCGGATACAATGTTCATGCTCAAACTTGGCACTAAATAACAATTATTGAGGTTTAAAACTAATCCCGTAGGTAAATGTAGAGGCAGCGTGCGACGGCGATCACATCGACTCGAACCATTCCCGACGCCAAGATCGTCACCTCGTCCTTCGCCAGGTCTCCGTTTATTCCGCAGCTCTGCTGTGAGTTACAAATATGAGCAACGGCACCGTATCAAATACCGGGAGTTACTACGAGTCTTGGTAAGGTACACATCAATTACATGTATATCAAATATACCTTTGGTGTTGCGGCCTTCTTATCCGCTAAGTATTTGGGGCAGTTCCGCTTCGAAGACCCTTCCCTTGCAATAAAAGCACTCGGTCTCGTGCTTGGGTCCATTCTTTGACTTCTTCCCGACAGCAGACTTACGGGCGCGGCAACATCCTTGCCGTCCTTCTTGAAGTTCTTCTTACCCTTGCCTTTCTTGAACTTAGTGGTCTTATTGACCATCAACACTTGATGTTCCTTTTGATTTCAGCCTCTGCGACCTCAAAGATCGAGAACACTTCAGAATGGTCTTTACCATCCCCGCATGTTGTAGTTCATCACGAAGCTCTTGTAGCTTGGTGGGAGCGATCGGAGGATTCTGTCAATGACCGCCTCATCTGGGAGGTTTATGTTCACTGGGTCATACGGTTGTGCAACCTGACATCTTCGAGGATGTGCTCACCGATGAACTGTTTTCCTCCATCTTACAATCTGTAGAACTTGTCGAGACATCATATCTCTCGACCGGGCATGAGCTTGGAAAACTAGTTTCAGCTCTTGAACATCTCATATGCTCCGTGATGCTCAAAACGCTTTTGGAGCCCGGTTCTAAGCTGTAGAGCATGCCGCACCGAACGAGGGAGTAATCATCGAACGAGTCTGCCAGACGCTCAAATCGTCTTGCAGTCTTTGGGAGAACAGTGGGTCACCTAACGGTGCTTCTAGGACATCTTGTTTCTTGGCAGCTATGAGGATGATCCTCGTGTTCGGACCCGATCCGTATAGTTACCGCCATCATCTTTCAGCTTGGTTTTCTAGGAACGTTGAAGTTCATGTTGACATTAGCGTTGGCCATTGATCTACAAGACATATTTGCAAAGGTTTTAGACTAAGTTCATGATAATAAAGTTCTTAATCAAAATTACGAACTCCCACTTAGATTAGACATCCCTCCAGTCATCTAAGTGTTACACGATCCGAGTCGACTAGCCCGTGTCCGATCATCACGTGAGACGGACTAGTCATCATCGGTGAACATCTTCATGTTGATCGTATCTTTCATACGACTCGTGCTCGACCTTTCGGTCTCCGTGTTCCGAGGCCATGTCTGCACATGCTAGGCTCGTCAAGTTAACCCTAAGTGTTTTCGCTGTGTAAATCTGTCTTACACCCGTTGTATGTGAACGTAAGGATCCATCACACCGATCATCACGTGGTGCTTAGAAACGATTTAACTGTAGCAACGGTGCACGTTAGGGAGAACACTTCTTGAAATTTTTATAAGGGATCATCTTATTTACTACCGTCGTCCTAAGTAAACAAGATGTAAAAACATAATAAACATCACATGCAATTATATATAGTTGTGACATGATATGGCCAATATCATCAAGCTCCATTGATCTCCATCTTCGGGGCTCCATGATCACCTTGTCACCGGCTTGACACCATGATCTCCATCATCATGATCTCCATCATCGTGTCTTCATGAAGTTGTCAGGCTAACGACTACTTCTACTTCTATGACTAACGCGTTTAGTAATGAAGTAAAGTAGTTTACATGGCGTTCTTCAATGACACGCAGGTCATACAAAAAATAAAGACAACTCCTATGGCTCCTGCCGGTTGTCATACTCATCGACATGCAAGTCGTGAATCCTATTACAAGAACATGATCTCATACATCACAATTCAACATTCATCACAACTTCTGGCCATATCACATCACATGATCAATCGCTGCAAAAACAAGTTAGACGTCCTCTAGTTGTTGTTGCATCTTTTACGTGGCTGCGATTGGGTTCTAGCAAGAACGTTTTCTTACCTACGAATCACCACAACGTGATTTTGTCAACTTCTATTTACCCTTCATAAGGGCCCTGTTCATCGAATCCGCTGCAACTAAAGTGGGAGAGACAGACACCCGCCAGCCACCTTATGCAACTAGTGCATGTCAGTCGGTGGAACCGGTCTCACGTAAGCGTACGTGTAAGGTTGGTCCGGGCCGCTTCATCCCACAATACCGTTGAGCAAGAAAAGACTAGTAGGGGCAAGTAAGATGACAAGATCAACGCCCACAACAAATTTGTGTTCTACTCGTGCAATAGAGAACTACGCATAGACCTAGCTCATGATGCCACTGTTGGGGAACGTTGCAGAAAATTAAAATTTTTCCTACGGTTTCACCAAGATCCATCTATGAGTTCATCTAAGCAACGAGTAACGGGAGAGAGTTTGCATCTACATACCACTTGTAGATCGCGTGCGGAAGCTTGCTTGGTGATGATGGAGTCGTACTCGAACGTGATTCAGATCACCGATGCCAAGTGCTGAACGGACAGCACCTCCGCGTTCAACACACGTACGGGACGAGCGACGTCTCCTCCTTCTTGATCCAGCAAGGGGGAAGGAGAGGTTGAGGAAGACGGCACCACCGGCAAGACGACGGCGTGGTGATGGTGGTGATGCAAGATCTCGGCTGGCCTTCGCGAGCTCTACGGAGGAGGAGATGTGTTGGGAGGGAGGGCTGCGCCTGGGAGATGTGTACAGCAGCCCCCTCCCCCCTTTATATAGGCCCCAGGTGGCGGCCCCTAGAGATCCAATCTCAAGGGGCGGCGGCAAGGGGTGGAGTGCCCCCAAGCCGGTGGGCGCCCCACCCCTAGGGTTTCAACCCTAGGCGCAGGGGGTGGGCCTAGGGGGGCGCACCAGCCCCCTGTGGGCTGGTTCCCTTCCCCCTATGGCCCATGGGGCCCTCCGGGATGGGTGGCCCCACCCGGTGGACCCAGGACCCTTCCGGTGGTCCCAGATTTTGCCAGAACCCCGAAACTTTCCCGATGGCGAAACACCACTTCCTATATATTATTCTTTACCTCCGGACCCTTCCGAACTCCTCGTGACGTCCGGGATCTCATCCGGACTCGAACAACATTCGGTATTCACATACTAGTCTTCCTACTAACCCTAGCGTCACCGAACCTTAAGTGTGTAGACCCTACGGGTTCGGGAGACACGCAGACATGACCGAGACGACTCTCGGGCAATAACCAACAGCGGGATCTGGATACCCATGTTGGCTCCCACATGCTCCTCGATGATTTCATCGGTTGAACCACGATGTCGAGGATTCTATCAAACCCTGTATGCAATTCCCTTTGTCAATCGGTACGTTACTTGCCCGAGACTCGATCGTCGGTATCCCAATACCTCGTTCAGTCTCGTTGCATCGCAAGTCACTTTACTCGCATCCGTAATGCATGATCCCGTGGCCAACACCTTGGTCACATTGAGCTCATTATGATGATGCATTACCGAGTGGGCCCAGAGATACCTCTCCGTCATACGGAGTGACAAATCCCAGTCTCGATCCATGTCAACCCAACAGATACTTTCGGAGACACCTGTAATGCACCTTTATAGTCACCCGATTCGTTGTGACGTTTGATACACCCAAGGCACTCCTACGGCAACCGGGAGTTACACGATCTCATGGTCGAAGGAATAGATACTTGACATTGGCAAAGCTTCTAGCAAACGAACTATACGATCTTTTATGCTAAGCTTGTGATTGGGTCTTGTCCATCACATCATTCTCCTAATGATGTGATCCCGTTATCAACGACATCCAATGTCCATAGTCAGGAAACCATGACCATCCATTGATCACAACGGGCTAGTCAACTAGAGGCTCACTAGGGACATATTGGGGTCTAAGTGTTCACACGTGTATTATGATTTCCGGATAACACAGTTATAGCATGAACAAAAGACAATTATCATGAACATTGAAATATAATAATACTTTTATTATTGCCTCTAGGGCATATTTCCAACAGTTGTTTATGTTAAGGCTGGACCGGGTGCTGCGCTCGACCTGGCACCAGCAGCGAGAGACGACTGCCGCCGCCCCGCGGTGCTTGTTGGTGAGGTGAGATAAGAGCTCCACCAATTGTTCCGCGGAGAGCTCCGGGGCGCTCGAGCTCGAGCGCGAGCTTGAGCTTGCCATGCCGGAGGGAGAGAAGGAGATGTATGGAAGGATGTACGAGGGCGGGAGAAGAAGGTGTGTGGGAGGACGAGGGAGCTTGAGTTGGGTGTGAGGGATCACCGGTCATCTGCCGGGCGCCCTTATATATATATAGAACTCCTTGAGGAAGGACGGATGGACGGACACGGACGGACCGAAGAAGACGGACCGAAGAGCAAAATCGCCTCTTTTAATAAATAACCATTGTATAAATACAAATTGGTGAAGTGCGCCGAGAAGGGGGAGGGGGGCATATGTCCCCTATCCATGTTGATTTTTGGTTTTGCAAATCAATTTTATAGTTATTTATTTAAATGTGTAGATATATGGGCCCTTATTTAAGATGGGCCCTAGGCCGCCGCACTTTTTGCCATGGCCTAGGGCCGGCCCTGTCGAGCTCTAGAGTTCTTAAATGTCTGCAACGTAGAGAGCACATAGAAATGAGAACTTGAGCATTAGAATAATAACTATTCCAAGTTCCAACACGTGGTGAGTGGTGTGCTCAAATATGCAGTGAAAATGATGTGCATTGAAGATACTAACCGATTCTGCGATGAGCGGTGCTACACAGACGACACACTCTGGACGATTTCCAGACGATACAGGGCATCCAGCCTTCCATGCATAGTCGAAAAGTGAACATCACCGTTGAATCCTCCCGTCGTCCACAGTTCGGCTGGTATTTATCGTCCGTAGAGTAATTTCGTTCTGCGATACTACAAACAGCCTGATTTTTTTATATATAAAAATAACGAAAGTGGGACTGTACGATCTGATATTACATCATCTTTTGCCGATCTGCAAGAAGTAAATGAATGTAAATGTGCAAAACACTAAAGCATATACTAGTATTATTTAATTTGATCATTATTATAGGTATGTTTGTCCTCCTTGGATTTTTTTGAACTCTTTTTGGAGAAACAAATACCGTCGGTATATTTCCATCATTTGTACATACTCGTGTACATCTACTCCAGTAGGTTGTGACATGCAAAGCTCAAACACAAATGTTATTGTTGATTTTTTGGAAGGCACGTATGTACGGCTATATGCAACCGCCGTCTCTTATCTACCCGTGTGTTTCATTGGCTGCATGCCTTAAGAAGGGGTGCATGATATAATTAGGGAACTACCATATTATAAGAAGGGGAAGGGACGGGCCTTGGGTGCTCTCACCTGCCAAGTTTGGCGGCGATATGGGCCAGCCCGGCGGAGCTGAAGGATTAGGCGCAGGACCTCGAGGTGCTCCAACCTGAAGGCGATGAGCTCCAGGCAGCGATTAGTGACGCTCATGCGTTTGAGCGTGATCTCTTTGAGGTTCCGCCAGCCGGTTTTGGCGGCGTTGATCCATGGTACCGCGTCGGCGCCCCAGTTGGGCGGGAAGGCGCCAAAGTCCGCGAAGAGCGGCAGGCCCTTCACTGTTAGGAATTTGATATTAGGGAACTCTGTCACGACCTTCATAGGGTCTGAGGCGTAGCAGTTGTTTATGTTAAGGCTGGACCGGGTGCTGCGCTCGACCTGGCACCAGCAGCGAGAGACGACTGCCGCCGCCCCGCGGTGCTTGTTGGTTAGGTGAGATAAGAGCTCCACCAATTGTTCCGAGGAGAGCTCCGGGGCGCTCGAGCTCGAGCGCGAGCTTGAGCTTGAGCTTGAGCTTGCCATGCCGGAGGGAGAGAAGGAGATGTATGGAAGGACGTACGAGGGCGGGAGAAGAAGGTGTGTGGGAGGACGAGGGAGCTTGAGTTGGGTGTGCGGGATCACCGGTCATCTGCCGGGCGCCCTTATATATATACAACTCCTCGAGGAAGGACGGGTGGACGGAGACGGACGGACCGAAGAAGACGGACCGAAGTGCAAAATCGCCTCTTTTAATAAATAACTGTTGAATAAATACAAATTGTTGAAGTGCGCCGAGAAGGGGGAGGGGGCATATGTCCCCTATCCATGTTGATTTTTTGTTTTGCAAATCAATTTTATAGTAATTTATTTAAATGTGTAGATATATGGGCCCTTATTTAAGATGGGCCCTAGGTCGCCGCACTTTTTGCCATGGCCTAGGTCCGGCCTGTCGAGCTCTAGAGTTCTTAAATGTCTGCAACATGGAAAGCACATAGAAATGAGAACTTGAGCATAAGAATAATAACTATTCCAAGTTCCAACACGTGGTGAGTGGTGTGCTCAAATATGCAGTGAAAATGATCATGGGCAGGAAGGCGCCAAAGTCCACGAAGCGCGGCATGCCCTTCACCGTTAGGAATTTGATATTGGGGAACTCTGTCACAGCCTTCATAGGGTCTGAGGCGTAGCAGTTGTTTATGTTAAGGCTGGACCGGGTGCTGCGCTCGACCTGGCACCAGCCGCGAGAGATGACTGCCGCCGCCCTGCAGTGCTTGTTTGTGAGGTGAGAGAAGGACTCCGCCAATTGGTCCGTGGAGAGCTCCGGGGCGCTCAAGCTCGAGCGCGAGCTTGAGCTTGAGCTTGAGCTTGCCATGCCGGAGGGAGAGATGGAGATGTATGGAAGGACGTACGAGGGCGGGAGAAGAAGGTGTGTGGGAGGACGAGGGGGCTTGAGTTGGGTGTGCGGGATCACTAGTTATCTGCCGGGCGCCCTTATATATATACAACTCCTGGAGGAAGGACAGATGGACGGACACGGACGGACCGAAGAAGACGGAAGCATCTCTGGAGAATCATCTTGCCTATGTGCTTGTCGGCAATGATAACGATGGTATGGACGCAGGCCCGGTCCTGATGGGGGGGCAGGGGGCGGCCGCCCTGGGCCCCCGGAGCGCCGGGGCCCCCACCCAGGACGTACTATGTAGGCCACTGCTAGGTTTTGAAGGACTGAAAAAACATGCTAAGTTGGCCCAAGTTACTACGTGGCTGGCTGCTAATTAGGGGAGCTCCTACTCAGCGCTGCAGGCGCCTGTTAACCAGCTGGCGCCTGCAGCATCGCTGGCATGGGCCGGCTCAACACGCGCTTGCACTGGCTCGCTGTTGAAATGAAAAAACAATAAAAACTGAGGATTTGAACTCAGGATCACGTTCTAGTGAGTGCACATCACTAACCACTTGACCACACAAACTTTGTTATCTGCTACAAGAAAGCAATCCTAGTTAACCGTTTCGTGCAGTTAAACATTAATATATAGTCAATACAAATTATCTCAAAATATAAAACGTAAATTCGAAAAAAAGTTCATCAAATTTAAGAAAAGTTCAAAAAAATGAAAAAGGTTCATCGATTTTAAAAAAAAGTTCATTCAATTCGAAAAAAGTTCACCGAACTCAAAGAAAGTTCATCGGATCCGGAAAAAGTTCATCAAATTCAAAAAAAGTTCATCAGATTCGGAAAAAGTTCATTGGTTTTGAAAAAAGTTCATTGAATTTGAAAAAGTTCATCCAATTTGAAAAAAAGTTCATCAAATTCATGAACTCTTTTCAAATCGATGAACTTTTTTCAGTTTTTTATTGAAAAAAATTTTCATCAGATTTGAAAATAGTTCATGGGATTCGAGAAAAAGTTCATCAGATATGAAAAAAGTTCATCATAATTGGAAAAGGTTCATTGAATCTGAGAAAAGTTCATCGAATTTGAGAAAAGTTCATCACAATTAGAAAAAGTTCATCGAATCCGAAAAAAAGTCCATCGATTTTGAAAAAAGTTCATCGATTTTGAAAAACATTTGGCGGATTTGAAAAGCAGTTCACTGATTTGAAAACAGTTCATCAGAAAAATGAAAAAAAAGTTAATGGATTTAAAAAACTACACAAATATTTGAAAAATAGTTCATCTAATTTCAAAATAAGTTCATTGATTTGACGAAAAAGTTCATGTATGTGCCAGATAATTTATTGTCTCGGGAAGAAGAAAAATAGAAAACAAAAAGGAAAAAGCAAAACGAAATAAAATGAAAAAAACAAGAAGAAACGGAACGGAAAGAATTAGGAAAAAAAAGGTTCTATTTAACCCCTTTGAGTGATTGGCGGGGTGGTTGCACTAGCATGTGCTAAAGAGGGAGGTTGCTTGTTCGAATCTCCGCGAGCGCACTCGTTTTTTTATGATTAAAAACACAGAAGAAAAACTCCTATATGGGCTGGCCCAGCGCGGGGCGCTGCAGGCGCCCGTTTGCAATATACACATTAACGGGCGCCGCAGGATATGCCGCTAATTAGGTACGACCGTGGATCTTGGATCGAGTCAACCATCTCGGAGAGGCGCACCAGTTAACGCACGCACAGATTTCTCAAAAAAAAAAAAAACAGTTAACGCACTCACGGAGTCGGCGGCTAGCGCCAGATGGATTTTCGCCTCTTCGCCTGGCGAGTGTCGGAACCAATTGAACAACGGCGGACAAGCGATGGCCACCGAGCATACGCCATGCTGTCACTACTACTTCAGCCGGCCACTCCCCATCAACGAGACGAGAAGCTGATTCCAGACAAGGTAAATCAATATTCGATCTTCATTATTGTCATGGGCATTGTCAACTGATTGATCGTCCGTGGTTGCCGTAGGTATTATCGAGTTCATAAAAAGCATTGCGCTAAATTTTAAATACTAAGGCTATGTCTGATATAGAGACCTTGATGTGATGCTTAGGGAAAACATATATATACAAATAATAATAATTACATGGCATTTGTCTAGGAGTCACTACGTCCGGTGCTAATTGCACTGTATATATAGACGCTTTCCCATTAAATTGATTGGATTGTGTATGTTCTTAGCAATATTCTATGGAACACACAGATGCAAAGCCGTAATCCAGGAAAAGAAACTAGTCCATGATTATGATTAATCTATTTTCCTCTAAATACACTGGATTTGATAGTACTTTCAATTTCGCCTACTAGTGTGTAAAAAAATGCATCAAGTGTTGGGCGCAAGATTGAATTTTGGGATCGAACAAGAAGCAGGAAAGATGGCTAGGAAATTCGGTCCGAAGGCAATCCTCTAAGGGGCCCCCAGCTCTAATCTCGCCCCGGGCCCCTAAAATCCTAGGACCGGCCCTGTATGGACGTGTGGTGCACGATCGATGCTCCAGAAGCCACCGCACCCGTTCACAGGCTACACAGCTCCCGCCCCACTCTGGCATGGCATAGGTAGTGGGCTAGTGGCTGGTGCCGTGGAGGTCGACGCGGCTATGATGCTTGGCGATGCCGGCCGTGCAGGGCCTCGTCGATATTGTGTTTCCTTAGGCCTCCTACTAGAGACAAATAAGTCTTGAGAAACACGCGGTCTCCAAGGAAAGAAACGGCGGTTGTAGGCATGGGACGACCTCCCGTGCGCCTAGGAATCTCTTTTCTCCGACCAATTATTAGTGAAATAAGTCTCCAGAAACAAGAGAAATATGTTTTTTTAAATGGGTGATATCAGTTTTTTCAAATGAGTAAAATCGGTGTTTTCAAATGATGACTGAAATAAATCTTTGAAATATGTTTTTTGATTTGACTAAAATCAGTTGTTTGAAATGAGTGAAAAGATTTTTCCGAATTGTGTGAAATGAGCGAAATCGCCTCTTTTAAATAAGATACTTTTGTAGTTGTGTGGAATAAGTATTTTGAATTAAATGAAATCAATGATTTAGAAAAAATATTGAATTATGTTACTTGAAATGAGTGAAATATGTTGTTTTAAACAAGTGAAATCATTCTTTTTGAAAATGATTCAAATTATTTATTTGAATTGAGTGAAACAAGTCTTCTAAAATATGTGAAAGTGTTTCCAAATGAGTGAAATCAGCATTTTCAAATGAGTGAAATCAGTGTTTGGAATATATTCAGCGCCCAGTTTTATAGAAACGAGTGAAATCTGTTTTTCAGAAATGAGTGAAATATATTTCATGAATTTGAAAATCATTTAAAATATATTCAGATTTGAGCTTGTTTCAAAGATCTCGACATCAGAAATCCAAATATGTAAAAAGATCGAAAATTAGAAAAAATTTATAAGATACAAATGAATTAATATCTCAGAGGAAAAATAAAGTACTAGCTTTTTTCTATGGGTGGAGAGAGAATCATGTGTCCATGCAGTCAATCTCACGTTCTCTCTCAGGCCTAAAGCCGATATATCTGAGCACCATTCCTATGCGTATCTGACTGGATGTCCCGTGCACGGGAGATTTTCCTCTTTGTATGCTATCAGCTGCCCATTCGAGCTTAAGATAAGTAAGCATCTGCTAGTAGCTTTAGTTGTAGTGAAGAGACGGGAGGGCCAAAATCCAAAACCAAGGACGATGCATGTTTGGCAGTTATGCACCGGAAAACTATACACGTAAAGGTGAATTTGGATGCTGCTTTTAATCAGTTAGTGCAAGGATATGTTATACGCTCAGACCAAGGTGATTTCCTGGCAGGAAAAATTGAACACAACAGACACAGCTAGATTCGATCGAGGACGGGTTCGTGGTGAACGGTAGTTGCGTAAGAATCTGAGCAGTGGTTGGAGATGTGATTGCTGGCGATGGATTGATCCTTTATTCACAATAGAAAGATAGATCGATTCTCTATGGAGACACTACCGGAATAATGCAATATGCCAACGGCTTTTCCTAGCTAGCTTGATTGGATCTCTACAGTCCTCGTGACCATAACATTGGCTAGCTTTGCCTGCAGCAGTGCTAGCTGACCTGACTGTATGCAGAACTCGATTCTCATGCTCCTCCGGCAGCTGTTTAGATGCTGGCATCACACTTGTCTCAGTGTCGATCTCCTCCTGATTGCAGCACGCATCTATCTATCGTTGATGATATGTAAAGGCATCGAGATCATCTTGCTGGTGCACCCGTGCAGGAGCAAGAATTGATCCTCTTGCTGGTTCCGTCCGTCACGTTAGCGCTCATCTCGCTTTAATGCTTTCTATCTGTCGATCCCTTCCCAGCATACATGCACTCCTCTTCTACCCTTCCTACAGCTGCTTCGCCAAAGAAACTGCAGGTGATTCATCCTCGCCAAAGCATGCATGCATTCATACTGTTTTTTTGGTAAACAAGAGATGTATCATTTCACAGCAATTCTTTTCTCTCTTTTGTAAACAAACAGTCAGGTTGATCTTACAACCTGAACAAGTCAGTCAGCTGTCAATAGGAAATTTAAAAATTTAAATTATCAATTCAGAACGAACGATGCACCAGTTCAGTTCTACGGTTTTTCCAGCAGCTCAAACTCAATAGACGAGTCAAAGTGCATTGCTTTCACGCATACCTGCATACATTCGTAACACTCCCGCCCAATGGATTCATTCTCAGCAATAGTAAATAGCAAAATATGCCAGCAAGTGTCCAATATAAGCACTATTGGAATTTTCCTCTTTGCCGAGCGTTAGGCTCTTTGCCGAGTACATTACGTCGGACACTTGGCAATAATATCTTTGCCGAGTTCCTGCCAAAAAAGTACTCGGCAAAAAGGCAAAACTCAGCAAGCAGGTACTTTGCCGAGTGTCGTGGACAGCGCTCGGTAAAGCAACAAAACTCGATAAACATGGCTTTGCTACGTTGCATGGTTTTGGGTGTAGAGGTTGCATACGACCTTAGATGAAGATATTCCGAAAATCTATGTTGTTTATTTTGACGAGACGGATATTTTTTTTTGTTTAGAACGTTTTCATTTGAGGCCATATTAATTACACTTTTTGTCATGTAAAGTTTTGTCTCAAATGACCAACGTGATGACCATATTCCTTGCATAATGTGGTCAACTTGTTTATATAGGTGCATCTTGCCATTACAAACAATATTGCCAAATAGAGTTTCTAAACTTTTTTGTACAAAAAATAATTTCCTATTTTCTAAGTATCAAAAATAGTTTTTTTTGTGAAGCAAGTACAAAAACCTGGCTGCAAAATGGCACCACTCCAATTTTTTTTCATAAAGTAGACCATATTTGATGGATAATTCCCAAGTTTTATGGATTTTGTAGATCTCTAGCTACTTCTGCACATTTTAATGATTTTATGCTAATTTCCCAAAAGTAATTCAGATTTGGACTGCAAGTGTGTGATAGCTTTGTCCTAAAAATTAGCACAAAAACGTTTTTAGGTACACATGTAGTCATTTTATGGAAGAACCACTTGTAGTTTTGAAAGATTCAACTCCTTGTTATGAATAGTCATGACGGCCATTTTGACCCCGTTTTAGAAAAAAATGAAACAAAAGGAAAAAAGTTCAAAAAATGCAATCCTTCTGCATGGACTCCTTTTACGTGTGATTTTTGCAAGGAAAATACCAAACTTGCAATATGACAATTTTGGAGAAAAAATTCTTCACAGAACGAGCTATCAAGTATGAACATCCATGACTTTCATGCAAACGAGTAAGGTGATGGTCATATTCATTGTATAGTTTATGATAATATGGCAAAAGTGGTCGCGTATGTGCATCTCGCCATTACAAAAAATCTAGCCAAATAGAGTTCCCAACATTTCCTACAAAAAAAGTCATTTTCCATTTTCTAAGTGTAAAAATGGGTTTTTTTGTGAAGCAACTATAAAAAAGAGGGTGCAAAATGGCACCGCTCCAATTTTCACAGTAAGTAGACTTTTTTTATGGACAATTACCAAGTTTTATGGATTTTATAAATTTCTAGCTACTTTCGTGCATTTAAATGACCTTATGTTGATTTCCCAAAAGTTATTCAAATTTGAAAATGCAAGTGTTTGATAGCCTTGTCTTAAAAAATAGCAAAAACCCTTTTTAGGTACACAAGTATTCACTATATGGAAGAACGACTTATAGTTTTGAAAGATTCAACCCCTTGCTATGAATAGTCATGATGGCCATTTTGACCCCTTTTTGAAAGAAAAAAATGGAGGGAAGGGAACAAAAGTTTAAAAAAATCCTTTCTCATGGAGTCTTTTTATGTGTACTCTTTCCGAGGAAAAATACCAAACATGCAATATGACAATTTTTTAAAAAAACTTCTTCACAAAACGGGCTATCAAGTATGGACATTCCTGACTTTCAAGCAATGGACGTATTTATTACATAGTTATGATAGTGTGCTGAACTTGGTCACATAGGTGCATCTTGTCATTACAAACAATGCTGCCAAACTGAGTTCCAACTTTTTTATAATAAAAAGCATTTCCATTTTTAATGTAAAAAATGAGTATTTTTTGTGAAGCAAGTACAAAAACCAGTGTGAAAAATGGCACCACTCCTATTTCGCAAAAAGTAGACCATATTTGAAGGACAATTCCCAGGTTTTATGAATTTTTTAGATTTCTAATTACTTTCGGATATCTAAATGACCTTATCTTGGTTTCCTGAAAGTAATCCAAATTTGAACTACAAATGTGTGATAGCTTTATCTTACAAATTAGCAATAAACTTTTTTAGGTACAAGAGTAGTCACTATATGAAAGAACCACCAGTAGTTTTGAAAGATTTAACCCCTCACTACGAATAGCCATGCCGGCCATTTTGACCCTGTTTTGAAAAAAAAATGAAAGAAGAAAGAATAAAAGTTCAAACAATGCAATCCTTTCACATGGAGTCCTATTATGTATACTAGTCGTCAACCAGTGCTCCTGCACGAGCTAGAAATTATTAGAAGTTTACAATATTAAACATAGAAATTTTATATAAGTTTTATATTCTTTAAATCTTATAGAAAATAAATGTGCAAAATATTTTATTGACTATTCTCATAGCCTATAAGTATTAGATTCTCTACTTTACCGATGAGTAAATATATTGAAGGAAATATGACCTAGAGGCAATAATAAAGTTATTATTTATTTCCTTATATCATGATAAATGTTTATTATTCATGCTAGAATTGTATTAACCGCAAACATGATACATGTATGAATACATGGACAAACATAATGTCACTAGTATGCCTCTACTTGACTAGCTCAAAGATGATTATGTTTTCTAACCAGAGACATGAGTTGTTATTTGATTAACGAAATCACATCATTAGTAGAATGATGTGATTGACTTGACCCATTCCGTTAGCTTAGCACTTGATCGTTTAGTATGTTGCTATTGCTTTCTTCATGACTTATACATGTTCCTACAACTATAAGATTATGCAACTCCCGTTTACCGGAGGAACACTTTGTGTGCTACCAAACGTCACAACGTAACTGGGTGATTATAAAGGAGCTCTACAGGTGTCTCCAAAGGTACATGTTGAGTTGGCGTATTTCGAGATTAGGTTTTGTCACTCCGATTGTCGGAGAGGTATCTCTGGGCCCTCTCGGTAATGCACATCACTATAAGCCTTGCAAGCAATGTAGCTAATGAATTAGTTACGGAATGATGCATTACATAACGAGTAAAGAGACTTGCCGGTAACGAGATTGAACTAGGTATTGGGATACCGACGATCGAATCTCAGACAAGTAACATACCTACACCTAGATGTACGCAACGCACTCAAGCATCAAGGTTGATCTGTGATTTTTTTATTCATGAAAAAAGATGAGCAATGTTGATTTGTGCTTTTATTTTAGTCATGCTTGCATGGGTAACTTCATTGGGATATGTTTCCGGAAAAATTGTTTACTTTATTAGATGACTTTTGTTAGTATGCTTCCTTCCTATCTTACCACGTATGGACTCTTGATATGTGACCTTCCTTTAAACGTACCTACTGCTAAACATGAGAATTATATCTCGTTTAATCCTGGACGTAAATTTAAGATCTAGTGGTTAATTATAAGGAGTTGTTAAGGATTAACGTGGAGGCTCGTATGATGCCTCCAATTAGTAAATATAAGATATAAGATATAAGATTATTTTTTAAGAAAAGTAATAAACTTGAATTTGATGGACTAATTAATATGTAAAATACAAAAGAAAGATGGAAAGAAAACACACAAAGAATCACACTTTGCTTCCATCATATTGGCTAAACACTAGAGCACATGGATCGGTGAGGTGGCAGGCTGGTGGCCAAGCACACCCCACATCCACCGTATCTCTCTCTTGTCTCACTCTTATCTCTCTGGTCTCTCCCTCTCTCACAGTCACACTATAAAGGGACATACACTACACAGGAGCTCCAAGTTCTATCCAACACACACACGGTACGTGTAGCTAGATAGCTAGTGCAGCTCGCACAGGCCTTATCCAAGAGAAGAGAGCAAGCGAACCGATGGAGCGCCTGCCGGCGGAACTCGTCTCGGCGGCGTTCGCCGGCACCACACCACGTGACGCCGGCCGTGCCGCCATGGTCTCCAGAGGATTCCGTGCTGCAGCCGACTCCGACGCCGTTTGGGCCCGCTTCCTGCCGCCCCTCGAGCTGGTGACCCCCGAGCCGCAGTCAAAAAAGGACATGTTCTTACGCCTCTTGGACGGCCCCGTCCTCCTCCGAGACAGGCTCATGGTATGTACGTGCATGCCGATGGCGCCCAACTCCGAGACAGATTCATTGCTAACTGATTGCTTTGCTTTGGTGATGCGCAGACTATGTGGCTGGACAGGGAGACCTTCGCCAAATGCTACATGCTGTCGGCCAGGAAGCTCTCCATCGCGTCGGGCGACATGCCGCAGCACTGGAGCTGGATCCCTCTCGCCGACTCCATGTTCGCGCTCGCTCTTCACACCATCCTATACTGTTCCGTTATTTGATGCCCTTATTATTACAGCCAACTATATCTATATGTACGTACGGAGCTACGTCAAAAATAGTCTTGAAAAGCATGGCGCCTGGTTAAGAGTACCAAGTTATAGAATTTTGCTTTCTACAACTTTTGCCTCTGATTGGTTGTTACAGATGATAACCCTAGCTAGCTATGTGTCCCACAGGTTCTCTGAAGGGGCTCAACTAAACAGTGTGACATGGCTGGAAATCCGTGGAAGCATACACACCGACATGCTCACCCCAGACTCCAAGTACGGGGCTTACCTCGTGTTTAAGAGGGCCCAAAATTTCAGTGGGTTCAATTATCCAATCCAGAAGACCACGCTCTACTTTGGACAAATAATGGAATATAGCAGTCCGGTTCTCCTTGGTGAGAATTGGACGCCGCCGCCAGAACTGGGTGTAGCTCAGCCTCAGCGCAGAGCCGACGGTTGGATGGAGATATCGCTGGGTCACTTCCACACCAGCGGGAATCCATTCTATGCTGTCATGTCCTTCAGCCTGATGGATACGGAAGGAGAAGTGACACAGAAGCGTGGTCTGATCGTGCATGGCATTGAGATCAGACGTGAGATATCAGGATGAACGTGTGCTGCTTCAGACTTACGCATCTACTTCTATTTACCTTACTTTCAAAAGCAAGGGCATCGCTATTAGAACTCGATACCGTACTGTAAATTTCAACTTGAGTGGCATTGAAACAGTGTGTAGTTTTTAATTCGTATATTTTTTGGGAAAAAATCATGTTTTAATTATATACTTATTATGAACTTGTGGAAAATAAGTAAGATGCATCTTGTGGAAAACCTCCAACTTAGCCTTGTATGTATATGTGCTTCTATATACTGATATATGTGGTAGGATGGATATGAGATATGGTCATTATATTCTTATACTAGTTATTGTGATTTGATATGTGGTGCTTCCTGGAGTATATGTGTGTGTGTGTGTGTGTGTGTGTGTGTGTGTGTGTTAACTGCAGGGATTGTCCAGTAAGCAAACAAACAGACAAAAATACTGCTGAAAGGTAAGCTGAGAATTACACTAGGCAACTAGGTGTAAGCCCAGCGAGGCACTCGGTTTATATGCCACGTGGCATGATCTCGAATGGCACTACTAGTGCGGAAAAGTCAAGCGTTAAGGCTGGTCATAGTGGGAGTAATATAGGTAGTAACATAAATGCCACATAAGCAAAAATGATGATGTGGCAAGTAGTTAATAAGGAGAGAGGCAAATAGAGTAACCTAATATGTTACCATCATATATCGCTTTCCAATGCAAAATGAGTCTACAAGATAATAAATGAACACGTGTATGTTACTACACATATGACACTTCCCACTATAAGGTTAGTAACATAGAGTAGTAACGTATGCATGTTACTACTCTAAGTTACTCCCCACTATGACCAGCCTAATGCCAAGCACCCGGCTTACACGGGCAACTTGGCAGCTCCTGGTAGCTCATGATGGACACATAAGACGAGCTCTAGGTACTCGACGTATAATGTCCTGTCGGCAAATTGGAAGCCGAGAACTGCCCGGACGACACTCGCTTTCTTTGCAACTGTCGGCTATAAACAAGCATTTTTTGCATCATGAGATACAAACATAAATAAATAAATAAATAAGATACAAACACAATTACTACAGTAGCAATAATCATGTAGGCTCACTGAAACAAAATTATAACTATTGAGTTGTCTCCCAACAAACTCTTTCTTTATAGCCATTAAGATAGGGTTAAGATGTTAATGATGCTCATGAGAATTGAGAATTGAAGCACAAAAGAGAGCATCATAAAAACATGTGACAAGCACATTTAAGTCTAACTCTCTTCCTATGCATAGGCACCATATAAGTAAACACATTATATATTATACCAAGAAATACCTAGCATATGCAAGGAAGAAGAATGAGAAATTAATAATGTTAACATAAGAGAGGTTACTTAGTAACATGAAGATTTCTATAACCATATTTGTCTCTCTCAAAATAATACATGTAGGATCGTAATCAAATTCAATACATTGTGAAATCAAATCCATACTCTATCATATAAAACATCCTCTTCATGATCCACATGCATGCAAATGTCATAATCTTGTAAAATAGTGGGATTAACATCAACTAAAGTCACGACCTCTCCAAACACACTTTTATCAAAAATTTCATAAGACTGATCATTCTCCAAAGTAGTGTGATTCTTTTTACCTAAAGTTGACACTCTTCCAAACCCACTTTCAATAATGATGCAAATATTATTATAAGTAATAGATTCATCATGAGGCTCAAATAAATTTTCGGGATCACGAGAAGCATCATATTATCGCCCAATCATGATCATCATAATAAGTAGTAGGCATAACAAAATCATCATCAATAGTGCCTACTGGCATAGTGTCACAATAAAAAGTAATATTTTCATTAAGTGTATCATCATCACTTGAGTCAGAAAGATTATCATGTCTATCCCAATCATATTTTTCTTTCATAACTTCTTCATTAGTGGGGGACTAAAAATATCATGTTCATCAAACTCATCGTCCCCAAGCTTATAGTTTTGCGTATCGTTAGCACAATTGGTATTCATAGAATTCATACTAATATCACTGCGGTCATGCTTTTCATTCAATAAGTTTATCCCAATAGTCATTTCTTTTATAATCACTTCATTATTAGCTATTGATTTACAACATGAAGCAAGTTTGAAAATATTAGCAAGTGGATGAGGATCCATGTCCAATATATTTTAAATTTTAGTGTCTCTGACCATGCCTGGAAGGCTGTGTTTCTATAGGATCGATTCAAGGGTCTGATGGGCACACTTTTTGTGCGTTCTGCCTTTACTAAATTGGGAGGCGTTCGCCACGAGGACAGCTGGAACATCTAGATGGGGATTTCAAAGTGCTAGAGTTATTCACAGCATCAAGGAAACACATGGAAAGAAGGCATCAGGACCCGATGGTTTTACGGGAGCTTTTTTGAAGCGATTTTGGCTGACCATCAAAATGGATTTCCTAGTTGTTGTTAACTGTGTTCACAATCTCCTTGGAAAGAATTGGGTGCTGCTCAATAAAGCAAATGTGGTGCAAATATCTAAGAGAGACGGGGCGGATGATCCGGGTGATTTTCGGCTAGTGTGCCAAATGAACAGTGTCCTAAAACTGGTTATTAAGATTCTTGTGTCTCGGGTGGCTCCAGAAATCCACCGCTTGGTCACCCACAATCAGAGTGCGTTCATTCAAGGATGGTCCATTCAAGACAATTTTCTGTACGCCAAAACGTGACCAAAGCAACACCCTCTGCAAAATCACCTCTGGTTTTCTTAAAGCTGGATTCGGCCAAGGCCTTTAATACGGTCTCTTGGGGTACCTTCTTGAGGTCATGGATGCCATGTTGTTTGGGCAAAGATGGAGAGACATGATTTCTTTGATTTTGGTGCCTTCCTCTTCGAGAATTTTGGTGAATGGATCACCTGGAACAACGTTTGCTCACATGCGTGGACTAAGACAGGGGACCCCTTTTCCCTTCTATTGTTCATCATTACTATGGAACCTTTGCAGAGGCAACTTTTGTTGGCCACGGAGAGAAATATTCTGAAGCCGTTAGCAATGCGGGTTGCTAGATTCTGGGCAAGTTTGTATGACTATGATGCCCCACTCTTCATCAACCTGGCACAAGAGGTTACTGTTGTTCAGGTCATCCTACAATTGTTTGGGAATGCCTCTGGACTTAAAACAGACATGGCAAAATCTGTGGCATACCCTATTTCCTGCATGGGCATTGATTTGCAACCTTTGTTGGCTGATGTTGGGATTATGCAAGGCTCTCTTCCTTGCCAGTACTTGGGGCTGCCCCTTGGGGTGAGAAAACCAAGGAGAGTCGAGGTTCAACCTGTGATAGATATGATTGCGGGGAAATTATCTTTGAGGAAGAGCAGATTGGTGCACATCAACTCGGTGGTCAGGACAATGCAACTTATTTCTTGACAGCTTTTGCTCTGGACAAGTGGCTAATCAAAAAGGTGGACAAGTTGAGGAGAACTTTTCTCTAGGAGGCCGAGGATGGGAACATTTCAGGGAGAAGTCTTTGTAAACTGGAAGCAAGTGTGTTCTCCGAAAAAATATGGTGGTCTGGGGGCTAAAAAATATTGAGTGTTTCATTAGAGCGCTCTGGCTGAGATAGGAATGGTTTTGACGGGATGGTGAAGATAGGCGTTAGAAGGGCTCAATGACACCTTGCGACGAGACGGACAAGCAACTGTTTGCTAGCTGCACTTCGATTCAGCTGGGAAGCGGTAGTGTTGCTGTGTTCTGGAGAGATAGATGGCTCAATGGTGAGGCCCCTTTTATCATGGCTCCACAGATGTACAAAGTGGCCAAGTTCAAGAAGATTATGGTAACGGAAGCGATGCACGATGGAAGATGGATGCATGGTTTGCAAAGAATGACAACGGAGGTACAGCTGACTAAGTTTGTCCGGCTATGGGAGGAAATACATATGGTGATTCTTACGTAGAGTAAAGACTCAATCCAATGGAACCTAACTACTAATCGTGGCTAATCTATCACCTCTGCTTATGACGTCAAATTTGCGGCAAGAATTGACGGGTTGGGGCTGGCTAAGGTGTTGAGGGGCAAAGATGGAGGGGAAGGTGAAATTCTACTTATGGTTATTGCTACAAAACAGAAACTAGACCGCGTGGCGACCCCTCCTCCTTCTCGCGACCCCCGCTTCACCTCCCGTTGCGGCGGCGGGGAAACCCTAGCCACGCCGCCTCGGCCCCCTCCCCACTTCGTCCCACCTCCTCGCCGCCGCCTGAGGCAGCCGCCGGGCAAGCCCGAGGTGCCAAGGATGGTGGCGGCGGGGTCTCGGCTGCCCTGCCTCTGCGTGGGGAGTCCTGAATCTGGAGCGGCGACTCCTTTGGCAAGGAACGGCAGGCTCCGGCGAGTAGCCGTGTGGGCAGTGGATCTGCCGTCCTGGCCGCGCGGGCGGCGGGATCTCGGTGGTCGTTGGCGGCTGGCGACGGCTTCTGCGGTGGTTGGTGCGCGCGATCTGGCGCCCCCCCTCCTCCCCTGTTCGGTGTGCGGGCCAGCCTGGTCGGGCCGCGCTTCCCTTGGTCGCCGGTTCTGTACAGGAGGTGCTGCTGGTGGCGGGGATCTAGTTCGGGCGAAATCCCTGGCTGGGCATGGCCGGCCGCGCCAACAGCGACGCCTACAGCGCCGTTCCCCTCGTTGGAGGCGTCGGTATGGACTGATCTCCTCACTTCTCGTTCCCCTTGGTTTCCCGGGCGAAAGACCTAACTTTGTTGGGCGGCGGTGGCTCTCACGGCGCCATTACCTTCTTGAAGGCGCCACTTTGGGAACCTTGGGGTTGGGTGGCGCTTGTATGCGGTGGGGGACGGTGGTGGTGTGGACCTATCCTAGCATGGATCTACGTCTGTTGCTTGGAGATGAATGCACGTAGGTGGAGGTCATCGTTTGGCGTCGTGGTGGCGTCCATGGCGGGAGACCTTCCAAGGCTCGCGTAGGTGGAGGTCGTCGTTTGGCATTGTGGTGGCGTCGATGGCGGAGGACCTGCTAAGGTTGACACCTTAATCTGCTCTGAAGATGGACCAGTGGAAGATGGCGGCGACGACACATGTGAGTGCGTCGGACCGGTTTGTGCCCCGGACCCGATAGATTGCTCGGCCGGGGGCTCCGGCTTTAGATGTTAGGCTTAGGTGAGAGGTCTGGGTATGTGGCCCGGCTTGTGCCCCTTCATCATATGGAGAGAAGTAGCGGTAGATGTTGCCAAGATGGCGGATTCAGGCATATTTTTGTTCTACTTTGTAAGGTCCTCGAGAATAATCAATAAAACGGCCGCATGTATCGCCCGAATGCAGAGGCCAGGGGTCATCCTCCTTTTCTAAAACAAAACTAGACCGCGCACCAACTACAAGCAAAGGGATGGCCGCACAACGACTTGTGATGTCTTCGTGACCAAGAGAAAGAGACGGGTTGTGATCACATCACTTTGCGCTGCTGCTTTGCAAAGGAGGTATGGATGCAGTTCCACCAATCTAATGACAGGATGAGCGTTATGGCTTCCTCGACAACATCCATTGGGGATGGTCAAGGTTGTGCACCGGCGGTGGGGCAAACGAAAAGACAAGGGAGGAGATTACACTCGCGGCATACATTGTGTGGAATTTTTTTCGCGAATACGCAAAGCTTGCGTATCATTTCATTGATAAAAGAAAGAGAAGAATTACAAAAAAAGATACAACACATGACACGGACGCAAGAGGGCATGAACATGGTGCCCCGAGCAAAGAAGACATGAGATGCTTGGCCCAATACAAGAAATAACACAGCTAAATCCCCCCCCCCCTTTTTTTAGAACGAAGGCTTAAGAAGAGCCCGACTTTGAATTAACAAAGCCATCAACCGGCCAGGGATTACACCAGGCCACCAATACAACCAACTGAAAACAGAAAAGAAAATAAACTGCAGGTACACGGTGATGCCGAAGCAGCTTACAAGCACCAAAAACTACACGCCCTATAGAAGTAAACATAATAAGCACTAGCATGTAGTCAACGGAGTCCTCCAAGTGAACTTTAGTCAGTAGGACAAACAGAGGGGAACTTCGGGCGGAGCCATTGCCCAACGTCGATGAACCGAGCCCTCATCTTCCCTGGAAGGTGCACTTCGAAACCATGCCTCTCCTCTCCAAATCCGGAGGGGACCCCTGCCCCTCGCCTTGGCTCGAAAGGCGCCGGACCGCCGGAAGATGGAATTGCCCTCCCTAGAGCAAGGAAAGGGCATGATTCTGGGCACTAAGGGAGAAATTCAGCTCGATACGCCGCTGCACGAAGGGTACCAGAAGAAAGTCCACATCGCAGCCCACTGATACAAGCACGAAGAGGAAAAACTGCACAAGGGAGCTGTCACTGAACAAACAAACAGCAAGGAGAAAATGGAGCATCCATAACTGGAATCAGATCAACCCGCAGAATCAGCTCCGTGACCTTGCAACCGCATCTGGTTGCTGCCAATACAAAGGAGAGGATCCCTATCCCCTCCCTGCCCAGGGTAGAGACGTTGAGCAAGCAAGCACAGATCGGCCAACGGCCAACGAGAGGACAACGGGCCGACACTAATTCAGAGACGAAGCATCATGCTCCAAATCCCTCGCCGAAGACGCAGCCACCCAGCCACCACCGCCCAGCACCACAGCACACTCCCACCTTGCCCAAGACGGCACCTTCAAGAAGGAGACGGCGCACGCTGCACCGTTGTCGACCAGTCTCGGCAAGACATGGGATTTCTCCCGGGCATGGAGCGGGAGGGAGAGGGCACGAACCTCAACGGCGCCTCCAAGGAGGGGAACGACACCGGCCAGTGTCGCCCTCGTCGTGGCTAGAGCACCCCAGCCAAGGATTTCTCCCGATTCGGTCCGCATCTCCGGGCAGCCCAACGCCGGATCCGGCGGCCAAAGGCCACCGACGACCAGATCTGGCGGGGCAAAGTGCTGCGTGGGGGAGGGAGGCCGCCTTCAGATCCAGCCGCGGACGAGGAGGGCGCAACACCCGCTGCGACCGGCGACAGCTCCCGCCGTCCCTCGCCACCCTCGTGGCCAAGGAAACGGAGGGCCACCACCTGCGACGCCGCTTGCCGGGAGACAGCGCCGCCTTGCCACCCGAGGCCGCCGCCTCGGCGTGCGGAGCCCTCCGGCCGGGAGCAGCAAATCCTCGCCGCCGCCGTCCTTGATGACCCCGCGGGCGGCGCCGGAGGTCTCCCCGGGCGGCGGCGAGGGGAGGTTCGGCGGCTAGGGTTCATGGCCACCCGAGTCGCCCCAGGCGGAGCGACGCGGGGGCGGGGGCGGGGGGGGGGGGGGACGATTGCCCAGCTAAATCCCCCTAATCCGGCCTCAAGCCATAGAAGGCGAGGAGACGGGACACAGGAACTCAGACCGCGTCGCGACCTCACGAGAACGGCCGCCCCGCATCCACTGCTCCAGACTCGATCGGATCAGCGTACCCCCACCAAAAGCGCCGGGAGATCAGGAAGTGGGCTGCAGGACCCAGCCAAGTCGGAGCCAGAAGACATGGGAGAAGCACCGTGGAAGTCGTACATAGCACCCTGAAAAACCACGTCTTGAGCGGCAGCCCGAACCAACATGATGTCCAACATCTCCAAAAACAAACACCGAGGACACTGCGAGCCAACAAGACGGCGCCTTCAAGAAGGAGGACGACGCCGTGGCGCTGCCACCGTCCGATCCGAGGAATCGGACCTAGGGTTTCCCCTAGAGCTTGAAGAGGGGCACACAAAAGGGCCATAGCAGCGCCTCCAAGGAGGGAACGGCACTCACAAGCATCGCCCCTGCCATCATCGGCAAGCCAAGTGGGGATTTCGCCCCGTCCCGAATCTAAGCAATCCCATAGCCGTCGGATTATGATAAGGAGGCATGGGAACTAACACCACAAGAAGAGGAGCCACGGCCGGTGCAGCACGAAGGCACCAGCGTCGCCGGACACGCGGGCCTTGGACATGGCGTAGGGACCATGTCAAAACCGCACTTCACCACAAACCCATGGAATTGGGCACCAGGCAACAGGAGCATCGCCCCGGCACAAGCATTGAAAAAGGCACAAACCGAGACGACATTCGGCATCCCGCCAGCCTCCTGGAGCCCAAAGTAAGCTCGGACCGTCTCGAGGGGCCGGCCGTCGAGCGCGGGCGTTGGTCATCACCGCGGTCCACGCCACCACGCTTCTGTTGTGCATTTCCTCGAATAGGCGGTGAGCCAGGGCAAGGCGGCCGGTCTTGGAGTACATGTCGAGCGCGGCGCATGAGACGAAGGCGTCGGCGAGGAGAGGGGAGGCGGCGGCCTTGAAGGCGGAGGGGAAGGTGAAGTCGTTGGGGCGGAGGCCGAGGCGGAGCATGTCGGCGAAGCCAGAGAGGGCGGGGAGCGGGCGCGCGTGCTGCGCGGCGCCGGAGATGAAGGTCGTGAAGGATACGACCGTGGGGCTGGGGTTGGGGCGAGGGCGGTGGCGGCCGCCGCGGGGAGGTCGAGCTTGGAGTAGAGGTTGACGAGGTGCGCGTGAGTTATTTACCCAAAACCACCACATTATGGGCTAGGGTAACAGATCGGTACCACATTTGAACCATGTCACAAAAAACCACCAAAAATGAGCCTAATGCGTAACGCGGAGCACTGATTGTCTTATTTGCCTGCGAAAACAGCGAAACTGACAAGTTGGTCCCGCCTGTCGGGCTGACGTGGCCTGCCTATGTGGATAATTCACTGAGCTGGCCCAAGGCCTCACCTGTCAGATGCATCTCTTCTTCCCCTCTCTCTTCCTCCTGTAAAAAAAAACCCCGACCAGCCTATCTCGCGCCGCCGCCAAAGCTCAACGCCGGCGAGCCACCCCAGCACCGGCGAGCCGCCCGGCCGCCACAGCCTACCATCCGTGCTGAGCCGCCCCGCTGGAACCCAATCTGCCTCCATCAAGGCGGATGCAGCGTCGGGCCCAGCAGCGGCTGGCCGACCAGGGCGCGACCAGTGCCTGGCGGCGCGACTAGCGGCTGGCGGCCGACCGGCGGCGGGACTAGTGGCTGGAGGCGGAAGAAGCATCGAGCCGCGCCCCAAGTCGTCCCCCGCGCGGGGCATCCTGCTCGGGCTAACGGCGGAAGAATCATCCGGCGGCCAGTGGAGCACGCACGGGCGGCGCTGGAGCTGCTGTAAGGCGTTCGTCGGCACCGCGGCGGTGCACGGGGAGGCTCTGGCCGCGCCTGTGCTGGCGCGCGCCGTTGAGGGCATCTCCGGCCGTGACGGCGAGTCCGCCATTAGCTTCCTGGCACCACATCGGCATCCTTCGCGCTCGAGCCCACCGCCGCCTTGACAACCATGGAAGACCACCATGGGCGCCGCCCCGAGTGTCTCCTTGCCGCAGCTGTATCGGCCGGCTCCCCAGTGCGCCGTCGCGCGGCCTCGCCTGGTCGTGGTGCCATCGACAGACACGCCCATGGCCTGTTTGTTGAAATGCCTAGGAGAAAACGGAGAGAGAAATAAAAAGAAAATTGCAAAAAGATAAACAC
This sequence comes from Aegilops speltoides, assembly GCA_021437245.1. Taxonomy (NCBI): domain Eukaryota; kingdom Viridiplantae; phylum Streptophyta; class Magnoliopsida; order Poales; family Poaceae; genus Aegilops; species Aegilops speltoides. The sequence continues at coordinate 524,147,988 of CM038145.1, read as the reverse complement.
TCCAGTCATTGACAGGTGGGACCCTCGTCCAACTCAGCAAATTGTCCACATAGGCATGCCACGTCGACCCGACAAGTGGGCCCGACCTGTCGGATTCGCTGTTTTCGCAGCCAAATCAGCCCGTCAGTGCTCCGCGTTATCAATTAGCCCCATTGTTGGTGGTTTTGTGTGAACTGCCTGAAATGTGGTACCGATCTGTTACCCTAGCCCATAATGTGGTGGTTTTGGGTAAATAACTCGGTGCGCGTAGACGAAGGACGGGATCGCGGCCTCACCGCCGCCGCGAGGAGCTGCGGGTCGGCCGCCGTAGCCATGGCCGCGCGCATTTGGGTGTTGGGTTGGGTTTTTTTGATTTTCGCGCCAGCGTTGAGGGCTCTAAACCTTTGCATGCGGATCGATTTCCTTTGGTTTTTCTCTCTTCAATTTTCCTTCTTTTTGTTTTTCTTTATTTTTTTCAAATACAAGTTGGCTTTTTTAATACATGTTTGACATTTTTCATATACATGCTGAACATTTTAGATATATGTTGAACATTATTTTGTTTGAATACATGTTGAACATGTAGCAAATGCACATTCAACATTTTTTATATACAGGTTGAACATTTTTACAATACCTGTTTAATGTTTTCAAAATACACGATGATTTTTTTTACAGAATAACTGTTAATATTTTGTCCAATGCACATTGAAAATTTGAAATAGAAGGTAAACTTTTTTAAGACACATTGAACATATTTCATAAATGCCATGAACATTTTAAAAACATGTGAAACATTTTTAAGTGTTACAAACAGTTGTTAAATGTGTCGAATTTTTTCAAAAGGTACAAATTATTTTTCCAAAACTACTTGAACAGATTTTTTACATTGTATCAATAAATTTTAAAATGTCACGATTATATTTAATAACTTAACACGCACAACCAAAATTAACGAGGGCTCCATAATCAACAAGGGCAACCAAATATTAACGTGCACAACCAAAAATGAGCGCGTGGGCGGGTATTGGGACACAAATGTTATAGTATATCTGAAATACGGAGTTATACAAGCCAGTTCATCATATATAAGCACCGTACCACCTAAGATAAACCCTGCTGCTCCACTACGACCTAAGATAATCACCATTACGACCTAAGATAGATCAAAGCCTCGAAGATGAACACTGAGTGTGACTCCTCCCGTAGTGCGATGTCCCCCCACCACCACCACCATGCGTGGGGGTGGATGTCAGGACTGAAGACAACTAGTCAGGCCGTGACAGTGGAGGGGGCTCGCGTCGCCGGACGTCGGCTTAGATCCGGCGGCGAAGGAGGAAGTCACTGTAGATACGATGGACGGCGGCGGTGTAGTAGAAACGGGACACGGAGGCGTGAACGCTGCCGCATCGGGATTTTATGGACCAGGCGCCGGGCTTGTGTGGAGACGCGAGGAGGTAGGTAAGGCATTTTTCTCTACCACAATAGAACATGATTGAGAATGTTAGCGAATGAGGCATTATTGCTACGATATCGTGGCCAGGGCTCGAGGGGGACATACGCCCCCCTCCCCCCTAAATTTTCGCCTTACCGTATTCACATGACTTCATGAGTTAGATCAAACGACTATTGTGGGTCATCTCCAGCTATACAAGCTGGTACGACCTGTTGTCATATACTCCATCCGTCTTTGAAAGAGTGTACTTTTAATTTTGTTGGAGAATCAAATCATCTCAAAGTTTGACCGAGTTTATGAAAAAATATATCAAATATTTGTGAAACCAAATAGATAAATGATGAAAATATATTTTATCATGAATCTAATGTTACTAATATGATGGCATAAATGATAGTGTATTATTGTATAAATATGGTTAAACATATTTTTTTTACCTTTCAATAAAATTAGAAGTACATCCTTGTAAAGACGGAGGGAGTAAACACCGAGGTCATCGATGTTTCACCTGAAGCCGGCGTTGTCTGAAAATGCGTTGCATATACACGGGAGTCTGCACGGCCAAGTTAGGAAGATGATCGTACACTAGTTTATGTTACTTGCATGCACACTGATGCATTGCACGGTATATGTATAGGCCAGGAGAAGAAACGTGTTCAGGTTCAGGACTAGATGGGAATTTCAGGACTTCAAATGCCTACAACTATGATGCAAGAAATAAAGAGAAAAATATATGAGATGGAAGCCAGCCTAGAATGCTATTTTATTTTTCTCTACTTCTAATTCTAAAGGCGACTCATAGCTTCCCTTTCAGAGTTTTTTTCGCCTTACCTTTCATCATCATATATTTCGCCTGGCTTTTTGGTCTCACCTCCCACAAGCCCACTTCCACTGGGTTTTTCACTTCACCTCTCACACAATTAAAAAAATATGAACGGATCAGAACTTTTCATGAGCTATTTTTTTAATCCATTCCATGTGGTTTTTAGTAATGTATTTATATGAAAGAATCAATCATGATTAGTCTCTAAAAATCAAATCTAAATTAATTTTTGAGGTCAAATTTAAATTTATTAATATTACCATAAATCGCTCAATCACATTAATTAATCTTTTCATATGTTACCATAATTACATTACCATACATCGCTCAATCTCTGCATCGTTTCGTAACCCATGAAATGAAGGAGTCGTCACCCCTAATGATTTTTTCAACACGTATGAGCCAACCTTCCTTCTGGTTTTTATACGTCAAAACCGAAAGGAAAAAACCAAGGCCCTTGCCTCTCTCTAGACCTGTTCTCTCGCATAGTGCTAATTGTGAGCTGCATTGAGATTTCACCAAAGAGGAGAGGAGATGCAGTACAATAGAGATAAGTATTTCCCTCCGTTAAGAACCGAGGTTATCAATTCAATAGGTGAACCACGTAACACCTCATTAGGCGTTAGCAGTACCTAACACAAAATAACAAATACTTGCAATCAATGCAAACAAGGGGTTGTCAATCCCTCAGCGGTTAATTATTAGGACCAAATCTCGTAGTAATAGATAGATAACCAAAAACATAAAATAAAATAAAGTAAATAAAATTGCAGCAAGGTATTTTAGATTTTAATATATGATAAAGATAAGGCCCGGAGGCCATAGTTTTCACTAGAGGTTTCTCTATTGAACATAGCATACAGTGGGTAAACAAATTACCGTTGGGCAATTGATATAAAAGTATATAATCATGATGATATCCAAGGCAATGACATGTATATAGCCATCACGTCCGAGACAAGTAGACTGACTTCTGCCTGCATCTACTACTATTACTACAGACATCTTAGCATACGGCGGGTAAAAAAATTACTCGTGGGCAATAATCATGACGATATCCAAGGCAATGATCATGTATATAGACATCACGTCCGAGACAAGTAGACGTCATTCTACCTGCATCTATTACTATTACTCCACACATCGATCGCTATCCAGCATGCATCTAGAGTATTAAGTTCATAAAAAATGGAATAACGCCTTAAGCAAGATGACATGATGTAGACAAAGTAAATCCAATCAATATGAATAAACCCCATCGTTTTATCCTTAATGACAATGATACAAATGCGTGTCATGTCCCTTTCTGTCACTGGGATTGAGCACCGCAAGATCGAACCCGTCACAAAGTACCTCTCTCATTGCAAGATAAATCAATCTAGTTGGCCAAACCAAACGGATAGATCGGAGAGAAATACAAAGCTATAATAATCATTCATAAAATAGTTCAGAAAAGACTCAAATAATATTCATGGATAATTTGATCATACACCCACAATTCATTGGATCTCATCAAACACACCGTAAAAAAGATAACATCGAATAGATCTCCAAGAACATGACGGAGAACATAGTATTGAAGATCAAAGAGGGAGAAGAAGCCATCTAGCTACTAGCTATGGACCTGTATGTCTGTGGTAAACTATTCACACATCATTGGAGGGGCAACAAGGTTGGTGTAGAAGCCTTCCTTGCTCGAATCCCCCTCCGGCAGAGTATCAAAAAAGGCCTCTAGATGGGATCTCGCGAGAACAGAAGATTGCGGTGGCGAAAAAAGTTTTTTGGGTGGCTCTCTGTTGGATTCCCGATTTTAGAGAATTTATAGAGCTGGAATAGAGGAACGAGGGGCCAGCAGACACCAGGGTGCACCGACCCCCCTGGGCGCGCCCTAGCGGCTCGTGACCCACTCCTTTGCCTTTGATCTCCTCCTGAAGCTTCTAGTGTCTCTTATGTCCAGAAAAAATCGTCAAATTTTTTTGTGGCATTTGGATTTCGTTTGGTACTGATTTGCTGGAAAACCAAAAATAGGCAAAAAAAAACAGCAATTGACACTTGGCACTAAATTACTAGGTTAGTTCTAAAACTGATATATAATTGCATAATAAACATCCAAGATTTATACTATAATAGCATGGAACAATAAAAAATTATCCAACGTATCACCTAGCTAAAACTTTGTTAGAGTATATACACCCGCATATGACAAATATGACCCCTCAAATGGCCGCAGACACGCCTATGACCCCTCAAATGCCCGCAGACGTGTTCGGGCGCGTCCGCGGGCAGTGACCGGGCACACCTCAAATTAGCACAATTACATCCGAACACCCCATACTAGATTCTTAAATCCATACAAAAGCATGCAAAGAAAAAAAACACGTACTATGTAGATCGCCTAGCTACTCCTCGTCGGAGATATCCACTATCTCCATACCCGGCTCCAGGTACATGGGCAGCAGCTACAGATCCGGCTAATGCCTCCGCTCCGGCCTCCTCCTCTATCTCGACGTCGAGTTCGGCGAAGAGCGCGTCGGTCGTCGCTCGCTCTTGCCGGAGGAACTGTCGGTTGGCCTCCACACAGGCCTCATCCTGGGAGGACTTTAGGATGGTCTGCTGCTCCGCCATCTCCACGGCATGGGCGACAGCGAACTCTGCCTCCTCCGTGTTAAACCTCGGAGCAAGCTGCTCCGCCTTGTCCTCCTCCACATCTGCCACCGCCATCGGCTCCGGCAACTGCTCTCCCTCCCCTCTTTAGGCTTAGGTGAGTCCGATGGCAACCCGTCAGCGATGCGGGCAGCGCGCCTAGCCTGGATCTTCTCCATGATCTGGCTTTGGCACTCCGGCGTAAGCATAACATAAATGGTGATCTTCCGTCAGACCATGGCGATGCCAGAGAGCGTGGGAGAGCCGGGGAGAGAAGGCGGATGGGCTCAGGTTGCAGCGCAGAGAGGGAGGCCGGAGGTGGATGGGCTAGGGTTGGGGGACGTCGGGCGGCTTAAATTGTTGGGGAACGCAGTAATTTCAAAAGAGTTCCTACAGTCACGCCAGATCTATCTAGGTGATGCATAGCAATGAGAGGGGAGAGTGTGTCCAGGTACCCTCATAGACCGAAAGCGGAAACGTTTCAATAATGATGTTGATGTAGTTGAACATCTTCGCGATCCAACCGATCTAAGTACCGAACATACGGCACCTCCGCGTTCAGCACACGTTCAGCTCGATGACGTCCCTCGTGCTCTTGATCCAGTTGAGGACGATGGTGAGTTCCGTCAGCACGACAGCGTGGCGATGGTGATGATGATGCTACCGGCGCAGGGCTTCGCCTAAGCACTACGATGGTATGATCGAGGTGTGTAACTGTGGAGGGGGGCACCGCACACGGTTGGGAGAGAAATTTGTGTGTTCTAGGGTGCCCCTGCCCCCGTATATAAAGGAGACAAGGGGGAGGCCGGCCGGCCCCTGTAGGCACGCCTCGGAGAGGGGAGTCCTACTAGGACTCCAAGTCCTAGTAGGAGTCCACCTCTCGGGAGAGGGGGAAGGAAGGAGAGGGAGAGGGAGTAGGAAAGGCCCCCCCCTCCCTACTCCAAGTCGGACCCAATTGGGAGGGGGCGCGTGGCCTGCCCTTGCCGCCCCTCTCTTTCTCCACTAAGTCCCAATGTGGCCCATTAGTTCCCCGGAGGTTTCCGGTAACCCCTCCGGCACTCCGGTTTTAGCCAAACTTCCCGGAACACTTCCGGTGTCTGAATATAGCCGTCCAATATATCAATCTTTATGTCTCGACCATTTCGAGACTCCTTGTCACGTCCGTGATATTATCCGGGACTCCGAACAAACTTCGGTCATCAAAAACACATAACTCATAATACATATCGTCATCGAACGTTAAGCGTGCGGACCCTACGGGTTCGAGAACTATGTAGACATGACCGAGACTCGTTCGTCCAAACTGACAGGACACATGACAGAAGCTTATGCGCGAGGGCGGCCAGGCCGCCAGGGCACGCAGCAGTACATGCTCGTGTGGAGATCCATTAGTACAAATCGTGTGCACTTCTGAAGGCCTCAAGGGAAGAGTCCGCTACAGACTCGCCTGCCAAGCTGGTGCCGCTTCACTCTGCCGACGCAGGCGGGTCACCACAACCACAAGCTAACTCCGCCACCTTGAGCCGCCCCCTGCTCCATTGACTCGCCGTGACTTGCCATGTTTAAGTCGCCGTTGCCTGAGCTGCGCCTGCAGCGCGATGACCCGCCAGGGGCGTGTTGAGCCACCCCCTCCCTCTGTGTGCACACACGTGCCGTAAAGACTGCGACTGCGGTGTAATACCAAAGCGAGACTATAATGGTTGCATAGTATTACTAGTACTAACTCCTATATGAGCGAGGATTCAGAAGTCATCATCAACCCTGCGACTGAGTGTCATCCAATGAAAATACGAGGTGAAATCCATCCAGTATATTTTTATATATTATATATTGTTTTCTTTAAAAGAACAATTACTCTGGTTTGCGATGTTGTTGAGGCAGGACAATTGTTCACTACATCAACACGACGTGGTTGACTCGCTAGTCCGCGCGGCTTACCGCGCCTGCGATTGACTCGTCCGTCCGCGACGGCTTACAACACCGCGACCGATTCATCTGTCTGTACCGCCTCTGATGCTACGGTCATCTTTACCGTCCGTCTCTCGAGGCCCGGTCTACATCAATACACCGGGCCGCGCCTGTCCGCATGAGCTACTTATTGAGTATGAGCAAGTCACTGCTTGGGTAGCCCGGTTTTCTTCTAACAAATTGGAGGCAAATTATTATATATTATCAGCCGCCATCTGCACTGGATGGCTCAATGGGCAGGCGCACAAGTCGCCGCCACTACAGTTTAGTTAACTTCAAACAACCAGTTGGAAGGAACCATTGGCCCAGTTGCTGACACGGCTCATACGGGTTCATTTATAACTCGCCGCAGTCACCTCAACCTTCTCTGGATTCGCATCGCGCTATCAACACCAATGATATACACTTTATGCCATGGTCAAAATATGAAGAATCTCAAGCCAACTCTTTGAGTCGTCTTAAGACTCGGGGGCTATGATGACATGACTTAGCAAATATTGCCAGTTTTAGCAAAAATCAAGAACCAAGGGTCATTGGAGGGAAAATAACCCGGTCCCGGAGGCCACTGCTGCATTGAATTAAAGGCCGTCAGAAACTTTCCGGCTTAAAAAGGTGCCTGGCAAACCAAAATTTCCGGCTCAATGGAAGAGTTCCGGGTTATCAAAAGTATATCCGGTTTAAAATCCGGCTCAAGAGACATCTCTCTCCTACAAAGCTTTGAAGTTTTCAATATCTCGTTTAAAGTACCGGTTTAAAAGAACCAATCTCTCGCAAGCTCGAGTTCTAAGAAAAAGTAAAGGTTGCCAAAGAGAACTTGCTGCCATGATGCACGGTTCAAACATTGGTATTCTGCCTTATGGGCTTATCTTATTATGGTCATTTGGCGGCTTCCTGTTCAAACATAGGTTGTATTCGAACCAAAGAGAACATAGCTGTCGGTACCCTCTTGATCGGCACAATGCCAAACTCACTAGGGGGCTTCTTGATCGTATTCCAATCATAGCTTAACCCCTCTTGGGTCCGACTTTGATCGTATTCGAATCAGATTCGTTAAAAAACTCTCAAGGTCATTTGGGGGCTTCCTATTCAAACATAGATTGTATTCGAAGCAAAGAGAACATAGCTGTCGGTACCCTCTTGATCGGCGAAACGCCAAAGCCACTGGGGGCTACACGATCGTATTTGAATCCTAGCTTAACCCCTTTGGAACGGTTTACTGATCATATTCGAATCAGAAGCCTTGCTTTTTCTCTCTGTTTTACTTACGTTTTTGAAAAAACAATCTTTTGGGTTTGTCTTGAGACCTTTTTGTTCATATTTGAGGCATATATATGTGGTTTCTATTTAACCGGCTTGACTTTGAACGATAAGTCGCCAGCATATGACAAACATCAAACAGTTGGAAGTCTTGGCTTCTACAATCCGGGTCATCACGCTTACTGCACGGGTATCATAAGCCGGCAGTACGATTCAATATCACAGGTATGATATTATACATGATTATGTTTAAACCGGCTCTGGCTATGGACTTTAAGTCGCCGGTCTATTTTGGATTGCGCCATTCGAATCATGTGATTATCAATCATTGGATTATTGCCCTTATTGGATACGGCGATGTAAGCCGACGGTGTAAGCCAATTTCTGCAAGTATGTTTCCATGATTATATAAATATGCGAGGTTGGATAACCTGCCCTGGCTTTTGACGTTAAGTCGCCAGTATGTTTAGGCTTGAATGGCCTTAATCCTAGTCTTTTCCCATAATTGCATAAAGATTATGTTATGTTTGGGGTGTTACCCGCCCTGGCTTTAACGTTCAGTCGCCAGGGCATATGTTGTTTAAACTCTGTGCAGGATTTGCAGAAATATAACTTATATAAATGATTAAGTTCAAGCTCATTATCAAAATTGATGCTTCAAAATGATTATCCGTTCTTGATTTTTTCAAAGGCTATAAGCCGTCGGGTTATAAAAAGTTCGGCTTACAATGAATACGTATTAAGTCGCCATCGGCCAAGAATCGCCGAGTATTTAAACTCCGGATTTACTTGTCAACAAATAAGGTATTCAAAGTCGCTTTGGCGCAATGGCTATTATTTTATCAATGGATATGATTTATTCTACAATGGAAGGAATAGTCTCGAGTCGCTACAGGCTTACGACCCGGCACTTGGGGGCTACATTATTCAAATTGAAATTACATCCAATATGCAAGTCCCATGTCACTGCCAGCATACACCATGGCACTTGGGGGCTAATGTAAAGTCATTTTTTGATCAACTTATTGAAGACCCGACTCATCCCATTGTAATGAGCCGGCCCTTGGGGGCTACCAACTGCTCCTGTCAAAAATTCAAGGTACACAAGCATCAGCCCATTATATTGAAAGATCCATTACTCAGTTGGTAGAGTACAAAGCTCTTAACCTTGTGGACGTGGGTTCAAGCCCCATGGTGGAGATTACATCATATGATGTTATTATCAATGAATTATATACAAAGTCCCAACTCAGTATTATCTTACTGAGCCGGCCCTTGGGGGCTATACGTCGCTGCTCAAGTCTACATGATCATATTTAGAAAAGTCCCTGCTCATTATTGCTTAATGACCCGGCCCTTGGGGGCTATACTGGTTGAAGTTTTTATAGACATCAGGCAATTACAAGTCCCAGGTTGCTACAAGCATGACAACCCGACACTTGGGGGCTACAGGTAATATGGATATAAGGGAGAAAAATCTTTAAATTCTCAGTTCTGAGCAAACCAGATTGACCCGGTGTCTACAACAATTATGACCCGGCCTCGGCAACAATTATGACTCGGCATCATCTGTTTATAACCCCGCGATTTTGATAATCATAAATTGGCAAGATATACATCTTCAAGCTGGCTGAATATCAGATGAGTATTTCAAGACCAATATTTTTTAAAGCCGGCGTTTTGGAGGCCGACTCAAGTGGATTATTCTTCACAATTTCTCTCTGTGAGAAACCAACGTCAGCAAATTGAATATGAAGCTGGCCTATTGACCCGGATTTTCTAGAAGAAGGAAATGACAAGGACTTAAGGATGATCAGGTGCCGGCTTACACGAATTTTTAACCCGGAGCACAACCTGTCAAAGTTGTTCTGGTGTTTATTTTGCAGGATCAGTTTAACATGGATAAATCCAAATTAAACTGGGGGCTAATGTCGGGGATATACCCCGCGGTGTAACTTGCCGGATGCATGACCCGGCTGGAGCATGGCGACTCACTTGTGACCCGCCCGATCTTGACGACTCATTAGTAACCTGACGGGTGGGTCAGATGGACAACAAGGCCCAAGGACCAGAAGATCGGCTCACGTTATGATGGACCAGCTTAAGAGGAAAGGCATAGTGAATATTTCCTTTACAAGGAAGCAAGACCTGGACTTGTATTCAACTTGTAAGAAAATAGAATTGTCCTAGTCCTACTAGGACTCCACATGTAACACTCTCCTCCAACTTATATAAGGAGGGGCAGGGCACCCCAAGAGGGACAAGCAAGAAACAATCTCTAGGGCTAGACACAATGAGCCGGCTTACCGACGACTCCCTCATGATCATAATGAGACCTAGCCACAAACAACATGTAGGGTTATTACCGGATGATGTTTCCCGGGGCCCGAAGCTGTCTAAATCCTTGTCTTATATTGCGTCTCTCGATTCCGCCCAACCTCTCTCAAGCTACCACATAGATGTGTTGGCCTCGCGACTAAGTCCTCACACTAAGGGCATCTGCCGTGTCAAATCCACGACATCTGAATTAAATTTTCATGACCGGTCAGTGACCGGGAGGGCTGCTCAGGGCCGGTTTAGGGCGTCCGACTCTATGCTCTTAAGCTGCTGGTGTACTTTCTGCCCACGAGGAAAGAAGAGCCACAAGGTTCAAATTGGACTGTCTGCAGCATGGGATTGGGAGGTAGGGTTTCTCACAAGTCCTCGCCGCCGCCGATTCTCCGAGGAATAAGCAGTTAAGCACCCGTCGTCCAGCCTCATCTCTCTCACTATTCCTCTCGCATACCGCCGACAGCGCCCTCATCTCATCCCCTCTCGTAACAAAATCATGAAACCATGGCGAGCAACGTGAGAGATGGGTCCAGAGTGCCACGGAGATGAGCCCGGCACTAAAGCCCACCACGGGGTGGTGCATGCTGCGCATGCATGTCCTCTCGGAGCCTGTATCGGTTCCGGTTGAGGATCATGTTGGCGAAAGACGGCGTCGTGGCAAAGAGGCTGCAGTTGGCGAGGAGGATGTCCTCCGGGGAGACCTTGTCACCTTAGTCTTGGCTGTTAGAATAAGTTGTAAAGAGATAGGAGTAGTTTAAACTTGTAATCTTCTCTTATCTCTTCTTCTGTTATTCCTCTCTGTAACCAACCGGGCATCGATCTATCTCTTCTACCGATCGATCCCTTCCTTGTAAGCCACGGCATACCTTCTATATAATACAATGCGGCCCGAGCAAAGGGTTTAACGCTTCCTCCAATATTTTCACATGGTAACAGAGCCTCTTCCTCGATAGATCAGGAAAGATCGCATCTAGCTACCTCTTCGGGTGAGCGAGATGTCCACCACCTCCGCCGCCATGATGGCCAGCACCATTGGTGCGCTCACCACCTCATCATCCTCCGCCTTTGCCTCCTCCTCCACCTCCACCTCCACCAACACCTCCCTCCTCGGATCGCCACCCCAAGAGAAGCTCACGAGGGGTAACTTCCTGCTTTGGAAGGCCATCGTGCTGCCCCAGATCAAGGGCGCACAGATGGAGCACCACCTCGACGCGCAGAGCCCGCCACCGCTAGCCACGCTCACCATCACCAAGGAAGGCAAGGATGAACAGGTCTTCAACCTCGCACGATCCCTCTGGTACGCGCAGCAGCAGCAGCTCCAAGGATTCTTGATGGGATCCCTATCCCGCGAGATCCTGGCACACGTCACGACGCTCTCGACGCCGGCCGAAGTATGGCATGCCATCCACGCCATGTTTGCTGCCCAAAGCCAAGCTCAAGCAATCAACACCCGCATCGAGCTCACGAATCTTCAAAAAGGTAACATGACAATGGCTGAGTATCTTGGGAAAACAAAAAGCCTTACAAATGAAGTAGCCTGCACCGCCGCCGCGCTCTCCGATCCGGAGATCGTGTCCAATATCCTTGCCGGCCTCGACATGGACTACAACCTTGTGGTCTCGGCTCTTGCTGCGCGGGTGGAGCCCATCACGGTTCAGGAGCTGTATAGCCAGCTCCTGAGCTTCGACGCTCGCCTTAGTCTCCTCCACGGCACCAACGTTCGACAGTCATCCGCCAACTCTGCCTCCAGTGGCCGTGGCCATGCGCGCGGTCACCAGGGGCAACGAGGCGGCGGGCGCGGGCGTGGCAACAGCGACTACTCCAACAACAGCAGCAGCGGTGGTTACAACACCGGCGGCAGCAGCGGCTACAACAACAACAGGGCAGGGGGTGGTGGCTTCCACGCCAACAACAGGCATCGTCCCTCTTCCTCACGTGCTCGTCACCGGTGTCAGCTCTACAAGAAGGCGGGCCATGAAGTCATGGAGTGTTGGCACAGGTACGATGAGAATTTTGTGCCTGACTCTCGCCATGTTGCTGCTGCCATGCATGAACAAGGAGGGGAAGGAGTTTGGTACATTGACTCTGGTGCAACGGACCATGTCACAAGTGAACTAGAACAGCTCGCCCTCCGCGAACAGTACCATGGCAATAATCAGATTCACACCGCAAGCGGTGGAGGTATGGATATCCAGCACATTGGTCAAGCTTTTATTAATTCCCCTACACTTAAACGTGATCTAGTGTTAAAAGATGTACTTCATGTTCCTCAAGCCGACAAAAACCTTGCATCCATGTCTCGTTTAGCCAATGATAACAGCATCTTCTTTGAAACTCACCCTCGTTACTTTTTTTATAAAGGATCGGGCAACGAGGGAACTCCTACATCACGGTAGATGCATTGGAGGTCTCTACCCCATCACATCTGGAGCACTTAGTCGCAAGCATCGTCAAGTTTTCTCCATCATCAAGCCCTCTTTGGCAAGGTGGCATCAAAGATTAGGACATCCGTCTTCGATCATTGTTAAACAAGTAGTCAATAAAGGCAATCTCTCGTTGTCACATAGTCCTATTAGCGAGTCCGTTTGTGAGGCTTGTCAATGTGCCAAGAGTCACCAACTACCTTATCCCAAGTCGAATAGTGTATCTCATGCTCCTTTAGAGCTTATTTTCAGTGATGTATGGGGTCATGCAAGAGACTCCTTTGCCAGAAAGAAATACTATGTTAGTTTCATTGATGACTTTAGCAAGTTTACTTGGATCTATTTACTCAAACACAAATCTGAAGTTTTCTCTGTATTTCAAGAGTTTCAAAAACTTGTTGAACGACACTTTGATAGAAAAATCTTGACAGTCCAAAGTGACTGTGGGGAGGGGAGTATGAAAAACTCAACTCTTTCTTTCGTAGCATAGGCATTGAACATCATGTGTCTTGTCCTCATGCTCACCAACAAAACGGCTCCGCTGAGCGGAAACATCGCCACATTGTTGAAGTTGGTCTATCTCTCCTTGCCCATGCATCTATGCCTCTCAAGTACTGGGATGAAGCATTCATTACTGCCACATATCTCATAAATCGTCTCCCTAGTAAAGTTATTGGCAACATCACTCCATTGGAGCGGTTATATCATCAAAAACTCGATTACAACTCTCTCAACAATTTTGGTTGTGCTTGCTATCCCAATCTCCGTCCTTACAATCGTCATAAACTTGAGCTTCGTTCTACTCAATGCGTCTTTATTGGCTATAGCAATCTTCATAAAGGATACAAATGTCTAGAAGTTGCAACTGGACGGATTTATATTTCTCGAGATGTCGTTTCTGATGAAACTCTCTTTCCGTTTGCTAAACTTCATTCAAACGCCGGAGCCCTTCTTCGTACTGAGATAACACTACTCCTAGATCACGGGGGTGAATTAAATAAAACTAACAATGTGCAAAATTCTGTTGACAACAGTGGTTCTGATGATGTTTGTGCAAGATTGGGGCGTCATTTTATGTGTGCAGAACAGGACAAAGATGGTGCAGAAAACGAAGCTAATTCACCTGGTGGCAGCGACGCGCGATCCGGTGCCGATCCGCGCGTCAGCGCTGTCCCTGTCGCCACACGATCCGATGCAGATTGGCATGCAGGCAATCAGGTGCACGCCAATGCGGGCCCGCCTTGTTCTGACGCGGCTGTGGCCGACAGCCTGCACCCGGTGGAACCCGCCACTCCACGCGCCAGCCCACGCGCAGGTGAAACCGCGTCTCCACGCGACGCCTCACGAGCCGGGAGCCCGCGGATTGAGCCAACCACCGCCGACAGCGGGGTGCCTGCGGGGTCTGCGCGCTCAGAATCGCCCTCGGATCATGGGTCGGGCCCCTCTGCAGATTCTGTGCGCGAATCTCCCTTGGATCCGGAGCTGGGATCTTCTGTGCAGGACTCCACAACATCTTTTGCACCAGGATCTTCTGCGCCTACAGCACCAGCGGCTTCTGCGCCTACAGCACCAGCGGCTCCTCGGTAACATACTCGCTCACAGTCAGGCATTACCAAAGCAAAAGAATACACTGATGGTACGGTCAAGTATGATAAAGTGAAACGTGCTTTTCTTAGTAATATTGGTGAACCAACAAATTTGCATGATGCTCTTGCCCACAAAGATTGGAAAGAAGCTATGGATCATGAATATGATGCACTCATGAAAAATAAAACATGGCATTTAGTACCACCAAGGCAGGGTCACAATATCATTGATTGTAAATGGGTATACAAGATAAAGAGAAAATCTGATGGAAGCATAGACAGATACAAGGCTAGACTAGTTGCTAAAGGTTTCAAACAGAGGTTTGGTATTGATTATGAAGATACATTTAGTCCTGTTGTTAAGTCTGCTACTATTCGGCTTGTACTGTCTATTGCTGTTTCTAGAGGATGGAGCTTACGCCAGCTAGATGTTCAGAACGCGTTTCTTCATGGTGTTCTTGAGGAAGAAGTGTTCATGCGGCAACCACCAGGATATGAGGACCGAAGTGTACCACACTATGTCTGTAAGTTGGATAAAGCTTTGTATGGTTTGAAACAAGCCCCAAGAGCTTGGTACTCAAGGTTGAATATGCAACTACAACAACTTGGGTTTACACCGTCAAAAGCAGATACCTCGTTGTTCTTTTATCATAGAGATAATATCACTTTTTGTGCTTGTCTATGTTGATGATATAATTGTGGCTAGTTCCAGTGCACATGCTACCACTTGTTTGCTTAAAGATCTGAAGTTGGAGTTTGCTCTCAAGGACTTGGGTGATCTACATTATTTTCTTGGTATAGAAGTTAATCAGATAAAAAATGGTATACTTCTTACACAAGAAAAGTACACCACTGACATACTCAGGAGAGTGGGATTGGAAAATTGTAAACCTGTGAGTACACCAATCTCCACTTTAGAAAAACTTACAGTTGAAAGTGGCGAGGTGCTTGGACCAGAAGATGCAACAAAGTACAGGAGTGTTGTTGGTGCTCTGCAATATTTGACTCTTACTCGTCCTGACATTTCTTATTCTGTTAATAAGGTATGTCAATATTTGCATGCACCTAGAACAACTCATTGGACTGCAGTAAAAAGGATTTTGAGGTATCTTAAATATTCAGAAGGTCTTGGACTTCAGATTACCAAGTCATTGTCTATGCTTGTTACTGCATACTCTGATGCAGACTGGGCAGGGTGTGCTGATGACAGAAGGTCCACAGGTGGTTTTGCTGTATTTCTGGGAACAAATCTTGTGTCATGGAGTGCAAGAAAACAGGCAACTGTCTCTAGGTCAAGTACAGAGGCTGAGTATAAAGCACTTGCTAATGCTACAGCTGAGGTAATGTGGATACAGACTTTGCTATATGAACTTGGGATCAAAGCTCCACAAGCTGCGAGATTATGGTGTGATAATATTGGTGCAACCTATCTCTCAGCTAATCCTGTTTTCCATGCACGAACCAAACATATTGAAGTTGATTTTCATTTTGTCAGAGAAAGAGTAGCTCGAAAGCTACTTGATATTCGTTTTATACCAACTGGTGATCAACTTGCTGATGGCTTCACAAAACCTCTTACTACAGGAAGATTGAATGAGTTCAAGAACAATCTTAACCTTGGTAAAGTTTATTCGGTTCAGATTGAGGGGGAATGTTAGAATAAGTTGTAAAGAGATAGGAGTAGTTTAAACTTGTAATCTTCTCTTATCTCTTCTTCTGTTATTCCTCTCTGTAACCAACCGGGCATCGATCTATCTCTTCTACCGATCGATCCCTTCCTTGTAAGCCACGGCATACCTTCTATATAATACAATGCGGCCCGAGCAAAGGGTTTAACGCTTCCTCCAATATATCCACATTGGCTTGGTTAGCAGGTCGTCGATGGCGGAGAAGACAACGAGCTCGCCCTCGGCGCGTGAGGACTTGAGGTCGTGGTCCGGCGGGAGGGATGCAGTCTTGCGCGTCCGGGAGGTAGGTCTCCTCGAGCCCCCACCGCTCGAGCAGGCGCGTCATGAACCGGACGCTGCGTTCGGCGACGCACGTTCTGGCGTGCTCCTGGAAGACGGCGAGCGGGACTCAGAAGATGGGACTGGGGCGGAAGCTCGCGTAGTCCACCATGTACGCCACGCGCGGCCGGAGCTTGAGGTAGACGGCGGCCACCGTGGCCGGGGCGAACGCCACGAGGAACACCTCTGCACGTGCCGGAGCACGCGCAACCAGGTGAGCAGCTCCTCGAACCATAGCTCTACCGGGGGCACTGTCACCATGGCGATCATGTTGATCACCAACAGCAGCTGGTACAACGGCTTGAGGTGTCGCGATGAACTCATGCGAACGGTGAGTGCTGATCTGTCATCTCCCTTCACTTCTACTCCCTCCGTTTCAAAATAAGTGTCGCTGATCTAATATAACTTTGGTACAAAGTTAACCTAATTAAGTGAGTGACACTTATTTTGGTACGGAGGCGTGTCGCATCGCCTCACGGTATTAGGAGGCGTCTACATTCTATTCATGCATGCGTTGCCTTGATGGAGGCGGGCTGATGAGATGGCCTCCATAGCAAGGTAAGGGTGATCGCAAAAAGCATCGAAGGGTGGATTGGATCAATCCGTTTGAGTTTGTCCTCTTGTTTTCTTCCCTACAATGCGATCTAGTTATTCGTAGTTTTTATATACTTCAGTCTGAGATTATATCAATGTAATTGTTTCAAACTACTACAGTGTGCCACCAAAGAAAACGATGTGTATCTCATCCTAAAAAACAAGAGAAGAAAAGAATAGATAGCCATGTTCACGTATGTGCATTAGAGTTTTATATTATTCTATTGATAAACTTTTTGTTGCGGACGGAAGAAAAACTAACTCCAACTTTGCGAGGCAGGTAATGCTTCTTAAACTCTGTCCTTAGTCTTTTTTTTAGTGAGATGGGATACCATGAATTCACAGTCTGGGATGTTTTAACTTAACATTTGGGCTCAGTAGTCCAACTTTTTAAGACAAACTGAGTTGGCTTTATACCACGAGCAGAGAGCAAGCAACAATTACTGGCCTGCCATCAGATGGTACATTTATTTGAACACAAAAGTGCAAGAAAGGTTCATGGTCCCATGAAGAAGGGCATGCTTTTTTTTTCTTTTCTTTTTTTGCTACGAAGAGGGCATGCTTTTGTGTGAGGTGAGATCTGATTTAATTCTGACTGATGTGAAATTCACCTGAATTTTATTGTTGATGGATCTGCAGTTATTTTGTACTCCCTCCATCCGGAAATACTTGTCATCAAAATGAATAAAATGGAATGTATCTAGATGTATTTTAGTTCTAGATGCATCCCTTTTTGTCCATTTTGATGACAATTATTTTCGGATGGAGGGAGTATGTGTAGAGAAGTGCCGCAGTTGAGAAGCCGGAAAATAATATGTCACTTAAGTACAGAACGATCTAGGGTTTTCATTTTCTCCTTGTGGTCCATTTATGATAGGATCATTTCCTCAAGAGAACATAAATAACGCTAGTCACGAGACAGACTATATATGTTTACTTCTACCCATAAATTTCAAGTACTGTACATGTATACATTACGCACCTCTTGTGTTGTGTTATAAAGATAGTAGCTGATGATTGATATGTCAAATGTCTATCGGTTTCATAATATGACTAGAAGTTTTTCACCATGTGTCACCTTAATTCAATGATTTTGATTTGGTTTGCAAGCCGCTGTTCTGCTATAGAGGTTTCGCTGGAATCGCAGTCCAAGGCGACCGGCGGAAACAAACTTGCTGGTGCCACAAAAGTTTGTTAGTTTCCATTTCACGTGTTATGTATGTCTGACGCAGTTGTTCATTCCGTAGAGGCTGGGACTAGCCATGCGCTCAATGCATCACGGTGGTTGTTCAAGATTTTTTATCGGTAATGTTAAAAATCCGACGTCACATATTTAGGGGTGACAAATTAAACATTTTATTTGAAATTATGTTGTATCGAGGATGACAATTTCTTTTGGCAAGCACAACAAATCCTGGCAAAACTGAACACAACGGATTTTTCTGTGCTTGCTAAAGGAAATTTACATCCTTGTGACAACATAGTTTGCCCTAAAAAATGTTTGATTTGCCACCCTAAAAGTTGATGTTTGCTGCATATTGAAATCATTTTTATACTTGTGACAAGGCTCTCTTTGCAACCTTAGTCTAAGATTTCTGTCATGACCGTCACTGGATGCAGTTTATAATACTATTGACCCAAAGAACAAAAGAGGGGAAAAATATCAAGGTGTGAATAAATCTCTACTATTAAAGGGGAATCTGCAGTCGTCGTGATGGTTCGACCTCCACCTCCCCACCTACGATACATCCACGATGGCCTCGCTCCCCTCCTGCGATTCCCACTTTTCCCGCACGATATAAAAGAAAAAAGGTCACGGTAAAAAAAAACGGCCACGACCAAGAACTCACGTCCCACGCTCCCCATCTCTCCGCAACCTCCTCGCTCCTCCCAATCCTAGATCTCTTCCGAGAAAAATCACCACCGCCGTCGCTCATGCTACTAGCCGACGGCCACTGCCAGGTCTTCCCTCAGAGCATACCTCGGTCCTCCTCCGCACGCGCCCGCCACCTCCCACGCAGCTATGGCCCGACTTCTCCTCTTCCTCGCTCGCCGTCTACGAGCCCGCCGTCCCGGCATAGGCGGCCACCCTCCGAGTGCTTGAGGCTCGCCACAATAGCGTCAACCGCGTCATCAAGGTCAAGGAATCTGTTGACCTAACCCTCGCCCTCACCTGCGTTGGTGGCTCCGCCTGTCTGGATGGGGTTGGTTACTCGATATCGATCATCCGGCTCAGCTCCGGCGAGTACGGCATCGGTGCGGACGCCGTGTCGGACAAAAAAAGGGCGAGTTCATCGCTAGCTCGTTAGATCCTTTGGTCGACGCCGTCCCGCCGCCACACTGCGCTCCCCATATTGTTCGACAGTCAATGATGAACACTCCAACTCCATCATCAACGAACCAAATCAAGCCGGCTCCAGTACACAAATAGCGTGGGTAATAAACGTTACATATCCATCGACGCTAGCAAACTCCGTTGACCGGAACCGCCCCTCCAGCAGCAAGATTGTCATCTCTCTCTCTCTCTCTCCCTCCCTCCCTCTCTCTCTCTCTCATTTTAATTTTACATCCCTGTCACAATGTTGGTCTGTGTTGCAATCGTTGCATGAATGAAGTGACATGCTGTTGTTGTATGAACTAGGTGATACCCCGCGCGTTGCTGCGGGCCAGGAATGCGTAGATCCATATTCGTAGAATTGGAGACAAAATATTATAGAATATTGAGCAACATGGTAATATAAAGAGAAATATTTTCTAGGTGCTTCCTGGATTGTTGGAGACGCAAAATGTATCCCATACATAAGCCTCAGATACATAGGAAACGACACTAAGAATCCAGATAAACAAAGTGGTTCAAAGACTCGTGAAATGTGTCTCGGTTTATCCCTGCAACTTCATATCAAAACTCTTCTCATCAACTTAAAGTTTTCTGTTATCTATAATAAAGAAAATAAAATTTAGTTAGAAACTTGGAGTTGATACAACTAACAACAATAATTAATTTGAAAAACTGAATAATTGCTGGAAGCACAAAAATAATCATATGTATAAGAATTTCTTCCTCCGTCTAAAATGGAGGGCAAGGTGAAATAATATATCATCCTTGTCAATGTGAATGTTTTTTATTATGTATAAAAAAATAAAATTTCATTTAGAAACTTGGAATTGACATAGCCAATCACACCAATTAACTTGGAACTGCATTAACCAAAAAATGATTGTGTTTAAGGTTGCAAATGCATATTTCACACCACGTGGAATTGACTTAATAACAACAATCATGCATATATTATATGTAAGTAATATCACAAAACTAACTAAAACTAATTGAACCGTGTTTCAGCTGCGAAGCACGACGTTTCCTAAAGCATCGATTAGTTACATTTAACACCAAAATTGCACATAGAATCTCCAACAAATCAGTAAGAAAAAGTCTTAATTCAGTTATGGGGTCTCTCAAACAAATAATGAATGGGTAGCCATGTTGACTGCATGGACTGCTTGCAAAATAATCCCTCTGCTATAAAATTCAGAGACATAGTATTACAAATAGCAATGAACACTTGTGTAAGCCAAATGTTTTTTTTCTTTCAAAATCACACTGTATAATCTAAATTATTTATGCTACCTTATGTCCAAGTGAAAGAGCATCTCCATTGCTGAAAAGGCATGAGAAATTCAGAGACGTATATTAGTAATCAAAATCACATGTATAGTCTAAACTGATATCTGCTACCTTTTCTCCAAGTGAAAGAGCATCTCCACGAAATCCATGTGGGCATGAGGGAGCATACGGAGCTGATAGCCTGGACCCAAGAGTGTCTGACGCAGTGACGCATGTGAAGCGGATGAACACATGTTGCAGCCTGCAAAGTAGGAACTGGGAAGTGACCGGAAAGGTAGAATCAGAACGACCGACCACACAGAAACAGTTCAAGGATGTTACTCGAATGTAAGCGCGGAGGTGCTGACCTGATAAGCTGATGTGCTGGTCCCAGTGGTGGAGTCTGTTGAAGTCTTCTTTGGTTCAGTCGGATTCCCCACCTCTAGTTGCCGCGGGAGAATAGCGACGACGCCCGGAGGCCTCAGCGGGTGTGAGTTCTTCGACGATCTGGGATTCTGGGTGTCCAGCAATGGCGGCGGCGGCGGCCCGTCCCTGTCTTCCCACAATCAAAGATGCATCGGATGTGAGGCTAGGCCAACCAGCTGGCGTGCGGTTGACGGCACAGAGCAGATCAACGGCTTGCACAACGGTGTGTCTTCCTCAACGATGTGGGTGTTTGGAACCGAACCATGTCCCGAACCACGCCCAGAGTGGCATCGGGAAGAGGCAAACCAGCGATTGTGTGGGAGGATCTAGCACACACAGGTTTGTAGATGCGGGCGCGGGGTGGTGGCGCGCAATTTAATCTAGCCTTTTCTTCCGTAGCGGAGGGCAAGGTAATGAGGCGATCAATGCTGCAGTTTCATGTGCAATTGCGCTCGGAGATCTTGATCGAGGCAGCGGAAGAGATAGCGGCGGCGATGAGAGTCTAGCGGAGAAGATGATGTCGTGAAATAGACGCCCATGGACTATCTGGGCTATACAGCCCACATACCAAATATTGAACCGGGCCATGTGCCCATGGGTAAGGTAGCGCACCAGCGCTACTCGACCTGAGCAGCCCATGTGGCCGTACAACCCAAGCGCCGGAAGCGAAACTCAAACAGAACGCATGGCGGCGTGCGTGTAGATCTGATTGCGTTCATACTTGATCCAATGGCTAATAATAATTCGGATGACGTGGCTGCGCGAGAAGCCAAGAAAATCACCTAGTGGGGGGCTCCTATTTAGATATAGAAGATAGAAGTGAGCTGCTGATTTTTGAATAAAATTGACTTGTTTGCAGATTCTTGGATGGGAAGAAGGAAGATAGAATTGACCTTGTGCACTGATGGTTGTATGGATGCCGTTGGCCGTCGCCGATCAAAGGAGTGTGACGGCATACGTTGTGGAGATGCTGCACTCAGCCCACCACAAGCTCCGGGTGAAGACGATGGCAGCCGAGGAGCAGAGTCTGCTCGTTGAGAGGCCATCCTTCTCCCTGTACATCCTTGTCTTTGCAAGAACCTGACTGGTTTGATTTAGTCCAGTTTGATTTGATTCGGTAGTTCTGGTGGTGTTGGATTCTCAGATGCAACATTTGTTTGGCAGGTCTTTACTCAAGTGGAAGAAAAAGGACGTCATTGCATAGCCGGGTTCAGTGGTAAATGCTCACATATTCTTGATCCCCAAATATGACTTGCTTCTATACGTACTTTTCTTGCTGGTGGAACATAACTAGAGAAAATATTTTGTGTGGCTTCAACATCTTCTGTTTGTTGAAAATTTAGATTTTGATGCCCCTATTTTCCCTGAACAATTTAATCTATATATTTTTATTTGTCATTCGTGTTTGGATGCTCAAATTTGCATTGTTCAGCGACTGCTTCAACATTCCAAGAAGAAGTTGGAGTAAATCCTTTTGATGCCGAATTCGAGGCATCAGTTAAAATAGTAACGAAGGCAACAATAGCTGAGAGCAACTTCAATTCTTAGTTAGAAAGTGATGTGTTATTTCAAGGCTCATACTAGCTTTTCCTTACCCTACTTTATCACTCAAAGGCTAGAGAGAAAGCATTCAGGAAAGCTTGATAATTATGTCAATTTTCAAGATTTTGTAGCTAATGATTATTTACCCCTGTTTGCATGTCATGTAAGTGACTCCCTATTTTTCTTTCTTTTCTAATGTCTAAAAACTGCAGATATTGACTATGAGATGAAATTGTCAATGTTCATAATTTCAATGTTTGACACAAGGCATGAGCCAACAATGCTACTCCCTCCGTTTAGTGATCTAAATGCTCTTATATTAACTTATTACAAAGGGAGTAGCCTCATAATGCCCGGTAGAAGATATGTAAGAGAGTATCTTAATTTATTTTTTGAGGGAAAGAGTACAATTTAAGAACAAGGTACATATGTGTGACATGAAAGCTCTTAACATTAGTTAGCATATGGTTGCCAAGTTATTTCTCTGGTTCATCTCAGATTGAGCATCTTGATACTTCTTATGCAAATTTGGTTGTAAAAATTTGTTTTCCGCAAGTCACGCTTTTTTGTATGAAAGAAATATGTATAAAATTCTCAAAGCATTTTACATAAGCAGGTTCATATGTCTGGCATCCACTTCTTTTTCAGTTTTTCCTGCGAGAAAGAAAGCATGTGACTTATTTAATCTCAGAGATATGTCTCCGTTATCAGTTTTGAGGAGTCATTCTTCCAGTCGCACAAAATGTTGACAAGTGTCTCATTTACGGTGACCATTCAATTTTAATTTCAGTGCCATGTCATGAAATGGCAATTCACCAGTTCAACCCCTTCCAAAAGCTACTTATCTTTCTATGACCCGAAATCACAAAATCCATTGCTTGTGATTTAGTCTTGTATACCATCATAGAAAATTAGCATTTGCAAATTATTACCTGTGGTAGTGAAGTTCTGTCTTGCTACAAAATCTTTGTCTGCCCATCTCAAGGGAGTGGCAACGTTATCCAGTTTGTTCATTCGTTCAATTGTTTTTTCTTTGCAGGTGGGGAGTGAGCGCACGTTAATACAACAGTCTAATTTTAAAACATTATAACTGGGCATCCTAGGAGCTCCCTCGCGCTATCAGCCTTCGAAGCCGTTCGATTTCACATTATGGCTGTCCCTGGCCGTTGGATGCACAGTTTTTTTTTCGAACCCTCCCGTCCCCGCAGCTTGTCGAGGGCAGCTACTCCCGTAACATTTTCTGACTAACGTGGTTAATTGGGCCCAACAGCCCACCTGTCGGCTGAAGCGAGGGAGAGAATTCCGCGAGGAGAAAGATCACTCGTGGGCGATTGGTGTGCTCGCTAACCCTAACCAAGGCCAACGGCGATGGCGGCGGCGAGCCGAAACATCAACGGAGTTCGAGCCCGTGCTGCTATTCGCTAAAGGGGTCCATCACTGAGGGATCTAGAGGAGCGACCGTGTGTGCGTCCATCCAGTCCCAATTTGAGGCGCACAGAGGAGCGGCTGACCGTGTGCCAGATGCGAGCGTTGGATTGTATCGACCGGAGGTGAGGATCGGACGGATCGAGCGGAGTAGTGGGAGCAAACCATAGCACGGCAACCGACGCCGGGCTGTAGCAGCGGCGCCTCTCCCGCGACCTTCACCTCCTTTCCAGCTCGCCTTGCGGTCGCGCCTTGCAGTCCGAGAAGAAAAGGGGTGTGGTGGCGGCAAGGACGAGAAGGTTGGCAAGGAGAAGAAGAAGGCGGCCGCTCTCCCCGTGGTCACCGCCGTGCTCAAGATCGATATGCCTCGTGGCTTATGTTGCAGCAGCCGCTTAAGGAGCAGAAGGGCAGAACGTCACGTACAGGTAAATGCTTTCTTGGTGTCTCTTTCAATGTATTGTTGTTCAGCGGATTCTACCGTTCTGTGTGGTCACAGTGTGCAGGCGGGTCTTCCTGGCATCATGGAGTCTGAGAGAGAGGAAGGAGTACATGGCGGTCGTGATGTGCACTGCACACAACGGATCCTGGTCAGTATACCAGTCCATCCATGTTGCTATTTGATTTAGATGCATGCTTTGCATCTTTTAGTTTTTTCAGAAAATAGAATTATGAGATACCGCTGAATAATGTATACAGAGGCTCTTTGTAAGATATAGAAGATGATGTTCTTCATATGTCGCCTTCATGCTTTCCTGAAAAGCATAACATATATAACTGACATCACCATATATGGGCTGGTGTATTATTGTGATCTATGCGTTGTACCTATGTGCATCTCTTTTTTAGGTAATTCTTGTTTTACAGGCCTCAATGTGGTTCGATTCAATAAAAAGAATGTGCCCTATAGTATATTTTCAATGCGACGGAACAACATCCGAGAGGGTCAAGCGCTGGACTATAGGTGTGTATACAAGTCTGCAGATTATGTTACTCTTCTGTATGATCCTCCATGGAGCGAAATTTATCGTCAGGGGTGATAAAAAACAGGTTTGATCTGTGCTAATGGAGTTGCTGCTGTGAGTAGTCTCTTGAGAGATAGGTGTACGGACTTTGAGACAGATTTTTTGCGAAAATGCTGCCTTCTGAAGGAGGTGCTCACAAATTCATTCCTTATTTCGAAAAATTATCATCTTACTCTGATCATGCTTTTAGTCGTTCTGCTTTAGCAGGGATGCAGGTTTCCATTTTTGCAAGAAAGGTTATTTCGTTGCTCATGTCTTTTTGTGGTTGGGCTCTTTCAAGCAACAGGAAACACACATTTCATGAGGGAATCGCACAGCTTTCAGCAGTGATGTCCAACAGGCTATCGTTACACCCAGCAAAATAGGATAGGGATTCCAAGTTGCTGATTTTTCTGTCAAGTAAAACAATTGTTCATGCAAATGCATGTTCAGCTCTATTTTTTGTTGCAATGTTGAATTCTCTTTTAATTCGGTGTTCTCCTTGCGGACGTTCTTTCCTGTGGACCGTCTCAGCTTTGGATAAACATCTATTATGTTCTCTGAGGAATAAGCAATAGCCTTGTCGTGCGACTTCTCATGGGTTATTCCTTTGTCGTTATTATTATCGTAGTCTGTATGTACGAACCCAGTTTGTTGTTTGGTTTAAATATAAGACAACATGGTTTCCATACATTTTAAATTACAGAACATGTTACGCTTATGGGCTACAATATATAGGTAAAATGTGTATCGTTTGTGACAAAGATTTCTGTGAATTTTGTCATCTTTGTCCGGACTACTCTGTCATGCTAACAAAATGCAGGAAGAGTAATGCTTCATATGATCAGCAGGCAAGCCTGCCTGAATTGGGTGCCATGTTTCCTTGCAATAAAGGACTTTCTGATACACTTGAAAAGTAGCTTATAAAATCGAAACAAGAGTTTGCTAATTTATTTATAAAGGACTTTGTGCGTTTAGAGTTTGATATTGATAGACAATGGTGGAATGACCACGATCACTCTACTTTGTTGATTCATCTTGCAGTACCAATAATGATATGCCAAATTATTAGCATTATGATTTGGAATAAAGAATTTTAGGCATCATTTATTTTTTCTTACGTTAGTATTTGGAATAAACATTCCCTTGATTCTTAAGGTATTTAGATGAATAGTTGTTCAAATAGTAGGGTCCTTCCATTTCTAGAATTATCTTTTCTTTGCATTATATTTTAGAATAAATAGCTCTTACATTTTATGTTCTTTTTGGCTAAATGGATCCTTATGCTTGTCTTATACATAACATCTATAGTAGTTTGTCATGAGCATATGGCATTGTGTACATATTTATCACAATATTTCCCTTTATGGTGCATCTTTAATTTAGTCCAGCTTAGTCGTCACTCGTCACATATGTTCATCTTCTTGTTCATCAGATTTGATGAGAGACTGCTACTGCTGCGAGCATAAGTGCGAGTGATTTATGTGCATGCACTGAACCAACCAAAGCTAGCATTGATTCTGTAGCTTCTTCCTAGGTAAGATTAATGTGCGCTCATGTTTGCATAATTTTTATATAGTTATAAGTTTGTAATGTACATGACCAAGTGGGGCCAAATAGTATTTGTTGTGTCTTCGACTATTATTTATAAAAAAATCATTTGTATTGATTGGAACCGAAATGTCACATGTGCATTTAGGTTCCATGTATGTAGTACTTTCACTTGTCTTTTTTCATAGATAAATATACAGGGCGCAAGCATTGGGAGTATCAAATGCACCAAGGGTTGAAGGAGCTCATCCATCCAGTGAGAGCATTGCAACTTTCCACATGTCGTTGATTAATCCATATGCTTTAGTTGCATCAGATAATCCGTCCTTCAATTGTGTTGCCGATGACACTTACACATATGTAACTAAGAGAAAATACTACTTTGCAAAGATGTCACACTACAATTATTTTGACGTGTTTTGTGGAGAAGCTTTGTAAAGATTATTAGTATAGTGATCAGTTTCATGGAATGCCATTTGTTTCCACTTCACTTGCACGATCACCTCTTGGCACATTCATGGTCATGAAATGCCTATGTTGTAGATTTATGATCCAATTTATGAGATGCTAGAAAAAACTTCGCAGACATGGACCTAAGAGGATGGTCAATATGACCCAGTGTAAAATAATAAATATTAGTGTAGGTTCACAAGTTCTTTCCTTGAAAATAGGAATTAGTTCTTCCATGTCTATCTATTTGTAAAATTACTATAATTTTATTGAAAAAATAGACGGGCGCGGCAACGCGCGCCATTCATGATCTAGTATTGGTTATAATGGACTGAACATGTAGCATGTACCACTTGTGATGTATTACACTCCATATTTTCTTACATTTGTGCCATGAAATTTTATTGCTCTCAATTGTCCATTTTTTTTTCTATCTTTTAGACTGGTGAATTGGAAGTTATGTTGTTTCACATGCTTAATGGGTGACGAAGCAGATGGTGTTCAGAAAACCAGCATTTGACATCTTTTGGTCTCAAGACTGCAGTAAAACCAACAAACAGGGTTCATTACAAGCTTTACTTAATACAACTACAATTAGAAATTGAGGCAAGGAGCATGCCCATGATCTGAGAAGAGGAATATAGTGCATCTTCATTAGACCTATTTCAATTACTAGGAAAAACAATTTGTTTGTTCTTTTGATTAGGTGCCTAGAGTTTAAGTGTTTTGCACTGCTCCTGGTTGCTGCCAATGTATTAGCAAAATATGTAGCTAGCCTTTTCTTAAGTGCTATTCAGTCCAACAAGGAAAACCAAATGTCAGAGTGAAAGTAAATCTTCAGAACTGAAATAACTTAGCCATGCTCAACACTTATTTCTGTAGAATAATTGTGAGTATATATATTTTTTATTCCGTGGCAACGCACGGGCATTTAGCTAGTATCTTGAAAAGGTGAAATGGCCTGGTGATTGTTAGGGGAATTTTTTAATGCTTAATCTTTGTTCTTTATCGTTCAATGTTCTTTTAATTATACACAATGTTTTTGCCGTGTAGAGCAAAGTATGTATATGCTGCAATCCTTCGGAAAATAGGAGTACGGAAATTTATCATACATTTATTGGTTGTCCATTAACTAACTTGAGAGATAACTACCAGTCCATCTTTTTGTTGACTAGATCAAAATAATTCACACTTAAAATAATGTGAAGTTCAAACAAGGCAAAGTGGTTTTATTAAGAAATTTTGAGGGTTATTCAAAATAGAGCCTATGTTTGTTGACAAGAAACTATTCTAAATCTTGATTGATGCACATTGGAAGAACATTATTCTTGTACTGCAAGCTGAGGAACAATTGGATATGACATTTCTGTTGTGAGATATTTAAATGTTTGTAGTGTGTAATAAAATAAAACAATTCTCTAGTTCTCCTTTCTCCCCGTATTATTCTTGTACTGCGAGCTGAAGAACAATTGGATAATTGTGAGATATTTAAATGTTTGTAGTGAGGAAAATAAAATAATTCTCTACATCTCCTTTCTCCCTGATCATATTCATTTACTACAGTGCATTTTTTTCATTGTTTTTAACATGCCATATGCTTCTTTGAGTGGCGGGATGAAGCTTACAATACAGTCGAGAGATATGTCTGTTTTAAGACTTATTAGGATCTATTTGTCCTACACCTTTTGTTGGGTAGATTAAGGTAAATTACGTGCAAAACATTTTTAAGTGTTACAAACATTTATTAAATGTGAAGAACCTTTTTTTCCCAAAATTACATGAACACATTTTTAAATTGTATCAAGATTTTTTAAAATGTCACAAACATATTTTTAAAACAGGTGAGCATTTTTCATATGCAATATTTCTTTTGAATCACGTGATTTTTTTACATTACATGAACACTTTTTTTAATTTATGGTGAACTTTTTTAAGATTTCAGTAAAGTGATGTTTCAAATGCATGTATTTAGGTTATTTCAAAATATTAAAATATGAAAAAACAAATGAATGTAACATTTAATTGGCCAGCCCAGGTGAGGAATTCTTCGGTGTCGCTACATGCAAGACGTAGATGCGCCCCACTATTGCGGGTCATCTCCAACTATACAAGGCATGCATTGCAACTGAGCAAATGACCACTGGATCTAGGGCGCAGCCAGCTATATTGTGGAGAGCAACATAGTGTAGCTATAGTAGGATATATGTATTTGCATAAACCAGAAACTACATGGTTTTCTGCCCTTCTCGGTTGAGCGAGCACTATAAAAAATAAGAGATATATTTTGCAAGCTTAGCAAGATTATGGAACTACACTATTGTGTGGAAAATAAGTACTCACGCCGTCCCAGAAAATACGAGATAGGAAGTTTGTATCGGTATAAGCCAGAAACAACAATTGTTTCCCACCCTTCTCGGTCCATTGCGCGAGAACTCTAAAACACTTCTTCCCCACCAGCAATGTGGTTCTTAAAACTTAACTATGATCCTAATCCGAAAGGTTAAATCTTGTTATGTCAAAGTATTACTCTCTCTGTCTCTCTTGAGTAAAATTGGACACTCTTCTTTTAGGAAAGCAATGACACAAGAAGTCACAACACTGTTCATGGGCTCAAGGCAGGGTGAATAGCCCAAAAGTTGTCCATTGGGCTGAAGAAGAAGATAGTGGGCGACGGAGTCCACGAGGGAAAGCCATTCTTTGTTGGTTGAAACCCACGCCACCAAAAAAGGGGGAGAAAAAAATGGGAGAGGAGGCCGGCCGCCGTTGATAAGGGAGAGGGGAGGGTTGTTGGGTCCAACCTCCAAGCACTAGCACCAGTTCCCACCACCTGCTGCGGCGGCTGCGGCGGCGGAGACTCCGAGGAAGGAACGAACCGGAGACTCCGAGATGAAGGCGACGGTGAAGGGCCGCTACGAGGGCGACAAGGCCACCGCGGCCGCCACGGTCGCGCTCGCCCCCGCCGGCGACCTCCGCCTCCGCGCCTCTGCCACCGACGCCGCCTTCGCCGCCGGCCCCTCCCTCGACGGCCTCACCCTCACCCTCGAGAAGCCCGGCGCCTTCCTCCTCGACCTCAAGCCCCACAACCAGGTACCACGTAACCAATCCCCTCCCCAAAGTCCCTTCCTTTCCCCTCCCACATCCCATCTGATTCTCTCCCGTTCCGGCGACGGCGGCCGCAGGATGTGCGCTTCCAGTTCATGAACTCGGCCACGGTGCTCGACAAGCGGGTCAGCCTCACCTACACGCACTCCACCTCCCTCGCGCCCGCCGCGCCCAAGCCCGCCATCCCCGCCCCGGCCGCCGGCGCCGCGCCCGCGCCCCCGCCTAAGGGGCCGCCTCCCGGCCGCACGGCGCTCGACCTCTCCATCGCCTTCGACCCCGCCAACAAGGTCAGCGTCTCCCACGCGCTCGGCGGGGGAGGCTGCCGGGTCAAGTACACCTACGCGCACGGGGCCGGCCGCCTCACCACCATCGAGCCCGTCTACGACACCGCCAAGAACGCCTGGGAGTTCGCCGTCTCCAGGAAGTTCGACGCCGGGGACACAATCAGGGGCACCTACCAGGCCTCCACCAAGCAGCTCGGGCTCGAGTGGACCCGGAGCTCCAGCATCGGCGGCTCCTTCAAGGTACCATCTCGATTATGCAATCCATCATTTTGCTTCTCTGTGGTAATGCCTGGAACGAAACCAATCCACCATTTTTCAGTGGAACCCTTGCATCATTGAATAGTGCAGAATGCCACAATCTTGTGTATGGATCACATATGATTGTGTAGATTTGTGGTGTTGAATATGAGGAGCTAGAGTAGTGAGGGAAGGTGAGTGGAGTTAAAAAATTTCTTCGCGTGGTTTGTTAATCCTTAAATAATTTCATACCTAGCCCATACATATGGTTCTAAATTTGTTTCGCCAATGTTTCTGAACTCACTGTACAAATCTACAATGTAATCTAATTTCACAGAGTAACTTGGGAAGAGTGTAGTGTATGTGACTATTTTCTTTTTTTGGACCTGTGAAACCGTAAGGGAAACCCCTATGGTATTTTTTATATTATAAAATCAGGAGCTAAAAAGTACAAGGGAGGTTAGGGTGTTAGGAGACCTAAATATTTAGATGCAGAAAAGCCACAAGGGAGAAGGATAAAAAATGGCTAAAAATACAAAACCCCTTCCACACAAAAGGGAAGCTCCCAAGTTAAAGAGACCTCACCCAAACCAAAAAAGATTCCCTGTACTTGTCTTTCACCCGGAAGGAAATGAGGTGTAGGTCCTTGAAGAGAACTTTCAACTGTGCTAAAAGAAGCAGCCCCCCTTAAAAATTTGGAGCGTTCCTTTTCCAAATATTACAGAGAACTTTCAACTGTGCTAAAAGAAGCAGCCCCCCTTAAAAATTTGGAGCATTCCTTTTCCAAATATTACAGAGAGCAGACCCAATAACTTCAACAAAGGCTTTTGAAACTGAGACATAGCTAGCCTGATCATTTCCGAAAACTCCAAGTGAGCGGCCCAAGAGTTATTGGGAAATTTCCAACTAGCCTAGGGAAAAGCGCAATTGAAAAACAAATGAGCACTGTCCTCCTTAGTCACAGTTAACCCCAGTCTCCATGTGCCAGTGCCTCCTTTCCATCATGTCTCTGGTGTTTAACCGATCGACAAGTATCAGCCATAGAAAACCTTTTTGCTTCAGTAGATATTTGCTTGTCCTAACCAGAGAAAAACCTTGGGCACCTGAAGCTCATTTAACATAAAACTGTAATAACTGGCCGAGGAATATCTCCCAGAGTTATGCAGTCCAGACATCAAACATCGGGATGATCATCATTAAGAACTTGCTCGTTGAGCAAATAGGCTAGCTGCTGAAGCTCAAGAAACACAGTTTCAGAGAGCGGGAGGGTGAAATGAGTGGATAGGTGTTCAACCGATGGATCCTGCATGAGCACATTCAACCCAACATCTTCATCCAGAAAAAAGGTAAATACGCAAGCCAGGGGCTGCCCAAGCCACTTGTCTTTCCAAAGGACAATAGACACACCGTTGCCAGGTGTACAAGATGTAATGGCATGAAAATTTCAGCTGATAGCCATCACGTCCCTCCACCAGAATGATCTAGTACAGGCCACAGCATGCGGAACATGACGAGCATAGTATGAGCGTTCTAAGGAATATATATATATATGATGGGTTACATTAATTATACAGGTTTTGGTTTTAGTTAATATTTCCTATGCTAGTTTGTGGATATGACAAAATTAAAACTGTAGGATAAGGATGATGTGTCATGGAGGACAATGGTTTCATTTAGTATCAGTTGAGATATATGTAGATCCGTAGCAGCACCACTTTGTCTTATGACCCACTAGCAAGTCAACATTTAACACAAAGCCCTTTATAGTGAATTCCCATGTTTCAGTATT
This sequence comes from Aegilops speltoides, assembly GCA_021437245.1. Taxonomy (NCBI): domain Eukaryota; kingdom Viridiplantae; phylum Streptophyta; class Magnoliopsida; order Poales; family Poaceae; genus Aegilops; species Aegilops speltoides. The sequence continues at coordinate 524,115,511 of CM038145.1, read as the reverse complement.
TTACATCACTGTATATATACAACTGAGGATAGTTCCTAGTATTTTGTAGTGTCTGCAGATTACTGCAATCAGGCTAGCTCTGAGGGTGTCTTGAGACCATCATCTGAATACCAATGTTTCTCTTTTTGTTTTTGTCTGCCTGAACTGAGGACTGAAGGTGTAACTTTTCCTTTCTCAAAAGCTAAGCAAACAATAGAATGAAGGAGTTGGGTCTGTTTAGCGAACAAGCACTAGGTTATCTAGTTAAGCATCATTAACTCTTCTTTATGAGTTTCTTGGCAACAATATTTTTCAAATTTTGTCTAGTTTGCTTAAGCACTGGTAACTCCAAGTATGATCTAGACTTGAGGGGGCAGAGGGACACTCATGTACTGATGAAATGGGGCGAGGGGTGGAAGATGTGGACTGACTGAGTCGTGGAAGACCATGATTATGTTTGTACCACAAGGATGCATGTGGGTATAGATATAGTTTGCTCATTCCAAATATGGGTATAGAGAGCTGATGCTCCCTGAACATCCGCGTTGAATTATACTTATTTTAATTGGTAAAGAAACTTTTAAGGATAGTGACAGCTGAAAAGCTATTTAGTAATGGTGGTTATCTGTATTATTTGTGCGTATATTTGCCTAGACGTTATGGTAACACAACTTGTATTTCTGATGATAGATGAGATAGCCAGAAGATCATGCCTTAAAGGAACCAAAAAATTTCTCATGACAAATTTTCTAAAAATGGTGTTTTATTTCTAGTATTGGACGAGATGCACGATACATATATGTAATTGCATGGGATGCTGGCTTACATCAGAAGCAGAGCAGTAGCAGCATATTGTCGTCTAATCTACTAGCAAGCCAACACAAAGGCCTGGATAATGGATTCCTGTCTCTCAGTTTTCTACATCGCCTTATGTTGTGGTGATAATTGCTGTTGTGTTCTGTAATTGCTGTGTGCCAAAAGTGCTACTGCCTGGGTGGTCGAACTGATAGTGCGTCTTACGGACATATCTTAAATATCTTTTTTTTGCTGTCTATGGAACTGCCCTGGGGGTAGTCCAACTGATAGTGCCCAAGTTAGATGATATAGTAGCCACGAATTATATCATGTTGAACGGGCAAAGGAAAATCTCATAGCAAATGCATAAAAATGTCCCAAGTTTATACCTCTTACAAAACAGATAGAGAGAATATGTAGTGCCGCAAGAGAATGGTAAACTTGGTATATGTGGTTTATCTTTGTGAAGCTCAATTGCTAATGGTATCAAAGGTTAGTTGGTCTTCCCTGAGTAAATAAGAAAAGCATGTAGGGCCTGAAATACGGTGGAATAGGAGAGGATGCAGAGCACTGTCTTCCTGTGGTGTTTTTGACAGAGTTATCTAGCAGGTCTGCAAATAGTAATTCTCCCAGGAGGGTGTCCATTGTCCCTTATACATGTTCTAGTCATTACATCGATTTTTGTAAAAACTAGTCTTCAGAACATCATTATCAATCCGATTCAGTTTCAAGACCCAACGCTCGAACACTAGGAAATGCTGAAGTGACTTACTGTTGAACAGAGTGCTTATGTGTGCAGTGTACCCCCAGAGTCATGTATCTGGTGCAACGGTGTTTCTTGTGCTACCAATGCACCAATGTGAAAACTCATGCAAAAACTTCCCAAAATTTCTGAATAAATGAGTACATGAACACAATATATGTCATAGAATTTCAACTAAAAATTCAACTCACACCTCGAGAAACAAAAGAAGACAAATCATGACATGAATGTTCTTAACTCAAACTGGGCCATGAATTGGGCCTGTTTGCATTACCACAACTGAATTTGTTTTTTTTTTCTCTTGCTGTGAGTTGAATTTACGACTGAAATTTTGTAACATGGTAGATGTATGCTATTTCTTTATATTGAATTATTTTCGGAAATCTTAGAACTTACAGTACAAGTTTTTTATGTTCGGTCCACTGGTAGCACAAAAACTCCGGGTACACAGGATACGCTCTCCCCCTAAATAAGAGTATCCCTCTTCCTCACAACACATGATTGATTATTTGGTTGGACATGTCTGTTTGTTGTTTCACTTTGTAGATCATCTGATCTAACAGGTATGCTTTTTGATCTGATTCTGCTGTGCTCTGTCTGTGCAGGTCGCGACGACGTTCGATCTGTCCGATCAAAGCAAAGCACCGAAGCTTGTAGCGGAGAGCACGTGGAACTATGAGATCTGATCGCCTCCGCCTCTGCTTCCGCCTGCCGGCGAGCAAGCGGGCAGCTCCTGCTCATAGAGCAGCACCATGTGTCATCATACTGTCTACTACAACTCAACAGGCAGACTGCCCCTCTCTGGGTGCACCATTATTCGGATCCTATTACCGCTATCCATTTTTTGCTTGTCGTGTGACATCTGAGTCGTCGCTGGCGATGCTATGACATGAAAATGAGGTTTAAGTTAACTGTCTCGTGCCGAGAATTTCACGAATGGATCTTGCTGTTTGCTTGGTGTGATGTTTTCGCTTTTCTTTGGTACACCCATGTACCCGATCTTCACAGATGTTCCTGTGGACATAAGGAGGATGCCTAGCTTACCTATCGCATCAGTACTAACATGTATGCAGATTACAACGACTAAATCTCGCGGTATTGCCATATAATCCAGGGCTAGGTAGGAGTTACCTCCCTTTTTTCTCCGGGTGAGGTAGGAATTATCTTCTTGTCTGGAGCAATGCTAGTATTATGCATCGTAAATATCTAGTGTTTAGCAAGCATCAGGTTCTCTGGATTGTGCATTGGTCACCCTGCATCACTTTGCATTATGTGATTATATTTACAACCATGGGTAATCGATGCGCTTACGTAGGACATGAATAATATGGTCGGGAAGATTCTCTAGCCTGCGCATGTCGACACAATATTTCGTTTCAAGATGACCAGGAATAATATAAACCAGCTACCTGTGTCATGGTTTTGAATTTTAGTTTCACAAGTATTTCAGCCATTGTTGGTGATTTCAGTTTTCCTTTCGGGCTGAAGGACTAAAATTTCCACTTGAATTTGGTTGAGATCAGAATAAATATTTTTAAAACTCAAAAAATAATTTGAATTTATGTCTACTACCGAAGTTACCGAAATATTTTGACAGAAAGGCAGTTGTTTCAGTATGTAATGAAATTTTACTGAAAGTGAAAACCATGATCGTTGTACTTGTTCAGAACCATCCATGTAAATTTTAAATTAAGAAACTGCTCTTGTTTGCTTGCAATCTCTAGTTCATTGTGGATTATTACATTCTCTCCCAGGTGCAGGGTGCATGCGTCAGCGCACTGACTTTGATATAATCGCCTTGTTTAGCCGATGCACAATATATATTTGGAGGAATCTATGTGCACATACATGGTCGTCTCGATCGTACGTACAAAGTTATTATGAAGCTTAAAAGGCAGATTAAGTTGTCGTTTCATGTCTAGTTTATCAGTTTTGCTTGCTTAGTCCTAGGCGACCGAGACTTCGTTATGCCTCAGTCGATGCTATATTCCTTTGATTTTGAATGAAGGTACGCACATATTTTTTTCTTTTCAGTTTTTTTTCTTCTTTTTCTCCTTATACTAGGTCTCAGTCGACTGAGACCTAGGCACACCCAGGGCGGCGCTAGGGGTATTCTTGGTTCTTCATGTGAATACTCATGATTTTTACAAAACAGTGACAATTTTTAAAAAACAACAATGATTTTGGCAAAATGAATACACATGAATATCAGGTTGCAAATTTCTGGAGCCGCCACTGGGCACACCCCTAGTTTATGCCCTGGCCTTTAGATGCATATTGGGCACAAAGGCAGATTTGACAATGCTAATTAACCTAGTTATATAAAATTGCGAGTGCTATTATTTTTGCCCCTGATGGATGGATGAGAATGGGAATGGAACCTAGCTATATGGAGCATCCTCTCATCAATGTATTACTAGCAACGGGCCATGCATGCCACCAAATTTGGACATGGTTGGCTAAGCTTATCTTATTAATTTCCATAAAAGAGAGTCCCCTCACGTTAGGGTTTTTCCTCCTCTCGGCGATGGCGGCGGCCAACCCGTAGAGATAGTCCATCCCCTACTCTCCTCCCCTCGCCGGCGATCTTGAGGGCCTGCGGGCCTCGGGGAACGGCGTAGGACGAGGGGCTGTCTTTGGGACGGTTACCGCCCGCGGAGATCAACACCCTCGGGCTAGAGAATCATGGATGCTACGGCGTCGAGCTCGGGAACCACTGCTTCCGATCTTGCCTCGATGATGGAAGAGCTTGGACTGACGGAGGCTGATCTGCAAGATGTGATAGTCGAAGAAGGAGAGCTGCCGCAGGAGGCGACTAGATGGATGGCGATTGCTAGGGTTCACACGGACAAACCCTATAGTCAGTACTGGTTTTATCGGAACATGCGAGTCGCTTGGGACTTGGCACAGGAGGTGAAAATCAAACCGCTGCAGGACAATCTCTACACGATGCAATTCTCGTGCCTAGGGGATTGGGAACGGGTGATGGAAGAGGGTCCATGGAATTTTAAGGGGAAGGCAGTCGTGTTGGCACCATATGATGGTTTCACTAAACCCTCGACCATAGAGCTCAACAAAATTGACATCTGGGTGCAAATTCACGACCTGCCTGATGGCTACTACCCCAAAATCAAGGCGTTAGCTTCAACTGTGGGTGAGTTCATATACGCTGAGCCTAAATCTCAGGATTTTGAAGGCAATTTCGCTCGAGTCCGGGTGAAGATAGATGTCACTAAACCACTGAAGAACGCTGTGTCACTTGTGGTGAAAAGAAAGGACGCCCTGGAGCGAGTAATCTTCCGAGTTAAATATGAAAGATTACCGGATTGGTGTGCGGTGTGTGGTAACCTGGGGCATCTGTTCAAGGAGTGCGGGGATGGAATACACCAACCGAAGGCCCTAGTGTTTAAGGACCTGAAAGCTTCATGGTTCCGTGGCCCTGGAAACGGGCCAGGGGAAGGGGGTGGAACAAGGGGCGGTCGAGGTAGAGGCCGTTCAGGAAGAGGACGAGGCCGTGCAAGTTCAAATGCAAGTCCAAGTGAACCGTTTCATGAATATAGTTATGAGTTCTCGGCTCAGGAGAATGATACAACCATGGATGATGGTCCAAACAGCAGGAAGAGGGGATCGTATACTCCCGGCGATCCACTAGCCAACCAGCAATTTCAAACCCCCACAGTACAAGGGAAGCAGCAGCTGATGCTACTTCCTGCAGCGTTGCCGTCAAGCCCACCGCCGAAGCAGGAACCGAAGAGAAACAAGCCAAGGCCCACCGACCCCGATCAAAGAAGGTGCTACTGCAACATCTTCTGATATGCATATGGCGGGCCCCCACGAGGGGTCGCGCCAAGCGCAATGAGTATACTCAGCTGGAACTGCCGCGGGGCTGGCAAACCCGCGACAGTTCGAGAGCTTCGTGAGCTCACGAAGCAACATGCCCCCTCAATGCTTTGCATCGTAGAAACACAAATTGAGGGAAGTAGGGTCGAAAATTTAGCCGGATGTTTAGGCTTTGACAAGAGCTATGCTGTTAGTAGTGCAGGAAGGAGTGGAGGTATTGGAATTTTTTGGAATGATTCAATAAAGATAGAAATAATTGGTTGTTCTGAGTATCATATTGATGTGGTAGTTGATGACTTGGTAGAAACAAGAAACAGAGTGACTTTTGTTTATGGCGAGGCTCGAGTCTCAGAGAGATATAAAACATGGGACCTGCTAAGAGGAATAGCTAGCAATAGCACTCTTCCTTGGGCAGCCATAGGAGATTTTAATGAAGTGCTCCGTCAGGACGAGCATGACGGGATAGGCGAACGAAGCCAAGCCCAAATGGATGCATTTAGGGATGCGGTGGATACGAGCGGCCTAATGGATATTGGATATACGGGAAAGATGTGGACTTTTGAACGGAAAGTGGCTGGTGGTTCTTTTACTCGAGTAAGGCTAGACAGATGTTTAGCTACACCGGAGTGGTGTGGTGTTTTCCCTGAAGCTGTGTTGGAACACCACACGGCAGCATCATCTGATCATGAGCCAATCCTTCTTCGGTTTGGAACAGGCGTGAATGCATGCAACAGAAATCCACGCTCCTTTAAATATGAAGTCATGTGGGAGCGGCACCCGGATTTGATGACTGTAATAGGAGAGGGATGGATAAAAAACTCGGCGGACACGGTAACCGAGCTGCATGCGAAGCTACAGAGCTTGTCTGCTGATTTGACTTCATGGGACAGAACCCAGTTTGGGAATGTTCGCGCTGAAATCCAGAAGCTGAAACGTGAACTGCAATCAATGCGCGCGATCCCAGGGAGATATGCCCCAACGCATGTGGAGGTGAAAATAACAGACAGGCTAGTTGAATTGTATCACAGAGAGGAAATATTGTGGAGGCAAAGGGCTAGACTAGAGTGGCTGGCTCATGGTGATAAAAATACATACTTCTTCCACCTTAGAGCAAGCCGACGTCGGAGGAAAAACCAGATAATATCACTTCAACTTCCGGATGGAACAATGACAGAAAACGCAGCGGAACTTGAGGAGATGACAACTAAGTTTTACTCTGACTTGTACACATCCGAAGGAGTACAAAACATGGAGGAGGTTTTAAACACAGTTCCCCGCCGCGTGACACAGAACATGAATGACAGCCTAAATGCACCATACACGCAGGAGGAAGTAAAGAAGGGTTTGTTTCAAATGTTTCCCGTCAAAGCGCCAGGCCCAGACGGTTTCCCCGCTCATTTCTTCCAACGGCATTGGGATGTATGTGGAGAGGAAGTCACCAAAGTTGTCCTGAGGATAGTGAATGGAACAGAATCGGCGGAATGTATCAACCAAACATTGCTGGTGCTGATCCCAAAGGTAAAGAGCCCCACCTTACTATCTCAGTTTAGACCAATCAGCCTATGCAATGTTCTTTACAAGATAGCCTCAAAGGTCATATCTAACCGATTGAAACTAGTCCTACCAGAGATCATCTCGGGTGAGCAATCTGCCTTTGTTCCAGGTAGATTGATTACAGATAACATTATCACCGCTTATGAGTGTCTACACTTCATGAAAAGGAACAAGGCAAAGAAAAATCAGCACTGTGCGCTAAAGCTTGATATGATGAAAGCTTATGACAGAGTGGAATGGGACTATCTGAGGGCAATCATGATAAAGTTGGGCTTCACAGAAAGGTGGGTTGGAATTGTTATGAATCTTATAAACTCGGTCACTTTCTCTGTTATGTTCAATGGAAAGAAGCTAGAGGAATTTAAACCATCGAGAGGTATCCGCCAAGGGGACCCAATCTCGCCATATTTGTTCTTGATAGCAGCAGAGGGCCTTTCGTGCCTGCTTAAATCCAAAGACGAGTCATCCAACTTGAGTGGACTGCAAGTGGCTTCTACGGCGCCACGAGTGAACCATCTCTTGTTCGCTGATGACAGCCTGCTGTTTTTCAAGGCTAATAGTATGGGGGCATCGGAGGTGCACCAGGTTCTGGATATCTACTGTCAGGCGACAGGGCAAAGGATAAACTATGACAAATCATCTATTTTCTTCAGCAAGGGAGTCCCTGAAAGTGTAAGGGATGAGATCAAGGGGTTATTGCATGTGCCCAACGAGACCTTGAACGAAAAATACTTGGGTATGCCTTCGGATGTTGGATCATCGAAAAATGGCGCCTTCAAATATTTGAAGGACAGATTGTGGAGCAGAATCAAGGGATGGATTGAGAGAACAATGTCGTCGGCAGGGAAAGAAGTTCTAGTAAAAGCAGTAGCCCAAGCTATACCTGTCTTCTCTATGTCCTGTTTTAAATTGCCCAGAGGACTCTGTGAAAATCTGAACATGATGATTAGAAAGTTCTGGTGGGGAAGTAAAAATGGTCAGCGAAAACCGCACTGGGTGTCTTGGGAGGAAATGACTCAGCCAAAAACAATGGGAGGCCTTGGGTTTAAGGATTTTGAGTTGTTTAATCTGTCTTTGCTCGCTAAGCAAGCATGGAGGATCTTACAGTACCCGGATACACTAAGTGCACGCATCCTTAAGAGTGTTTATTTCCCGTCAACTACAATCCTCAAAGCCAATCTGGGATCACAGCCGAGCCAGGTGTGGAGAGCAATCCTTGAAGGTCGGGATGTCCTTAATCTGGGCCTGATTAGGAGAATTGGTAATGGGACTGAAACAAATATCTGGGAAGAAAACTGGATCCCTAGAGATGAAATGATGAGGCCCTATGGCTGCCTCATACAAAACCCTCCAATGCTGGTTTCTGAACTCATCGATGCTACTTCTGCGAGCTGGGATGTTCAGCGTCTTCGACAAGTTTTTCTACACATTGACATTCAGCCAATCTTGAGTATCCCGATCTGTACGAGAAACATTCATGATAGTTGGGCATGGAACTTTGAGAAGAAGGGCATGTTTACCGTCAGGTCCGCATATAACATGCTGATCTCGATCAGGAGGAGACGGGAGGCATGGCTGGAAGAAAGCTCAGGTTCATCTACGTCGAGCAGAGAGAGCGGAGAGTGGAAGCAACTATGGCACACCCCGGTACCCGGGAAGGTCCGGATGTTCCTATGGCGACTTGCAAAACAATCATTGCCGACGAATGATGTACGGGCCCATCGCAATATGGCGCGATCAAGTGTTTGTGGAATGTGTGGAGTGCAGGATTCGTGGCGACATTCATTGCTGGAATGCACAGCGTCAAGGTGCACCTGGGCCTTGACAGAAGAGGAAATTGGGCAGAAAATAGCAGGCACAACCGAACCATCGGCGAAACAGTGGCTATTCACTATGATGAATATACTCTCCCATACGCAATTTGTGAAGTTGGCTGTAATGCTCTGGGCGATTTGGTCAGCTAGGAGGAAGGCGATTCATGAAGGGATATTCCAAAGCCCGCATGCTACTTACCTGTTCGTCGAAAGGTTCATCTCTGAACTGGACATGATCAAGAGCCCTCCATCAAATCAACCCAGGGTGCGAACAGGGACGGTTGGAAGCTCAAGACCAAAGGCGCCACCACGGGGTTTTGCAAAAATACATGTAGATGCCGCGGTTGCTCGATCCAGGGGAACGGCAGCGGCGATATGCAGAGATGATCAAGGACAGTACATGGGCAGCTCTTCGCTACTCATTTTTGGCATGCAGGATCCAGCCACACTCGAGATTATTGCATGTAGGGAGGCTTTGGCACTTGCTGAGGACCTAGGAGTCCAAAACTTGGTGATTTCGTCCGATGCTAAACAAGCAGTCCAAGATTTGAATACTGGGAGCAGAGGCCGTGATGGGGCAATCATCGAGGAGATCCGAGCTCGAGCTGCAAACTTTTCTTGCTCTTTTATTTATGAAAGTCGATTAGTTAATGTAGAAGCACACAAACTTGCTAGATTTTCTCTCTCTCTTGGTCAGGGGCGCCACACTTGGCTGGTCCAACCCCATAACCTGAATTGTATCCCACAAACTGTGGTTTATGATCAATAAAGCTTTGCTTTAACGCTCAAAAATTAATTTCCATAAAGACAGAGGATCTAGATTCTGATTTATTAGATCCTCTATTATTTGCAAAACTATTTGTTTTATCGGAATTGATTGTGGCTTTAACTTTTGTTAGTCAACTGAAGCCTTTTGATTTTGCGTGATAAACATATATACATGGGATGGGAATAAAACGCCGTCCAATAGTTTTGCTCGCCAATGCTAATCTAGGTAGGTAGGTAGCTTAGCCACCTCCCGATTCAATTCCTGCAATTTGCAACTAGATTAACATTGGATTGCCTTTTGCATCCCATTTGCTTTTGGTTTAGTTAATTGATTTCCTACGGTCGAGCTAGCTAGTATAAATATATGGAACACTTGGTCTGCAATGACACACGTACACAGAGACAGATTAAGAATAGCCATCTAGCTCGCTCAGCTTAATCTGATCGGTCATGGCGGCGTGGAGCGAGAGCGAGAACGAGAGGTTCGAGCGCGCGCTGGACACGTACGACCGCGACACACCCGGCCGCTGGGACCGCGTCGCCGCCGCCGTCGGGGGCGGCAAGACGGCGGACGACGTCAGGCGCCACTACGACCGCCTCGTCGACGACCTCCGCCGCATCGAGGCCGGCGGCGCCAACTCCAACGGCGGAACTCACGCCACCGGCGGCAGCAGCAGCAACGGCGCGGGGTATAACGGCAGCAGGGGAGGGTCGGGGGACAGCCGGCGGCCCCAGACATAAATGATGGATGGATCGGATCATGCAATGCAAGGTGGTGGCCTGGTCGGCACAGGACACTGACATGAGCCCTATCCTATCTAGTAGTATCCACATCTGCATTACATACATGATACATGTAACGTACGTGTATATGTACGCGTACGCATGTCATGCACATTGCAAGCCGTACGTGCGTACTTACGTACTCGTATGCATGTGTACGTGCAACGGTGCAACACAGTGTGCTGGCCTTTTTTATTTATGTGCGAACTGACAGTGTGCTAGCTTGTCAGTGACTGTGTGCGCGCGCGCTGTGCCATGTACGTACGTCTACGTCTTGTACGTGTGCTAGTAGATTGTAAATTAATCCATGCATGTGCTTCCTTGAAGAGAAATATAATCCGTGTGCAAGTCATTCGTAGATCACTAAAATAGAGGGGGTACCATATTTTTTTCCTTTTTCTGTGAAAATATTTCTTAGCTTTTTGGCCAGGAAGTACCACATTCATTCTTTATGAGCACCATGTCTTTCCTTATAATTATGATCTCCACGATTTTCTGTAGTGAAAGCCATCATGGCGACTTTATTAACTTTCCTCGGACAGTGTTCTATAGTTATATGTGGGAAATTCCTAGCTAAGGACGCACACTCATAGATTGCCCTAGCTTCTATTACTGAAATTTTCTGAACAGTCGGACTCCGAGCTCCATAAATTTTCCTTTTTCTTCTCGGTGCAAATGTCGAGCATGTGTAGAAAAGGCCTGCCGGATCATTCCGCCCAACAAAGTTGGGATAGCCGGCTTGTTTCAAAGGACATGGCTAGGGAGCGCCCAAGCACTCGTTCGTGTGATCGGACACACTTTCCCTTTTAGGAAGGAAACCACCTGGTCAGCCGCATGATCGTGTGATTCTGTAACAAGCAAAGATCAAAAAAGGAAAACAACCAAGATCTTTGTGACATGCATTTATCTGGGGTTCAGGTTTTTTAAAAGCCATATGTTTGATTCGAGCATCAAAATTCAGATCTGTTTTCACCGTTGGATTTCTCACGGCGAGTTCTTCAAAACTAGATCTCATATGGGTAGGTTTCGGCGAACTTTTTTTGGTGAGCAACTTTAGGTGCAATGGAGGCAACTTTAGTGCTATAGGAAAGCTGAAAGAACATGTGGTGTCCCCCATGTGTGGTTTGATAATTGATGACATTTTCTATAGACTAATGGTTGCATTGAGTTATATTTGAAGGATTTGTCCATAGGCATTTATTGAAGTCCATGTGTTGGTTTCAAGGAGTTTATGAGTTGACCAAGGTGCTATTAAGGAATTATCCAAAGATTGGTCATGTGAGTGTTGAGCTTATTACAAGCATGTCTTGAAGAAGAAGATTGTGTGATCATTCATGTTTACCTTCAAGACATCATCCACATGAAGAGAGTTGAAAAGATTCAAGGTTGATCAAGATTAAGTCAAGAGTGAATCAAGTTGATCAACTCATAAAGCGCAAAAGATGTACCGAGAGGGATCAAGTGATCCCATGGTACGGTAAGTATTGTCCATTACACTTTGTGTACTAACCCATGGTCTACGTGAGAGTTCTATGTCGGGTTAGGTATGATTCCATGGGCTTGCGTCAAGAGGAATATATCATACAACCCATGGAGAGGATGACATCAAGTGGTGATCGTCATCAAGATTGCCGTGTGCAAGTTCAAGTGGAGCATCACGAAGAGATCAAGTGCTTGAAGCTTGTCGTCCATTGTGGTGACAATGGACTTGTGAAGATTTGCGGAAGAGTGGCGCACCCATAGAGGATTATGGGGGAGCAATCAACTAGTCTTCATCAACCCAACGCAATCAAGAAAGGTGGTCCATCTTGAGGAGGACAAGATCGTCATCATCTAGCTCAAGTGGATTATGCGTAAGGCAAAGGTTTGCGCTTGATAGGTTTTCTATTTTACCGGTCTCATGGTGATAGTTGGGAGACCGGGTTATAGGATCGATTGTCGTACTATCAAGGGGGGCTCTCAAGTTGGTAGCTTGATCGTATCGTTCGCAGAGAGCTCAAACCTTTGCATCCTTGCATCATCTTTCTTGGTTCTTGTTTGGTATTTCTCTTGGTGAGTTTTAGAGCTTATGGTCATTTTCATGACAAGCTCGATTTCATTGAAAACGGAATTCACATGCATCTTCTATGATGTTTTTGATGTTGGAGGTTCTGCTGGTTCTTCTCTGTTTGAGGTTTCTCTCTTCTATATATTGGCTACTCATCGTCATCTATCCAACAAGCTTGAGTTTGCTCAATTCGGAGCTCATTTGCAAAAATTGTGGCAGTTTTGGTTTTCCTGGAGCATCTGTTTTGCTTGGAAGTGGCATAAGGGAGGCGCCAGCGGTAGTACCGCGACCCGGGGCGGCAGTACCGCTGAAAGCCATAAGCAGTAGTACCGCTGCTTCAGAGCGGTAGTACCGCCCACGACCACAGGCGATAGTACGGCTCTGGTTCCGCGCTAGTACCGCCTCGACTCGAGACCTGCGTGTCTCGTGTCGGGTTCAGCGGCAGTAGTAGCGGCAATAGGAGCGGTAGTACCGCTTGTAAGCAGAAGTACAATCCCTACTACCACTACTAGTGCCGCTCAATGGACCTCTCTATTCCTTCTCCCTTAGGCATTGTGCGAGGTCTCAGCGGTAGTACTGCTGGGCCGAGCAGCAGTACCGCTGCGGCCAGCGGTAGTATCGCTCCCTAGACCGGTAGTACCACCCCCTACGGGCTGAGAATGGGGATAACGGTTGGATTTTCCCCCCACTTATAAAAGGGGGTCTTCTTCCCCATTGAACCTTATCCCCTTAGCTCGTGTTCTTCCCCCATCGTTGACCTTCTTCGAGCTTGCTATCTCTCAATCCCTCCATGGATTCTTGCTAGAGAGAGAGGAGATCTAGATCTACGTTTCCACCAATCACTTTATCCTCTATGTGAGAGAAACCCTTTGGATCTAGATCTTGGAGTTCTTCATGTTCTCTTCTTCGTTCTTCCTCTCATTTTCCTCCCTAGCATTAGCTGCTTTGGTGGGATTTGGGAGAGAAGGACTTGGGCACTCTGTGTGCCCTTGCCATTGCATTTGGTGCATCGATTTGAGTTCTCCACGGTGATACGTGGAAGTTTCTAGTTGAGAAGCTTATTACTCTTGGGTGCTTGGTACCCTTGAGCTTGTTCCTCTTGGGTGCGTTGGTGTCCTAGACGGTTGGTGGTGTTCGAAACTCAATCATTGTGGTGTAAAGCTTTGGGCAAGCGTCGGGGTCTCCAATTAGGTTGTGGAGATCGCACCGAGCAATTTGACGGGTTCCGGTGACCACCCCCAAGGGTTTCCAAAGTGTACAGGTTCGGTGACCGTCCTAAGGGTTGCCATTTGTACGGGTTCGGTGGCCGCCCTCAAGGGTCCCTTAGTGGAATCACGGCATCTTACATTGTGCGAGGGCGTGAGGAGATTACGGTGGCCCTAGTAGCTTCTTGGGGAGCATCGTGCCTCCACACCGCTCCAAACAAAGATTAGCATCCGCAAGGGTGTGAACTTCGGGATACATCGTCGTCTCCGCATCCCTCGGTTATCTCTTACCCGAGCCCTTTACTTATACACTTTACTTTGTGATAGCCATATTGTTTCTTGTCATATATCTTTCTATCACCTAATAGTTTATCTTGCTTAGCATAAGTTGTTGGTGCACATAGATGAACCTAGTTGTTGTAGGTTCTGTGCTTCAAAAATTAACCGCTAGGTCTATTCCGCATTTGTTCAAGCGAAACCGTAATTATCTTAACGCCTATTCACCCTCCCCCTCTAGGCGACATCCACAGTCTTTCAAAAGCAACTTCTTCTTTTTGGCGTAGTAGAACTGCCTATTAGGTTGGTTTATGTAAAAACGAGAAAAAACACACAAACACATGAGGCACCTTTAGTGCCACATACAAGCAATTTCACTACTGTGTTTTTCCCAACTTTCCTATCATAGCTGCTTAGTTGCCTATTGTTGATGCTTAGTTGCCTATAAATACTATGAAATTGCCTACCACTGATGCTCAGTTGCCTGCTATTGGTAACTAGTTGCCTATCATTATTGCTCAGTTTCCTAACTTTGTAAAATAGTTGCCTACAATATTATGAAGTTGCTTATCATTGACTTCTACAAGTTGCCTACAAACACTTAGAAGTTGCCTGCCGGTGATGCTTAGTTGCATGCCATTGTTATTTCAATTACCTACAATACATTGAAAGTTGCCCATCAGTGTTACTAAGTTTCCTATATATGAAACTAAGTTGCTTACCATACTGAAAATTGTTGTATGCAACTAAGTATGATGTTAAGTTACTCGCTAGTCATGGTATAGGCAACTTAGGAAAATGCTAGCCTACCTCAAAAACTAGGTTACCTACAATACTATCAACTTGGAGGCGAAACTAGTTAAAGTACGATTTTCTAGCTATGGTAGGAACTTAGAGGTGGAACTAGTTAACTTGGTATTCATGGTAGACAGTTTCAAACTGATTTTCGATGATAGAAAATCATACTACGCACACTAACAAAAGGTTGCTTTCCTATATCACTAAAGTTGTATCCGTAGCACTCAAAGTTGCTCTAAATAAAAGTTCGTCAAAACATACTCATATGACACATACTTTTGAAGAACTCATCACGAGAAACACAACCGTGAAAACGGATATGAATTCCGATGCTCAAATCAGATGTTATGGATTTTCAAGTTTTTTTGAAACCCCAAATAAATGCATGCACGTGGAATCTTGCTGAGAAATCACGGGGCGGAGGCGCGCAGGGGACCAAGTGCTTTTCCTGCACATTAACTCCTGTGTGTGAGCCCCACAATTGGATTGGTTTTAATTCAGTCTCGTCGATCGGATTGCTAAGACAGCGTGCGCTCGCAACGACGGAAAAGCGCAGCTGTACTTTGTAGCATTTGAGTCGTTTCAATTGCTTTTTGTAGCCAGCCAGTGGAAAATCTTATGTGCTGCTACGAGGAGTGCACATCGGGGCTTCGCACAAGGGCTCCCACCACCTGGCCAGCCCATTCTGGTTCTTTATCATCACTTTTTTTCTTCTCTTTCCATTTTTATTTTATATTTTGTACATTTCAAGTTTATTTCTAAATTACCAAAATGCTCCTTTTTTGTATTTGCTAAGAAATTTCATAAAAAGTCTAGAAATTCAAAAAAGAGTGACAAAAGGGCTTGTATATTTTAAAAAAGTTTAGAAATTCAAAAAATATTAGAATTTCAAATTTGTACTTAAATTCAGAAACAATTCTCATTTATCAATATATTCACAAATTAAAAACTGTTTAGGTATTTCTAGAAATGTTCTTAAATACAAAACTTGTTTATAAATTCAATATATGTTCGTGTTATATTTGTTTTTTGCAATTTCAAAAATTGGTTGGGTAATATAAAAAAATGTTAGCTTTTTCCAAAAAAACTGTTCACGTTTGACATTTTGTTCCGGTTTCTCAGAAAATGTGTAAAATTGTAATAAATCTTTTGGCTTTACAAAACAATGTCTAGGAATTCCAAAATTTGTCATATTTAAGCAAATTGTTTTTCTTCAAAAATGTTGGTTACTGAGAAAAAAAAGAATGAACAAGGGGCTGTATCCTATTTAGCGCCGTGTGCCCGTTGTCAAACAAGCCCTGCTTTATTTTTTCGTTTTTCATTTGCAATTTTTATTTTCTGTTTTTTGTTCAAAATAGTTCGGAATTATAAAAAGGATCAAATATTCCGAAAATGTGAATTTTAGTTATTCTTTCAAGAAATCATACAATGTTCATGGAATAAAAAATGTTCCTTTACTTTTGAAAAATGATCATATATTTCAAAATTGTTCGCAAGTTTCAGAAGAATGTTCACTTGTCTCAAAAAATTGTTCAAAATTGGCACATTGTTCACGAATTTGTAATAGATGCTCGTTATTTAAAAAACATTTCTGAAAAAAGAAATGTTCACATGTTCATAAAATGTTTGTGAATTCAAAAAAAGTCCCTGATTTTTGATAACCTTTTCGCGAAAGTAAAAAAATGTTCACATATTTCCGAAATTGTTCCAAAATTTCATAAAAATCACCGATTAAAAAATGTTTGCCGATTCAATAAATGTTTTGTATGTTCAAAATATATATTATTAATTTTAATAAATGTTCATGAATTTCTGAAAAATATTTACGAATTTAAAGAATGTTCTGGAATTTGAAACATGTTCATGATTTCCAAAATATTTTACTATTTCATAAAAGTGTTCACAAGTAGGAATTTTTTTCAAAAGCATACCAAATTATAGAAGTATTAAAAAAATAAAATTAAAATCAAAAAACGAAAATGTAAATGAGAAAAACCGAATGAAAAACTGAAAAATTGAAAACAAGCTATACTAGGTTGGCCCAAACGTACACAACGTGGAAGCAGAGTGTGCAGTGGTCGAGTTTTTGGCGGTCGTCGTTGTTAAATGGGAGCATGAGAGCTCGAACCCTGGTCGCAGCAGAGAAAACAGGAAAACACTATTTGCCGCTCGGTGCGGCGAATTGTCCGGGTTTCGCACAGGAATGGATGCGAGCCATGAGACATGGGCCTGCCCACTTACAGTTTACACAGTGCGGCCGCGGTTCTGGACCCTGAACCCGGTTTTTCCTGGCATTTCCTAAACGGCGCCTTAAGCGCCCCTTAAATGCCAACCCGTACAGGGCGCACACCCCCCTCTCCCCGCTGGGCCGGCCCATTTCATTTACTTTTTTCTGTCAGCAAAAAGTTCGATAGAGAGGTGGGATTCGAACACAGGACTTCCTTTGTTTACCGTGAATGCAACGACCAACCAGCCACCCTCATCTAGTATGACTGGTTCCATCGTTTTTTTCTATTGTCTTCTTTTTTCTTTCTTCTTTTCTTCTGTACGTTTTCTTTCGTCTTTTCATTTTTTTTTCTGTACCTTTTCTCAAAGAATGCGTGAATTTTGTTTTTTGTAATATCCGTTGAACATTTTGCGATATCCGTTGACATTTTCTTGAAATAAGCTGAATATTTTAAATAATACATGATGAACTTATTTTAATATACGATGAACATTTAAAAAAAATAGGAATATATGCGCTGAAGAATTATCGGACACGTACTGAACATTTTGTGAAAATATGTTGAACAATCTGCGAATACACATTGAACATTGTGTAATATATACTGAACAAAATTAAGAAACATATTGAACAATTGTATACTCATTGAATAACCAAAACCAAAATAGAAAAAATCAAAAATATATATATCCTGAACATTTTTATATCCATTGAATATTTTAAATAATACACGATGAACATTTTTGAAACAATATGAATATATGTGTTGAACAATTTTTGAATACTCATTCAACATTTAGTAAAAACGTTGAAAAATATTTCATAATATGCGATGAACATTTTTATGATACACGACGAACATTTTTATATGCAAAGTTGAACAATCTTCATAATATACAATGAACATTTTTCTTAATACAATGAAATTTTATGTAATACACGGTGATCTTTTATAAAATTTGGTGAAAGTTTTTGAATACATGAACTTTTTTCTAAATCGCGATATTTTAAAACTTATTTCAGATTTTTCATTTTCCAAAAAATCACGTCTTCCTAAGTTGTTTGTACCAGAAATAGTGCGGTTAGTGTTGTTGTTACCATTCTCACGATGTAACGAATCACTAGGTTGTAGTAGATATACTGGTTAGTCACGCTGAGTCATAACTAAACGGCGCGAGATCGAATACTGTTGGGACCAGCTTTTAGGGAGGTTTTTTCTCTGCGTGTTCCTGGGCCGGCTCACCAGATAGAGAGAGTGGGCGCCAGTTGCCTGTACCGGCGCTTAATGCGCCGTATAGGAGCTCCTGTTTTTCCTGTGTTATTTCCTTTCGTTTTTTTTCGCTTTTTCCCTTTTTATTTTTTATCCTTTTCACTTCTTCTTTCCTTTTCTTTTCCATTTATTTTATTTTTTCTTTTAATTTTTCACGTTTTTTCCTTTTCAAAAAATGTTCACATTTTCTAAAATTTGTTCCAATTTTCACAAAATGTTCCTCTTTTCAGTTTTTTTTCAGAAATATATTTTTTCAAAATTAAAAAAACTTCAGATATTCAAAAGTTGTTCACTGATTTCAAAATATGTTCAAAAATTGCGAAAAGAAATATAATTTAAGAAACTGTCAACATTTACTTATTTTTTTCATTGTTTTATTTTGTTCAAAAAATTCAAAAAAAAATGTTCAGCAATTTCAAAGACTGTTCTCATTTGAAAGTTTTGTTCATAAAACTTGAAAAAATTTCATGCTTTTAAAATTTGTTCACAAACTGATAGAATGTTTGCATTCAAAAAAGTTCATGTTTTCGAATTTGTTCGCAAATTGAAAATATGTTTGGGGTATTGAAAAAATGTTTGCATTCTACCAAAAAATGTTCATCATTTCATAAAATGTCCATCTTTTCAAATTTTGTTCCTTTTTAAAAAATGTTCGAAATTTCAAAAAAATCTTTGGGTTTTACAAAAATATGTTGAACTTTCCTTTTTTTTCACATTTCTCTCTTCAGAAAACTGTATCTAGTTTCCATAATATTTTTAAAATAATTAGAAATCTATGGCACAGCAAACAACTACAATGAATATGCCGTTACAATCACTTCTTAAAACGTTTACGATGCCGTTTGCGACTAGTACCTGTTAGGAGCGCTCGTCAACAACTATTTGGGAGTCACGAGTTCGTTTCCTACTCCAGCTCTTTCTTCTCTACGTTGAAGTGGGCCTTCCCAATCGCGGGGCCCCCTGTGCGTCAGCGGGCTATTGGACGCATCGAGCGTCCAATAGGCCCTAGAAAACCAACGCAACTAGCCACCTCGCCATCCTACACCCACACAAAAAAAAACTCGCCATCCTACAATTCGTGCTACGTAAAGGAGCGCATCATACTTGAAGCGATTCGAGCCACTTTTTCTCCTTTTTTTCGCTTTGGTTTTCTTTCTTTCCTTTTTTCTTCTTCATTTTTTCCACTCTCTTTGGCATTTGTGTCATCACTTTTTTTTTCTCTTCTTTGCTTTGTTTTTTTAGTTTTTAGTTTTTTGTTTTTTGACAGGTTTTTGTTCATTTTTTTTTTCTTCTTCTCCATTTTTTGTTTGGTTTCCTTTTTTCTTCTCCATTTTTTTGTTTGGTTTCCTTTCTCTTCTCCACCTTTTGTTTTTCTATTGTTTTTCTATTGTTTTTCTAATGTTTTTTCTGTTTCAATCTACATTTTCGTATATATGAACAAGATTTTTCTAATAAGCGATCAAGACTTTTTTTTGTACATATTCAACATTGGTTGAACGCTTACTCAACATTTTTCGAATACTTGTTCAACAATTTAATCCTTATTTTTTCAAATATTTGTTTAGCAGTTTCCATATACTTGTTCAACATTTTGCATATACTCGTTCAACATTTTTTCATACCTATTCAACATTTTTCAAATACTTAGTCAAGTTTTTTAATACTAATTCAACATATTTAAATACTTATTCAACATTTTCAATATGTACTCAACATTTTAAATACTTGTTCAACATTTTAGAAATTCTTGTTCAATTTATTCAAATACTTGTTCAACATTTTTCATATACTCATTCAATATTTTTAATACCTATTCAACATTTTTCGAGTAATTGTTCGACACTTTTATTACTTTCAACATTTTAAATACTGGTTCAACATTTTTTTCAAATACTTGTTCAAAATATTGAAAGTATTTGTTCAGTATTTTTCAAATACTTGTTTAACATTTTTAAATACTTATTCAAGATTTTTACAATAGTGGCTCAATATTTTAATATACATGATCAACATTTTTTATATAATTGTTCAGTAGTTTTTAAATACTGGATTAACATTTTTTGTATAAACATTTAACTTTTTCAAATGCATAATTAACATTTTGATAAATAGTATGTAAAGTATTTTTTGTAACATTTATGTTTAGAGTATTTGATTATGTAAACATAAATAAAATGGAATAAATAACGAAATAGAAACGTGAAAAAAAACAGAAAAGAATATGGGGCAGTGTACCTGCGAACCTGGGCCGGCCCATGATCTCGCGCGCTTCAGCGAGTCGCAAGCCCCGACTCGCTGAACGCGAGACATAGCGCTGCCCGGTGACCTGCGCGCGGCTACATGGGTCAGCCCAACACGAAGTGCCATGTGCATCACAGTCCTATTGGGCGTCGTGAGTGTCCAATAGGAGCACCCCAGCCAGTGATCTCGACTGAGTATGCACGACGTAACAAATAATGATGATGCACGCTACGATTCTAATGAGGTTCTTCCAACGAGCCCTGTCCTAACTACAAAGGCCTTACATGCATTTGCTAACAAGATTCCCGCATGTTGGACCTTATATCTGAAAAAAGACTATGAAAATATTTCCTAAAAAAGAAAAACAAAAGTGATCGCCCCGTCAGAAAAAACCCTACAATGTCTTACAAAAAAATGTAGATTATGCGCGAGTGAGCGCGTGCACACATGCACACGTGCACACATGCACACGTGCACACATGCACACGTGCACACATGGCATCACCAAAATCCTAGCAACTAGGAAAAATAAAGGAGAAAATTTATCCAAAACATGGCCTACACGAAGTTAGTAATATTTGAAAGACACAACAAGGATTTAGTGTTGATCCTTCGGCTTGGAGACGTGATCCTGGATTACAGACATCTATGGAAATAAATATACCTAGTACAGAGATGCCAAATTGACTTGCTCCTTTGGAAAGACACGAAGTAGGTAATGCTTGGCTCAGGAAAAAAAACAGGCTTATGGTTTTAACAATATATTCAGGTATTTTTAAAAATTCATGGATTAGAAAATTTCAAGTCAATTTTTTAAATATGTATATTTTTAAAATCACCATGTAATAAAATGTTTCTATAGTTATTTTTTCACGAATAATATTTTCCTATTAATTATAAAAAACCAGGAAAACTGCGAATTAAAATGAAAAATAGAAACAAAAAGCCATAGAACCAGCAGAGAAACATGCTAAATGGGAAAAATCATAATATAAATCATTTATACGCAAGCTCTAAAACAGCAAGCGAACAGGAGAGCGAAAAATGCTATTTTGTGCTTAACAGGCCAAGTGCATCCCAATCTGTAAGCAGCGCGCACTTCATTTTTCCCTAGGTACTAAGCAACTGGCCCATATTATTGCCTCCACCGGTTTGGGAAACCTTCTGGAATGTTCCCACAGTTTTTTTGGACTGGTTTATTTATGTATTTTTGGGCTGGGTTTGTTTTTTTCCCAGCACTGGTTGTGCTCACTTTCCTCATTTTTATTCTTACTTTTCTGTCTATTTATTTTTTTGATTTCATTTTTAATTTTTTCATATGCGTGATTTTTTTGCCAAATTCGTGAACCTTTTGAAAATTTTGTGATTTTTTTTCAGATTTATAAACTTTACCCAATTTTGTTGATTTTTTATAATTCAGTATTTTTTTAATTTTTGCAAACTTATTTCAAGTGATGAACTTTTCCAAGCCGCAAGCTGTTTTTTTTAATTCAGGAACATTTCAAAAAATAGTGAATCTTTCCAATATTCATGATTTGTTTTTCCAAATTTATGAACTTCTTTCAAAATTTTGATTTGTTTTTTCAGATTCATGAACACTCTTCATTTTCGTGAACTTTTTCAATTTACGAACCTTTTCAATCCATATTTATTTAATCAATTTTGTAATTTTTTAGGTTCATAAATTCACAATATTTGAAAAGGTAAGTTAAATAAAGATCATAAATTCACAAGTTGAAATTTGAAAAGGTAAGTTAAATAAAGATCATAAAAAGATCATAAATTCACAACTTGGGAAAAAGTCCAAATGTCATGAGGCGGTAAGAATACATACCAAAGGGGTAGTGAATGTTGATTTCTCTTGATCATCGAGATGCACAACTATTTAGGAAAATCGAGAGTATCTATAAAGGTAACATAAACTTTGCCAATCTTTCAAGCATTTGATCGATGAAGGGCAATGGATAATGATCTTTCCGTGTTTCCTTACTTAATCTCCTGAAATCAATGCACATTCTACACCTAACTATTGTTCTAGTGGGGATTAGTTTGTTATTTTTATTTGGTACCACAGTAAACCCTCCTTTCTTGGGGATACAATGAGCAGGCGCACCCACTTACTTTCAAAAACAGGGTATATGATTTCATATCAAGTAAACAAATTAATCCTTTTATTGCCACCTCTTTCATTTCAGGAGTTAGCTTCCTTCGATATTCGTGCACCGGTGTGGTCCCTTCTTCCATATATATCTGATGCGTGCATATGGAAGGGCTTATTCCTTTCATATCATCCATAGAGTACCCGAAGGCTTTCCGGTGCTTCTTTAAAGTTTCCATGTGTTTATCGTTTTCTTCGTCTAAACGATTAGCGCTTATAGTAACACGATATCATGTATAGATAGGTATCATGGACACTTTGTGGCATAAACTTGTTTCAAGGATTGGATGCACATGCAGTAATTCTACGTTGTATAGGAAAAGGCTAGGAAAAGAGTGAGGGCGACTACTTTACCAAGCACGAAAACCACAATAATGCGTTCTCTTATAGTAACATTATTGAGAAAATATAATCATCATGATAACCTACAAACCAGAATACCACCAAGGCTGAACTGGAATTTATCAAACATGTGTAAACATGTGACAAGCCAATCATCCATCATTCAGTGGGAGATACTTACCACCACAACATGATACATTCAACTTAATAAAACTAATGCTCATTTTCATTATAATATAGCTCTCTTACTTGATTAAAGATATGCATTATCATAGTATCACTTCTATTCCAACGGATTAAGCGGAGGATACATGTTTACTTCTCCAAATACATATAATAAATGAAGCACATGACATTCAGTTCATTCGTAAATTTTACTCTAAAGATATAAGTGAAGCACAAGAGTAAATGATCATACTTATTTAAAGAGGGATTCTACAAGATAGTGCTATCAATACTAATGATTAAAGTTTGATCACTTCCAACCCACTTTTAAGAATAACGTAATCCACATGAACTCTGTCTCCCTCCAAAATAGCGGGATCGATATAATCTAAAGTTAACCTCTACTGACCCACTTTCAATGATAATTTCGTCCATAATCTAAAAGATATAAGTGAAGTTCATAGAGCTTTCTACAATTAATGCAAATATAGAGAGGCCAATATCCAAGCTCAAAAGATATAAGTGAAGCACATGCAACATTCTATAAAGCCATACTCAAGAGATATAAGTGAAGTGCATAGAGCATTCTATAAATCAACCAAGGACCATAATAAATCATCCCCAACTAGCATGGTGTATATTTATTCAACAAAATGATGCTCCAAGACTATGAACATATCATGTGAACAAATAAAAACTTAGGTCCAAGCGAGACATACCTATAATTGTTGAAGAAGAAAGAGGGGATGCCTTCTGGGGCATCCACATGGTTAGACACTTGAGTCTCCTTGGATATTACCTTGGGGTGATTTGGGCATACCCAAGCTTAGGTTCTTGCCGCTCCTTGTTCCTCGCATATCAATATCTTCCCTAGGGCTTCAAACTTCATCCAGACAAAACTCAATAGAAATAGTGAGATAGGGTTTGTACACACAAAAATAAATCACCCAATCATGTACTTTCAAGACAAGTTGCATACTTATTTTCAAACATTAGCCACTATATGCTATCATTTCCAAAATTTAAATCCCTCCAATATAACCCATGAAAACTCTAGAACAAGTAGATAAGAAAACTATAACATCAATTTCTCAAAACCAGAATGATCTGTAGTAATCTAATTAATATGCATACTTATGGTACTAAAAAATTCTAAAAAATTAGGATGCAACAAATAATTTTTAATGTAGTACTGTGTACAAATTTCAGGAATTTATCACATTCCAGTACAGAATGATAATTCTAATACTAGAGGTAAAAGTTTATGTTTCTGCGCAGAACCTAACAAACATGCAACTGCAACATCCTAAAGGCAAACCTTGGTACTTTATTTTTATGGTACAATACTTACAAGGTGATAATTATTTTTGTGAGAAACTTCCATATTTGACTTTTACAATGTTTCCTGAGCATGAACACACGTGTTCAAGGTCGACCCTCACTTCTTCAATGCATCACTATCCAATCACTTCTCTTTTTGAAAAAAAAATTAGGTTCCCCTCTTTCTTTATTTTTTATTTTCTGAGAAATATAAAGACACAAAACATAAGAAAATGACTCTCTAAAACTTTCGAGTTGTCTCCTGGGCGGCACTTTAGTTAAAGCCATTAAGCTAGGCATAAAGTGCTAAATTAATCATTAAACCAGGATCCTAAGGTACATCAAAGCCAATTCTGAATAACAATGATTAGGATCTTAAATACGAGTAGAAAGTAGCATAAAGAATTTCAAAGTCTAACCCTCTTCCGATGCATTTGCATGTCGTAAGAGAACAAGATATGCACAATAGTAAATGCCAATTCATGGTGTAGGTAATTTCTTGCAATTTTATTGTACGAGAAAAATAAAGAGATGAAGTTGAGGTTCCTCTCTCATAATAACTACAAGTAGGAGCAGCAAGAACATGCATATCATATCTATAAGAATCATCATGTGCATAAGAGAAATGCATCCAATCAATACAATCCTTAATAAGCACACTTTTTCTGATATAATAGAGTTGGGAGAATTCAAGAAGATAATTGGACTATCAAGTGTGGGTGCAATGAAAACAATTCCATTTTCAACATAAGGAACTATAGCAAGTTCATCTCCATAAGCATCATTCATAGTGGCATCAAGGCCATAAGCATAGCAAGGGATCATAACGTTCACCAAATAGCATTAATCCTCCGGTAGTAATGGAGGGAAAGTATACAATGTATGAGTTAAATAGTTACTCTCATGAGAAAGTGGGAATGAGTGATCAATCCACTCTTCCTCCTTTTGTTCTTCGCTCTTCTCCTCATCATTTTCATCTAATGAGCTCAAAGTTTCAGCAATTTCCTCTTGCATATACTCTTGCAAAATATTATTCTCTTCCAGGGCAGCAGGCCTTCTCTCATTAAATTCGTTAATGTGAGCATTGTATTCATAATTTTCATAGCAATATTTAATTATGGCAAGATTTTCAGATTTATAAAGAGCATCACCATACTTTTCAAGCAAAGAAGCAATTTCATAAGCACCCTTAAAAGCAACAAAATCTTCTATTTGTTCTACATCATAGTAATCATATACACCATTAGCATAAGAAGCCAAGGTTTGATTAGCATTAAATTCACATTGAAAGGGAACCTGTTGAATCTCCATTCTAGAGCAACAAGTAAAAGCATACATGGGACAAAATTATTAGGATACCAATGTAACATTTTTATTTGATCCCATAAGTGTTTCCATTTTGAGTCAAGTAATAATCCCTAAAGTATTCACTTTGATACAAAGTATATCCCATTACCATTTTGAACAAGGATTTATCAGGATTATCAAATTAATATTTAATGTTCCACACATAAACTGCATCAAGGGTCTTATGAGGTTCCTCATTTTCGTGGGTAGCAAGTACAACTATTTTTTGGTGTTTATGTTCCATATCCATAACTAAAGATAGAGAACAACTAAGAACATGAAGTAAGATCTATTTAGTGATAACTCCAACAAGCACACATGAGAATATTCCCCACGCTATTGCTCCCTGACAACAATGCAAGAAAAGGTATTGATAACCCACAAGTGTAGGGGATCACTTGTATCCTTTTCGGTAAGTAAGAGTGTCAAACCCAACAAAGAGTTAAAGGTAGAATTAATATTCTCTCAAGTTCTATAAACCATTGATACAACTCTATGCACACTAAATGTTTGCCTTACCTAGAAACAAGAAATAAACTACTTTGCAAGTGTAATGGGATAGGTTTGCAAGATAATAAAGAACATCTAAATAAGAGTTAGTTGTTGTTTAAATAAAAGAATAATAAAGTAAATATACTGAGTGTGGAAAAGTGGTGGTAGGATTTATGGAGTTGTCCCTGGGCAATTGATAGCTAGAAAGATAATCGTCATTACATTTTTATGTGTGGGAGAGGCCTCTGCTAACTTATTATCCCTTACTCAGAATTTTATGCACTCAAGATTGAAACTATTAGCAAGCATCCTTGAGGGAGTCCTGGATTAGGGGGTGTCCGGATGGCCGGACTATCACCGTTGGCCGGACTCCTAGACTATGAAGATACAAGATTGAAGACTTCGTCCCGTGTCCGGATGGGACTTTCCTTGGCGTGGAAGGCAAGCTTGGCAATACGGATATGTCGATCTCCTACCATTGTAACCGACTCTGTGTAACCCTAGCCCTCTCCGGTGTCTATATAAACTGGAGGGTTTTAGTCCGTAGGACGAACAACAATCATACCATAGGCTAGCTTCTAGGGTTTAGCCTCTTTGATCTCGTGGTAGATCTACTCTTGTACTACCCATATCATCAATATTAATCAAGCAGGAGTAGGGTTTTACCTCAACCAAGAGGGCCCGAACCTGGGTAAACACATCGTGTCCCTTGTGTCCTGTTACCATCCGCCTAGACGCACAGTTCGGGACCCCCTACCCAAATCCGCCGGTTTTGACACCGACATTGGTGCTTTCATTGAGAGTTCCTCTGTGTCATCACCTTTAGGCCCGATGGCTCCTTCGATCACCAACAACGACGCGGTCCGGGGTGAGACTTTTCTCCCCGGACAGATCTTCGTATTCGGCGGCTTTGCACTGCGGGCCAACTCGCTTGGCCATCTGGAGAAGATTGAAAGCTACGCCCCTGGCCATCAGGTCAGATTTGGAAGTTTAAACTATACGGCTGACGTCCGCGGAGACTTGATCTTCGACGGGTTTGAGCCACAGCCAAGCGCGCCGCACTGTCACGATGTGCATGATCTAGGTCGCACAAGTGTCCGCTCCGACCCTTAGCTCGGAGCCGACTGCGCCGATCGAGGACGGGTGGCTGGATACTGCCTCGGGGGCTGCTACCTCTACGGCGATAGAGCCGAATACCAACCCTGTCCTTTGTGAAGCTCGTGACTCCAAGGTGCCGGACTCCTCTCCGGACTCCGAACCTTCCGCGCCCCTGCCAATCGAATCCGATTGGGCGCCGATCATGGAGTTCACCGCTGCGGACATCTTTTAGCACTCGCCCTTTGGCGACATCCTGAATTCGCTAAACTGTCTCTTTATCAGGAGAGCCCGGCCGGATTATGGTCAGGACGGTTGGGATGCAGACAACGAAGAAATTCAAAGCCCACCCACCACCCACTTCGTAGCCACTGTCGATGACTTAACCGACATGCTAGACTTCGACTCCGAAGACATCGATGGTATGGATGACGATGCAGGAGACGACCAAGAACCAGTGCCTATAGGGCACTGGAAGGCCACCTCATCATACGACATTTACATGGTGGACATCCCAAAGGATGGGAATGGCGATGGAACAACGGAGGACGACCCCTCCAAGAAACAGCCTAAGCGCCGGCGTCAGCGGCGCCGCTCTAAATCCCGCCACAGCAAAAATAGAGATTCCGGCACCGGAGACAATAACACCCCGGACAGTGCCGAAGACAACTCCCTCCAGCAGGATTCAGTGCAGGAGGATGGAGAAGCCAGCCCTCATGAGAGAGCGGCAGACAGAGAGGTAGAGGACGATAATTATATGCCTCCCTCCGAAGACGAGGCAAGCCTCGACGACGACGAATTTGTCGTGCCTGAGGATCCCGTCGAACAAGAGCGTTTCAAACGCAGGCTTATGGACACGACAAGCAGCCTCAAGAAAAAGCAGCAACAGCTTAGAGCTGACCAAGACTTGCTAGCCGACAGATGGACTGAAGTCCTTGCGGCCGAAGAGTATGAACTCGAACGCCCCTCCAAGAGCTACCGAAAACGCAGGCTGCTACCCCGATTAGAGGAGGAAGCACCTAAACCTACATCACCAGCGCATAATACGGCCGACCGGCCACCTCGTGGCCGCGACAGAGAGGCCTCTTGGCCCTACACTCAAGCCGCACCCCGGCGCCACTCAAAAAACACCAAGGCGCGGGAAAATGCGCCAGACCTGCGGGATATACTCGAGAATAAGGCAAGGCAAACAAGATCGATCTACGGATCGCGTGGGCGCCCCACGATATGTGATGATAACCGTCACGCCGGATATGGCAATTCCGGCCGGGCCAAACACACTAGACAAAGCTCGTTTGAGCTGCGTCGTGATATAGCCCAATACAGAGGCGCCGCACACCCACTATGCTTCACAGATGAAGTGATGGATCGTCAAATCCCTGAGGGTTTCAAACCCGTAAACATTGAAACATACGATGGCACAACAGATCCGGCGGTCTGGATCGAGGACTATCTGCTCCATATCCACATGGCCCGTGGTGATGATCTACACGCCATCAAATACCTCCTACTCAAGTTTAAAGGACCAGCGCGACATTGGCTTAACAGCTTGCCAGCAGAGTCAATCAGTTGTTGGGAAGACCTGGAAGCCGCATTCCTTGACAACTTCCAGGGCACTTATGTGCGACCACCAGACGCCGATGACCTAAGCCACAAAATTCAGCAGCCAGAAGAATCGGCCAGACAATTCTGGACACGGTTCCTAACCAAGAAAAATCAAATCATCGACTGTCCGGATGCAGAGGCCCTTGCAGCCTTCAAACACAACATCCGCGACGAGTGGCTCGCCCGACACCTAGGACAGGAAAAGCCGAAATCCATGGCAGCCCTCACAACACTCATGACCCGCTTCTGCGCGGGAGAGGATAGCTGGCTAGCTCGTAGTAACAACATGACCAAGAGCCCTGGTAATTCGGATACCAAGGACACCAACGGCAGGTCGCGTCGCAACAAGCACAAGCGCCGCATTAATGGCGACAATACTGAGGATACGGCAGTTAATGCCGGATTCAGAGGCTCTAAACCCGGTCAGCGGAAAAAGCCATTCAAAAGAAATACTCTGGGCCCGTCCAATTTGGACCGAATACTCGATCGCTCGTGCCAGACACACGGCACCCCCGAAAAGCCAGCCAATCACACCAACAGGGATTGTTGGGTGTTCAAGCAGGCAGGCAAGTTAACTGCTGAAAACAATGACAAGGGGCTGCATAGCGATGACGAGGAGGAGACTCGGCCACCGAACAATAGAGGACAGAAGGGTTTCACCCCACAAGTGCGGACGGTGAACATGATATACGCAACCCACATACCCAAAAGGGAGCGGAAGCGTGCACTCAGGGACGTATATGCGATGGAGCCAGTCACCCCAAAGTTCAATCCGTGGTCCTCCTGCCTGATCATTTTTGATCGAAGGGACCACCCCACTAGCATCCGCCATGGCAGATTCACCGCATTGGTTCTAGACCCAATCGTCGACGGATTTCACCTCACTAGAGTCCTGATGGACGGCGGCAGCAGCCTGAACCTGCTTTATCAGGATACAGTGCGCAAGATGGGCATAGACCCCTCAAGGATTAAACCCACAAAGACGACCTTCAAAGGCGTCATACTAGGTGTAGAGGCCAACTGTACAGGCTCAGTTACACTTGAAGTGGTATTCGGATCCCTGGATAACTTCCGAAGCGAGGAGTTAATTTTCAACATAGTCCCGTTCCGCAGTGGCTATCATGCACTGCTCGGACGAACCGCATTTGCAAAGTTCAATGCGGTGCCGCACTATGCCTACCTCAAGCTCAAGATGCCAGGCCCTCGAGGAGTCATTACGCTCAATAGAAACACCGAACGCTCTCTCCGAACGGAGGAGCATACAGCGACTCTCGCGACGGAAGTACAAAGCAGCCTCTCAAGGCAATTCTCGAGTCCGGTTGTTAAGCGGCCGGACACCGTCAAGCGTGCCCGGAGTAACCTACAACAAGACCACCTGGCATGTTCCGAGCACGCGTAGCAATGCGGCCCCAACCCCAGCCCTCGCGAAATCGCGAGACCAGTACCACGCGTACATAACTACGCTCTGGAGATACCATGGGCATAGGGGTAGGGGCACGACCACGGTATGCCCGGAGAGCGGCTCAACCGCACCAGGGGCTCCCAATTGTGTCATTCCTTTTTTTTCTTATTCTCAGGACTCCGTTTTCCAGAAGCCCTGTCCGGCAGTAGAATCGCCGAACTCACGATGCAACAGCTAGGGAAGCAGAAAAGCTACGTCGAGTGTCCAGGTGGTCTCTATTACGAGCAGTATACCTGTTTTACATACCATCCCGCAGCCTACCCCTGGAGGGGGACATGTTAAATAGTCCCGTCCCTTGCTTATCGCACTATTTGCATCGTTCTGCTTTCATTGCAGTATTTTTTGAATAAACGATGCATCGCTTTTTGCCTATTATTGCATTCCTTTTTTATCTATATATATGTTCACTTATGACATGTTGCATCCGTACGCTTTGGTACGGCCAAATACACCAGGGGCTTAAGTACCCCAAAATATGGTGTGATAAGTCCGAACACTTTAACAAGTGCGGCACCCCGAACTTATAGCACTATATGCATCGGCTCCGAATCATGTCTTGGGTCAATAGTTGGATTTGCCCGGCTCCCATGTTTTGGTACCTTACGTTCCGTTATATCGGCTAAGGTAGCGCCGGGAGAACCACTACGATTGTGCGCCTGTTGAGCTGGGTTGAGCACCTCAGTGGAGAAAGCTAAAACTGACCGTCATGATAGGGCGAGAGCCGGTCGCTGTTCGAGAGGTTTTTTCGAGTCCCTAAAGACTTATGCCGCTTAGAGCGAGGAGTCGGCTTTGTCCGGCCCAGGCGTGGATAGCGCCCCGAATTCGGTCTTCCGAACACTAGGGGCTTCGCCGAAATTTAAAATTATAGAATTCTATGGCTAAGTGGGAGTGTTCAAGCATTATAAGTCCGGTTGCCTCGTTCGTTGTGTTGAGCGCCTCCCTCGAAGGACCCAAAAATGGGAACAAGAGCGCTCAAGTTTATCCCGAACACCCCAGCACTCGTGGCATGGGGGCTGAAGCCAACGACTTGCCATCTCTCAAATTTGATAAACGGCCGCACAAAAGGTAATATTTTAAATTAACAAGCGTTGCTTAGCGCATATGAACAAGTTTTCAAGCGTACAGGATAACAAATGCGAGTTTACTCAAAAATTACATCTTTGGAGCATTCACCCGCTATAAGGCGGGCACCCTTCAGGACGTTCTCATAATACATCTCGGCTTGCGATACTCCTGCCCGGCGGTGGAGCGTCCGTCACAAGCTTCTCGGCGTCCATCTTGCCCAGTGCACTTTAGCACAGGCAAGGCCCTCTGAGCACCTTCGATGCGACGGAGCGCTTGACGACTTCAATCCATGGACAGGCGTCCACGAGCCGCCGCACTAGCCCGAAGTAGCTCCCAGGCATGGCCTCCTTCGGCCACAGCCGAGCTATGAGGCCCTTCATGGCCTGTTCGGCCACCTTATGGAGCTCGACCAGCTGCATCAGCTGGTCGCTCAAGGGCACCGGGTGTCCGGCCTCAGCATACTGAGACCAGAATACCTTCTCCGTCGAGCTCCCTTCCTCGGCCTGGTAGAATGCGGCAGCGTTGGACACACTGTGGGGCAGATCAGGGAATGCTCCTGGAGAGCTCCGGATTCGGGTAAGTAACAAGTAATTCACTTTCACGTGCTTGCTTTGCATGAAGAATGCCTTACCCGCCTCTATCTTCTTTATTGCCTCAATTTCCTGGAGGGCTTTTTGGGCTTCGGCCTTAGCAGCCTTGTCACTCTCAAGAGCCGAGGCGAGCTCGGAATCTCGAGTCTTTGAGTCACGCCCCAACCTCTCGTGTTTTTCCACGAGAGCTTGGAGCTCTTGCCGCACCTCCGCCACCCGCGCCTCCTGCTTCTCTCGCTCGGTGCGCTCCGCGGCCACACTTTTTTCGCCCCGACACCGCCTCCTTGAGGTCGCCACCTGCTCAGGGCCCTGCAATACTCACGTTATTCCTATCATTTTTTGCAACCAAATCCTTTCTATAAGGTATTACTCTAATAAGGTATTACTTACCTTCCTTGTCCTCGAGCTGCTTCTTGGCACGACCGAGATCGTTCTCGGACCGCTCGAGGCTCTGCTTCAATACATTGACCTCCGCAGTCAGTGCGGCAGAGGTCAGCAGCGCAGCCTGCATTCCCATATTGACATGCTTATGTTAGACTCCTGCGTATATCTTTTTAGATCCTCAATTCGGCATTTCTTTCCGAACACCAAACTGAGCATCAGGGGCTACTGTCTATGTGGTACTATTTTTACATATCTTAATTACATATCTCAAAGCCTGTTAGAAGGCTGGTACAGGCTTCAGTCAGCCCGCTCTTGGCGGACTGAACTTTCTGGATCACCGCACTCATAACAGTGCGGTGCTCCTCATCGATGGAGGCGCCATTGAGCGCCTCCAGCAAATTATCTGGTGCCTCCGGCTGGACGAAGGTCACCGGTGTCGCAGTCTCGCCGTTCTTATGAAGGGGCTGCCCGTTGGACTCCGGAACCACTAAAGGTTCCGGTGCGGAGTCCGGCCCAGGGCCGAACTCAGAACCCTTTGGGGGTTGATCCCCCTCGTGCCCAAAGTCCGAGAGGTTGCCTTGCGGCACCTCCGGTACCTCCTCCTCCTCCTGGCCGGGCCCCTTTTGGGACCCCACCTCGGCATCATCCGCAGCGCGAGGAGAGGAGACGGCCGGATGTGAAGTGCTATCCACGTCCGATGGCGCCAGGGAGCCACTCGTTGAAGTGTCGAGCCCGTCCTTGGGTGGGCTGCAGGGTTATATTTGGTGTTAAGAGATTCTATGCAACAAATGAAACACCATGAGTTATTCTGGTATCCGGACACTTACGAAGTCGCCAGGGGCATAGTCCTTGGTGGCCACTCCTCTTCATCGTCGTCGGCATTGGTGGAGTAGTCCGGGGGGAGGGTCCTTCCCTTCTTGGACCCTTCGGCCTCCCCAGTTGGGAAGACTTTACTTTTCTTCTCTCCCCCCGCTGGGGGACAGGCTTCCTTTTTCTCCTCCCCGTCTTCGCGGGAGGAGTCCGCCTCGGAGTCATCGGACGATGAGTCCAATAACACCTGACGCCGGGAACTCTTTCAGGTTCCCGTGGCCTTCTTCTTGGCCTTCTTCTCCGGCACCACATAAGGCGCCGGAGCCAGCAGCCCCGTTAATTGGGCGTCCGCTGGATCTTCTAGCAAGGGAGCTGGACAGTTAACCTGCCCGGACGTCTTTTGCCAGGCCTGTCAAAGGTAAAGGGAGTTTAGATCCTGCATAGAGTCAAACTATGGAAAATAAGCGTGCTGTAAAGGGTAAAATAGCTTACCTCGCCGGCTTGACGCCGCGAGCTGAATCCGCAATCTTCGGTAGCGGATGCGGGAGCCTCGGCGCCCTTGAACAGCACCTTCCAGGCATCTTCGTACGTAGTGTCGAAGAGCCTGCTCAAGGTTTGGTGCTGTGCCGGATCAAACTCCCACAAATTAAAGGCCCGTTTCTGGCACGGGAGGATCCAACAGATGAGCATGACCTGGACTACATTGACAAGCTTCAGCTTCTTGTTCACCAAGGTTTGGACGCAGGATTGGAGTCCGGTCAGCTCCTCCGAATCACCCCATGATAGGCCCTTCTCTTTCCAAGAGGTGAGCCGTAGGAAGCAGATCGAATTCGGGGCCGCTACCCATTTAGGGTCATGCGGCTCGGTGATGTAGAACCACCCCGATTGCCACCCCTTTATGGTCTCCACAAAGGAGCCCTCGAGCCATAGGACATTGGGCATCTTGCCCACAATGGCACCTCCGCACTCCGCTTGGCGGCCGCCCACTACCTTCAGCTTGACATTGAAGGTCTTCAGCCATAAGCCGAAGTGGGGCTAGATGCAGAGGAAGGCCTCGCACACGATGATGAACGCCGAGATGTTGAGGATGAAATTCGGGGCCAGATCGTGGAAATCCAGGCCGTTGTAGAACATGAGCCCCCAGACAAATGGGTGGAGTGGAAGCCCAGTCCGCGGAGGAAATGGGGAAGGAACACCACCCTCTCATGGGGCCTGGGGGTGGGGACGAGCTGCCCCTCATCTGGAAGCCGGTGCGCAATGTCGTTGTGCAGGTATTCGGCTTTCCTCAACTTTTTGATATGCCCCTCCGTGACGGAGGAGGCCATCCACTTGCCTCCCGCTCCGGACATGGCTAGGGAAGGTTGAGGCGAGATGTGCGGACTTGGGCGCTGGAGCTCGAGTACGCGGAAATGGATAAGCAAAGGAGGAAGACGGTGTAGGTAAAAAGGTGGATCCTTATCCCCTTATATGGACGGGCGAAACTATGCGTCCCCACCAGCCTGGTAAAACTCGCTTATCTCGCAAGTGCCGTAATCAATGGCGCGGTTGGGTTACCCACGCCCGCATTGATGAGAATCCTGGAATAAGGGGACCCGATCTCTGCTTCGACAAGACGTGCCAAGGAAACCGCTTCGCTAAATGCGCTGAGGTGGAACCGTAAAAACGATTCGAATAAAGGCCTGGCCGTGGTGTGATGCCACGCCGCAGAACACGTCAGCAGATTGAACTTGTGTAAATGTTATTCTCTCTACGGTGGTATGTGGAACTTATTTTGCAGAGCCGGACGCTATCCTTGTGTTCAAAATCTTCTATGAAGTATTCGGAGGAGGAACCCGCCTTGCAATGCCAAAGACAATATGCGCGCCGGACTCGTCGTCATTGAAGCCTAGTTCAGGGGCTACTGAGGGAGTCCTGGATTAGGGGGTGTCCGGATGGCCGGACTATCACCGTTGGCCGGACTCCTAGACTATGAAGATACAAGATTGAAGACTTTGTCCCGTGTCCGGATGGGACTTTCCTTGGCGTGGAAGGCAAGCTTGGCAATACGGATATGTAGATCTCCTACCATTGTAACCGACTCTATGTAATCCTAGCCCTCTCCGGTGTCTATATAAACCAGAGGGTTTTAGTCCGTAGGAAGAACAACAATCATACCATAGGCTACCTTCTAGGGTTTAGCCTCTTTGATCTCGTGGTAGATCTACTCTTGTACTACCCATATCATCAACTAGTTCCGGTGATGCCAAAGATTGGCAGAAGCCTCCACTAGTAGGGAAAATCCTAGCAGTAGCGCTGGTTTTGGCCTAGTAGTAGCGCGTGGTACCGGCTACTGCTACGGCGCTATAGCTAAAGGTTAGCAGTAGCGTTGGTTTACACGCGCTACTGCTATACCTACTTAGTAGTATCCCGTCTTGCAGAAAGCACTACTGGTAATTACTAGCAGCGCACCTCTCTGCCCGCGCTACTACTATTACTTTTTTATTTTATTTCATATTCATATACCATTATAAAAGTTTTCATACAATAGCAATTTAGAGATTGTTCTTACATCATAATGAGTTATTACATCACTGGGTAAAAGAACCATGGATTAGTTTCAAGTGGATGGATCCTAAGTGACCAAGTTATGTATTACCATGGTAATCCATGACTTGGTCACTTAGGATCCATCCATGACTTGGTTCTTTCACCCAATGATATAATAACTCATCATCATCATCATCATCATCATATCATTAACAACTTATCATCATAATACAACATTGTCATATAACAACTCCTCATGATCATCATTTTCGTCCATGAGACGTCATATGACAACTTGGTCACTAGTCATAATCACAACTCCTCCTCCTCATCATCATCAACTCTAACACATTGTAGCACATAATAACACATTGTACCTAGGACCTACTCCTCTCTCATAGGACCTACTACCCTCTCTAAGGTAAAATAGCATAAAACAAGATAGGTCCTGACTCTCCATTATGGTGAATGGAGACTATCTTGTCTCCAATTCTTGCGCTTCGCATAATGTTGCTTCCAAGTAGCTCCCTATGATTGTTCATACATTTTTTGCATTCTTTGATTTTCATGGCTTCATCGGTTTTAGAAATCCGGTATGAACAGTTGTGAAGCCTAGGCAGACTTGGCCTTAAGCTAATAACATCAAGATGACCTTTTGGAAACATCAGATCAGGCACACAATCCTTCGGGATTTTCTGTGGAAAACATAATAATAACATCGCAGTTAGCAATGTAGTTTAGCTTTAGAAGAATATATGCCAAAGACGCACGGATGTCGTAATAGTAAAAAATCTTACCATGCCATCTCCATGGATGTTACCGTAGTTCAACACATGCACTAGTGGCACATATTGACCATAATGTGCAGGAGTTTCATAATTGATATTGTAATTGTAAACATCATTAATAAATGAGATAAGATGATATTTCTCCTGATAAGTTAATTCTGCGCCATCGGTGTAGTAGGTTCAGTCTACCATCTTCCGTACATTTTTTGAAGAATAAAAATAAGCTGTCAATGGAAATAAGCTGTCAACTATTTTGAAATAAACAATATAAAATACTTAATAAATATGTTTGAGAAACTCACATAGCGGTAGAATTGGAAGCATATCAACAAGGACCCAGATGTCCATATTCTCTTTGTCGATGTCAGGATCACCTAGATCCAAGGTGACAAGCATACCCTCATGAAAATGATACGTCTTGCAAAGTGCTTCCCAATTCGGGCAACCAAAATGGAATACACTCTCAGAACTGTATAGGTTTACAGCAAAACCATAACCATGATGGGTCCTTAGGTGAACTATCTTTGTCTCCATATATTCATGATCTTCAAAATCTAGCTTCTCCAAGACATAGCGTCTTGCATGGCATGGGATAAGCTAGTCGAATTGTAAAGGACGGGAATTACACATTGAAGAAGCAAAAGTCATGCTTAATTATGAAAGAACACTTGTCATTGTTGCGTACCATTTCAACATAGAAGGTCTCGTCTAGCTTAATACTGAAGCGCCGACCTTCTACCAGGTGAGGCCTGTCGCACAGACCCCAGTCATCGCCGCACCAGTCACACTCCGGGAGCCTATCGTCGTTGTCAGCCATTTCCTATGTTCATAATCAAAGATTAAACTTGTACAATTCAATATATGTAGTACAACAACTAAATTAGATCATTGTTATTCATCACGGGTTGACTATCGGTCTGTCGACTTAAAATCAACCCAAAATGGCGTTCAATGCTCTTTCCGGCATTTCCAGCTCACTCGATATTTCCTATATTATAGCAGAAGCCATGCAAAAATTCACGGAAAAATCCGGCATGACCTTTGCTAAAAAGGGACATATTGAGCGCCTGAAATTTGCCGGAACGGAAATTAATCAACACTCCGGCAAAACATAGGCCACTCGGAGGTGTTCCCCGCAAACATGGCCACTTGGGAAAGCACATATCCTATTTGAGAAACACCAGATATACATGTTTTTATCTACATCTTATGAGCATTCATACTTGATGGTCATTGCATTTCAATGGTTGAAAATATGAACAAAAACATTTCAAAATATCTTATATATAATCCTAACATAACTAAATTTGCCAATATAGGTCTCTCTCTAAACTAGTTCTATTAAGCACTTACTGAATAAACTAGTTCTATTAAGTACTTACTAAATAAACTAGTTCTATTAACCACTTACTGAATAAACTAGTTCTATTAAGCACTTAATATAAATAACTAGTTCTATTAACCACTTACTAAATAAACTATTTCTATTAAACACTCACTAAAAATCTGTTTCCCTAGTTCTACCCTAAAATTTCTTACTAATGCCTAAAAATTTAATACCTAAAATTTGAAAAACAGAGGGAAGTGGAGGGAGTAGGAACGAAGGAAGGGGTGAGTGAGGGTGGAAGGGAGGAGGAGGACGGATGAGGCAGGGACGAGAGGACGAACGAGGTAGGGAGGGAGGTGGGAGGGAGGATGCGGGAGTGAGGAGGGAGAGGGAGGGAGGGATCAGGAGAGGGACGAGGAGGAGAGGGAGGTGAAAGGAGGAGGGATGGAGGAACTACGTACCTCGGCGGAGGAGGAGCAGACGACGGTGGTGGCGGACGACAGGGTGCGTGGGGAGTGAGAGTGAGAGTGGAGAGGGGGAGAGTGAGGGGCGGACGGTGGAGAAGATAGGATGGGTTTAGTAGTAGCGCGTGTTAGGGGAAAGCGCTATTGCTAAACTACCTAGCAGTAGCGCGTCTGAAGGGAGAGTGCTACCACTACACTTAGCCTGGCGGCAACGGTGGGGCAATTTTAGGAGTAGCGCTCTTTGTCCTTGCCGCGCTACTGCTATGTCTATAGTAGTAGCGTCTGCTTTGGACACGCGCTACTGCTAACTAGCAATAGCGCCTCATTTTAGCCAGTGCTACTGCTAAGGTTCTGTATATAAGGTTTTCCCTAGTAGTGTCAAGCGACCACAATTTGATAATGCCAAATTCTTCTATGAGAAGAATTTCTTCGCTGGTGAGTGCCCATGTGACCCAGCCAAGATAAGGCGCATGCGCTTCTGTACAAAAGCACAAATGACTATTATGCTTCACTATTTTTTGACAAGAACAAGATCTTCCCGCATCTCCATATTCCTCATGTGGATATGGAGTCCATTCCTTGCTTTAGGCCTGTATTAGCTGTACTACACGGTGCTGGGTTACTTAGCTTCTGCTTTAATGTCTGCGACTGGATTGAAGAGCTAATTCTTTAGTTCTACACCACCGCGCATTTCTCTGGAAATGCTGACGACATTGCAACATGGACTCTGGACTGGATGAGTGAAGACACTCATTATAAAGCACTTGTTGATGAAATAATTTTGCTCTACCAATTAATCCATCCCATGAAGAAGCCAAGAAGATCTATGAAGAACCTAGGCAGCCATATCATCTGATGCAAGTGCTTATGAAGCCATTGGCTGAAGGAGAAGCTCCAAGGACAACATTCCTAGTGAAGGATTTGCTATATGTGCCAAGAACAGTATATCACATTCTGGCCAAGACCATCATCCCTATCAAAGTTCACAACTCCAATGCCGAAGAAATTGTTGGAGTCATGAATAATCTGCTCTTTCACATCATACATGGTACTCCCATCAACATCCATGATTTCTTCATGAGGACATTGGTCATAGTGGCCAAGTCACCTTTTGATCTAAAATCATACGCTCCATGGATCATGAGATTCACCAGATCCCGGTCTTCGATTCATTACAAGGTTGATTGTCAGAATCATCTCAGCTATCTGCCACAAGTTGATGTTCTTCAGAGCACCATCTCTTCAGTTCCTGGAAAGGGCAAGGTTGTAATTGATGAAGGATTTTGTCCCCTTGATGGACAATTTCATCAGCCTGTCTCTAATTCCATGTGTGATGAAGCAACCAACTAGGGCACAACTACAAAAGCTTTAAGACCATCTCCTTCACCAGAAGCACCATGAGTCATGACTGACCGTGAATTCCTCATAAGTCTGCACCAAAAAGTTAACAAGAATCACAGATGGGTTAAGAGTCAGTTTGCTGCAATTCAAGCCAACATGTTGGCGCATAACTCCGTGTGCTAGAACCATTACTATGCCGATGAGATATTTGGCAGAACACGGGACATACTCTCACATCTCAAGACAGATGAAGAACTTGTTGCAATGGATTTCTAGATGAACTTTGATTGTCCCAATCTACCCAGGAAGAAGTTCAAGAAAACTCAAGTTCTTCCTCTCATCCCGAGCTCAGAGTCTTCATCAAGCACTACTGATGAAAATGAAATTATTGAAGACACTGCTATTGGCCCCTCTGCTTCACGTGACGTCAACAATGCTGACCCTCCTTCGACTTTGTCATGATGACATTCTTCAAGGGTGCTAATTCTCAGTTTTGTCTCCTTTTGGTCATTTGATGACAAAGGGGGAGAAGTCCGATTTAATTAATCTTCAAGCGGGTTGTTATATGGGCTATTTTTGCTGAGTTACAACTCTGAACATTATTTGATTCGTTCTTTGATGAGTTGTAACTTAATAACTATTGCTAGTCAGACTCTTTTGCTACATTTTATATGCATGCTCTGACCCTTAAATATATCTGCTCATCCATGCACAATTTTGTTAGACACCAGCTTTCCTCATGCATTCAAATTCTTCAAGTATCTTAATGATCATGCATGATTGGATTCCAAGATATAGGGGGAGATCTCCACAATTTCAACCTTCCATGTGCATTTGCAATCCAAAGCAAATTCTTCATATGCACATCTTTAGGGGGAGTTCCTCAATATCTTGTAACCAATTTTTTCATACTCAGTATTTACACTTCAATTATTTACTCCCATTGAAAACCTAACCAATTTGTCATCAATCACCAAAAAGGGGGAGATTGTAAGTGCATCGCCCCTTAGTGGTTTTGGAGTATTGAAGACAAATAGGTTGAGGGACTAATGTGTTTGTGAGTGTATGCAAGAGATATTGTCCCTGAAGATTTGGTTTAACACATGGAAGACGACCTCTAAAAATGGATTTATTCAAGTGAAGAATTTGGTGATGAAATTGGTACGGCCTTTGAAGTAATTGATGTGAAGACATAAAGCTTGAAGACCTTTGTTTTTGTAGTTTCTCTCTTCTTATTTTGAGTCATAGGAAAAACCGTATTGTTAAAGGGGGTCTAGGTGAATCATAGCTCAAAATTCGAAAGTGACGCACAAACCTATACACACACAAGTCGCTTCAAGTGAAGTCTTCGGAAATCTTCGGAATAGCAAACGCATTTGCTAGCAAAAGTGACGACGTTCATCTGGCTGCTGACGAATTTGATCAAGTTGAGGAGTTAGGAGTTTGCCAGTGTGATCTGCTAAAAGTGAGGAAATGAGTTCCTCGACAAATTTGAGAGTTCAAATTCTGACCATTGCTGCACCGTGGGCCAGCTATCAAGTGGATCCTTATCCTGACAATGGTCATATCAAAGAAGGCATTTATGACAATTCATGTCGGATTGCCCTGGCTAAAAATAGCTGCCCCCACAACCACTTGTTGGTTTTCTACTCAGAGAGAACATGACACTTGTCATTTGAGAGCAACCCATCCTCTAACGACTTTGAGAGAATCCTAAGTGAGGAAAAAAATAGAGCCTAAGTGATTGAGCATCACTGAGGAGATTGATCTGTGTGATCCGGTGCCTTTTACCTTTGAAGGTTGTCATTCTTCCAGACGGTTAGGAGTCATGTTCTAAGCACACAAGAGTCATTGTGGTGTGCCGGTGAACAAGTCTGTGAAGGTTTTGGAAGTCTACCTTGAAGACTTACCATGAGTGATTGGTCGAGGTCTAAGTGACCATAGCCCAAGAGTAATATGGTGAGGACTATGTGTCCTTTGGGTTCGTCTCAGCCACCTCAACTAGATGAACAATTGATACAACAACTGGAACTGGTGTACCAAATCGCTATGTCTTACCGAGCCAACCTGGTTTCAAATTCCTCACACTTCCCCTAAGTTATTCCACTGCTGAAGAATTTCTGATCTACTTTCTGAAGAACTTGAACTAAAGAATTTCATCCTGTTGTATTTTATTTCTTCAGTTCATCTTCCTCATACTTGTATGACTATATGATTGCATGTTCTTCACCTGTATGTATCTTGTATGCATGCTTTTCGTTTCTGTGATGACATAGTTCCCTTACATTTCTTCTTCTTCATTCTGATCTTCGTCAAATTCATTAGAGTTTGACGAATTTCTAAAGATCTCCCATTCACCCCCTCTGGGAGTAAACCTGTGCTTTTAGAATTATTTCAAGAAAATATGAATATTGGGAACCAAAGATGGGCCAGAGGGGACCCACCAGGGCTCCACGCGGCCACCCCACGCGGTTGGGTACTAAGGCGTGCCACCTGACGGTGTGGGCCCTCATGGGTCCTCTCTAGATGCCCTTTTCCCATAAATTCACAATTAACTTAAAAAATCATAGAAAACCCCTGAGCCTTTCCGCCGCCATCTGCGATGCAGAACTGAGGTGGAGCACTTTTTCTCTCTGGCAGAGCGATTCTGATGACGAAACTTCTCTCTAGGAGGGGAAATCAAAGCCATTGTCATCAACAACACATCATTCAGATCATCATATTCATCAACATCTTCACCACACTATCTCATCTCCAATCCCTATTTCATATCTTTGTTTAATCTTTGTATCAAACCTCAGATTGATTGCTAGGAGTACTTTTATGTGTTCATTACACCTTATAGTTGATGCACTTGAGATTTATTGGTGAAATATTGTAATGTTTGGATTGTTTATTGCTACTTCTTGAGCTTGCGTTGGTTTTTCCCTTGAAGAGGAAGGTGTGATGCAGCAAAGTAGAGATAAGTATTTCCCTCAGTTTGAGAACCAAGGTATCAATCCAGTAGGAGACAACGGACAAATCACCAAGACCTGCACAAGCAATCAAACAACTTGCACCCAACACGATAAAGGGGTTGTCAATCCCTTCGTGGTTACTTGCAAAAGTGAGATCTGATAGAGATAGATGAAACTAAACAAAAGATAAAGTAAACATTTTTGGTATTTTTGGTTTATAGATCGGAAAATAAAAGATTACAAAATAGTAGATCGGAAACTTATATGATGGAAAATAGTAGATCAGAAACTTATATGATGGAAAATAGACCCGGGAGCCATAGGTTTCACTAGTGGCTTCTCTCAAGATAGCAAGTAATATGGTGAGTGAACAAATTACTATCAAGCAATTGATAGAAAAGCGCAAAGTTATGACGATATCTAAGGGAATGATTATGCTATATAGGCATCATGTCCGTGTCAAGTAGACCGACTCCTGCATGCATCTACTACTATTACACCACACATCGACCAACTCCTGCCTGCATCTAGAGTATTAAGTTCATGAAGAAAAGAGTAATGCATTAAGTAAGATGACATGTAGAGGAATAAACTCAAGCAATATGATGTAAACCCCATCTTTTTATCCTCGATGGCAATAATACAATACGTGCCTTGCCGTCTGTCGTGGTTTTGTCACGGTAGATGTCGTAGTGAAAGGAATTAGGTGTGGAGCCTTCGCAACTAGGTTAGCTTGAAGGGGTTGAACAGGACAAAGGGCAGAAGGAGTTTACCCAGGTTCAGCCCCTCGTAGTGGAGGTAAAATCCTACTCCTGCTTCTAGTTGTATTGCTTGGGTTTCGATTACAAGGGAGCAAATATGCTTGACCTAGTTCTTGATTGCTTATTTCTTTGAGTTAACCCGCCGCCGAGTCTCACCTTTATATACACTGGTTGGGACTTGGCGGCTTACAGAGTCCCAGCCAGCTCACACATCGTGACTGGCTCTGTTTGTAACTAATCATTGATTTACAAGACAAGTTATCATACAACGGTTCATAGGCCCCGTTCTGGGCCTTCTCCAGGCCTGCCTCCATGAGCTGCCATCTTCACACCTTGGGCCTCCTTGGACTTCTTCATACTGAACTGCCAATGGTATAACCCGGCCCCTCCTGGGCGGGTCATACCTCGGATTTATATCCCCAACATTAGGCCCCAGGTTGACTTGAACTTGTTCACGTCAATCTTCACTGCCTTAACTTGAACAGAACCGTACTCCAGTTTGAACCTCATTCAGACTGCTGTAACCCGCCATGATGTAATACCAGTAAATCTTTGTAACCCGCCATGACATCATGCGCATTGATTTCGCACAAAACCGAGGATATCTTAACGAATCCTTATCTTTAACAGCCTTCCCAAAAATCAAGGTGCCCTTATTGTTAACATAATCATTTCGTCTCCTCGATTTCTGCACATACCATCTCATCACTTCCTTATAAATAGGGACAGGGCCCCCCATTTTCACTTTTTACCCCCTGCCTCTGTGTCTCCTTCCTCTTCCTCACGACTCCGCTGCGACTCGAGCTCTGCCGCCGCCGTCCTCCTCCAACAAAGTCAACTCCGGCCGCTGCATCAACCCGAGTGAACCAGAAAAACGGCAGCACTCCTCAACTATTCATCAGCCCCAGTGAGTCTTCACCTCCCCTCGTATCCAATCTACACTAGGTTTTCGGTGTTTGTCGGTGTTCTTCACTGTTTATTGTAATCCCCTCTAAGATGCCAAGTTTGATCTGAAAACAATGCCGAAGTCGCGCGGAAATAGTTTAGCAATATCTTCCAACTATAGATATACCCCCTCTGCTCATGATTCAATCCCAACTCGCAAGTTCCTCTACTGCCGCGGCCTTAGGTTTATGAGTGGTCTTATTTTCGGAACTGTTGTAGATCCAAAATCATAAGTAGAATTTGCAAAACTTGTTTATCCAGTACTAGTGATATTCTACTCTAGATCTATAGATAACTACTCCGCCGTTG
Organism: Aegilops speltoides; assembly: GCA_021437245.1. Classification (NCBI taxonomy): domain Eukaryota; kingdom Viridiplantae; phylum Streptophyta; class Magnoliopsida; order Poales; family Poaceae; genus Aegilops; species Aegilops speltoides. Next base: position 524,070,898 of record CM038145.1, on the reverse strand, counting down.
GCGTAGGGCGGCTTAACGGAGATTTTGTAACCCGCCAAATGCCTGCCGGCTTAGCTCTAAACTTTTTAAACCGATAGTACTTCTCTATAGGTGATATTATCATTATGAATTTAACCCGCCAATATTTCCTTCTTAGGCCTTTCGTAACAAACATGACTAAGACCGTCACTTCATGCAACTGGGTTCCTTCAATTGTTATGGAAAAAATGATCAATGAGTATGTTCAAATAGGCATTTTAGCAGCAAAAAACAACATCCACTGGCGGGTTCCCGTGCCCAATGAAGCTAGACCTCAGCCAAAGGAGAACGAGGTAATAGTTTTTGCTGATCACATAAACCGGGGCTTCTCACCGCCCGGGTCAAAATTCTTTCGCGATGTACTACACTTCTTTCAGCTCCATCGTCAAGACATCGGACCCAACTTTTGCGAAGTATATCTTCAAGAAGAAACCAATGTTGAACTTTTCAGAGAATACTACTACTGGAACTGCCAGACTAAATTTACAGATGGTCCCAGCTTAGAGCTTGGTGGAATCTCAATCCAGTGAAGAAGAGATGCCATCTTCCCTTTGTCACGACCGGTTTTCCGGGTATAAATTTCCAGAAAAAGACCGTCGTGCTCATCAGCCCCGGGATTACTGTTAGCTGATGAGGCTCCAACTTGATACAGAAATTCCAAGCAAAAAAATACAAATATGTAGTACAAGACCCTTCTGGCCTGTGAGTACAACAAATGGTTTCTAGTGGTTGATGGCGGAAGCGGTTTGTGGATCATCAGTATCTATGGGACTCCAATTCCCACAGGAACAGCTGACCAGGTTAACTCCTATCTTCGCGAGGCCGCTATCTCCATTGCTTAGGTTCCGGGGCTGTCATCGTGTCGCTCCTCTCCGTGCAAGAAAAATCTGGCCAAGACAATAGCCAGGGACAAGCCAATGAGTACTTTGAATGTACTCGCAAACATTATGAACACAGGTATAATATAACAATGATGTGCCAAAAATATGTTATGCTCATGACGTTAGTCACAAAATTAAATCTCTGATGCATGCAAGCTCGTTATTTATGAATGTGCAATAACATAGTAGTATTAAAATTTATGAAGTAAATAACAAGAAATGCCACAGTCGGGCGTCTTAGCGACACCACATAAAGGGCTTTAAAAGAAATGCCACAGTCGGGCGTCTGAGCGACACCGCCTAAAGGGCTTTAAAAGAAATGCCACAGTTGGGCGTCTGAGCGACACCGCATAAAGGGCTTTAAAAGGAATGCCACAGTCGGGCGTCTTAGCGACACCACATAAAGGGCTTTTAAAATAACAATCATAGCGAATATCCCGGAGGTAGAACCATCCCAGAGATACTCGATAATAACAATAATATCACGGGTTAGTCAACGATAATAATAATCATAATCATCATAAGTCACAAGTCACAATCCATGTTGTTCCAGTTCTGGTTAACAGCTTCACCTCCGAAGACCGACACTAAGACTGACACTTGACCCATCCCAGACTGTAGTCCTTAACCATGGACATGGCTATTTACATAGGTTTTAATCTCTGCAGAGGGTGTACTCTTTACCCACGAGTAACGGATTCCTTTAGTCCATCGGGACTAATTCCGCTTACGGTCTTTTAAATGAAAACACACCTGACTTGCACACACCAGCTTAACTCACTCGTGTCTGGAATCACCCACGACACCTGTCAAGCAAACTCTAAGTGGGGAGGCTACAACCTCGCGTAGCATGGGATCAAATTTATATCGCGCTCTAAGGGGTGGCCTCCTCTCGTCCCAACCGAAACACCCATGCCCCTGACCGGATGATGGCTTTGATCCATGGCCATGGTACCCTCATCCCGCCCCTCATGCGGTGTGTGCTAGAAAGGGTTGACAAATTATGAACTGCACCCTACCCGTGGGGGACAAGTGGTAGCACGAAACAAGTGTGGGGTTATCGAACAAGACTCGATCTACGGTCGACTCAGGAGGTTTATATTTTCCTGCATGACATGTATAACAAATATATTTCAACCAATACAATCAACACTCATCATATCTTACTATGCCATACCGGACATACCGTCCCGACGGAGGCCGGCGACAAGCTCACGCCTACCCAAGGCAGAGGCTTTCCCGGATTCCCTTCTGGCATGCATGCAAGATACATGAGGATGATTACCATCACAAGTATACTCATTTCCAACAGCATGGAAATCACCAATATGCATCCATGCAAATGATCATATCACATGAAATAACAAGTCCTTCGAAATGAGGTGGTGTTATAGACGTGTCAACGAACACACCAAACATATTATGCCGGGGTTCAGTATGCTTGCCTTCAATGTGTGGTAAGTCAGGGAGTACTTCAAAACTTTTGAAAGTTCCTCCTCTCTTCAAAAATCCTATTTTAGCAATATAAAGAATTAACACACAAAATAAAAACAGCACCAAAAGTTGTTTTGAAATTTTTTCAAATAAATCTTAAAATAAACTAGACAATATTTGAGAGAGGTAGGAAAAAGAATTAATTCATTTGGAGTTATATTTTAAAAGATATAGCCAGTCAAACATTTGGTCAAAATCTGTTTTTAAAAAAAGATATAAAAGAAAACGCTTTGGATAGAATACACTTTCGGGCAGAGGAGGCGTACTTGAGGGTTTATGCCTCCAATTATCCAGCGTGGACCGCGCAGGGGCCACTGACAGTGGGTCCAGGGGGCCCACTAGTCATGTTTGACTAGTCTCCTCCCTCTCCTCTTCCTCTGCCCGAGCAGAGGCGCGGCTCCGGCGTTCATCGCCGGCGGACGGCGGGTCCTCGCGGGGAGCTGAGGGCGGGGATGGATCCGCGGATCAGCGGAGGTCCTCCCGGTGGTCGTAGGGTCGTCGGAGGTGGAGGAAATCGCCGGCGGCGAGCTTCGCGGCGGAGGAAAGCTTCGGTGGGTTTGGGGGTTCGGGCTAGGGTGATGCTCCGCCGCTGTTTGGGGTCGGGGTGGCTCGGCAAGACGATGAGGAGCCAAGTGGTGGTGATGGAAAGGTGGGGGAGGCCCTGGTGGCGCCGGGGTGAACCGGAACGAGGCGGCGGCCGGGCTGACCGGAGAGGTTGAAGACGGCTTGCTCCCCTTCAATTGACGGCAATGGGGCACTAGGGAGACGGCGTGAGGCTACCTGAGTGCTCGGGGGAGCTCGGGGCTTCCTTATAAAGGCGAGTCGAGTCGGTTCGGCGGCGGCCGCGGATGAGGGCGTCGGCGACCGTCTTCTGTAGTTGCAGGGCAACGTGGCGGTGGTTGGTCGGCTCCAGGAGCTACCGACGAAAGCTCCACTGTCCATGGAGGCGAGCTGGCGCGCTGTGGTGGTCGGGACGGCGCTGCCCAATGGCGGTGGCGGATGCGGCCGCGGGCGTGCCGCCAAGCGGCTAGCTGGCTACGCTGCAGGGGGGGTGAGGAGGCTGTCGGGGCTCTTGGCGCGACGCGGCGAGAATCCAAGCGAGTGGCGTGGCTCTGCAGGGCGAGCGGGGGTAGGTGGCGTGAAGCATGCGCGACGCGGCGGCTCGTGTGCGCGGCTGCAATTTGCGCGCTCTGGGCGCGCCCAGCGCACGCCCACCAGATGCTCGGCGAAATGCCATGGCACTCCAGAGCGCTTGGTTGGAGCTGGGATTTAGCAGGGTAGGGTTATAATCTAAGGCAAAACTATTTGACATGCTGGTTTGGCCAGGGGATCAAGTCCATAGTGCAAACAAGGACTCATGTCAAACTGATCATGCCCGAAAGGTGTTTGACAAAATGCCAAGGGCACTTAGGCATTTCTTGGAGTGGCCAAAATCTCCAGATCAGTGTCTCTGTGGATGAAAGAGAGGGTGGTGATGTTAGTTGGTGAAAAGCATAAACTTTCTAGTGCAAGTTTTGCAAATACTCCATTCTGGACAGGAGATAAATGGCATCCTTTCATGAACTAAAAATGATCCAATAAGTGCATGCTACTGGACTTAGGGGTTTAGTAGGGAGGGCTACAAGTAGGAAAAAGAATAAAGGCCTAAAGAGCAAGAAAAAATATGGTTGCTGTACAAACCATCAAGTTGGACCAGAATGAAGTTGAGGTTGTTTCACTCAAAATTTTCAAGGAACATCTCTGGATTTTTGCATATAATGGAATTATATGCTCCTACTGACATCCCATAATTTTGGTGGAGGCTAGAAAGAATTATTTAAAAGGGTTGTAGTGCAAAATTGTCCTCTGGACCAGATTTGAAAACTTGGGATAGAGCTCAAAGTATTCAATGAAAGAAATATCTTTTTGCACAAAAGTGATTTAAAAACATCACCTGACATCTCCAAATTTTTGCTGGAATTTTAAGTGAATTTATCAAATGGTTATAGTTCAAATATGGCCATATAACCTTGAAAAACCATTTTTCAAGAAAATAAAGATCAAGCAAATTAATTATGTAATTAGTTCTACTAATAAAAGAAAAGTTTTTCTTGAGAGGTTAAACAAGTCCAATAACATATTTGAAAAGTTTTCTCTATGGGGAAAACTCCATAATAGCAAGGGAGAAAAAGTTTCAAAAATAAAAAGGGAGCCCAGAAAATAAAAGTTTTAATTTCCTGGCAAAATTTTAATTAATAAAACAAGGTCAAAATTTTGGGGTGTCACACCCTTCTGCCGCACTTCCCAGTCACCCTAAAGACCGGAATCAGACTTGGTTCTACTGGCAAGACACGTCCCCATCTGATGAGAATCCTCTGCCAGGTTTCCGCGACCATCGGCTTAACCCAAAACACCCTCTTCCAGATTGGCTTACTACCACTGAACGGGCTAAGTACATGTCGACATTTTCAAAGGTAAGGGCTTTGCTGGCTAATGGATTAACAAACGTTGATCTGGTCCATTGCTAGGTCGCTTGGAGGGTTACACTTTTGAGCCACCGGCCCGGTTTAATGTGTGCATACACTAGTGACGTCAAAGATCCTCAGCGCCACTACCAAGTACATTTGAATGATAAATCAATCAATGACATGACCAAATCCTTGCTTGGGAAAAGTTTAGAGAGCTGCAGCAAGGCGGGGTTGAATCCCTTCTGCGCTCTTAACCCGCCACCAGATGGAAGTTTTCCAATTCATTTACTTTGCTCACCGTTTATGCAAAACTGCATATCCCTTATCATCTTTTGATTTATGCAGGCCGACTCTACCTTCTGGAACAAGAAGTATCAAGAGAAGGAGAAGGCGACCAAAAAACCCAGAGACAAGACCAGGGCCTCCAAAAAGAACAAGAAGAAATCAGATACCGCATAACTTTTTGCCTAGGAGAATGAGTCGGAGGTAGAACTTGATTCTCTTGGTTCATTTTGTATCCATCATATTGATGCTGACTCCTCTCAGGATGATGCGGAGACCAGCCAAGCAGACATTGAAGAGGTAACTATTGTTTCCTCCAACTCAGAGCCTTTGCCGAGACAGAAGGTTCGACAAGTGACCCAGAAAGTAAGGTTTTCTCATCCTTTAGCTTACTTGGACTCAAACTTTCTTTTTAAGAAACAACAGCATGAGACCCAGCGCCAGACCTGGAATAGTGGAGGTGGAGAACTTTCCTCCGGATTACCCAACACACCGGCCCCTCACAAATGTCGAAAAGAGGTGGCTCATAATTCAAACCATTTTTACCCAAAGGCGGGTCTTATCCGTCAACCCCTTAATCCTTCTGACTCAAATTATCAGGGAACTTCTCATTCTTCTTCTGGCAACTCTTCGCAAACCCAAATGTCGGCCTTCAAAGTTGCCCCTGGGTAATGACATTTTACTTTGTCATTTATCATTTGTAAATTGATATACTTATATCTTCATTTCTTATTCAGCGGTATAGCGAAGCCAAGCAAGAAATTGAAGACAAACAAGCCGGCCGAAGACCCCAAAGTCCATGAGCCGGAGAAGCAAACACTAGAATCTGAAGCCTCAATTTAGAACCCTGAAACCACTGCTGATGATCCGCTCCAGACACCCCCGTGGACCCTATGAACATGGATTCATCAGCAACTAAGCCGCCAAGCCCAGCCAAACCAGCAGAAGACATTGCTGAGGATGTTCTGATTACTGGCACTAGCTTTGTAGAGCCGGGAATCCTACCATTCTGGCTAAACACTCTGACAAGGAAGAGCTAGTTGAAAGGCAGAAGGCCAAGTTTGATATTGCCAACTACTCTCACTTGGGCGATGAATTGTTCTCTGGCTATCTTAGTCAACTTCATACTAGTCACGATCTCGAGGTGGACATCATCAGGAAGATGTGTCAGAAATATGAGGTATGAACATCTGTATCCTTCGTTTATACACTTATCCAGCCCCCAAGTCTTAGCCATAGGAAAACATTGATTGAGCATGGTGAAGACTTTAACCAGAATGTCATAGTAAATTTCGAGCCATAGCCCCCATGAACTGGCTTGCCTTGACAAAGATGAGCCAGATCATTGTTATTTGTCCTCAAAAAATAGAACTTCACCCCAGCCCTCACGGGCCAGCTTACCTTTGATAAAGATGAACTGGACCTCTCTTTAACTTGAAGTGAAAAGAACTTTTCCACACATTAGCCCCCAAGTGCCAAGTGCTTTGCTTGCAAAGGGCTTGGGACTTGTATGTATATTGTGTCCTGAAAAATTTGATGATGAATGTGTAATCTTTACTTGCAGGAGGCCATGACTCAAACTAAATCTCAGTTGAGCGATTTAAAGACCAGGCTGGAACATCAAGAAGCTGAGACCCGGAAAGCTGATGCCAAGTTTAAATTTATCTTGGATGAAAGTGAAAAGCTCAAAGCCGGACATGCTACAGAGAAATCCATCTGGGATGAAGAGAAGGCCGCCTTAACGCAAAGAGCAGAAAATGCTGAATTGTCTTTGAAAGAGGTCACTGCAGAATTGGCCGACTTAAAACGCCACATTTCTTAGATGAATGCTGCAATATTTGGTAAGTAATCCAAGATGTTTGAACTATTTCCAATGTTTTAATTTGTAACACGCTTGGCGACTCATCTGCTTGTTTTATTTAACAGGCCCCAGGAGTACCAACCTTGGCCAGGATATGCTGGTGAAGTTGATGGCGGTTTATACTTTAGTGGAGCAATTGTACATAGGTGCTTGATGTCTACTACGCAACCTTCTCCTTGTAGACGTTGTTGGGCCTCCAAGTGTAGAGGTTTGTAGGACAGTAGAAAATTTCCCTCAAGTGGATGACCTAAGGTTTATCAATCCGTGGGAGGTGTAGGATGAAGATGGTCTCTCTCAAACAACCCTGCAACCAAATAACAAAGAGTCTCTTGGTTCCCCAACACACCCAATACAATGGTAAATTGTATAGGTGCACTAGTTCGGTGAAGAGATGGTGATACAAGTGCAATATGGATGCTAGATATGAGTTTTTGTAATCTGAAAATATAAAAACTGCAAGGTAACTAATGATAAAAGTGAGCACAAACGGTATTGCAATGCTAGGAAACAAGGCCTAAGGTTCATACTTTCACTAGTGCAAGTTCTCTCAACAATAATAACATAACTAGATCATATAAATATCCCTCAACATGCAACAAAGAGTCACTCCAAAGTCACTAATAGCGGAGAACAAACGAAGAGATTATTGTAGGGTAGGAAACCACCTCAAAGCTATCCTTTCTGATCGATCTATTCAAGAGTCCGTAGTAAAATAACACGAAGCTATTCTTTCTGTTCGATCTATCATAGAGTTCATACTAGAATAACACCTTAAGACACAAATCAACCAAAACCCTAATGTCACCTAGATACTCCAATGTCACCTCAAGTATCCATGGGCATGATTATACGATATGCATCACACGATCTCAGATTCATCTATTCAACCAACACAAAGTACTTCAAAGAGTGCTCCAAAGTTTCTATCGGAGAGTCAAGACGAAAATGTGTGCCAACCCCTATGCATAGATTCCCAAGGTCATGGAACCCGCAAGTTGACCACCAAAACATACATCAAGTAGATCAATAGATTACCCCATTGTCACCATGGGTATCCCACGCAAGACATAGATCAAGTGTTCTCAAATCCTTAAAGACTCAATCCGATAAGATAACTTCAAAGGGAAAACTCAATCCATTACAAGAGAGTAGAGGGGGAGAAACATCATATGATCCAACTATAATAGAAAAGCTCGCGATACATCAAGATCGTGCCATATCAAGAACACAAGAGAGAGAGAGAGAGAGAGAGAGAGAGAGATCAAACACATAGCTACTGGTATACCCTCAGCCCCGAGGGTGAACTACTCCCTCCTCGTCATGGAGAGCGCCGGGATGATGAAGATGGCCACCGGTGATGGATGCCCCCTCCGGTAGGGTGCCAGAACAGGGTCCCGATTGGTTTTTGGTGGTACAGAGGCTTGCGGCGGCGGAACTCCCGATCTATTGTTTTCCTCGATGTTTTTAGGGTATATGGACATATATAGGCGAAAGAAGTCGGTTAGGGGAGCCACGAGGGGCCCACGAGGGTGGGGGCACGCCTCCCTATCTCATGGCCACCTCGAAGCTGCCCTGACGTCTACTCCAAGTCTCCTGGATTGCTTTCGTTCCAAAAATAACTCTCCTAAAGGTTTCATTCCATTTGGACTCCGTTTGATATTCCTTTTCTTCGAAACACTGAAATAGGCAAGAAAACAACAATTTGGGCTGGGCCTCCGGTTAATAGGTTAGTCCTAAAAATAATATAAAAGTGTATAATAAAGCCCATAAACATCCAAAACATATAATATAATAGCATGAATGCTGCATAAATTATAGATACGTTGGAGACGTATTAGTGCTCAGAGCACCATAGCCGCCATCTCACACTCAAAGCAGCCACCTTCACTTCTCAGGGAGGTTTTGGACAAACTATCTGTCCCGCCCCAAAGAATTGAAGAGACAAAGTGATCATCCACCATAGCTGGTGCTATTACTGCGCTGAGCCGGGCAAAAGCGTGGCATACCGAACTAGACCCGGAGGAGTTGGCCACTGGTTGCCCCAGTCTCAAAGAAGACGCGTCTCCCTTTGGCCAGGACGACTTCGCCGCTTGTGTGAAGGAAATGCGCCCGCTAGCCAGCAAGGTAGCCAAAGAAACTGATCTATCCAGATATCAGGTGGCTTATACGATGGAGAATTCAAAAGTGAAGGCGCCGGCTTATGAAGTTGTTGATCTCATCCCTCCTACACGTAAGCACACCTTTTCTCCTGAAGTCGATCTGTCCGAACTTATAAATGATGAAGCTAAATTTCAAGCCTTAACTGGCTTCGACTGGTCATCACCTAACTTCCAGACGACGGACAAAGAAGAAGAACCAGAGCAGGGTAACCCAGAGTCTCCAACTCATCAGGAGCAAAACAACTGATCGAAGGGGCGGCTCTCAGACCGCAGCATAAATCTTCTCTATGAAAAAATTATTTAAATTTTGGCTTTGGAAAGGCCTTGTAATAGGCTAGTTTGAAACAATGATCTCACATTCCATCGTGCATGTTTTAACTTCTGAATACTTTGAACTACCGATCTGATGCTGAAGATCTGCCGGTTGTACTTATTATTATCAATCATGTGGGTCATATTATCATATTCCCTGCACACAAGTAAATAACATGTGCCCTGGCAGCTTAAACCAAGGCGGGTCACAATATCTTTGAACAACCCTGAGGAATAATTCTTGATAGACTAAAAGCTAGTTAAGCCGGAAATATATCAGCAACTTATAGTCGAAAAACAGGGCGGTCTACCACAACCCTGAATGCTTATAACAGTATGTAAAATCATACCTATAGATCATAATACCTTCTTTTGACGACAAGAAGTCGTAGACATGAAATATCATGATGTTGGTTGCACAAGGCAATTTTTCCTAGCGGCTTATAATCCGCTGTCAGGGCGGGTTATTAACCCAATATACTCAATTATGAGTCATACTGTTAAGGCTACATGGCCTGAATTGTGAAAATCATATGATGACATCAAAGATAGATATGAATCCAATTTATTTTCCAGAAAAAACAGAAATCCAGAAAAACAAGGCTTTCATAGGCCGCCAAGCCTAAAGCACAAGTGCTTTCATGGGCCACACAGGCACTGAGTTATTTCCACCACACCTGTAAGCCGTCCCTCACATGACAAACCGCCGTTTTAACTTTAACAAGTTCAGGGTCTTATTTGAATGATTGACTGTCAAGAGTACGGCGGGTCATTCCAGGATTACCTGGGTGGAGTAACGACATATAGGCAGGATAACCCGGATTTTGGTGTTTACACCTGACGTGTAAGCCAATCGAGAGGGTAATCATGGCTATGCTCATTGAGCAGGAAGGCCCCAAACGATCAATAAGACGACATGTAAGCCGGATCAAGAGGGTAAGCATGGCTATGCTCATTGAGCAGGAAGCCCCCAAGTGACCAATAAGATGGCCCCAAATGACCTTATCGGAGAAGAAATACGAGGCTATAAGCAATCATACATATAAGAGATCAAAGAACTCAAATAACTTTCATGGATAAAAACATAGATCTGATCATAAACTCAAAGTTCATTGGATCCTACAAACACTTCGCAGAAAGAGTTACATCATATGGTTCGCCAAGAGACCATTGTATTGAGAATCGAGAGAGAGAGAGAGAGAGAGAGAGAGAGAGAGGAAGCCATCTACTATTAACTACGGACCCGTAGGTCTACAATGAACTACTCACGCGTCATCGGAGAGGCACCAATGAGGATGATGAACCCCTCCGTGATGGTGTTTAGATTGGATCTGGTGTTCTGGAACTTGCAGCGGCTGGAATTGATTTTCGTCGACTCTCCTAGGGTTTCTGGAATATTAGGGTATTTATAGAGCAAATAGGCGATGCGGGAGGCAACCGAGGTGGGCATAACCCACCTGGGCGCGCCTGGGGCCCCAGGTGTGCCCTGGTGGTTTGTGCCCCCTCGAGGCACCCCTCTGGTACTTCTTCGACCCATCTTGTGTCTTCTGGTCCAGAAAAGTTTAACAAAAAGTTTTGCTGCGTTTGGACTCCATTTGGTATTGATTTACTGCGATGTATAAACAAGCAGAAAACAACAACTGGCACTAGACACTATGTCAATAGTGCAGTACCAAAAAATGATATAAAATGATTGTAAAACATCCAAGAATGATAATATAACAGCATGGAACAATCAAAAATTATAGATATGTTGAAGACGTATCATGTATCCACTAGGGTTCTTGGCAGCTGGTTGTTTCCCTTAAGATTGGTGACATTTCTATCATGGTTTAGGTCACTTGGGTGCTAGTATTACTTCTATTGGATTTACTCTCTATCACGAAGTTATGCATGATATTCCCCCTTGTGAGATAGAAGAAATTGATGTTACTATTAAACTTGCAAATAGGGATACTATTACACCCTTAGGAATTTTGAGGGATGTTGAAGTTCTATGTGGCAAAACTAAATATTGTACAAATTTCTTGGTACTTGGATCTAAAGAACATAATTTTTTGTCCTATAATTTTTTTAGACCCTTCTTGAATGCCACTAGTGCTGTTATAGATAGCAAAAAGGAAAAAATAATGTTAAGTTTGGTGAAGAATCTCATGAATTTCATTTTCTAAGTTCACCAAAAAACATCATGCTAAAGATTTACCTCATGAGGATTTAATTATTAGTCTTGCTTCCATAGCTATGCCTCCTACTGATTGTCTAGAGCAATACTTGTTAGAACATGAGAATGAGACTAATATGTGTGAAAGAAAAGAAATAGTGGATATGTTCTTTAGACAAGGACATATTCAGAAACGTAATTTTCCCATTGAAACTTTGGAGAGCCTGCACCTCCCAACGGTGATCCTGTGTTTGAACTTAAAACAATTTCAGATAGACCGTAGATGAAAGAAAATATACCATGTTATTATCAATTCTGACCTTTCGGTTCATGAGGAAAAAGATTATTGAATGTTCTCAGGAAACACCAGGCCGTGATTGGTTATACTCTGGATGATCTTAAATGAATTAGCCTAATCATGTGTCAGCATAAAACTAATATGGATCCCGATGCTAAGCCTGTTGTTGATCATCAGTGTCCCTTGAATCCTAAAATGAAGGAAGTGGTCCGAAATGAAGTATTAAAACTTCTAGAGGCATGTATAATTTATCCCATAGCTGATAATAGATGGGTAAGTCTTGTTCGTTGCGCCCCAAGAAAGATGGCATTACTGTGATACAAATGAACTTATTCCACAAGGAGTAGTTACTAGATATAGAATGGCTATTGATTTCAAAAAATTAAATAAATCTAGTAGAAAAGATAATTATTCTGTGTCATTTATTGATCAAATGCTAGAAAGATTGTCTAAAGATGCAAAGTTTAGCTTCCTACATGGCTAGTCTAGTTTATCTATATTACATGTTCAACCCCATGATCAAGAGAAAAGCAGTTTTACTTGTCCTTTTGAAACTTATGCTTACAGATGTATGCCTTCATGCAATGCACCTACTAAAGATGCATAACTGCTATATTTTCTGATATCTGTGAAAAATTGTTGAAGTTTTCATGGACGATTTCTTCATCTATGGGACTTCTTTTAATGATTGCTTGCATAATGCTAACAATTTTTTTGCAGAGATATGAGAAAAAAAACTAGTATTGAACTAGGAGAAGTGCCATTTCATGGTAAACGAATGAATAGTCCTTGGTCATAAAATATCTGAAAGAGGCATTGAGGTCGATAAATCTAAGGTAGATGTTATCAAGAAAACGCCATGTCCAAGAGATACCAAAGGTATACGAAATTTTCTTGGTAATGCTAGTTTCTATAGGAGATTCATTAACCAATTCTCTAAAATTTCTAGGCCCGTCACCAATTTTTACTTAAAGATGTACCATTTGTTTTTGATGGTGATTGTTGAGATGCCTTTGAAATTCTAGAGAAAGCTTTGATCACTACGCTTAAAGCTTAGCCACCTTATTACAATTTACCTTTAAAATTATGTTTGGTCAAAGAATTGATTAGAAGTTGAATGTTATTCATTACACTAGTAAGACTTTGAACAGTGCCCAAAAAATTATGCCAATACTGAAAAACAAAGTTGTTTATATATTTTTGATTCTAAAGCAACTATTGACACCAATCATGGTACTATTAAATACCTTATGGATGAGAATGATGCTAACCCTAGGTTTATTCGGTGAGTTCTTTTATTAGAAGAGTTTGATCCGCATATTGTTGATAGAAAGGAAGCTGAAAATCCAGTAGCTAATAATTTTTCTAGGATGGAAAACATTATTGATGATTCTATTACTTTTAATGATAGTTTTCCTGATAAGCAATTAGCTTTTATTTATGCTTCCTCCCGTGAAAATCGCTCATATGCCAATTACACAAAAAATTGTTACTAAATATTTGCCACCCAACTTTACCTATCAACAAAAGAAAAAATCGTTTACTTAAGAACTTACTTCTGGGATGACCCACATTTATATAATGGGGTAGATGGTATTATTATACGTTGTTTACCTGAGCATGAGCAGAAAGAAATATTAGGGAAGTGTCACTCCAACCCATATATAGAGGACACCATAATGGAGAAAGAACGGCACACAAGGTATTACAATTTGGTTTTTATTGGCCTACTCTCTCTCTCTCTCTCTCTCTCCCTGTAAAGACACACATAAGTTTATCCCATCTTCTGATGAATGTCAAAGAGATGGCAATATTGGTAGACGCCGGGAAATGCCTATGAATTATTTACTTGTTATTGAACCATTTGATGTTTGGCATTTTGATTATATGGGACATTTTCCTTCCTCACATGGTAATACTCATATTGTAGTTGCTGTTGATTATGTCACCAAGTGGGTAGAAGCTATTCCAACTAAAAGTGTTGATCATAAAACTACTATTAAAGATGCTATTTTTTCCGAGGTTTGGACTTCCTAGATATCTTATGATCGATGGTGGTTCACATTTTATTCATGATGCTTTCAGAAAAGTCATGGATAAATATGATGTAGACCATAGAGTAGCATCATCTTGTCATACTCAGTCTAGTGGGCAAGCTGAATTAACCAATAGAGAGATTAAATTAATTTGCAAAAGATAGTTAGTAATCTAGAAAGAATTGGTCTAGAAAATTTTATGATGCACTATGGCTTATAGATCTGCTTATAAAAATCCCATGAGGAATTTTCCTTATAATATGACTTATGGAAAAGCCTGCCATTTACCTCGAGTCTGAACATAAAGCTTATTGGGCTATTAATAAAATTAATTATGATTTCAAATTTGCTGCAAAATGTTCTTGTATTTATTTATGGACGATGGTGAAGAAGAGAACGGTTGAACAATGATCCATAGGCCTAGATATATGAACGGAGTTATAAAATATCTAAGAAAACACAAGAATATGCTATCCTTATGTCTTAATGCTTGGGACAATCTATTTTAAACCAAAACACCATGGCATGATTGGACTATCATCAGCGAACACAAAAACATCCTTCCGTGAGTATGGTGTTACATAAATTTATGAACTGACGATAAACGACATACAGGAAGGCATGACATGAGGAGAAGTCCTCGCCGCACAAGGAACTGAAGTTAAAAGACATATTTACAAGGCAAGGGTGCGCGATGAATGGATCATGGTGGAATGAGTGTTTCGAGATGCTACGGCTGAACTCTGTCTTCATCATGTTTGGGATTCACGACCTCAATATATCACTGTTTGTTTGTAACCATATGATACACTACAGGAAAATAAATAAAACCGAGTATGAAATATACTCGGCGAAGCCTCAAATAAACTCGGCTTACCGCTCTCAGCTTCATTTGGACTGGTTTATGCCGTGTAAGCTGAGTGTCGTTTCACAGGTACTCAGAATGTCACTCAACTTACGTACATGGTTATAAGCTGACTTAAACGTAGGGATGTAAGTGGCAAATAAATGGCGTCCGCAATCCCGTTTAGTTAGTTTTTGCTAGCTTGATAGTTCATTTTTCTCAAAAAAACAAAAAACCTTTTTGAACTATCATATCATAAGTGGACTTTAAACAGGATTAAACGGGACCTGGTTGACATCCCAACTTCAACGTAGATATGGCAATTACTTGGGCTACTTTCTCCTATTGCATAAAATTTATCCGGTAGCAAATTCACTTTCATCAGAATTTCAGGCATGTAGATAGATACAGTGTGGACGCATCACAATCCAATTATGTAACAAATACAAGTGAAAAAATTTCTATCATTTGGCGAAAATGAAAACCGAAATCTATGTAGTTCACACTCTGTTTGGATGTTGATATTGAGGGTCGTGGAATTGAATTGGCCCCAATATCAAATCTGCTTGACTTTGATATTGACATTGAACCCGAATTCTGTTGTTTGGATGTGCACAGAATTGCCACTTGGAATTTGGATGAGAGCCTCAATTCTGAAGCTTGTTTGGATGGTCATCCTCTACATTGGAATTGCCCATTTGTCATATGATGAAAATTGAACTTCCATGTAATGTTTGAAACTAAAATATATGCAATCTTCATTTATTTTTGAATGACTACACACAAAGAATACAATCTACAATTATAAACAAGATGCACTTACCCAAAAACAACAACTATACAACACTTATTTGATAGCAGCACATATATATTAGCAGCAGCACTTATACATGATCAGCAGCACTTATACAGCAGTAGCAGCAGCAGTTATATATAGCAGCACATATATATAGCAGCACATATACAACAGCAGCAACACTTATACAGCAGCAGCAGCACTTACACAGCAGCAGCAACAACATTTGTACAACAGTAGTAATACAACAAGAACAGCAGGACTTATAGATCAGCACCATTTAGCTAACAACAAGACATAACATGCGAAATTCAAGTCTGATACAATAACATAGGAAATTCAAGTGCGATGAAATGAAGCACATAGTACATGTGTTTTTCATCATTACAATAGCATAGTAACTTCAAACTAGTCAAACGTTGTTATTCTCATTGAGCATCAACAAACCATTCCTTCCTAAACTCCATGGGCAACTCCATAAGCGCTTGGAATAAGCGTTCACTAAGGATGAGTTTACCATATACTGCTGTAAATTTGCATGTGCCACTACATATTCAGCAAACATGTCATTAGATAGCTGGTTCCTGAAGTTGGTCCATGCAGTAGTGACTTGAACACTTCTAATTGAGTTTGCATCATCAGCCTCAATTGGCTGAGAAGCTATTTCATTATCCACTTCCTGCATCAATAAGTCGTCCATCATATGTTGCCTATCCCTCGCAAAGTTGTGTAACACACAACAAGCATTAATGATTCGAATCTGCAAGAATGTTTCCTTCAAGTAAATATTTTCCCTCCATTATGGCTCTTATTGAAAACCAAATGGACACATGTTACTTGGTCCTTTATGTCAAAGAAACTTTGAGTGCGAAGAATCACCCACTTCTTCTTCCACAACCCAAAAGTTCTCTCTACTACATTTCTAGCACGAGAGTGGCGCAAGTTATATAGCTCTTTGGCATTTTGGGGTCGTTGCTGACTTGATGCCCACTCTTTCAAGTGATACCGAGTGGATCTGAATGGAGCTAGAAATCCAGGTCCATTCGTGTAACCAACATCAGCCAAGTAATATCTCCCTATCGTTAGACAAGTCGGTTAGGTTGGTTGTAGTGTGAAAAGAGAACAAGATGCCAAGAGAAAAAGCCATACCATTAGCTGCAACAAATGCCATTCCAAGAAGTACCGATTCGAAGTAAAGTTCTGTCAAGATTATCCTTTTCCTCTTTCTCCTTTTGTTCTCTTCAGTTACGTATGAAATCATGTCTACTTGATCTGATATTATGGAACTACACAATAATTTAGTTATCAGCCATCAATCATTTATACAACTTTTCAATCAATAAAACTGAGCATTTTATGAAGCAAACATCACACAATAAATTAGCACATCAAATTGCAGCTATGAAGACCTGCTATGAACAGCACATCAAGTTGCAGCTATGAACAGCAATACAAATCTACAATTTCTAATCTTTGAGAAGACAAACATCTAAACAGATCTAGATCAACAACACACACACCTATGAACATCACATACCTTGAATCGGGCTGCTGAGAAGGATCCATTCACCCACCAAGTGACCTGCAAGAGACAGAGAAATTGGGGATCAGAGAAGATTTCTAGGGTTCTAGATGAGGCGGTGAGATGGGGGTTCCAGCAGGGGGGGGGGGGGAGGGGGCGCTTGCCACGGTGGGGGTTCCAGCAGGGGGGGCGCTTGCCACGGTGGGCAAAAGACAGCCCCCGCCGCCGCCGCCACGGGGAGGGAGCACCTTGGCCGCCATGGCTGGTGAGACGGGGGAGGGGGTTGAGGATTGGCATGGGGTGGGAGCAGGACGGGGATAAACACACCCTCGCCGGGCATAGAGAAGGACGGGGAGGACAAGGGGGAGGGGGAGGGGGAGGGATCTCACCTGCGCCGCCGCTGGCGTTCCTCAACCGCGCCGTCGCTCGCGCCTCTTGCCTTTCCTCGAGCGGGAACGAAGAGGTATGTTGGCGGGGAGGGGCTCTGGCTAGCGAATACAAGGCAATATCGAGCGCTGGGGGTCCGAATTGGAGAAAGGCAGGCGCGCAATTTGCCGCGGTCGGGCCGATATTCGAGCTCGTTTCCAATCCCGAATGCCACAGCCATCCAAACAATGACATTCGGGCCAGACCAATGCCAATATCTAATTCTGAGGCCCAATATCAACATCCAAACAAGGTGTCAGTGGAATTCAGCGGTTTCGGTTACGGTTGAAATATTTCTGAAATCGAAATTGGAAACTAGTAAAGCGCAGTCAGTTACTTTTTTTTCAAGAATCTGCAGTCAGTTACTTAGTGCACGGTACAAAATCACTTTTTAGACCTTTTCTTGGTCTTGCTTCACTTTTTAGACCTTTTTAGACCCCACTGTTCGTTACTCCCTGTATGCTGTAGCATGAAAGCAAATACAGGCAGAGGAGAGTGGCCAAAGCAAAGCTCAGTGGTTGGTGTGATGGCTTCCATCCCGTACAATCCTCGCCGTCGGCAGACGGAGTCCTCCGCCTGGCCCGACCTCGCACCGGAGCTCCTGGAGAAGGTCTTCCGCTCGCTCGACCCGCTCGGCCGCGTTGCCGTCCGGCTCGTCTGTACCTCGTGGCGCTCCTGCGCGCGAGCCGCTCCGGCCCCATTCCCGGCGCCCTTCGAGGCCCCACTTCTCCTCCTCCGCCGCCCAGGATCCGGCGGCGGACTTGCCGTCTTCAGCCTCAGGCGCCGCGAGATCCTCCCCTTCTCCCTCCCGGCCGGCCGGTGCTGCGGCCAGATCGGCGGCTGGCTCGCGATGGCCTCGGACGGGGACCGCGCCGTCGCGCTCTGCAACGTCTTCTCCGGCGAGTCCGTCGCCCTGGCCCAGGCCCTCGCTTTCCCGGTCGCCAAGGTCGTGCTCTCCGCGCCGCCCGCCTCCCCCGGCTGGGTGGCCGCCCTGCTCAGCCGCTCGGGCCGCACGGTCGAGCTCGTCCGGCCGGGCAGCGTCATGTCCGTCTCCGGCAGGACCACGATCGACGCTGCCGGCTCGGGGCACGGAGGTTTCCAGGAGGTGGCGTTCTGACGCGGCCGGCTGTGCGCTCTGGCCGACGACGGCGCGGTGCTCGCCTACCGCGTCAACCTCTGCGCGCGCGTGGCCGCGGTGTGCGAGCTTCGCGGGGAGGAGGTCGGGCACCAGCTGTACAACTGGGATTGGCGGCGCGTGCACCTGGTGGAGTCCGATGGGGAGCTCCTCCTGGTGGTGAGGAAAATAGTGCAGGGCATAAGGCGGTGTTCGTAACGGCCGAGGTATTCGGTTGAGGTGGAGGTGCGGCGGTTCCTGCCGGCGCGGCGTGAGTGGGAGGCGGCGACGGAGCTGCCCGGCGGGAAGGCGGTGTTTGTGGGGACGGCTGCCTCGGTGGCGGTGTCGTCGTCGGCATCGCCGGGGATCCGGAAGAACTGCGTATACTTCGCGCAGCGGAACGAGGGGACAACGGCGCGGCATGCCATCGGCGTGTACTCCCTTGGCGACCGGGAGACGACGGTGCTAGGCATCGCCGGCGGGCACTTCGTCGACATCGAGCCCGTCTGGATTTCCCCGTCGGTCGCCTGATCTGAACCCCCGCCTGCGTGCCACGGCATGTCTGTGTGAATAAGCAGCAATCGTAACCTCCTGCTAGCTGCGTTATACTCATGCGTGTGATCTCTTTCCTGCATTGTCATTCAAAAAAGAGTGCTAGTTGATGTATCTAAAAAACTTTTCTTACTCCCCCTCAAAAAATTGTTTCCTAAAAAAGAGTGAATGAACAATTATTATAGGTATCTCGAGCAATTATGAAAAATAATTGAGAAATTTCAACTAAAAGTATGAACATATATGGTCTAGATAAATTACTAATCACATCCTAAAAATAGGAAATTCAAAAGTTTAAGATTTTTTTTTTGAATGTTGGCAGAAGAGCTGCCAAATTCATTGATCAGAAAGAGGTATTACAAGTAACAACCCAAAAGAAGGAATGCACTGCATAAGGCGAGTGCTAAAAAAGAAGAAATGAAAAAGGATTGCTCAATTTATCAAGAAAAACCGGACGAAAACCTAAGCAGCGCCTAACAAGACTAGGCCTAAAAAAGAAGAAATGAAAGTTTAAGATTTTAGACGATGATATTATCCGTTTTACATAGGGACTCCACTACGGGCAGTCAAAGCTCGGTGCGACCCACGTCAACATGCATCGTCGTGTCGCAAGCACATGTGTGTGGCATGCCAATTGCATGTGGTTGAAGGCCTGCCACTCTATAAATCTGACCAGCCTTCATTCGTCAGTTATTGTTAGGACTACCTTTTATTCTTTCCTACTTTCTTCTTTCCAAAATAAGTGTCTCAATTTTGTACTAAAGCAGACATTTTTTTGGAAGAAGTGAGTATATATATAGGACGCAACTGGTAATATATATTGTTGAACGAAAATTTAGAGGGTCACTCTCAAGATGACAACATGCACAGAAAAAAAAAATCCTATACAGCTGGGTCGTATGGATCTAAACTGGAGACCCTCTTCCCTACGTGACACCTGGCAAACCTGATCTTAAAGCATCCCACCGTTCCTCTTCATCATATACTAATTTCTGCAGCCAATGTTCAATCTGTCCAACGCCTCAGCCACCGCCCGCCGGTGTGATCCGCCCTAGCTGCTCACCGGATTGCTCTCGGCGTGCACTTCGACGCCAGGCCCAATTCCCCAGCTCGGCACACATCATTATCGCCGGCAGCAGCTCGTTCCTTGGCGGCCTACCCGCGGCCCGGCAACTTGATGCCCACCACATATGGTCGTACGCATGCTCGTCGCTGTCAGACGTAACTCCCTAGCTCGTGGCGCTCCATGTCTGTCGGGTTTATCAGCGGTAAAGCTCGTGGAACAACCCCAATTGCTTGTCCGCGCCGGCCACGGTCATGCTCCTCATCGGCACCATTGACGCATTGCTCGGACTGCAAGCACCCGCCGGTTGTGGCCAAGCTTCTCGCCGACGGTGCGTGATTCTTTTGCGTCTCGGCTTGCCTGGACTGGACGACGGCAAGTTTCCTTCTGAATCTGAAGAACGGCATTTATTTTTTCTACTATAATTTTGGTTTGCCTAAGTGTCACATGAAGAAAAGGGTCTCCAGCTTGGGTCAGTACGAGCCAGACGTATAGGATTTTGTTTCCACATGCACACTACCAAGCGGATAGTGGATAACTTACCTAAACACGTGCCCATGACTCCAAATTCTACCCATGCCCAATATCCAAACCCGACCATAGGTACGACATCCATCCTGTTAGGTTTCGGGTACCCATGGAGACCCCATAGCTGTGAGCAAGCAGTAACAGGACATAAATTTTAGCAGCAAATAATGTCACAAAAAGATATTAACAACATTAGTTTATGCATAAAAATAATGTACAACAAGA
Source organism: Aegilops speltoides (assembly GCA_021437245.1). Taxonomy (NCBI): domain Eukaryota; kingdom Viridiplantae; phylum Streptophyta; class Magnoliopsida; order Poales; family Poaceae; genus Aegilops; species Aegilops speltoides. The sequence goes on along the minus strand of CM038145.1, from coordinate 524,049,879 downwards.
AAATATTCAAAGTCCTAGCACAAAACAATTCCACAACCATTCTTCACAAAAACATCATTTGAGCAACATATATGTCAGTACGGGTCTCAGTGTGTAATGGGTACACGTTGTAGTGGAAAGTGTCGTGGTTCTAAGTCTGACAGTAGAGTGGGGGGTAGGTATGGAGAGGCAAGGTCCTAGCTATGGAGAGGTTGTAAACACAAGCGATGTACGAGTTCAGGCCCTTCTCGGAGGAAGTAAAAGCCCTACGTCTCGGAGCTCTGAGGCGGTCGAGTGGATTATGTGTATATGTGTTACAGGGGTGCGAACCCTTCACTGTGTGGAGGGGGTGGCTTATATAGAGTGCGCCAGACCCCGCCAGCCCACGTAATGAAGGGTTTAAAGTACATTAAGTCTGCGGCGTTACTGGTAACGCCCCACATAAAGTGTCTTAACTATCATAAAGTCTATTCAATTGCAGGCCGTTGCAGTGCAGAGTGCCTCTTGACCTTCTAGTGGTCGAGTGAGTCTTCATGGTCGAGTCCTTCAAGTCAGTCGAGTGGGTTCCTCATAGGTCGACTGGAAGGTGATCTCTTCTAAGGGTGTCCTTGGGTAGGGTACTTATATCAGGCCTATGACCCTACCCTAGGCACATGAATCCATCATTAGCCCCCGAATGGATTGAGGCTTGAATGAGGGAGGAGTTGATGCTGTTTCCGATTGACTTCTGCATACTGGTTATGCGTTGTTTTGGATAAAGATCCTCTTTGTTGATAACGAGCAACTTTTCCTCAGTCGACTCGATCCATTCTTGTCTTTCGTCGAGTGACCTTTCGGACTTCGCCGGTTCCCGAGCGACGGATCGCAGGAGATCCCGCGTCTGACAGACCGATCTGCCGTTCGCGGATTCTACGGGATACGAAATTTGGGGAAGCGCGCGAAGCGGGGCGGACCGCGGCGTTCGGATGGGATAGGACATAGACGCCTCGATCCCCGCGCTGCCTTTTCCGCCACGTATCACGTCAATGCAACTGTTTCGGGATATGATTAGACTGACCGGGTCCACCTGTCATCCACTCGGAAGGGATGTTATAAATGCGACCAGCGAGGGTTTTCTGAACAGTGCCCCATCATTTCTTCTCTGCTCTCCTCGTCTCCGCCCAACGCGCCCGCTTTCGCCTCCGCAAAGCTCCTCTTCGCGCATCTTGCCAGCAGCCATGGTCAAGGAGAAGACGGCGGTGCTGGAGCGCGCAAAGAAGGCGTCGGCGGCGGAGAAGGCGAAGGGGAGATCCACCAGTCCCAGCGGGTCTTCGTCTAGATCTCGCCTGCCGAAGGGCTGGGTCCAGGGAGATTGGATCCAGTCGACCATCATGGAGAAGGATCTCCTCGACATGGCCAACGACGGGCTGATCCCCCACGGCGTCGCAAGGCTTCCGGGGAAAGAGTGGCAGCCCCAGCCGGAAGAGGGTGAGTGCGTGCTCCTGGCCACCCATGTCGACCGCGGATTTTCTTTGCCACCGAGTGTTTTCTTCCGTGGCTTTTTGAACTTCTTTGGAGCCCAACCCCACCATTTCACCCCGAACTCCATCGCATATCTTGCTGCGTTTGTATCCATGTGTGAGAATTTTCTGGGCTGTCGACCGCACTGGGGCTTGTTCAAGCACATATTCACGTGTCGCTCTCAGACCGTGAAGAAGGCGAGCCCAGGCGATGAAAGAACCCAAGTTGTCCAAATGTGTGGGGGCCTGGGGATCCAAGTGAGGAACAAGAGCACCTTCCCAGCCATGACGTTCCCCGAGTCGGTCAGAGGCTGGCAGTCGACCTGGTTCTACTGCCAGAATGAGCCGACGCCGGGGTAGTCGAGTGGACTCCCTCAATTCACCATGGACCGAGTGAACAAGCCCTCCTCTCTGAAGGTGATTCCGCAGGAGAGAGCTGACGTGAAGATGCTGATGGATCGCGTGGTGCAGTTGGTTCGAGACGGTGTTACTGGCATGGACCTTTTGGAGGTTTTTCTTAGGCGACGTATCCAGCCTCTTCAGTTCCGGAGCCATTGCATGTGGTTGTACTGCGGAACTGAAGACGAGACTCGGATCCACCCGGAAGCAGTCAATGACGCCACGGTGGAAAGGTGGATGGCCGCGGTCACTGGGAACAAGGATAATCCCCGTGGATCTAGGAAGATTCCTCCACTCGACCATCACAGCGTACCAGACAAGGTACATTTGCTCTACCTTCCATTGTATTCTTGTCATGTTTGTTTCTGTATGCTCCGCAAATTGGTCGATTGATCTCTATCTTGACGTCTTTCAGGCCCTCACCGAGCTATACTCGATGCCCAATGGAGCTCAGGCTCCGACTGAGGAGGGAGAAGCAAGCGGGGGCGAGAGCCAGGAGGAGTGGGATTCAGACGCTGCCGAAGATGACGACGATGGCGACGATGATGATGAGGACGAAGAAGAGGAGGAGGGGGAGGTTGCACCACCGCGCTCGGAAAGGCGGTCAAAACTTGTCCATGACCCTGCGACTGAACGTGGCAAGGGGGTTGTGACTGTCGCGCAGTCGACCAAACGCCCTCGGACCACTTCTCCGGCGCCGACTGAAAAGGCGCCGAAGCAGTCCAAGGTGGCTCCGTCAAAACCAACCAAGCTCCTGCCGAAGTTGAAGGTGTCCATCCCCACCATATCAGGGTAAACATGCTGCTTAAGTCTTCTTGTTTTGTGTAAGCTTTATCTCTGGTTGATACTTGAGTTAACCGACTGATTCTTTGGGGCCGTAGTGCTGCTACTTCTGAGACCTCAGGCAAGGCTGACGACCATGAGATGGAGGACGCAGCAACCTCAAACCCTGGTACTATACTCTTAATTCCATTTTTTAGTCGACTGATTCATGATCTCTGATTCTGATTTTTTTCTGTAGCTCCATCCAATGTCGTCATCACTCTTCCTGATGATGATGAGGATGAGGAACCGCTGAAGCACAGAAGGAGCAGGAAAGCATCTGCCGGCAGGGTGGCCCAGGATGTGACGGTGCCCGAGACTCTGGTCGCGGGGAAGGAGAACACCACTCGACACACCGTGTCCTTCGCGGTGCCGTTGACGAGTGCTCATCCTGCTTCGTCGAGTGCCGCACAACCTTCTCTTTTCACGACGCACCACGTCCCAGAGGACCAAGCCAGCGCTGCTAAGGAAGCGATACGCCAAGCAGGGATCATGATGGAGCAGGTGAAGACCATCCGGGATGCAAGCCAGGCAGCTTATGACGCCAGCTCCGCCCTTCAAAGCAATGTTGGTCGATCGACCACCGCTGCTCGTGTTAGGATATGCTATCAAAACTTTTCTTTCGGAATCCATAGCAATCACCCACCGGGTGTGTCGATAAAAACTCCGTGTTAGCGGGCACATCGAGTGCACCGGCCGGTGTAGTCCCCAAGGCTAAGGTCATTGCCTGGCGATCGGTCTTAGGATTTACAAGTAAAGTCTTTTCGTCATTCGACCGAGGCGAATGGATTTCAAACCGGTGGGGCACGCTGAGTGCACCCATCGGTGTAGTCCCCAAGATCGTGGTCGATCGCTTGCGATCGATTACGATCTGAAGAACACGCCTTTTTTTTTTGTGGGTCGATGGTCGACTCATCTTTAATAGAACTAGTGGGGGCACGATGAGTGCACCCACCGGTGTAGTCCCGAGACTACGGTCGAATGCTTGCATTCGGCTGTAGTCTTAGAAACGTATGATTTTCTCTTATCCACTCGGAAGTGAATTATCTTTGATATTTTGTCGATTGGTTCTTCGTAGAAATCATGTGACCTTGCGGCTCGCTATACCGAGCTGGAGCAGAAGCACATTCAGCTCGAGCTGGATCTGAAGCTGGTTCAGGAGAATCTGACGAAGGCGAAGGAGGAGACCAAAGGTATGTTCGGTGAGACCTCGGCGACTCCTTTTCCCTTCATTTGTTTCAAATTCGACCTTCTGTAACTTGCGGGCAAGGTGAAGGAGGCCCAAGAGAAAAGACCTTGAGCTAGCTGAGAAGACCAAGCTTGCTTGACGAGAAGTTAGCTTCACCACCAAGCTTGAAGAGGAAAATACCAATCTGAAAGCTGCTCTTGGGATTGCCAACAAGGAAGTCGACCGATCAAGACCGACAAGACTACTCTAACCGACAAGATCAACCAGTTGATTGGGAAGAAAAATGACACGAAGCCTTCCAGGTGGACTTGCCAAGAAATTGTTCCTTATGCTCGAAGGTAACCCTTTATACTCGACAAACATTTTCAAGCGTGATGCTTCCATTCGACCACTTGTCTTGACTCGGCGTTTGTCCTTGCAATCTGCCGAAACTTGAAGAAGAGACTAGCCAGCTGGAACCAAACCTTGACCCCGTCAATTCTCCAGTGAATGATGAAGTTGCCATGAATGTCTTCCGACTAGAGTCCCGTGTTGCAGCTGTCGTGGACTATCTTGCAAGACTGAAGGTCGCCACGTCTCGCATTGACCCGACGCTCTGGCCTAGGGCGACACTCCAGAACGACCTCGAGTCGCTGATGGCTTGACTGAATGCGGTCCCTGATCGAGTGCAGGAGTGGAAGAAATCCTCGGCTCGGTGCGGTGCAGATGTTGCTCTGTGCCTGGCCCGAGTCCACCGCAAAGATGCGCGAGAAGACAAGCTGGCGGCCCTCCGGGTGGCCAACACCAAGAAACACGACTTCAGGTCCTTCATGGAAACCTTCATCGCTGCTGCCACTCGAATCGCAGACGGAATCGACCTTGATGAGTTCGTTGCACCTTCCAGCCCTCCACAGGAGGGGTAAAAAACTTCTTTTAAGTTCGACACTTTAAATTTGCCTCGGTATGTCGAGTGGAGTTGTAACCGATAAACCTTAACAGGCTGAGGGCCTGAGCACTTTCGGTTCCTTTAGGTATCGACCTGAACTTGGATTTGATGTTTGAATATGATTGCTTTTGGCTCGAAATGTCCTTTGCAGGTTCAAAGAAAGACGCTCACTGCAGTCGACTTATTCCTTAGGCGAGCACTGGGCCGCAGCTAAGCCTCCGAGTGAGAGGTTTGCTCTTCACTCGGCAGGGTTTCTATATCTTAGGCGGGCACTAGGCTGCAGCTAAGCCCCCGAGTGAGAGGTTTGCTCTTCACTCGGTAGGATTTTTATATCTTAGGCGAGCACTGGCTGCAGCTAAGCCCCCGAGTGAGAGGTTTGCTCTTCACTCGGTAGGATTTTTATATCTTAGGCGAGCACTGGGCTGCAGCTAAGCCCCCGAGTGAGAGGTTTGCTCTTCACTCGGTAGGATTTTTATGTCTTAGGCGAGCACTGGGCTGCAGCTAAGCTCCCGAGTGAGAGGTTTGCTCTTCACTCGGTAGGATTTTCACGTTGTACTTGTGGCGAAGCTCAGAGGAGAGGGTAACAGTTGACCTGCACCTCGTCCTCCTTGCGAGCGTACGTTGTACTTATGGCGTAGCTCAGAGGAGAGGGTCGCAGTCGACTTGCACCTCGTCCTTCTTATGAGCGCACTTTGTACTTATGGCGTAGCTCAGAGGAGAGGGTCGCAGTCGACCTGCACCTCGTCCTCCTTGCGAGCGCACATTGTACTTAGGCGAATACTTGGACTGCAGCTAAGCCTCCGAGTGGAAGTCTGGCTTACCACTCGGTAGGATTTTTTATAACTTAGGCGAGTACTTGGACTGCAGCTAAGCCCCCGAGTGGAAGTCTGGCTTACCACTCGGTAGGATTTTTTATAACTTAGGCGAGTACTTGGACTGCAGCTAAGCCCCCGAGTGGAAGTCTGGCTTACCACTCGGTAGGATTTTTTTATAACTTAGGCGAGTACTTGGACTGCAGCTAAGCCCCCGAGTGGAAGTCTCGCTTACCACTCGGAAGGATTTATATAACTTAGGCGAAACGGATTCGCGGCTAAGCCTCCGAGTGGAAGTCTGGCTTACGACTCGGTAGGATTTTTACAAACTTAGGCGAAATGGATTCGCGGCTAAGCCACCCACTGGGGGGAAAATTGTATTGGACAAAATAAAAAGTGACAAAAATTATGAAGGAATTATGACACTATTATTTCGAAATCCATGAACTACAGAAGTACTTTATTACAACTCATCCGAGTGAAAAAACTTCAAGTGTAAAATGGGCGGAGCAGATCCGCGTTCCAAGCTCGGGGCTCTTCGATATTGTGTTCGACGTTGTAAAGACGGTAAGCCCCGTTGTGGAGAACTTTGGTGACGATGAAGGGTCCTTCCCAAGAAGGAGCGAGCTTATGTTGTTTCTGCTGATCCACTCGGAGAACTAGATCTCCTTCCTGGAAGGCTCGACCTCTCACATTTCTGGCGTGAAAGCGACGCAAATCCTGTTGGTAGATGATCGATCGGATCAGAGCCATCTCCCTTTCTTCCTCTAGAAGGTCGACTGCGTCCTGTCGCGCTTGCTCAGCTTCTGCTTCATTGTAGAGTTCAACTCGAGGAGCGTTGTGAAGAAGATCACTCGGCAAGACTGCTTCAGCTCCGTAGACCAAAAAGAATGGAGTTCTACCGGTCGACCGATTAGGTGTGGTCCGCAGTCCCCAAAGCACCGAAGGAAGTTCGCCGACCCATGCTCCAGCCGCATGCTTGAGATCATTGCATCAGTCGGGGTTTCAAACCCTTGAGGATCAAGCCATTGGCTCGCTCTGCTTGTCCATTCGACTGCGGATGGGCGACTGAAGCGTAGTCGACTCGTGTGCCTTGAGAGTTGCAGAAATCCCTGAATTCTTCCGAGTCAAAGTTCGACCCATTATCGTAATGATGCTTTGTCAAGGGACACCATATCTGAATGTCGGCTCCACGATGAAGGTAACAGCGAGTACCAGCGTCAAGATTCTTGATTGGTTTAGCCTCAATCCACTTGGTGAACTTGTCATTGCTACCAAGACATGAGTGAAGCCACTTGACCTGTTCTCAAGGGACCAACCATGTCCAACCCCATCTGCGAAAGGCCGACGAGTGGAATTGTCTTCAGAGATGATGCAGGCTTGTGTGACATATTGGAGTAGAACTGACATCCTTCGCACTTGTCCACTATTTCCTTTGCCATCTCATTCGCCCTTGGCCAGTAAAATCCGGCTCGGTATGCTTTGGCTACAATGGTCCGAGAGGACGCATGGTGACCACAGGTCCCCGAGTGGATATCATTGAGAATGATTCGACCTTCTTCTGGCGTTATGCATTTTTGACCAACTCCAGTCGCGCTCTCTCTATACAACTGTCCTTTGATAACGGTAAAGGCTTTGGATCGACGGACGATCTGTCGAGCCTCTTCCTCATCCTCTGGGAGCTCTTTTCTCGGGATATCTGCGATATAGGAATTGTCCAATCGGGAGTGACCACTAAGACCTCCATGACCAAGTCGACCACTCTTTGGGACCTCAACCTCGATCGATATGTGGCACTCTTGGGTTGTGGAGCTTCTTTCGTGAAAGGATCTTCTTTGGTGACGGAGTGTGTATATGTTCCAAGAACACACCACTGGAATGGCTTCTCTTTTGGAACCTATCTTTGCGGATAAATCTGCTGCTGATTTTTCATCGGGGATGTGATGGAGCTCTAACCCTCAAACTTCTTTTCCAGCTTCCTCATTTGCATTGCAATATCCAGTCATGGCTGGGCTTCTCACGTCCCACTCCTTCATCACTTGGTTGACTACTAAATCTGAATCGCCATAGACCATCAGGTGACGGACGCCGAGTGAGATGGCCATGCGCAATCCATATATAAGGGCTTCATACTCCGCCTCATTGTTGGAGGAATCAAAGTGAATCTGGAGCACATATCTGAGCTTATCTCCTCTGGGGGAAACCAGGACAACCCCAGCACTGGAACCATTCAGCATCTTAGAGCCATCAAAGAACATGGTCCAATGCTCCGAGTGAACTTCAGTCGGCTACTGCTGTTCAATCCACTCGGCGAGGAAATCTTCTATTGCACGGGACTTAATGGCTTTCTTTGCCTCAAACTTGATATCAAGGGAAGAAGTTCAATCGCCCATTTCGCCACTCGACCGATTGCATCTCTGTTGTGCAGAATCTCGATAGTGGGCGTCGGACGATCGTGATGGAATGATCGGAGAAATAATGAGCAACCTTCTTCGTGGTCATGTATATTCCATACACAAGCTTCTGATAATGAGGGTATCTCTGCTTGGATGGAGTCAAGAATTCAGACAAATAATACACTGCGCTGAACTTTGAAGGCCTTTCCTTCTTCTTCCCGCTCGACCGTAAGCACTGTACTGACGACTTGTCCTGTGGCTGCAATATAAAGCAACAGAGGCTCTTTGCTGATTGGAGCAGCAAGCACCGGCTGGGTGGAGAGCAGAGCTTTTAGCTCGGCAAACGCTGCATCAGCTTCTGGAGTCCACTCGAACTTGTCTGCCTTCTTCATCAGTCGGTAAAGAGGCAATGCCTTTTCACCGAGTTGTGAGATGAATCGACTTAAAGCGCCAAGCATCCATAAGCTTCGGACATCGTGCACTTTCGCAGGCGTTTCATTCGGAGAATAGTGCCGATCTTCTCGGGTTAGCATCGATCCCTTGCTCGAAGCGAAAACCGAGTAACTTTCCACGGGAACTCGAGCGTGCACTTTGATGGATTGAGCTTGATATCATACCTTCCGAAGTTGGCAAATGTTTGGCGAGGTCAGCGAGCAGGTCGGAACCTTTTCGTGACTTGACGACGATATCATCCATATCGCTTCCACATTCCGACCGATTTAAGTGGCGGACACTTCAATCATTCGCATAAACGTGGCTCCGGCATTCTTGAGGCGAATGGCATGGTGATATAGCGAAGCACCGAATGGAGTGATGAAAGCTGTTTTATCTCGTCGGGTCCATCTGACGGATCTGATGATACCCGAATAGGCGTCTAGAAAAGACAATCTCGCACCCGCGTCGAGTCAACAATTTGATCTATGCGAGGAGAGGAAAATGATCTTTCGGGCAGGCCCGATTGATGTGCTTGAAATCAATGCACATGCGGAGCGATTTGTCCTTTTAGGAACCATGGCGACATTAGCGAGCCACTCGGAGTGGTATATCTCTCGGATAAATCCGGCGCCAACAATCGAGCCACTTCCTCACCAATAGCCTTTCTCTTACGGGCGGACGGACCGCCGATGATGCTTTTGACTGGTTTTGCTGATGAATCGACTCGAGGCGATGCTCAGCCAGATCCCCTGAACACCCGGCATGTCGGTGGCTTCCATGCAAAATGTCCCGCCTCATGAAGGAACCGGATGGCGCTTCTTCCTATTTCGGTCGAGTGTTGTGGAGATGTGGGTCGGGGTTGCATTGGGGTCGGTCGGGTGAATGTGAACAGGCTTTGTCTCACCAGACGACTGAAATGCAGATTCTGTGGCGGGTTTATTGGATCGCAACAAATCACTCGGATCTGCGCTTTGCTTGTACCCCTCAAACTCAACCGCTGTCACACGGAATCGGCAATCTTGAGCCCTTCCGAAAGCTCTCTTACGCTTTTTCCGATCACGGTGATGGTGATCACTCCTTTGGGACTGGCATCTTCAGTTTGAGGTACACGTAACATGGTCGAGCCATGAACCGTGCATAGGCTGGCCTCCCCAAAATGGCGTGGTACGCACTCTGAAAATCCACGGCCTCAAATGTCAACTTCTCTTTACGAAAATGTTTTGAATCACCAAACACCACGTCCGAGCTATTTGGCGAGTGACTTGGCTTTCTTCCCTGGTATAAATCCGTGGAAGCTCATGTTCTTTGGTGCTCGGTCGGGACATCGGAATGCCCATTCCTTTCAAAGTGTGTCGCATACAACAAGTTCAGCCCTCCCACCATCCATCAGCACCTTTGTCGATCGAGTGCCTTCGACAACCGGATCGACCACCAAAGCTTGCCTCCCGGGGTGGCAATATGAGTCGGGTGATCAGATTGGTCGAATGTGATGGGTGTTTGGGACCATCTCGAGATAACTTGCTTTTCTTTGGGGCAACCATGTTTACCTCACGGTTAATGACTTTCAATCGACTCTTGCTTTCCACATCCGCGAAGATCATCGAGTGGAGTTGACATGGGATATCCTTCCTCACCGTCCTCCTTGTCTTGACCTTGTATGACTCTTTCTCCTTGTCCTTAGACTGTTTTCCTTGGGCTGCTGAATCGAGAGTCGACCTTTGGCGAGTGGTATGCTTTGGGTAAATGATATTGCCCTCTTCATCTTTTTTCGTGTGGATGTGGCACGGCATATCCATCACGTCGTTCCCTTCTTTATCCTTCATTTTCTTAGGGTTCCAGGATCCTTTTGGCTTCCCCTTGAACTTCCCCTGAGTCACGGCCAGGGCCTCTCCAGGAGCTGCTGGTTCGGCCTTCCGCTTCATTTCCGACCGAGTTTCCTTCTCCGACTGACTTGGCTTGTACTTGACGCTTCGGAGTCGGTCCTCTTCCTCGCCGTTGGCGTACTTGGTAGCAATCTCCATCATCCGACTCAGGGTCATGTCCCCGGTTCGACCAGATTTCAAACTTAATTCTCTGTTCTTGACGCCATCCTTGAAGGCGCAGACTGCCTGATGATCAGACACATTTTCCACAGTATGGTGCAAAGTGATCCACCTCTGAATATACTCTCTGAGAGTCTCATTGGTCTTCTGCACACAGACTTGCAGCTCTGTCAATCCAGCTGGTCGCTTGCAAGTTCCTTCAAACGTTCTGACGAACACTCGGGGCAGATCTTCCCAAGTGTAAATACTGCTAGGAGGTAATTGATTCAACCACGCTCTGGCCGAACCTTCCAACATGAGGGGCAAATGCTTCATGGCCACCTCGTCATTCCCACCACCAATCTGAACAGCCACTCGGTAATCTTCAAGCCAAGTTTCAGGCTTAGACTCACCAATGAACTTGCGACTCTGTTGCCAACCTGAAATTGGGGGGAATCACTGCGGCTCTGATAGCCCTGCTAAAACACTCTGGACCAGAAACATGCACTCGACTGCTCGTGGGCGCATCTCTCTCGGGTCCGCCTCGATGGGCTCTGTTCCGGTCGACCAAGCCTTGCACGATAATGGATCGCGCGTCGAAGCCTGGTTCCCTGGGGTCGACTGGAGCTCTTCGCCCCACACTGAGCTGGCGCCTGTCATCTTGCTGCCGAGGAGCATAAGACCCTCGCCTATCATCTCGGTCGTGTCGGTCTCCATACTGGTCTCGCCGATTCTCGCGCCCTTCTCGCCGCGGAGGCGATCTGGGACTATGAGCCGACTGAACCGTATTCGCAGCGACGGATCGACTGTGAATTCTGTTACGCGACTGCAACACGGTTGAATTCTAGTCCCCCGCTGCCCGGAGCAAATCTCTGATCTGCATCAAGCCTCTGCCAGCTTCCGACTGAGAGGGCTGGATGGATTCTGCTATACGGGTTGCAGCCGCTAAATTCTGAATTGGGGTTCGATATACCTGAGTCGGCGGGAAGAGTTGACGTCGATTGGCGTCGGGAACTCGTTGCGCGCCGCTTCGTCGAGTGCTCGCGGAAGGTTCTCGAGACGAGCACGTTCACCAGATTAATAAAACGTGCCTCCTCCAAGCGCGGGCCTCGGGGTTTCTCCGCGATGGGAGTATCGAGGCATCCATGTTCTGTGGCGAAGCTCTTCCCTCTGCAGAGTCGAGTGTCTCGGCTGGTACTCTTCGTGGTCTCGTGCGGGGTCGCCTCCGCCGCTTGCCCGCCCTCATGGGCGGCCGGGAGGATCTGCGGGTCCGTTGACCATCGATTTCGCCGCGGATCATCGCTATCGCATTCGGATGCAGTCTCTACGGAGCCAATCGACAGATCGAACAGGCCGTAGAGAGATTCGTCGGGCTCGATTGCCGCAACTTGGGCGATGACCGTCTGGCGAGCCACCGCGTGCTTCACCCACCGCTGGAGCCTCGACCGACCAGAGCGCTTGCGCGGGTGGGAGACCGGAAGGGTGGCCGATAGAAGTCGACCGATCTGGGTCGACGGTTGCCGCAATGAACGCCCGCGGACACATGCGCGAAAATCGTCGCCGCACCGCGACGGGAGCGCATCAACGTCGAGTGGAGCTTCACGAGCCATGCGGAGTCGTCGGCGACAAAGGTGAGAGCGCCGAGACGGATCTCGCGCCCCTCGACCAAAACTCCAGCAGTCATCATGATGAAAGTACTCGGAAGTATCGCAACTTCTCCACAAAATCGCTAAAACACCGGCCCCACGGTGGGCGCCAACTGTTGTGGTTCTAAGTCTGACAGTAGAGTGGGGGGTAGGTATGAAGAGGCAAGGTCCTAGCTATGGAGAGGTTGTAAACACAAGCGATGTACGAGTTCAGCCCTTCTCGGAGGAAGTAAAGCCCTCGTCTCGGAGCCCCGAGGCGGTCGAGTGGATTATGTGTATATGTGTTACTGAGGTGCGAACCCTTACACTTTGTGGAGGGGTGGCTTATATAGAGTGCGCCAGGACCCCTGCCAGCCCGCGTAATGAAGGGTTTAAAGTACATTAAGTCCGCGGCGTTACTGGTAACGCCCCACATAAAGTGTCTTAACTATCATAAAGTCTATTCAATTGCAGGCCGTTGCAGTGCAGAGTGCCTCTTGACCTTCTAGTGGTCGAGTGAGTCTTCATGGTCGAGTCCTTCAAGTCAGTCGAGTGGGTTCCTCATAGGTCGACTGGAAGGTGATCTCTTCTAAGGGTGTCCTTGGGTAGGGTACTTAGATCAGGCCTATGACCCTACCTTAGGTACATGAATCCATCAGGAAGTCCCGTTGCCATGATATCAATTGGGTATTTCTTTTAACCCATATATGAGTGCGCGTGGGTAGTAAATCTGACGCACACCCACCGCCTAGTAGGGTTACTACTCGTAGACAATCAGATAACATGCTTCACACATTGCTCAAACTTCATCTTTTTGCAATGACATTGCTCAAACTTTGAAGTGTCTGCAATAGTATTGTGTGGACTCGCACATGGCATGTGATTTCGCTTGCAGCCACACGATTGTATATCATATAAAGAAGAACGCTTAATTTGTATAAAAGGTGGAAGCGAATTATTGATCTCATAATCCATACTATCCAGAGCCTCTTTGATTTGCAGGATAAAAACATATATTACTTTTCCCCCTAAATTAATTTTTACTACATATCATGTGAAATTTAGCATCCACACAAATTAATCTCTTGGAAAAATTCCTTTTGTATTCCGGTCATCCAATCAAACAAACAAAATCCTTTAAAATTCCAATGACATGACATTGCAGTCCTAAAAAATATATCCTATTCCCGTGTTCTTAGAATTCCCCGTATCAAAAATGCCGGCAGTGTCCTCAAATACAATATGTCATAGGTAAACAAGAGGAAGATAAACTAATTTAAGGTGGGTTTAAAGCTAGGGCAAAAGTTCACGTACGAGTGATTTACAAACCTCTTTGGTCCTAAAGATTGTTATAGAAATTTGGAGGATTAGGACATTTAGGATGTTTTAGATAGGAGTTGTTTAATTTGTAGGATTAAATTGCGCTAAAAGTTTTCTACTTATCAGAATACATTTTTATCAGTTTCCTGACAGCGAATCGAGTTGGCTCTCTCGTGGGGTCGAGGTCAATCGTGACAAGGCGTGAAACTGAAACGATGCTCAGATGAGCACACGCGACACGAATTACAGAGGACAGGCGTGGCATAGGTAAGCCAAGTAAGGCATGGCTGCTCTACAGGTTTGTCTTGTTTGGTCAATGCATGCATGCGCGATTCCTGCACCTGTACCAGCATGCCGTACGTGTGCATGCATGGCCGCTACACAGTGCAGTTCTTCCTCACATGCATGGCCTTGTCAGTTCACTGCCACTTCCTCTGACCAAAAGACATGGTGGCATGCATGCCAAAAGCAAAGCAACACATATGTGTACACAGTACCGATCTGATTCAGAGACGGCAGGAGAGAGAGAGAGGAAGAGGGAGAGTGAGAGAGAGAGAGGGAGAGGGAGAGAGAGGGAGAGTGAGAGAGAGAGAGAGAGGAAGAGGAAGAGGGAGAGTGAGAGAGAGAGAGAGGAAGAGGGAGAGAGAGGGAGAGTGAGAGAGAGAGAGAGAGGAAGAGGAAGAGGGAGAGTGAGAGAGAGAGAGAGGAAGAGGGAGAGTGTGAGAGAAAGGAAGAGAGAAAGAGATGTGAATACATGTAGAAAATGGTTAGTTGCACCAGGAAAGTGCTTGAGTTATCCTTAGAGTTCATTACGTGCAATGGTGTAGTTAAATGCAGATTAGACTCATGCCAATACTACTTTGGAGTTGAGTGCAAAAGGTTATTATCATGCAATCAAACATGAAACATCACAGAATAGCCAATAATTCATACTATCATGTACTCCCACCGTCTCATAATATAAGAGCTTTTTCATAGGACGGAGGGAGTACTAGTACATATAATCATAATATTAGTAACTTAAAAAAACATATTTTTAGTTTTGATTTTCTTTTCAAAGAATCCATGCATGTAGAGCACACCTGCATGACAGTTTTGGTAGAACACGCAAATCATTTTTGGCATTTGCTTTACTATGTGTGTATATATTGTACACGCTTGGTTTTTTTTCCATAATTTTTTTGTAATTTATAGATATGATCTTCACCATGTTCATGTATCTTATCATATGGTTCATCAAACAGCACCTATGTAGCAAAATTTCGTATATATTGAAAACTAGCTACAAAATTGAATCAAAGAGGGAGTTAAAGTTAGAGCGCACGCTAGGAAAATGAACAATGTAAACTGTAAAAAAGGACTTGTATTGTCACATCTCCAACCGTTGACGTGCACTTTACTCGTTTCTGTCCACTTTAGATAGATCTTGCAACCTGGGGTCTACCACAGATCTGCATGCCGGCCGCTAGGCACCACAACGTCACTGTACATGCATGTACACATGTCTATCATGGATTGACTCTGTCGTCTCCTCAATCCTCATCATGCGGGATGCATTCGCACGCAGCAACCCAAAAGAAAAGTGCAAGAATGGCTCCTCTACAAGCCAAGTTTTCAACTCACGGGTTATTTATCTCTAACTTTTCATTGGCTCTAAAGGTTGCATAGGAACTCAAAAGCCGGCCGACACTCAAAAGCATTTGAGATGTATGGGCGGCTCACTAGGTAAAAATATATATTTAAATCTCTTATTTTTTTGAACTCAAAGCACATAACATGCATCTAGAAAGCCGAGCATAGCCGACACTCGGCGCACTAGACTATTTGAGATGTACTGGGGTTCACTAGGTAAAAGAAAACAGGATTTAGAAGTTCTGTTTTTTAAGTGGAACATATAGATGATATGTACCATCCTACAAGATTCCCAGTAAGTACTGATTTTAAATGGGACATATAGATGATGCATATGTACCATCCTACAAGATTCCCAGTCTTAATTAGATTCACAAATTGATAGGCAGCAAGACAAACCAGATCGTGAATAGTGCCACATTCAATATTAGACTGAACAGTAACTCAAAACTGAATTGAATAGTATCATAATGGTACTATTCACATCAGATTTGTTTTTTGCTTCTTGAGTTATGTAATTGAATTTGGACCTTAAATTTTGTAACGTGGTATATACATATTGTATGAGTGTTGTCGAATTTTCTTGAGATTTTGCAATCCATATCAAATTTGAAACATAGGGCTTAGTACACTAGTACACCTCGAGGTGCTATATGTCCTCGCCGACGCTCGACAAAAAGATGTCATTGCTATTTCTCTCTTGAGAACTGAAAAACTTGTGTATACTATTAATTTATGGATGAGATTTTGAGCGAGAAGGACAACAAATATCATTATGTTTAAACAGTTGAAAATAATTATACAAGGCACATGATATTTAATAATAGGATTTTTTTTTCATTTATGCCACTAGTTGTGTCCCACTACTCAGTTTTGCCAATTAAAAGTAATAATTGCTCAAAAATGCCATCGTTTCGTGAGATGCTTGCTCAGAAATGTCAGCATTTGATAACTGTACACATGTCTATGATGGATTCGACTCTGTCGTCTTCTCATGCAGGATGCATTTGCACGCAACAACCCCAAAAAGAAAAGAGCAAGCAATGGCTCCCTAAATTGCTGTACACTACAAACCAAGTTTGTAGCTTAAGGATTATTTATCCCTAATTTTTTTATTGCCTCTCGAAAATGCATAGGAATGCAAAGCATGGAAAATGCATCTCTAAAGCCGGTCTACACTCGCGCACTAAACCATTTGAGATGTACTGGCGGTTCACTAGGTAAAAATCAATATCTAGAAGTTCTGAATTTTTAAACTTGTATATATAAATGATGCATATGTGCCATCGTATGATCCCGAGTCCTAATTAGATTCACGCAACAAGACAAAACAGACCATAAATAGTATCGCATTCAAAACCGTATTGAATATTATCATAATGATACTATTCAAAACAGAATTTTGTTTTCTTTGTTTCTTGAGTTATGTATTGGCAACATATTACATACATAGTGTATGGGTGTTGTTGAATTTCCATGCATAAACCCAAAATAAATAAAAAACAAGAAATGGCTCCATCAAGATCGTGGAATAATGCAAGACCAGTTTTCAGCTCAAGGATTATTTATCTCCAACTTTTCATTGCCTCTACAAAATGCTTGGGAACTCAAAGCACATATCATGCATCTTGAAAGCTGGCCAACACTCCGAGCACCAGAACATTTGAGATGTATTGGCGGTTCACTAGGTTAAGATTCATACGTAAAACTTCCGATTTAAATAAATCAGAACATATAAATGATGCATATGTACATGTACCATCCTACAAGATTCCAAGTCTTATTTCTATTCACAAATTCATACACAACCAGACAAGACATGCCGTGTATCATATTTAAAACTGAACTGAATAGTATCTAATGGTACTATTCACATCAAAATTTATATTAAACTACATGTGCTTGAGTTTTAATTCTCATATTGTAATTAGAATACTAATGTTTCATACCACCAAATCTCATAAAATTTCTGCATCCAATTGCTGCTGCAACGCACGTGTATCTTCTCTAGTATACATAATATATGTGTGTGTGTGTGTGTGTGTGTGTTTGTGTTTCCTTGAAATTTTTCAATCCATAGTAAGTTTGAAACAAAGGGCTTAGTACAATGGCACACCATGAGGTGCTAGTGCACCCTATATGCCCCCGCTGACACTCGATACAATGATGTCATTACTATTTCTCTCTTCAAAACTGACCCTTAGACTATTAATTTATGAGTGAGATTTTGAACATGAAGCTCAACAAGTATCATTGTGGTTTAATAATTGAGCAATAAATATACAAGGAAATTATATTTAATAATAATATAGGTAAATTTGCCAGCATTCAATACTAGACTGAGTTTAAGTGGTTAACCAATGTCGTTTACCTTCTTTTACTTTCGTTTGAGTGCAAAAATATATTTTGCTAGCTCTTGCTCCAATGGTGGCTAGCTTACATACTTCACCATATGATGTTTTCGAAGGAATAAGACACTATTTGACTCATACATGCATATAATAAGTGAGAT
The DNA here is from genome assembly GCA_021437245.1 of Aegilops speltoides. Lineage (NCBI taxonomy): Eukaryota > Viridiplantae > Streptophyta > Magnoliopsida > Poales > Poaceae > Aegilops > Aegilops speltoides. Next base: position 524,032,313 of record CM038145.1, on the reverse strand, counting down.
CGTCACTTGATAGAGTTAATTAATTAATTATATTCCTAAGGAATTTTTTTTACAACACCGTGCTAAGATGTACCAAATAGGAAAAAGAGATTATGACTATATTAGTGCACACTCTAAAGTTGAGTGTTATTATTATTATTATTAAAATACATGCACACTTTACAATTATAGAAATCAAACCATACATAATAGTACAAGGATTTTAACTACATGAACAATTTTATGCATTCAGTAAAACTTTAAAATTTTGAATATCAGTATTTTCTACTGATTTAAAATAATATGATGAGATAGAATATATTATTACAGTATAATAACTAGAAGTAGTGAACGGAATTGATCCATGCACATATTAAAAGGGCAGTCAGGCCAACATACATCCTCCCAAAATTTAGGCCACTCAACCATTTCACTTCGGATCATGAATATATGCACACAGTTCTAGAATCTAAGCCTTTTTTCATCTTGTTGTAAGCTAGATCCGCCATAAAGAAATAATTACTACTCCCTCGGTCCCAAAATAAGTGACTTGGTGTTAGTTGGGAGAGAGGGAGTAGCATCCACAACATCAACTGTGTATTACTAGATCTAATACTTAAATAGTACTCATTCCGTTTCTAAATGTTAGACATTTTAGAGAATTCGATACAAATTACATACAGATGTATACAAACACATTTTAGTGTGTAGATTCACTCATGTTGCTCCGTATGTAATCTATATTGAAATCTCTAAAAAAAGCTTATAGTTAGGAACGGAGGAAGTGGTTGCTATACATTTGTAATACTATTGATTAATAATATGGAAACTTTGTTAGCGATAGGAGTAGGCATGACACATGTAGATATTCCTCATGATTAATTACCTCCTAAAATATACGTATACATATATATATTGGCGGAAACAAATATATTAGTTATCCTGTTGTACAAATAAAGGAAAAAAACCCGTGCATTTTAAGATATGTATGATCTTCTTAGTCGAGCATGCATATATGTATCACAGCCGCCCTGATCGATTGATTAGCTAGAAGCATCGTGATTAGAATTTGTGCCACTCGTAGTTACTACTTACCCCCCTGGATCCGTAGACGTTTGCACTTGTCATCATGGGATTATTATCAGTCTCCAATTCCTCCAGCTCTGCAAAGACCTCGTCAGGCTGGATGCCTTCAAACAACAGGCCACCACCATCTCCGGCGGTGGCCGTGCTATCCGGCATCTTGCAACTGACGGGCAGCTGGTCGCCGCAGATCGGATTGATCTGCTCGACGTGGAAACTGTTGCTGGAGGACGAGCTCGCGGCATTATCAGCGGAGTTACTGCTGCTGATCTTCTGCTGCTTCTTGGCAGCGGCGTGCGTGTGAGCACGAGCGTATCCAGCAAGGACGTTGCGCTGCATGGGCCATGGGTGGTTGTGCTCCGCCGTGTATGTGATAACCAGCATGTTGGGGTCGCTGCGGCTGCGCTCCACCTGCTTCCGGGCTAGGCACCCCTTGGAGCTGCTGCATCTGTAGTAACCCCTGCATGCATGCACCAAAAATATTCCATCGTCATTGTATATTTATTAACAAGTATTCATTTTTTTCCTTTACTTAAGAATTGTTATTTCTAAGTGGATCAAGTTAATTACACAGCATAATCCTTAAGCTGCAAACTGTCCTTTTGTGTGCGTTACCGACAAAAAAAGACAAGTTTTTTGTTTAAATTTAATTTGGTGTGGTCGTGTGCAGGTGACAGAAGCACAATTTCACAGCTATTAGCTAAGGCAAAAATGTGCAACTACCCAGATAAAGAAATCAACAGCTAGAAATACATAGCCACACAATTGAGTAATTCACCAGCCAAAAGGGAGACATGAATACATACAAATATAGTTAATTGTCTATATGTGTCTAGAATGATGTGTTTCGGTTCTTTTAGTTAATTACCCCTGCAGTTTAAACGTTTTGGACATGTCTTAGTTCAAACATTGAAAATATTAATCAAAAATATTGTTTTAAATATTTGGGTAATTGTTTTTATGAAATGATGCAAGAACTATTTTAGAATGTTATCATCCTGTGGTTAGAGCCGATTGCATAATGAAACAACTCATGAACTGACCAATATTTGAATACAAAAGATGCCTTGTTGAATTATATGAATCAGATTATTGATTTTGAGAACAGAATGTCAATGATGGCGTATAAACCGACTAAAAAAGTCAATGATTTCTAAGTTTGACCAAGCAGATATACAAAAACATGAAGATAAACAATACCAAATCAATATCATTATATGCACCCTTAGATATATTTTCATAATGTACTTATTCAATATTATAGTTGTTAATAGTTTTTTCCATATATTTGGTCAAAGTTAGGAATAGTTGAATTTTTGATAGAATTTATACATCAACTATCTGGGACCGGGGCGGTTATAAGATTGAATCTAATTGACAAAATAAATATTTAGACTGGAGGTAACCTTATTTTCTTTGTACATACTTGTTGGGTTTGGACAAAGAGCCAAACCTGTGTGTTCCAGATAAATAGCACCAATCTCAATTTCCCATTTATATTCTAGAACTTATTTTAGAGATATGGCAGGAAAATCAACATGGCGAAGAACGAAGGGAAAAAAACCACGGGCGCCATATCGGGGGAGGTTACGAATGCTGGGGATTACAACTGATCAACTTATCCGTGACCTAGGTCAAAATTGATCCGTACCGCTTCAGCTCAAGCCTACCGTCGACGGGCCTCGCTCCGCTCGCTCGCTAGAAGTTAGCCTTTCTTTTTATACTTGAATTTGAATCACAACATAACAGCTTATATTATTGATAAATGATTTCCCTGGTTGATATGTTTTGCATTTAAATCTGAGCCAAGACCACCTCCCACGAAAGTCAAATTTATACTCACGCCCTATGTCACACTTCCGCACACTCTATTGCTCCGTCTTGCTAGCTCTCTAACCGGACGGCTAGGAGTAGTGTCGAACATGTTACACCATTTTGAACTTTCCCTCACACTCTTGTTGTAACCCCAACCCATCTTAAGAGTAAACCCAATCCTACCCACTACATAACACCCCCCGCCCCCCCTCCCCGCCCCGCTCTAAACGTGCAGTTCCACCCTCGCCTTAGTGAAGAAACTGACAAGGTGCCAAGAGGGTGTAGCATTGCGTGCTGCTCTCCACCTCAGCTTTCACCTTGTTCACCATATCATAGTCGATCGATCCATGTATCCCACCGGCCCAAATCATCCTCATGTTCCTTAACATCCCTTTCCTAACATTGAAACACTGCAAGAAACACTAACGATGAGTAAACGCAACAAACACCAGTTTAATATTGTGTTTTCCGTGAAAATCCACAAGGAAGATGCTGAGATGTCGCTGTTTTTCCTTTGGTCAAATCATAAACTTCCATGTCGATCAAATGTGGAAAAGTTGGCCAAATTTGAGTTGACAGCAAAACAGTAAGCTAGTTCAAATTTATATGACCAGTCGACCTAATTGGAACAACCTACTGAAAAAACCAAACGAGAATAACTAATGTGAGGCATGTACTTATTCGCATACAGTACCAAACTAAGACATCAGATGTTAATTATAAACTTCAACTGGATCATGAAAACAATAGTACCTTGGATAAGGAGAGCCCTTGATGGGTTTCTGGCCATACTTCCTCCATGCCCATAGATCAGATGGAATCACCTCCCCTCCCCCTCCTGCCCGGTTGCTCATCACCGGCGGCGCCGGGATGCACACCACCTTCCTCACATCGTTCTTTCTGCAGTATGGTATATGCGTGCAAGCCATGCCGCAATAACTTAATGTAGTGAATGGCAGAGCAGTTAGAGCTTTTGAAGAACAATTAAACATCTTTAATCCTTTCAAAAAAACATCTTCCAATAAACATCATGAAAGGATTAAAGAAGACTGATTTAATTTGAAAGGGGAGAAACATGCAGCTATCCATGCATCAAATGTCAGGAATTCAAAACTATGAACTGTTGAGTTAACTCATGGTAGCAGACACAGAATGACAATTTCACAGATGTGAAGTATTTAATTGTTCTTTCAATCTACTGAAAAATGATGCTGAAATGAACCAATGGAAATGCATAGAAAGAACTAAAGATTAGATAGAATAGAACCACAGAAAATTACATAGGCACATGCATGAACTAATGAAATTGTAAGGGAAGGGGGGAAATGTATTAGAAAAGGAGCAAATGACAAATAAAATACTGAAGCAACAAAGAATAGGACAGATCAAGTCTCTTGGCTAGGAAAGAAATTAGGATGGATCGAAGGGGAATTAATTAAGAGTTAATAACCTGGTGATCATCTGATGATGAGGAGCCGGTGGTGGTGGTGGTGGTGGTGGTGGTGGTGGCGAGATCCTCATGGGGTCGTCGCTGTCGGCGGCGGCGCAGCACGCATGCTCAGAGATCTGGAAAGCCAGCAGTTGCTGGTGCTGGTGCTGGTGCTGGTGCTGGTGCGGCAGCCCATATCCACCAGCCGCCGCCAGAAGGTACGGGTCGACCACAACGGTTGACGGCGGGGCCTCAAAGGTAACCTCGCCGCCGCCGCCGCAGGCGACGTTCGCAGGCCGCCGTTGTCTCTCCTCCTCGTAGGGGATCATGACGCGAGCTGCCGCAGAAGGGGGAGGTGGTGGTGGTGCTTGGCGACGGGCTCCGGCGGAGTAGGGCATTGAGTTGGCACGGGCCACGACATCGGCGAGGTCGCCTTCCCGCGCTGCAGTGGCGGCGGCGTTGGCCTGCTCCTCCATATCCATAGTGGTCTTGTGCTCTCTGCTGTATCTTTTCTTGTTTATACTATTACCAGCCTAGTCTTTGCTACTCCTAGCTTAGCCACACACACACACACGCAGCCAGCTTGCAGGAGCTGTACACACACACACACACTCACACTGTCCTCCTCTCTCTAAAACTCTCTCTCTATCTCAGATTCATGAGCTATATCTAGGTAGCTAGGTGCCAATGGAGCACAATTTGGCAGGGCTGTGGTGCAAGCGGGTAAGTGCGTGTGTGTCTTTTCATGGACTAACCACATGAGGAGATACGCGATCTGATGGCTGGCTATGAGTCTAGTCTACGTATGGTGAGGGTGAGGCGGACCGGTCGGATGTGTAGGACGAAATAAGCGACCTGCATTTATTTTGAGCTCAGGACACTGTTGCCGCCAACTGTGGGCAGCTTATTGCACCACAGAACAGAGGTCAGGACATTACGGCACTCCCTCCATCCGTCTCTCTGCAAGGACTACTGCCTTTGCCCCCCTTATTTAGAGAGAGGAAAACGACAATGGGACAGGGACATGGTGGGACTTATGAGAGAGAGAGAGAGAGAGAGAGAGAGGAGTAGGGCTTGGCAAGCTGGTCCTTTCCCCCTCACCAGCTTCTTTTGACCACACCTCAAGTTTTTTTGGGGAGAACCTAGCTAGTGAATGAACGTTCACTCTTCGGCCTTAGGGAGAGCACGTTCCGCGCGTCCAATCTGGTCGCGTGTTGCCGTAAAAGAGAGGAAGAAGAATCGGGAGGAGGAATTACGCCCCCTCGCCGCGACTTAGATGGCTTGGCTGGATGGGACCTTACACCTAGCCTCATCAAGGTGTTGGTCAAAGTATGACGACACAGGGTCGGTGGAAAGGCGACAAAAGGAGGAGTTGGCGTGAGGAAGAAGGGAAGAGAAGTGTCTAGGTTAAAGAGGAAGAAGAGTGGAGCGATGTTCACACAAATTGCACTACATAGTGAACACCTCGTTGTAGAAGCATCCTTAGATACATCTCAGGATGGTCTCAACGTGCTATTTATCACTAGAGACAGTTGAATAGGGTTTTACCAGGAAGATTTTAAGGTAAAACATGGAAGAAATAAAAGCAGCAATGTGGATAACCTATTGCATCACCATTTATTTGGTTACCACACTATACCGGGCAAATTTGGTCCTCACTCCATGTGAAACAGTTGTTACGAAGGTGCGGCACTCGTTTTATACACATGACAACCTAGTCAAATATATATGAGAAACAAAAACAAATCATAGAAGGTCAATTGCATCAAGAAGTTTGGCAAAATAGTAGAAATCATGGATAACTTATCAAAAATTATGGAGAATTTACATGTATTTAAGACATGTTATAACATAGAGTTATAAAATACATAGACCTTTAAGAAAACTGTAATTTTATTTGTTTTATAAATGCAAGGCAAAAGGATTTGGGGGATAAATGAAAAAACTATAATTGTAGAATACTTCATTATGTTACTAACAATTTTGAAATCATTGAAGTACCTTTGAATTTATTTGAGTTCAGTAAATTTTCCTTGAAATATTTTATTCTTCATGACACCAATAAATTATTTACCCCCTCGGATCAAAAATAAGTGTCACAATTTTGAACTAAAGTTTAACTAACCTTAGTTCAAAGCTGCAACACGTATTTTGGATCGGTGGGAGTATTATGTTTTCCTTGAAATTTTTGTTTTTGTCCTTTGAGTTAATTTCCCAAATTTTGTTAAAAAAACTCATATGTTTTGTCAGATAAATAATAGACTGATTTGTTGTATAATTAGATTCTTAACCTTCTGTTGTAATTTACTAATTTTTTAAAAAAGTCAAAAATGAAAAATAATCAGAAACAAACATAACCTTCTGTTGTACTCGTATAAAAAATTCAGCGAAAGCAAAACTCCCGTTGACTTTAGGGCATAACAAATTTTCGAGAACAAGAAGTGTGAATAGTAACTTGTACATAGCGTTGATATTTTTTCACCTTGAATACCATGAAAGGCAAGATTGTTTTCGAAAAAGACTTAGATTTCTTAACTTTTTTGCAATTACTAAATTATTTTTTCATATCAGGTGCATATACATCCGACAACCAAAGATGCGTCTCCCCCTGTTGCAGATGCTCTTACTGTCTCCGGGCAGCGAAAAAGTAAATTCTAACACAAGTGTGAGGAATGCAACCTCTGCAATCAGACCGGCCTGCTGTTCATGAGAAACATACCGTGCTGAGCAACATATTTAATTAGATTTTGTGTTCCCCCTTGTCATATATGTGTGGACGTACGCATGCCGGTGTGCATGTACAGTGCCCCTTTTGACATAAGTTTAACTAACGTTGTCGTGTCACTTCCTACAGATCGTGAGCATTGATCGATTGATCATTTTATATACGGCATGATGAACAGCCAGGCCTGTAAACAGATGCCATACTACTACATGCCAAAATAATGAATTCTTAAAAGCGCAAAGTCAAAAATCTCTATCTTTGCCAACTAAATAATAGATAGATTTGTTGGAAGAAAACCATATAATTAGATTCTTCTGAAAAATAGTTTCACAGAATGTACTTTAATAATTATGTACTTACATGTTGATAGAAACATTAGTTGTCAAATGGCCCGCCTAGAAAAATCTAAAATATCGAATATTTTTCTTGGAACAATGGAGGGAGTGTACGTCATATTAGCTCGTCGAAGTGGGTAAATAATGCATACACCAAATGTTTTTTTAAAAATCAACAAAGGGTAATATATTAGTACCAAGATGAAACAAATTACACCCAGCCTTTACAATAACACAATTTCAAGTCCTAATCAAGACATTGAGTATGTACACAACCAAAAATATAAAAAGAAGAAGAAGGAAAAAAACTGACACCACAAACCATGCACAACAAACAGACAACAACATTATTTCCCTTCATTGACAACACAGGGACACCAAATTTCTTGTTTTAATGCATTCGGATTATTCCTTCCTGCTAATGGAATATGTTGTTTTCCTACACGTTTCTTTTACAAATTAGCTTGGGCATGTAATGTGGAAAATTTGCACTGGTGTCAATAAGTTGTGTTTAGGTGACAGGGTTTCGGACATTTCCAATGCACGATGACAAAGGAACATGGTGTTGCGTCAGGTTAAAATATCATGACCCCCCAAAAGGACAAGCACGTTTGACTCTCACATGTATATACACCCTATATGAAAAAATAGTTAATAAAAAATTCCAAAAAACTGAAAATATTTCTAAAATAAACTTGACTTTTCATTTTACTTGTAAAACAATCCACAAAAGGAAAACCACCATTGACTTCAGGGCAAAAAAAGGTCATAATAGTGTGAATGGTGACCTGTATCTAGCAATATAATTTACTTGCCCTGAACTCAATGGTGCGTTTTTATTCACGAAAATTTATATACTGGTGCAAAAGAAAGTCAAGTTTAATCAAAAAAAAAACTCCTGAACATTTTTGACTTTTTTAAGAACCAAAGGCACCCCCCCCCCGCCTCATGTCCTTTTTTAGCACTCACAGAAAGGTCCCCTTTTTAGGGAACTCGGATAGGCAAAAGCCTGAATGGATCATTCTTTTTATAAAATTAGCATGATGGCCCTCACAAATGTGAGGGCATCTCTTTAGTGTATTGAGGTCAATTAATCAAAGAGTATTATATCTTCGAGGAACTTGTAATCAAATCACCATATCTAAGATTATCAAGCTGAGACATGATGTTGTATTTGTACGTGCTTTTACATACATAACACGAATATGCATATTGAGTCTGTAGTGTAGTTTTTTTCATCGAAGTTCTTACTAATATGTTAATACATGGATATTCAGTGTATAAAAATGTGATAACACACACTCATGGTTGTTATCTATGTTCAAACACACTTACACATGTAGTTTTATTTTTATCTATTTTCTTCTAGTCTTTGTCTCTTTCACTGCTCTTCAATCCACACATCTATGTCATCTCTCACATGTATATATTGTGCGATGTCACATGATCACTGCATTTGCTTGAAGAACATATGTCCAACAAACCATATATTCCTTTATCAATTATGAATTTACGACTTGTCTTCGTTCTCAAAATAATTTCCATTAGCTCAGGCAGCTCCAAAATCAATCATCCCCATTCAGTCAACAATGCTCCTTAGTAGTGAACTGGACAATGGTTTAGCATGATGGCGCAAAGCACACACATCACTGTCAGTTTTCTCACTTTGCTAACCAACTATAATGATTTTATTTTTCAAGGGTGACAACATGTAGATAATTTGATGCATATCTATGTTGTGCAGTCTGTTAACAACTATGTTCCACCAAGATGTGAGCCTGCCTAGTTCGCTTGGTTAGGGAAGTGGAAGTGCAGCCCACCCTGGTTGAAGTCTTCACGGGTGATATTTATATCTAGTTATGAAGATCAACATGTTGCCACTGAAGATAAGATCCATGGGATAATAGTAGGGACGTTAGGTACAATTTTGAAGATCTATCATCCACTGTATAATAGTAGGTACTTTTGATTTATTGTGATATGTCTAGGATGTTTGTATTCTTCTATCTAATCGTATCTGTTTATAATTTAAAATAAACATGTTGTGTTACCAAAATATATGGGAGCGTAATGTAAGATTAAAATATCATGATGAAAATATATGAAAACATAATATGTGAACACATAATAATCCCAATGTGGCATTGTCATTGCACATGGACAGGTTGCTTGCTTGCTAGGGAGTAGCAGATGACAACAATCCATGAGGCGTGACAATGTTTTTAATTCGTACTGGATGTGCTTAATGAGCACGCGGTTGAGCCAGTGGTTCTCCCATCCCATCGCAATGTCTGCTTGATATATTCAGGTTCATGTACAATGGTTATATCTTAGAAATGCCACGTAGGATAAATGATGAGGTGGAGGAGAGAGAAATCATAAAAAAGGCTTGTTTTCTCTTATTTATAAGAGAGGAAGAGATGATCTCTTAGCACAATTTGTCTCACCACGTTTTTAGGAATGACTAGTTATTGAAGATAAGGGTAAGAGATGACCCATTGTAGACTTGTTTTTTGGCCATAAATTACATGCAAGACTTAAGATAAGACTATCTTATCAACCATTCTACATGGAAAAAACTTCCTTGTAGCTGCCGCTCTTAATCTTTTTTTGTGGAAGCAGCCCCTGCTCCTTTCTTTTATAACAGCAGCGCCAGCTCTTTTTTTTTTTTGAGGGAACCAGCGCCAGCTCCTATGTTGTGACGCGAGCGGATTAAGAGATCTCATTGTAGCAGATGAATTGAGAGTCCAAGTCCAGGACGTTCCAGCTCTTTTTCTTTTGATGGACAGGACGTTTCAGATCTAAACGTCGTGTGGGTTCGCTTTCAGTTACGAAGATCTAAGGGGTTATGTTTACTGATTAATAGAGGGTCCACCAAATCAATGACATAATGTTTCTGATTATTATGAGATTTTCTAACATATTCGTCTATTTTTTACCCTTATTTTTCTGTTAGTATATAAAAGATAGATAGATACCTACATAGTCTATTTTTTGCGGGAAAAATACCTACATAAACAATATTCGTAAAGAACAACTTGTTGTGTGCATCCTCCAAGTGACTTTGAAGGAAATTTTTCCAAGGGCCTAACTTCCTGCTAGAATTTCTTAGCTTAACCCATAGAAAATTTTGCGGTTCACTGTTTTTGTACAGAACTGTCAATTCTCCCTCTAGATCTAACAAGCTGGTGTATGGTGAGGTAGGAGAAAGGAGAATGAGATGGATGAATACGATCGATGCGGATGGGTGGCAGCAAAGTCTCAGAGGGTGATGTGATGGATCAAGCGACAAAGGAACTTGCTTGGGACGCTACCTAGCATAGCAGACAGTACTCTCTCTCTCTCTCTCTCTCTCTCTCTCTCTCTCTCTCTCTCTATGCATACCTGTATCCTCTCTCTCCCTCTTATATGTGGTTCTGTCATTCTGTGCTGCTGTATGGAGGAGCGCAGAGGCAGGCAATTAAGCATGCCGGCAGCCTTTGGTGGATTTGCCTCGAATCAAACAAAGCCCCAGAACATCCAACTGTGCCACTGTGTGCCACTAGTGTCGATCTGATCAGTCAATGGCCGTCCGTTCATGATTCAAAAGTTTTTTTTTTTTCGCAAAAGGCCTGAACAAAATGACCACACATTACATGAATATATACTATGTGGATTATTTGATAGTATTAGGTCGGACTATTTCATAAGAAAGCTTCCATTCATTGACATTTAATTCCGGCGAATTCCCCTGATTTTATGGGTTGTTTTTTCAACATGTCGCTTTTCCAAGGGATATGATTAGGCCGCTTGGATAATTATATATTCACATGACTTAACTCTGGTAGTGTCCTATTTCCTTCAAGTAGGGTTTGATACTTTGATTTTTCTCATTCATAACTATTTTTTTCTCGCTATGTACACTGTGCATGTTCCCTTGTACGCGCTATGAAACACGCCGCCGCACTTCTATTCTCCGCGGCTACAAAAATATTCGGACGCTCATAACTAAACATTCGTCAGGGAGGGTGGCATACGTCGACATTTTAGATGGCATTTTTAGTTATGAGGGGGTGGCAGTTTCTTCAGAGCAACATGGCAGTTTCTTCCTAGAAGGCATTTTTCATTTTAAAACTTCCATCGTTTGTTTTTTCTTCACAACTAAAACTGCACCAAATGACGTTCGCTTGACACCCCTCTCTCTGCGAATGTCAGCTGGATAACATTACTGAAATAGTGTATGCTTCTTCAACCTCACCTAAGGTGATCGAGTACCGACTAAAATATGGTACACCGTGTCAATCCTGAGCTCCTGACAATCACAACTCCCATCCGAGAGCTACACGTACACCCATCCGTCATTGACTGCTCATTTCCAGTCAGTAGTTTCTTATTTGTCACCACATACTAATTCTTTACCCATTGGGAAAATTAAAACAGAAATAAGTTTCTACTTGGTTTACTGAAAAACAGGGCATCTCTTTCTCCTCATTGCCTTGGGAGCCAGGATCGTCACGGAGTATTTATTTTTATCCAACTAGCCCAGAGTATTCAACGCATTATGCAACGAAATGCTGGACCACCCCGGCGCTCGTCATGGGGCCGGGTCCACTCTGGGTTTCAATTCATCCTTCTCTCTACTTCTGTTTCATTTCTTTCATTCGTTTTTGTGTCTTTTTTGTTTTCCTTTCTCTTTTTTGTCTCCTTATTGTTTCATGTTTATTCTTTTTTTATTTTGCCAATGTCCCCTTTCCTTTTTTTCTTGTTCTATGTTTTGATTTTTATGTATGAATTTGTCCATTTTCCACACGCCATATAATATATATCCACATGTGCGTGAACAATTTTCTTAATCCATGACTATTTTTAAATACATGAACTTTTTCAACACATGGATACAAGTTTTCCCACTAAAAAGACTTGCCAGTAACTTGTGTATGTGAAACCTTGTTATTTCATTGTACGAACAATGTCTTCGTGAAGCGAACATCATTGGTCACGTGTTAGCTAGTCTTGCTAGAAGGGTTCCTACGCATATGGTTTGGTTGATGATATAAACCTGTTCTCAAGTAAATAAGTAGGTGCTTTTCATACAAAATATCAGTTAAACCATCATAGAAAGTAAAGTCCATCTACCGAAAATAAATAAATTCATTCTGATTTTTCCAACATGACTAAAAAAGAATTGGTCCAAACCCCTGTTTAAGAATTTGGCCGATTAACTTGTTAACTGGCCGATTAATCCCTACTCATAGGGTTACGAGTAGCCAATAAAATTGGTCAATTAATTGATTAAGTGGATGATTAGCCTATAAATCCCCTACTCACTAGCCAGCCGAGCAGCTACCAGTTAACGATTTCCTCAACAATGGTCCAAACACCATTCCTTGTTGCACAAGAATCATGCAAGAATTCGTATGTGTTGCCTACCTTGGGGCCCTTTATAAGATTGTTAATTATAGAGGCGTGTCACCAATTTACTTACCTGTTATGTCGAAGCTTAAGGTCCTTGCTATTTCCGCATAAGTTTTTTTTACGAAAAATATTAAATTCATATCATTCAAGGTGGTTCATTACAATCCTCTTGGCAAAGAGTGCCAATTTCGTCTGGGCCATGGCGGAGCCAGACGGCCGTGCGCATAGATGATCTACCCATCTGTGCTAAAGCATAAGTTGTTTGGGTAGTCCAGCAAGCAAGTATTTTTCTCTGTTGAGAATCAGTGTGTATCGAACTAGTAGGAACTATTGGCAATATGGTGTATCAGGCTACCAGCACACAATTAAATAACTTCACTTGTCCCCAACTTGACCGGGAAGATTATCAGTCTTCCTTCTCTTGCTAGTTACAAGAATTAATTGTGTATAGTGTGGAAGTAATTGATGATTGCAAGTAACTAAAGAAACGGACCAGATTATAAACAATTTTAAAAGCAAGCTAATGAGGTTGAAAGAAATGAGAATGAACGAACTAGGATTCATAGTTTCACTAGAGGCATCTCTCGAACAAGATGACAAAGGTGTTGTGAACAAATTACAGTTGTGTATCAGTTAAATTACAGTTTTTGTGAGTATGATTATTCATGCCTTGATTGCACATAGGCATTACATCCTTATATTTATAGACCGTTATTCAACTGCCTCTATAACTAATACTTCACCCCAAGACGGCTATCCAGCATCCATCTGAAAGTATTAAATAAAACAGAGTATTTCTTTAAGCAAGGTGACATAACGTTGATAGTATATTGTCTTCACTTCCAGCTCATCACCAAGACAACAATGCAACTATCTATTTATCCTTAGTGGCAACACTACAAACAAGTATTTTTTCCTTTACGTCATTATGGCGGTTTATTTGCAAGATTGAACCCAACCAACATACACAACTCCCTCTTCAAGATCATTCATTTAAACACGACCAATGCAAGACTAATAGATCGAAGAGCGTGAATTTATGTAAATCACACAACAAAGAAAACGAAGGATTCTCACAAGAAATCATGAATAGATCTCATCATAAAGTGACAATTCATCACACCACACAACACCAAGAATTACATCATATTGATCTCATGAGATCTTTGTATTGAAGAACAAGGAAAAGAAGATGCCACCTAACTACCACTATGGACACATAGTGTAAGGAGGACTACTCACATATGGTCATGGTGGCAGCGAGGTTGATGAAGATATCTACGGCGATGGATCCCCTCCTCTGGCAAAGTACAAGAGCAGGCCTTTGGCAACAGAGAGGTGCAGTGAGGGAAAAAATTCTCGATAAACATGAAGGATGTTTTCGGGGGTATATAAAGGTAGATGCGGAAAGAGGTGGTGGATACGATACCCATGGGCCCCACACAACCCCTTGTTGTACGTGAGCTAGGGCCGTGTGGGCCCCATGAGGATCCCCTCTCATGGCTCAGGTTCCCTCCTTAAGCTTCCTGATTTGGAACTTCATGTTGTATTTTCCATGATTTTTTCTGTCCTGTAAAATTGATTTTCTAAAAAAGTCAAAAAGCAGCAGAAAACAACAAGTGGCTGTGGGCACTTAGGTTAGTCTAGAAAAGTGATACCAATACTATGTAATTTATAAAAGTAGCACGAAACAAGCAACAAATATATAGATATGTTTAAGACGTATTAGTCTTTCGATGATCCACATTTTCCTGTGGTGTTTGCTCCAAATAAAATCATGACTAGAGATACCTTCGTAAGGGAAATATGGAGAAACCTTTGGATTGTGTGTTCTGCATATATTTAGAATTTGTTCACACGTTGTGATTGATTGTATGGTTGCAAGAAATATTTGAAAACGGTTCACAGAGTGCTTTGGTGTAGACGTTTTGCATGTGTAGAGAAGCAGTGGGTGATTTATCTACAATCCGCTTTCAGTATTGATAGTTATGAGGTCTTGTGGGGGTGCGTGGAATTGCATAAAGGGTATGGTATTTTACTAAGATTATTGTATAAATATTAAACAGGTTTGGAAAATGTATCATGTGCGATATTAGTGAGTGGTTGCTGATGTGTACAAGAGGGACTCAAAACAAGTTGGATAGCTCTGCATATTTCCTTGTCGACATACTGCGGGCTTCGCTCGGTTTGACAATTGTGATCCATTGCCTTGTGTGAAGTACTCATGGCACATCACACAACTGCAAAAGCAAGGAGAGACCCGAGGGGACGTCATATGTAGACAACGCAAAAAATAAAGACGTGCCTTTTGTCATTTTTGTAACATGGTACAAACACAAGCGCTCTTAACGCACACACGCACACCCTACCCCTATGAGCACCTCCGAGAGATTGAGCCGGCATGTCATCTTGAGATTTTATGAAGTCACCTTAGGCGTCTCGTAGTCGATGGGAATGTCTTCTCCCACTCAACACATATCGCTGGAAATCCTGAAATAAATTCAGAATAAATACGAGCACCAGGATTTGAACCCTGGAGGGCTTGGGATGCAACTGTCCTCCTCTGAGCATCTCTAGCAGACCCCTTAAAATCGCAAACTGTAAAACTGGAATGCGGATTGGAAAAAATGCATTTTAAGGGTTCCTTTTAGCTAGAGCTAAACAGATACCGTAAAACAAACTATAAAACTGAGATAAAGAGCTCCTTCCTCAAGTTCGGCCACTGTCGCCCCTTCCTCCAATCAGCCGCGCCGGCCACGCCCAACCCCGTCGCCCGCGTCCCGTCACCCGCCACTGCCGTGCCCGTCGCTGCCGGCCGCACCCGTCGTCCGCCGGTCGTGCCCGTTACTCGTCGGCGCGCCACGTCACCACGCCGGCCACGCCCCATCGCCTCCGACGTCCACGCCTTGCTCTATTGCCAGCCGCGCCGGCCGAGCCGTGCGCCTGCCGCGCCGGGAGGATTCCGGCGGCCAGGCTGAGGCCATGGAAGGCCACGGCGATGTCGACCTTGTCCAATTCGAACCAGCGGCGATCAATTGCAGCGTCTAGCGGCCTTTTCCGGTGTGCGGTGATGAATTCCGGCGAGTTTAGGGCGGATTCCGGCAAACTCCGCGGCGGTGTGCTTGCTTCGACGAGATTTGACCGGTATACGGGGCCCCTTAGATTCGGCCTTCCAACCTCCAAATATAAGGGTTTCGGTTGTGCATTTTCGGTGGCCCTTAAAAAATTACGGGTTGTACCACTTTTAAGGTTTCTGTTCTGCACGCTTTTTTCGACCAAAACTGTAAAACACAAAAATTATGCGGGTTTGACCACTTATACTGGGTCTGCTAGAGATGCTCTAACCATCCAACCACAGGTTGGTTCGCATGTGCCTTTTGCCCTAATCTGAGCTTGTATCAATTGTAGTTTGATTTATGCAAATGTTGTTTGAGAGAGAACGTTTAGCTGTTCGATGAATAAGTATGTTGTTTGGTTTCATTAATGCAATGGAACCGAGAATGGGATCCCTTGTTTCAAGTTGTATGCACCAAAATGCTGGCGACGGACATACAACACTCCTCTATCAACACGCCAATTGAGCCTCCCTATCACCTTACCCATGCTAGCTTATAGCGATTTTTCCCCTCTTGCCTGTTTTGCTCCGACTTTCCTGTTTTTTGGTTTTCTCTTTCCTTTTTGGTTTTCCATTTTTCATGTTTATTTGTTTGTGTCTTTTAAGTGAACATTTCATAAATTTGAGAACAGTTTATAAGCGGCATGAATATTTTTAAAACACCATGGGTATTTTTTTTCAAATTTCATTAACATTTTTCAAAATTACTGGAAAAAATTGTCTTCAACATTTTGCAAACCACTAATAATATTTGGTTTTTCATTTTTCACGTGCACTACATTTTGCAAAAGAAATAAAAAAGGTGAACATTTTCAGAAGATTGGAGAAAAATTTACAAAAGGCATGAGAAATTTTTACATCAGGTGAATATTTTATGAACATCTCTGAAATTCGTGAACATTTCTGAAATTCCTGAACATTTTTCGAACTACATATAAAATATTTGTTTTTTAGTCTTGAACATTTATCGAACTACATATAATATTTGTACAAAAAATAAATTAAATTTTGAAGAAAAGAAAAGACAAATGATCCAAAACAAATCAGGAATAAGAAACCGAACATCAGAAAATAGGAAGAGCGACTCTTCTTAGGAAAAATGGATACAAAGGAATAGGTACAATGAACTAGCAAAAAGGAAAAAATCGCTAGTCTTACATTCTACCGGGCCTGCATCACTGTTTGACGCCAGTTAGAGTTAAATAGGCTAGAACACAGCTGAGTTGAAGCGAAATGGATGGCCCAGGGCGGATACTATTACGTATAATATTTGTACATTTTTTGTATATGCCAAGAGCACTTTTTTATTAGATGTTAAAAAAAATTCAAATACGTGATGAATATTTAAAAATATATATTTTTGATATCCGCTTTTTCCATTAACATTGTACATTCTTATAAATCAGGAACACTTTTTATATACATATTTAATATTTTCCATATACATGATTAGCATTCTGGAAAAAATTTATTTTTTTGATGTCTACTTTTTCCATATACATTTTCCATCGTTTATATACACCAGGAACATTTTTGTACACATATTTAACATTTTTTAAATACATAATTTAAAAATTATGTCTACTTTTCCCACAAACATTGTCCAAATTTAGTGTACATCAGGAACTATTTTATATACAAGTTTATTATTTTTCAATTACATGTTTAACATTTTTTTCATATATATGTTATGCTGTCTATTTTTCTTACACATTGTACATTTTTTTATCCTTTAGAAACATTTTTCTATATAGGTTTACATGTTTAAAAATAGATTACTAATATTGTTTCTAGAAATTTTTATACAATGTGAAAAATATAATCTCGTAGTTTTCTTTTGTATCGTTCAAAAGAAAACTCAACATGTATTTGTATTTTTTTAGCAGCTGTACAAGAAAATCTTCAAAATATGTATTTGACTTTTTTCAATCAGGTACTTGAAAGATGTTCAAGGTGTATCAAAACATCTTTCACATGTATACGCAAAAATTACCCTCGCAAAAAAAGTATACACAAAATTTACAACATGTATTGAAAAAAATAAACATGTATTAAAAATGGAAAAGAAAAACTAAATAACACTGATGAAAACCTAAAGAAATAAAAACACAGAGCTTTTTAAACCGGTCCAAACCAGACATAGAAGCTTCCCGAAAGCGCTCTACTGGCCGACCAACTATGGTAAGGCAGAACCGAGCGCTAGAGGTGAGGCTATCATGTCTCCTAGTACGGGCCATAGATAGCTCCCGATAATATTTCCCGCACTATCTCTACTCCTAATGTCTCAATCCATAGGTTGTTCGTTGGTTTCATTCGTTTCCCACCAAGCGATCGATATATTCCCCACCAAGCGATCTCCCTCCCATCGATTTTTCCCCTCCCTCCGAAAACCAACACCGGTTTGAATTCATCACCAGACCAACAAGTCTCATGGCAAAAAAAAAAAAAAACCAAACCAACCCTTCCATCCTTCCAGCTATCGCACCCTTCCATATAAGACACCAATCAAATCATATCGAAGGTGGGTTTAAAACCTTCCATCCAAAACATATCGGATCACAAAAAGCTTCCATAAACAACAACAATGAAATCGCATCGCAATCAAATCTTTTCGCTATTTCCGTCGCAATCAAACATATACCGACCAAACACACTCTTTCCATAATCTCTCTCTACTCCTAAAGGAGGAGTCTGCGGTCGTGATGATTGGTTTGTAAGTCGTTGTTCGTTCCTCTTGCCCTCGCGTCATTTGTTCATCTAGCCCTCTCCCTCTCATTCCGCTAGCGATCTCATATGTATAGAAAGAATAAAGTTTTCCGTGATAAGTGGACTTACCTCTGATCGTGGTCTTCCCCCTCTCCTAATATTCCTCACAATTCCCTAGTCGCCGCTACCCGTGTCATCTTTGCCCAGGCTTCGTACATGTGGATGACAGAAGGGGCTCCCCAGTCCTCTCCACATGGCGCCTCCTCCCCTGCCATGCCGCCGTGGTCTCCACTGGTGGCTCGCCGACAGCTCTCCACACAAATAGGATGGGGATCATGCACTTCTTTGGATCCATATGGTGACATCGACCAAGCGCAGCAGCTGATCAATCTTGCCGGACGATGAGAAGCAGTTGGATCATTTTCGATCTGCCGGTTGTAGGATGCACGAAACACCCACGCACATGTACGACTGTACGCAAGAGACACAAGACGTTTTATAGGGAAAAAAACTCCACAGATCCACCTTCTTTTTGTCCTTGACGCTGCTTGCACGTCGCCAGTCATGGCCATGGCACCTCTCGCCGTTGAGGTTCAAGGACGAGAAATCATAGAAATAGAAGAAATTTGTGAAATTATATTAGGAAGATCTGTTTGGGTGAAGAGACGAGGAAAAATGCATCGCCACATGCATCGTCTACGTATTGTGGGCATAGGCACGCAAATTATCTGTGTTGTCCCCCGTAGCAACGCACGGGCATTTAACTATACCAAATAGGATGCAGGCACCCTATTTCTCGCATTCAGCGAGACCAGGGGAAACTATCGTGTCCATCCTATAGTATCGAGATGGCCCACTACGACTCATATTTTCCCCAGAAAAACCGAGTTAAATGGTGCTACAGCAGGGAATCGATCGCTACAATTATGGCTATTGTATTTTCCCAACGCCGCTAACCACCACCACCACACCACAATCAACTTGTTGTACACTATGTAGAACGCGGCCTACTAGAAGGAAAATGAGATGGGTTTTACCAGTGGGAGCTCCAATATTTCACTCCGCACGAGATGGAGAGGTACAACTGAGTCGCCTCAAGGATCGCCGCTATCGGGCCGGTACAGGAGGAACTGTCACTTTGTCCCTTGGTTAGTTTTCTTTTTTTTCCTTTTTCCTATTTACGTTTTTTTATATTTTCAAAATATCCTGAATACATATATTCTAGAAATTAATCAAGTGTCTCGAAAACAATCTAAAAAACTAAAAATATATATACAATATGAATACTGCTCGTGTAAGTTTAAAAAAAATGTTTCATATCATTCAAAAATTATGTACATGACATTTGCAAATATGTTCACATGTTCCCAAAACATACTTGTGACATTTAAGATAAATTAATATAATTTTAAGCAAATGTTCGCGTAACAGAAAGAGAAAATTCATACCATTCAATAAAATATTCTACGTGTATTTCAATTTTTTTTAACTATCCGGAAAAATATTCAAACAGAAATTTGGAAAAACTGTTCGTCATGTATTCGAAAAATGTTCAATGAGTATAAAAAAGATACACATGTAATTGCATAATATCAAACATGTATTTCAGGAAAAAAGAAACTAGGAAGACATAAAATAATGGAAGAAAACCGAGAAGAAAACGCAAAGAGGCAAAAAATTAAAGTATTTTTAAACAGAAGGTTCTTAAATTTGTCCAATTTGATCCGTAAATCCTTCCAGAAACCGTTTGATTGGCTGGGCCCACTACCGCAGTGCCCACCCAACGTGCCATAGAAGCGTCCTGTGGGTTAATTGTTTTTGTATTTTTTGTTCATATTTCCGAAAACAGTCTACAAAACCATGAATTTGTAAAAATTAATGCAATGTGTAGCATGAATTTAAAAATGTTGAAGGCATTCAAAACAATGTTTCTGACGTTTAAGAAACATACTCACTCATTTCAAAAAATGTACGTGAAATGTTTAAAATATAATTATTCAATGTTAAGAAAAAGTTTCATGTAATTAAAAAAATGTCACACATTCGAAAGATATGTTTTTGATATTTAGTAAAATATTATACAATGTAAAAAATTGCAAATTTTCAATTTTTTTTTTCTTATGATTTAAAAAAATCAACGTGTATTTGAAAAATGTCAGCCATGGCGGAATAGATCATATCCCTCATGGTGTGGTGCATCACGAGGGGATGGGAGGGGATTATGGTTGAGGAGGTAGAGGGAAAGGGTGCCGACGTTGCAACCGCGGTTTTTCCAGGGTGTTCCAGCGGTCGGTGGTCGCCAGACCTCACCACGGAGGCAAGGTGGTTTCCCCTTGATTCTCAGCCCCAAGCGAGATGTGGTCTGCATGCGGGTTTTTTTTGCTTCGTTGCAACTCGTCATCTGCACGTGCTACAACACAACTTAATCGGATGGTCGCGGTTCGTTCCGTCTGACGGTGCGTGAGGCGGTGTAAACTTATTGGCATCAGCAGGCTTACGCCTTTAGGCGCCTTATTTCTCGTCAATTGAGAATTAGCTAATCCAAAAGAAGTAATATCGGACTTGTTGCCCCATATAATCTCACCATTTGAAAAGAGAGTAAATATTCTTATTCTTCTTCTTCTTCTTCTTCTTCTTCTACTACTACTACTACTACTACTACTACTACTACTACTACTACTACTACTACTACTATTGCGAACGTCGTTCTGCTCCGCCGGCACCTTCAGGCTGCAGCCGGTCCCGCCGTGGGTGGCAGCAGTCTCGCCGACGTCCTGGCCCTTCTCACGTCACCGGCAACCTTCCCTTCTCTGTTGCAGTTTGAACAGGTTGCCCTTTTCTTCTTAGTTAGGTAAGGATTTTCTTGTACGTAGGGTGTTTGCATGTGATGATCAACAAGTCAAAAAGATGTTCGGAGTAAGCATACATAAGTAAATTAAGGATAGGAGTATTTCTATTCCAGACATGTGTAGAAGAAATTCTGCACGTTGTCGGTCCAACTACAAATCGGTCTGAACACTAGGATTGACACTTTCCTCAAGAAATATCCCCACATTTTTCAGTCTTATGTGCACCAGTTTAAAAGGGATCATTGCTATAGAATCACCCGAAATATGGCTCACTGAACAAGTTATCCCTACACAGGTCCAAAAAGATAGCGTGACCATTGACCAGCAATGGTGCGAGGCGAAGGCGGAAGTGCACCGGTGATTGTGGCGATGCTCGGTCCAAGATGAGGGCGAGGTGCCGCGATCGAGTGGCTACCAAGGTATATATCTCTTTAGTCGTGTAAAGATTTCTACTTTATATATCCATTTTAACTCCACAAACCCAAGGGTGTGTTGGAGGTATGCCCTAGAGGTAATAATGTATGATGATATTTTCTATGTGTTTATAAATAACGATAGTCCTTGGACTTTATCAATGATGTATATCAGCAAGTACGTGATTTGTTTGTGGGATTATACAGGGCGTGTTTGGTTGCCCGCATCGAGTCCAACCAGGCCTGCGCGGGAAGGAAGAGGCCTATTTGGTTGCCTAGTTTCACTGTTGGGCCTGCATCGCGCGCTTCTCAAAGCACCCCAGAGCCTGGCTCGCTGAAAACGCTCGGATCGACAGTTTCTCGCGAGCCAGGCTGAGTGCGGCGCGAGATTGCACGGGCGGGTGCGAGGCGAGGGCGAGGGGGGATGGCGGGAGATGGAAATCTGGCGCGTCGTCCCGACGCCAAATCTAGCCTCACCCCCCTTTCACTCGCTCACCTATAGCCACTGTCCCCTTGTTGGGTAACGTAGCAGAAATTCAAAAATTTTCCTACGTGTCACCAAGATCTATCTATGGAGAAACCAGCAACGAGTAGAAGGAGAGTGCATCTACATACCCTTGTAGATCGCTAAGCGGAAGCGTTCAAGTGAACGGGGTTGATGGAGTCGTACTCGTCGTGATTCAAATCACCGATGATCAAGTGCGAACGGACGGCACCTCCGCGCTCAACACACGTACAGCCCGGCGACGTCTCCCCGCCTTGATCCAGCAAGGAGAGAGGAGAGGTTGAGGAAGACTCCTCCAGCAGCAGCACAATGGCGTGGTGGTGATGGAGGAGTGTGGCAATCCAGCAGGGCTTCGCTAAGCACCACGGGAGAGGAGGAGTACTTGGGAGAGAGGAGAGCTGCAACCAAAGGCGGAGACCGAATCACGTGTATTCTGTGTGTCTCTCGGGCAGCCCCTAGGCCTCACTATTTATAGGGAGAGGAGGGCTGCGCCCCTGTGGGTTTCCCACCCCAAGGCGGCGGCCAGCCCCTGATCCCATCTGGTGGCGGCGGGGGAGAGAGGGAGGCGCCCACTAGGTGGGCCTTAAGGCCCATCTGGACCTAGGTTTTGCCCTCCTTCATTTCCCACGCCTTGGGCCTTGGTGGGGCGCCCAGCCCACCTAGGGGCTGGTCCCTCCCACACTTGGCCCACGCAGCCTTCAGGGCAGGTGGCCCCACTTGGTGGACCCCGGACCCTCCGGTGGTCCCAGTGCGTTACCGATAAACCCCAAACTTTTCCGGTGACCAAAACAGACTTCCCATATATAAATCTTTACCTCCGGACCATTCCGAACTCCTCGTGACGTCCGGGATCTCATCCGGACTCAACAACATTCGGTAACCACATACAAGCTTCCTTTATAACCCTAGCGCCATCGAACCTTAAGTGTGTAGACCCTACGGGTTCGGGAGACATGTAGACATGACCGAGACGTTCTCCGGTCAATAACCAACAGCGGATCTGGATACCCATGTTGGCTCCCACATGTTCCACGATGATCTCATCGGATGAACCACGATGTCAAGGACTCGGTCGATCCGTATACAATTCCCTTTGTCTAGCGGTATTTTACTTGCCCGAGATTCGATCGTCGGTATACCGATACCTTGTTCAATCACGTTACCGGCAAGTCTCTTTACTCGTTCCGCAACACATCATCCCGTGATCAACCCCTTGATCACATTGTGCACATTATGATGATGTCCTACCGAGTGGGCCCAGAGATACCTCTCCATTTACATGGAGTGACAAATCCGATCTCGATCCGTGTCAACCCAATGACACTTTCGGAGATACCTGTAGTGCACCTTTATAGTCACCCAGTTACGTTGTGACGTTTGATACACCCAAAGCACTCCTACGGTATCCGGGAGTTACACGATCTCATGGTCTAAGGAAGAGATACTTGACATTGGAAAAGCTCTAGCAAACGAACTACACGATCTTTGTGCTATGCTTAGGATTGGGTCTTGTCCATCACATCATTCTCCTAATGATGTGATCCCGTTATCAACGACATCCAATGTCCATAGCCAGGAAACCATGACTATCTGTTGATCACAACGAGCTAGTCAACTAGAGGCTCACTAGGGACATATTGTGGTCTATGTATTCACACGTGTATTACGATTTCCGGATAATACAGTTATAGCATGAATAAAAGACAATTATCATGAACAAGGAAATATAATAATAATACTTTTATTATTGCCTCTAGGGCATATTTCCAACAGTCTCCCACTTGCACTAGAGTCAATAATCTAGTTCACATCACCATGTGATTAACACTCACAGGTCACATCGCCATGTGACTAACACCCAAGAGTTTACTAGAGTCAGTAGTCTAGTTCACATCACTATGTGATTAACACTCAATGAGTTTTAGGTTTGATCATGTTGCTTGTGAGAGAGGTTTTAGTCAACGGGTCTGAACCTTTCAGATCCGTGTATGCTTTACAAATCTCTATGTCATCTCCTAGATGTAGCTACCACGCCTATTTGGAGCTATTCCAAATGATCGTTCTACTTGGAGCTATTCTAAAATTGCTCCATTATACGTATCCGGTATCTCTACTCAGAGCTATCCGGATAGGTGTAAAGCTTGCATCGACGTAACCAATTACGACGAACTCTTTTACCACCTCCATAATCGAGAAAATTCCTTAGTACACTAGTTACTAAGGATAACTTTGACCGCTGTCCTGTGATCCATTCTTGGATCACTCTTGTACCCTTGAGTGACTCATGGCAAGGCACACTTCAAAGCGGTACACAAGATAGCATACCGTAGAGCCTACGTCTTAATCATAGGGACGACCTTCGTCCTTTCTCTCTATTCTGCCGTGGTCGAGCTTTTAAGTCTTAACTTCATACCTTACAACTCGTGCAAGAACTCCTTCTTTGACCGATCCATCTCGAACACCTTCAAGATCATGTCAAGGCATGTGCTCATTTGAAAGTAATATTAAGCATTTTGATCTATCTTACAGATCTTGATGCTTATTGTTTAAGTAGCCTAATCCAGGTTTTCCATTGAAAAACAATTTTCAAATAACCCTATATGCTTTCTAGAAATTCCACATCATTTCTGATCAACAATATGTCGACAACATATACTCATCGAAATTTTATAGTGCTCCCACTCACTTCTTTGGAAATACAAGTCTCTCATAAACTTTGTATAAACCCAAAATCTTTGATCATCTTATCAAAGCGCACATTCCAACTCCGAGATGCTTACTCCAGTCCTTAGAAGGATCGCTGGAGCTAGCATACCTTTTAGCATCCTTAGGATCGACAAAACCTTTCTTATTGTATCACATACAACCTTTCCTTACGAAGACTGGTAAGGAAAGTCGTTTTGACATCCATCTGCCAGATTTCATAAATACAGCTAATGCTAACATGATTCCGACGGACTTTAAGCATCGCTACGGATGAGAAAATCTCATCGTAGTCAACTCCTTGAACTTGTGAAAAACTCTTCGCCACAAGTCGAGCTTCATAGACGGTGACATTACCGTCCACGTCCGTCTTCTTCTTAAAGATCCATTTATCTCAATGGCTTGCCGATCATCGGCAAGTCCACCAAAGTTCATGCTTTGTTATGATACATGGATCCAATCTCGGATTTCATGGCTTCTAACCATTTGTTGGAATTTGGGCCCACCATTGCTTCTCCATAGCTCGTAGGTTCATTGTTGTCTAGCAACATGACCTTCAAGACAGGATCACCGCACCACTCAAACAGCGAGACGTATCCTTGTCACCCTACGAGGTACGGTAGTGACTTGATCCGAAGTTTCATGATCACTATCATAAGCTTCTACTTCAACTGGTGTAGGTGCCACAGGAACAACTTCCTGTGCCCTGCTACACACTAGTTGTAGTGATGGTTCAATAACCATATCAAGTCTCCACCATCCTCCCACTCAACTTTTCGAGACAAACTTTTCCTCGAGAAAGGACCCGATTCAAGAAACAATCCCTATTGCTTTTGGATCTGAATTAGGAGGTATACCCAACTGTTTTGGGTGTCCTATGAAGATGCATTTTATCCGCTTTGGGTTCGAGCTTATCAACCTGAAACTTTTCCATACAAGCGTCGCTGCCCCAAACCTTTAAGAAATGACAACTTAGGTTTCTCTAAACCATAGTTCATACGGTGTCATCTCAACGGAATTACGTGGTGCCCTATTTAAAGTGAATGTGGTTGTCTCTAATGCCTAACCCATAAACGATAGTGGTAATTCGATAAGAGACATCATGGTATGCACCATATCCAATAGGGTGCAACTATGATGTTCGGACACACCATCAAACTATGGTGTTCCAGGCGGTATTAATTGTGAAAATAATTTCCACAATGTCTTAATTGCGTGCAAAGCTCGTAACTCAGATACTCATCTCTATGATCATATCATAGACATTTCATCCTCTTGTCACGATGATCTTCAACTTCACTCTGAAATTACTTGAACCATTCAATAATTCAGACTTGTGTTTCATCAAGTAAATATACTCTACATCTACTCGAATCATCTCGTGAAGTAAGAACATAACGATATTCATCAGATGCCTCAAAGACTCATTGGACTGCACACATCAATATGTGTTACTTCCAACAAGTTGCTATCTTGTTCCATCTTCTTCAAACCGAGGCTCTTCACCATCTTGCCCATGTGGTATGATTTGCATATCTCAAGTGATTCAAAATCAAGTGAGTCCAAACGATCCATCTGCATGGAGTTTCTTCATGCGTACACACCAATAGACATGGTTCGCATGTCTCAAACTTTTCAAAAACGAGTGAGTCCAAAGATCCATCAATATGGAGCTTCGCATGCGTTTTATACCAATATGACTTACATGGCGAAGGCCACAAGTAAGTGGTACTATCATTATTATCTTATATCTTTTGGCATGAAAATGTGTATCACTACGATCGAGATTTCAATAAACCATTCATTTCAGGTGCAAGACCATTGAAGGTATTATTCAAATAAACAGAGTAACCATTATTCTCCTTAAATGAATAACAGTATTGCGATAGACATAATCCAATCATGTCTATGCTCAACGCAAACACCAAATCTCGATGGTAGAGGGAGCGCGATGCTTGATCACATCAACCTTGGAAACACTTCCAACGCATATCGTCAGCTCACCTTTAGCTAGTCTCCGTTTATTCCGTAGCTTTTATTTCGAGTTACTAACACTTAGCAATCGAACCGGTATCTAATACCCTGGTGCTACTAGGAGTACTAGTAAAGTACACATTAACATAATGTATATCCAATATACTTCTATCGACCTTGCCAGCCTTCTCATCTACCAAGTATCTAGGGTAATTCTGCTCCAGTGGTGGTTCCCTTTATTACAGAAGCACTTAGTCTCGGGTTTGGGTTCAACCTTGGGTTTCTTCACTTTGAGCAGCAAATGATTTGCCGCTTCATGAAGTATCCCTTATTACCCTTGCCCTTCTTGAAACTAGTGGTTTCACCAACCATCAACAATTGATGCTCCTTCTTGATTTCTACTTTCGCGGTGTCAAACATCGCGAGTACCTCAAGGATCATCACATCTATCCCTGATATGTTATAGCTCATCACGAAGCTCTAGCAGCTTGGTGGTAATGACTTTGGAGAAACATCACTATCTCATCTGGAAGATCAACTCCCACTCAATTCAAGTGATTGTTATACTCAGACAATCTGAGCACAAGCTCAACGATTGAGCATTTCTACCTTAGTTTGTAGGCTAAGAAAATCGTCGGAGGTCTCATACCTCTTGACGTGGGCACGAGCCTGAAAACTCAATTTCAGCCCTCGAAACATCTCATATGTTCCGCGACGTTTCGAAAAACATCTTTGGTGCCTTAATTCTAAACCGTTTAACTGAACTATCACGTAGTTATCAAAACGTGTATGTCTGATGTTCAACATCCACAAACAACGTTTGGGGTTCAGCACACTGAGCGGTGCATTAAGGACATAAGCTTTCTACTGTCCGCATAATCGCTACTGTCAACTTTCAACTATATTTTCTCTAGGAACATATCTAAACAGTGGAACTAAAACGCGAGCTTCGACATAATTTGCAAAGATCTTTTGACTATGTTCGGGATAATTAAGTTCATCTTATGAACTCCCACTCAGATAGACATCCCTCTGGTCATCTAAGTGATTACATGATCCAAGTCAACTAGCCCGTGTCCGATCATCACGTGAGACGGACTAGTCATCATCGGTGAACATCTTCATGTTGATCGTATCTACTATACGACTCATGCTCGACCTTTCGGTCTCCGTGTTCCGAGGCCATGTCTGCACATGCTAGGCTCGTCAAGTTAACCCCAAGTGTTTTCGCTGTGTAAAACTGTCTTACACCCGTTGTATGTGAACGTAAGAATCCATCACACCCGATCATCACGTGGTGCTTAGAAACGATTTAACCGTAGCAACGGTGCACGGTCGGGGAGAACACTTCTTGAAATTTTGTAAGGATCATCTTATTTACTACCGTCGTCCTAAGTAAACAAGATGCATAAACATGATAAACATCATATGCAATCAAATAGTGACATGATATGGCCAATATCATTTTGCTCCTTTGATCTCCATCTTCGGGGCTCCATGATCATCATCGTCACCGGCATGACACCATGATCTCCATCATCATGATCTCCATCATCGTGTCTCCATGAAGTCGTCTCGCCAACTTATTACTTCTACTACTATGGCTACCGGTTAGCAATAAAGTAAAGTAATTACATGGCGTTGTTCAATGACACGCAGGTCATACAATAAATAAAGACAACTCCTATGGCTCTCGCGGTTGTCATACTCATCGACATGCAAGTCGTGAATCCTATTACAAGAACATGATCAATCTCATACATCACATATTATTCATCACATTCATCTTGGCCATATCACATCACATAGCATACCCTGCAAAAACAAGTTAGACGTCCTCTAATTGTTGTTTGCATGTTTTACGTGGCTGCTATGGGTTTCTAGCAAGAACGTTTCTTACCTACGCAAAACCACAACGTGATTTGCCAATTGCTATTTACCCTTCATAAGGACCCTTTTCATCGAATCCGTTCCGACTAAAGTGGGAGAGACTGGCACCCGCTAGCCACCTTATGCACGAAGTGCATGTCAATCGGTGGAACCTGTCTCACGTAAGAGTACGTGTAAGGTCGGTCCGGGCCGCTTCATCCCACAATGCCGTCGAAACAAGATTGGACTAGTAACGGTAAGCATATTGAACAAAATCAACGCCCACAACTACTTTGTGTTCTACTCGTGCAAAGAATCTACGCAATAAACCTGGCTCTGATACCACTGTTGGGTAACGTAGCAGAAATTCAAAAATTTTCCTACGTGTCACCAAGATCTATCTATGGAGAAACCAGCAACGAGTAGAAGGAGAGTGCATCTACATACCCTTGTAGATCGCTAAGCGGAAGCGTTCAAGTGAACGGGGTTGATGGAGTCGTACTCGTCGTGATTCAAATCACCGATGATCAAGTGCCGAACGGACGGCACCTCCGCGTTCAACACACGTACAGCCCGGGCGACGTCTCCCGCCTTGATCCAGCAAGGAGAGAGGAGAGGTTGAGGAAGACTCCTCCAGCAGCAGCACAATGGCGTGGTGGTGATGGAGGAGTGTGGCAATCCAGCAGGCTTCGCTAAGCACCACGGGAGAGGAGGAGTACTTGGGAGAGAGAGAGCTGCAACCAAAGGCGAGACCGAATCACGTGTATTCTGTGTGTCTCTGGGCAGCCCCTAGGCCTCACTATTTATAGGGGAGAGGAGGGCTGCGCCTGTAGGGTTTCCCACCCCAGGGGGCGGCCAGCCCCTGATCCCATCCGTGGTGGCGGCGGGGAGAGAGGGGAGGCGCCCACTAGGTGGGCCTTAAGGCCCATCTGGACCTAGGTTTTGCCCTCCCTTCATTTCCCACGCCTTGGGCCTTGGTGGGGCGCCCAGCCCACCTAGGGGCTGGTCCCTCCCACACTTGGCCCATGCAGCCTTCTGGGCAGGTGGCCCCACTTGGTGGACCCCGGACCCTCCCGGTGGTCCCAGACGATACCGATAAACCCCAAACTTTTCCGTGACCAAAACAGACTTCCCATATATAAATCTTTACCTCCGGACCATTCCGAACTCCTCGTGACGTCCGGGATCTCATCCGGACTCGAACAACATTCGGTAACCACATACAAGCTTCCTTTATAACCCTAGCGCCATCGAACCTTAAGTGTGTAGACCCTACGGGTTCGGGAGACATGTAGACATGACCGAGACGTTCTCCGGTCAATAACCAACAGCGGATCTGGATACCCATGTTGGCTCCTACATGTTCCACGATGATCTCATCGGATGAACCACGATGTCAAGGACTCGATCGATCCCGTATACAATTCCCTTTGTCTAGCGGTATTTTACTTGCCCGAGATTCGATCGTCGGTATACCGATACCTTGTTCAATCACGTTACGGCAAGTCTCTTTACTCGCTCCGCAACACATCATCCCGTGATCAACCCCTTGATCACATTGTGCACATTATGATGATGTCCTACCGAGTGGGCCCAGAGATACCTCTCCATTTACATGGAGTGACAAATCCCATCTCGATCCGTGTCAACCCAATGACACTTTCGGAGATACCGTAGTGCACCTTTATAGTCACCCGATTCGTTGTGACGTTTGATACACCCAAAGCACTCCTACGGTATCCGGGAGTTACACGATCTCATGGTCTAAGGAAGAGATACTTGACATTGGAAAAGCTCTAGCAAACGAACTACACGATCTTTGTGCTATGCTTAGGATTGGGTCTTGTCCATCACATCATTCTCCTAATGATGTGATCCCGTTATCAACGACATCCAATGTCCATAGCCAGGAAACCATGACTATCTGTTGATCACAACGAGCTAGTCAACTAGAGGCTCACTAGGGACATATTGTGGTCTATGTATTCACACGTGTATTACGATTTCCGGATAATACAGTTATAGCATGAATAAAAGACAATTATCATGAACAAGGAAATATAATAATAATACTTTTATTATTGCCTCTAGGGCATATTTCCAACACCCCTTTCTTCCCTACTGCCTCACCACCGACGGCGGTTGCGATTTCATATCTACGCTAGAGGAGGCGGTGGAGGAAGAGGCGGCGGTGTTTGCCGCAGATCTGGTGCTCCCCTTGCTGTTGGCCATCGTCTGGTCGACCTTCTCTATGCCATGGCTCCCCCTAGGCCGTCCTCGTCTCCGATGCCGGTAAGCAGCACCCCTCCCCCCTTTGTTAGCTCAGTGCTTAGGTCGTTAGACTAGGTGTAGGATCGATTTCCCACTGAACGAAACGTCGATGTCGACTAGGTTATGGACGCACGGATGAGGCTGATAATCCAGGCAGCAGCATTGATTAGTGTGATTCAGGCATGGGTCACGTCATGCACCAGAGAGTTGTTCGGCGTGCTGGGAGACCTTTGATCCGCTATGGTCCATTGTTTCCCCGGGAACAGGAGAGGCTCCAAAATCTGAACTACATCTACAATTGCAATGAGGCTCTGTGAATGCTTCGAATAAAAAGAGCACCATTTGCCATGCTTGTCGATACCTTCAGGAGCAGGGGGCTGCTACAAGATAGCATCAACACTAGTGTCAAAGAGCAAGTGGCCATGTTCCTCCATGTTGTTGGCCATAACTAGAGGTTCAGGGTCATTCACAACACGTTCGGGAGATCAATAGAGACCATCTCTAGGTACTTCAAGCAAGTGCTTTTTGCTATTGGGGAGCTTAGAGGAGAGATGATCAGGAGACCATCTGGTCAGACTCCACCCAAGATTCGCGGAAGCCCAAGATGGTATCCATACTTCAAGGTGAGCATTGACAATATACACTATTCATGGCTTGATATGCTTGTATTGTTCAAGTTGAGCACTAACACAGGCTTGTGATGCCATTTTCAGGATTGCATTGGGGCAATAGATGGTACTCATGTCACTGCCAGAGTTCCTAGGTCACAGTCTGCAGCATACAGGGGGAGGAAGCACTACACAAGCCAGAATGTGCTTGCTACTGTTGACTTTGATCTGAAGTTCACATATTTGCTAGCTGACTAGGAGGGGTCAGCGCATGATGCTAACATTCTCACTGACAGCATGAGTCGACCTGATGGGATCAACATCCCCGACGGCAAGTTCTACCTTGGAGATGCTGGCTATGCATGTCGGCCGGGTATTCTTCCACCCTTCAGGAAAACTAGGTACCATCTCAACGAGTTCTCTGGTAGAAACTATCCTAGGACTGCACAGGAGTTGTTTAATCTCAGACACTCCAGCCTTAGAGTAACTGTTGAGAGGGCATTTGGAGCTCTGAAGAATAGGTTTAAGATCCTGGATCAGAAGCCATTCCACCCATACTCCACTCAGGTTAAGCTAGTTCTTGCTTGTTGCATTCTGCATAACTGGATCCTCCAGTGGGGCTTTGATGAACACGTGCCTGAGGAGGAAGAGGCCGAGCCTGACAATGTTGTTAGCTCCGGCCATGGTGTGGAGGCATTTGTCAATGATGTTGGGGAACGTAGTAATTTCAAAAATTTTCCTACGCACACGCAAGATCATGGTGATGCATAGCAACGAGAGGGGAGAGTGTTGTCTACGTACCCTCGTAGACCCGAAGCGGAAGCGATCACAACGTAGAGGAAGTAGTCGTACGTTCTCCTCACGATCCGACCGATCCCGGCGCCGTTACTCCGGCGCCCCCGAGTTCTTGACACACGTACAGCTCGATGACGTCCCTCGTACTCCGATCCAGCCGAGTGTCGAGGGAGAATTTCGTCAGCACGACGGCGTGGTGACGATCTTGATGTTTCACCGGCGCAGGGCTTCGCCTAAGCTTCGCGACGGTATAACCGAGGTGGAATATGGTGGAGGGGGGCACCGCACACGGCTAAGGAACGATCCGTAGATCAACTTGTGTGTCCTAGGGTGCCCCCCTGCCCCCGTATATAAAGGAGGGAGGGGGGAGGCCGGCCGGCCTAGCTAGAGCGCCGGAGGAGTCCTACTCCTACCGGGTAGGACTCCCCCTTTCCTAGTTGGATTAGGTTTGGGGGAGGGGAAGAGGAGAGGCGCCGCCCCCTCCTTGTCCTATTCGGACTGGGGGAGAGGCGCGCCACCTCCCCGGCCGGCCCTCCTCTTCTCCCTCGAGGCCCACCGAGGCCCATTTACCCCGGGGTTCCGGTAACCTCCGGTACTCCGAAATTCCGTTTTCGCCGGAACCATTCGAACTCCAAACATAGGCTTCCAATATATCAATCTTTATGTCTCGACCATTTCGAGACTCCTCGTCATGTCCGTGATCACATCCGGACTCAACTTCTTCGGTACATCAAAATACATAAACTCATAATAACTGCCATCGAAACCTTAAGCGTGCATGGACCCTACGGTTCGAGAACAATGTAGACATGACCTAGAACTATTCACGGTCAATAACCAACAGCGGGACCTGGATGCCCATATTGGTTCCTACATATTCTACGAAGATCTTTATCGGTCGGACCGCATAACAACATACGTTGTTCCCTTTGTCATCGGTATGTTACTTGCCCGAGATTCGATCGTCGGTATCCAATACCTAGTTCAATCTCGTTACGGCAAGTCTCTTTACTCGTTCCGTAATACATCATCTCACAACTAACTCATTAGTTGTAGTGCTTGCAAGGCTTCATGATGTGCATTACCGAGAGGGCCCAGAGATACCTCTCCGACAATCGGAGTGACAAAACCTAATCTCAAATACGCCAACCCAACATCGCCTTTGGAAACACCTGTAGTACTCCTTTATAATCACCCGATTCGTTGTGACGCTTTGGTAGCACCAAAGTGTTCCTCCGTAAACGGAGTTGCATAATCTAATAGTTACGGGAACATGTATATGTCATGGATAAAAGCAGTAGCAACATACTAAACGATCGTGTGCTAAGCTAAGGGAATGGGTCATGTCAATCAGATCATTCTACTAATGATGTGACCTTGTTAATCAAATAACAACTCTTTGTTCATGGTTAGGAAACATAACCATCTTTGATTAACAAGCTAGTCTAGTAGAGGCATACTAGTGACATATTGTTTTGTCTATGCATTCACACATGTATCATGTTTCCGTTAATACAATTCTAGCATGAATGATAAACTTTTATCATGAAATAAGGAAATAAATAATAACTTTATTATTGCCTCTAGGGCATATTTCCTTCAGTCTCCCACTTGCACTAGAGTCAATAATCTAGATTACATAGTAATGATTCTCACACCCATGGAGTCTTGGTGCTGATCATGTTTTGCTCGTGGAAGAGGCTTAGTCAATGGGTCTGCAACATTCAGATCCGTGTGTATCTTGCAAATCTCTATGTCTCCCACCTGGACTAAGTCCCGGATGGAATTGAAGCATCTCTTGATGTGCTTGGTCCTCTTGTGAAATCTGGATTCCTTCGCTAAGGCAATTGCTCCAAGATTGTCACGAAAGATTTTCATTGGACCCGATGCACTAGGTATGACACCTAGATCGGATATGAACTCCTTCATCCGCACTCCTTCATTAGCTGCTTCGAAGCTGCTATGTATTCCGCTTCACATGTAGATCCCGCTACGACGCTTTGTTTAGAACTGCACCAACTGACAGCTCCTCCGTTTAGTGTAAATACGTATCCGGTCTGCGATTTAGAATCGTCCGGATCAGTGTCAAAGCTTGCATCAACATAACCGTTTACGATGAGCTCTTTGTCACCTCCATATACGAGAAACATATCCTTAGTCCTTTTCAGGTATTTCAGGATGTTCTTGACCGCTGTCCAGTGATCCACTCCTGGATTACTTTGGTACCTCCCTGCTAGGCTTATAGCAAGGCACACATCAGTCAGTACACAGCATTGCATACATGATAGAGCCTATGGCTGAAGCATAGGAACATCTTTCATTTTCTCTCTATCTTCTGCGGTGGTCGGGCATTGAGTCTTACTCAACTTCACACCTTGTAACACGGCAAGAACCCTTTCTTTGCTTGATCCATTTTGAACTTTTTCAAAATCTTGTCAAGGTATGTGCTTTGTGAAAGTCCAATTAAGCGCCTTGATCTATCTCTATAGATCTTAATGCCCAATATGTAAGCAGCTTCACCGAGGTCTTTCATTGAAAAACTCTTATTCAAGTATCCCTTTATGCTATCCAGAATTCTATATCATTTCCGATCAGCAATATGTCATCTACATATAATATCGTAAATGCTACAGAGCTCCCACTCACTTTCTTGTAAATACAAAGCTTCTCCAAAAGTCTCAGACAAACCCAAATGCTTTGATCACACTATCAAAGCGCTTATTCCAACTCCGAGATGCTTGCACCAGTCCATAGATGGATCATTGGAGCTTGCACACTTTGTTAGCTCCCTTTGGATCGATAAAACCTTCGGTTGCATCATATACAACTCTTCTTCCGTAAATCCATTCAGAATGCGGTCTTTACATCCATTTGCCAAATTTCATAATCATAAAATGCGGCAATTGCTAACATGATTCGGACGGACTTAAGCATCGCTTCGGGTGAGAAGGTCTCATCGTAGTCAATCCCTTGAACTTGCCGAAACCTTTTGCGACAAGTCGAGCTTTGTAGACGAATATTACCGTCGTCGGTCTTCTTCTTGAAGATCCACTTGTTTTCTATTGCTTGCCTACCCTCGGCAAGTCAACCAAAGTCCATACTTTGTTTTCATACATGGATCCCATCTCGATTTCATGGCCTCAAGCCATTTTATGCGAATCTGGGCTCACCATCGCTTCTTCATAGTTCGTAGGTTCATCATGATCTAGTAGCATGATTTCCGAACAGGATTACCGTACCACTCAGTGCGGATCTTACTCGTTGATCTACGAGGTTCTGCGGTAACTTGATCTCAAGTTTCATGATCAACATCATCAACTTCCTCACTACTTGGTGTAGGTGTCTCGAAACCGGTTTCGCGATTTAACTACTTTCAAGTAAGGGAGAAGGTACTATTACCTCATCAAGTTCCACTTTCCTCCCACTCACTTCTTTCGAGAGAAACTCCTTCTCTAGAAAGGATCCATTCTTAGCAACGAATGTCTTGCCTTCGGATCTGTGATAGAAGGTGTACCCAACTGTCTCCTTTGGGTATCCTATGAAGACACATTTCTCCGATTTGGGTTCGAGCTTATCAGGTTGAAGCTTTTTCACATAAGCATCGCATCCCCAAACTTTAAGAAATGACAACTTTGGTTTCTTGCCAAACCACAGTTCATAAGGTGTCGTTTCAACGGATTTCGACGGTGTTCTATTCAGTGTGAATGCGGCCGTCTCTAGAGCATAACCCCAAAACGATAGCGGTAAATCTGTAAGAGACATCATAGATCGTACCATATCTAGTAAAGTACGACACGACGCTCGGACACACCATTACTGTTGTGGTGTTCCGGTGGCGTAAGTTGCGAAACTATTCCGCATTGTTTCAAATGTAGACCAAACTCGAACTCAAATATTCACCTCCACGATCGATCGTAGAAACTTAATTTTCTTGTTACGATGATTTTCAACTTCACTCTGAAATTCTTTGAACTTTTCAAACGTTTCAGACTTATGTTTCATTAAGTAGATATACCCATATCCGCTTAAGTCATCTGTGAAGGTGAGAAAATAACGATATCCGCCACGAGCCTCAACATTCATCGGACCACATACATCTCAGTATGTATGATTTCCAACAAATCTGTTGCTCTCTCCATCGTATCGAGAACGGTGTTCTAGTCATCTTGCCCATGAGGCACGGTTCGAAGTGCCAAGTGATTCATAATCAAGTGACTCCAAAAGTCCATCAAGATGGAGTT
This sequence comes from Aegilops speltoides, assembly GCA_021437245.1. Taxonomy (NCBI): domain Eukaryota; kingdom Viridiplantae; phylum Streptophyta; class Magnoliopsida; order Poales; family Poaceae; genus Aegilops; species Aegilops speltoides. The sequence goes on along the minus strand of CM038145.1, from coordinate 523,995,504 downwards.
TCTTCATGCGCTTTATACCGATATGACCTAAACGGCAAGTGCCACAAATAAGTTGCACTATCATTATCAACTCTGCATCTTTTGGTTTCAACATTATGAATATGTGTATCACTACTATCGAGATTCATCAAAATAGACCATTCCTCAAGGGTGCATGACCATAAAAGATATTACTCATATAAATAGAACAACCATTATTCTCTCGATTTAAATGAATAACCGCCTCGCATCAAACAAGATCCAGATATAATGTTCATGCTCAACGCAGCACCAAATAACAATTATTTAGGTCTAAAACTAATCCCGAAGGTAGATGTAGAGGTAGCGTGCCGATCGCGATCACATCGACTTTGGAACCATTTCCCACGCGCATCGTCACCTCGCCCTTTGCCGAGTTCGCAATCAGTAGTCCTGCTTGAGTTGCAAATATTAGCAATGTAACCAGATCAAATACCAGTGCTACTACGAGCTCTAGTAAGGTACACATCAATAACATGTATATCACATATACCTTTGTTCACCTTGCCATCCTTCTTATCCGCCAAATACTTGGGGCAGTTCCGCTTCAAAGGACTACCGCTTGCGGTAGAAGCACTCGAGTTTCAGGTTTAGGGCCGACTTGGGTTTCTCTCCCTGAGCAGAACTTGCTTGCTGTTCTTCTTGAAGTTCCCTTCTTCTTCCCTTTGCCTTTCTTCTTGAAACTAGTGGTCTTATTGACCATCAACACTTGATGCTCCTTCTGATTTCTACCTCCGCAGCTTTTAGCATTGCGAAGAGCTCGGTATAGTCTTTACTAACCCTTGCATATTATAGTTCATCACGAAGCCTTTGTAGCTTGATGGCGTGATTGAAGAATTCATCAATGACACAATCATCCGGAAGATTAACTCCCAATTGTGTCAAGTGATTGTAGTACCCGGACATTACGAGTATGTGCTCACTAATGTAACTATTCTCCTCCATCTTGCAGCTATAGAACTTATTGGTGACTTCATATCTCTCAATCCGGGCATTCTTTGGAATATTAACTTCAACTCTGGAACATCTCATATGCTCCATGACGCTCAAAACGTCGTTGAAGTCCCGGTTCTAAGCCGTAAAGCATGGCACATCGAACTATAGAGTAGTCATCACTTTGCTCGCCAGACGCTCATAACATCTGCAGCTTGCATTAGCAAGAGAGTCTGGCACCTAGCGGTGCATCCAGACGTAACTCTTCACGTGCAGCAATGAGGATGATCCTCAAGTTACGGACCCAGTCCGTGTAATTGCTACCATCATCTTTCAACTTTGCTTTCTCAAGGAACGCATTAAAATTCAACGGAACAACAAAGACGAGCCATCTATCTACAATCAAACATAAACAAGCAAGATACTATCGGTACTAAGTTCATGATAAATTTAAGTTCAATTAATCATATTACTAAAGAACTCCCACTTAGAAAAACATCTCTAGTCATCTAAGTGATCACGTGATCCAAATCAACTAAACCATAACCGATCATCACGTGAAATGGAGTAGTTTCAATGGTGAACATCTTATGTTGATCATATCTACTATATGATTCACGCCGACCTTTCGGTCTCCGTGTTCCGAGGCCATATCTGCATATGCTAGGCTCGTCAAGTATAACTCGAGTATTCTGCGTGTGCAAAACTGGCTTGCACCCGTTGTAGATGGACGAGAGCTTATCACACCCGATCATCACGTGGTGTCTGGGCACGACGAACTTTGGCAACGGTGCATACTCGGGGAGAACACTTCTTGATAATTTAGTGAGAGATCATCTTATAATGCTACCGTCAATCAAAGCAAGATAAGATGCATAAAAGGATAAACATCACATGCAAATCAATATAAGTGATATGATATGGTCATCATCATCTTGTGCTTCGTGATCTTCATCTCCTGAGCACCACCATGATCACCATCGCCACCGGCGCGACACCTTGATCTCCATCGTAGCATCGTTGTCGCCTCGCCAAACTTATGCTTCTACGACTATCGCTACCGCTTAGTGATAAAGTAAAGCATTACAGTATGCATTGCATTGCATACAATAAAGCGACAACCATATGGCTCCTGCCATTGCCGATAACTTCGGTTACAAAACATGATCATCTCATACAATAAAATATAGCATCACGTCTTGACCATATCACATCACAACATGCCCCGCAAAAACAAGTTAGACGTCCTCTACTTTGTTGTTGCAATTTTTACATGGCTGCTACGGGCTTAAGCAAGAACCAGTCTCACCTCGCATCAAAACCACAACGATACTTCACAAATAGACTCCGTTTTAACCTTCTCAAGGACCGGGCGAGCCACACTCGTTCAACTAAAGTGAGAGAGACAGCACCCACCAGTCACCTTTAAGCAACGAGTGCTCGCAGCGGTGAAACCAGTCTCGCGTAAGCGTCTGCGTAATGTCGGTGCAGGCCGCTTCATCTCACAATACCGCTGAACCAAAGTATGACATGCTGGTAGGAAGTATGACTCAGATCGCCCACAACTCACTTGTGTTCTACTCGTGCAAAACATCAAACCATAAAAACCTAGGCTCGGATGCCACTGTTGGGGAACGAGTAATTTCAAAAATTTCCTACGCACACGCAAGATCATGGTGATGCATAGCAACAAGAGGGGAGAGTGTTGTCTACGCACCCTCGTGAGACCCGGCGAAGCGATCACAACGTAGAGGAAGTAGTCGACGTTCTCCTCGCGATCCGACCGATCCCGGCGCCAACTCCGGCGCCCCGAGTTCTTGACACACGACAGCTCGATGACATCCCTCGACTCGATCCAGCCGAGTGTCGAGGGAGAATTTCACAAGACGACGGCGTGGTGACGATCTTGATGTTTCACCGGCGCAGGGCTTCGCCTAAGCTTCGCGACGGTATAACCGAGGTGGAATATGGTGGAGGGGGGCACCGCACACGGCTAAGGAACGATCCGTAGATCAACTTGTGTGTCCTAGGGTGCCCCCTGCCCCCGTATATAAAGGAGGGAGGGGGGAGGCCGGCCGGCCTAGCTAGGGCGCGCCGGGAGGAGTCCTACTCCTACCGGGAGTAGGACTCCCCTTTCCTAGTTGGATTAGGTTTGGGGGAGGGGAAGAGGAGAGGCGCCCTCCTCCTGTCCTATTCGGACTGGGGGAGAGGCGCGCAGCTACCTCTGGCCGCCCTCCTCTTCTCCCTCGAGGCCCACCGAGGCCCATTTACCCCGGGGTTCCAGAACCTCCCTGCTTCGTAAATTCCGTTTTACCGAACCATTCCAACTCCAAACATAGGCTTCCAATATATCAATCTTTATGTCTCGACCATTTCGAGACTCCTCGTCATGTCCGTGATCACATCCGGACTCAACTTCTTCGTACATCAAAATACATAAACTCATAATAACCGCCATCGAAACCTTAAGCGTGCATGGACCCTACGGTTCGAGAACAATGTAGACATGACCTAGAACTATTCACGGTCAATAACCAACAGCGGACCTGGATGCCCATATTGGTTCCTCCATATTCTACTGAAGATCTTTATCGGTCGACCGCATAACAACATACGTTGTTCCTTTGTCATCGGTATGTTACTTGCCCGAGATTCGATCGTCGGTATCCAATACCTAGTTCAATCTCGTTACGGCAAGTCTCTTTACTCGTTCCGTAATACATCATCTCACAACTAACTCATTAGTTGTAGTGCTTGCAAGGCTTCATGATGTGCATTACCGAGAGGGCCCAGAGATACCTCTCCGACAATCGGAGTGACAAAACCTAATCTCAAATACGCCAACCCAACATCTGCCTTGGGAAACACCTGTAGTACTCCTTTATAATCACCCAGATTACGCCAGACGCTTGGTAGCACCAAAGTGTTCCTCCGTAAACGGAGTTGCATAATCTCATAGTTACAGGAACATGTATATGTCATGGATAAAAGCAGTAGCAACATACTAAACGATCGTGTGCTAGCTAAGGGAATGGGTCATGTCAATCAGATCATTCTACTAATGATGTGACCTTGTTAATCAAATAACAACTCTTTGTTCATGGTTAGGAAACATAACCATCTTTGATTAACAAGCTAGTCTAGTAGAGGCATACTAGTGACATATTGTTTTGTCTATGCATTCACACATGTATCATGTTTCCGGTTAATACAATTCTAGCATGAATGATAAACTTTTATCATGAAATAAGGAAATAAATAATAACTTTATTATTGCCTCTAGGGCATATTTCCTTCAAATGACGCTTGAAAGAACAAAATGTTGGAGTGGGCAGAAGCGATGTAGCTTAATAAAGGTCAGTGCAGGATTTGAAGAAGATGGAAGAAGAAGAAGAAGCAACAGCAGTAGCAGAAGCACCAGCAGAAGCAGAAGCATAAGAAGAGGAAGAGGAAGATCTGGTAGCAGCAACACCGATGAACTATCCCCTATTTAGGCAATGGCTCTTAATAATTTGAACTTTCATTTGATAGTAGTGAGGATGAAATGTCATTTGTTTAAGTAGCTGGCGCTACATGTTCAGATTCTGTGTGGTAAGCTCATCACTAGTTAGAAGTGGTGACAACACCTTATGCAGGTTGCAACCAAACACCATGTCATATGTGTGTCTAATGCAATGCGGGCAACAAAACGCTGGGTCGAAAATGGTTGTCTCATGCAACTATGGGCATGCAGGCAACCAAACTATGTGCATCTGGTTTTTTTGGCCTGCATCCCCTCAAACCGGCTCAATAGAGCCAGGCTCGCCGGGCCAAGCTGGATTGGCAATGTAACCAAACATGCCCACATTGTATGATGACTGTCCTAAAAGGTCCCTGGTCGAAAGGGTTGTGTGGAAGCACAACCAACTAAACTAACATATGACATGGTGGATGGCTCGATCTCACTAGCCATGGAGCATTGGATGCTAACCGGATAATATGGACTCGGAAGGATCTGGTCGAATTCAATGTAGTCTGATCTGAGTCGGACAGACCTGACTATGATACGCAATGATATGTCATCTGTGAGTCTTTAGAAGAATATACGTTATATGTCCTAAGACCTGAGCTAGCGCATGTACTCGGGGTGGTGATAGGCTTGCTTTGGGCCAACCAAATGCTACTCCGCAACTGGGTAGTTACAAGGTAGATTTCAGACTTGTCCAGACCCGTGCTGCGAGACATGGTCGAGCAAGATGGGATTTTCCCTTCGATCAGGAGGGAGATACTCTAGGCCCCTCCTGTGATCCGGCCAAGATAAGCATGGCCACACGATTAGGATTATGAGATAATCCGGTTTGTGGTCGGCAGCACTATAACAAGAAAGAGGTTGGGCTAGCACAAGTATGACAGACTCTCCTTGAGCTCGACAACGTATATCGTGTGCTAAAGGGAACAAAAGTATGATGTACAGGTTTGCCTAACCAGCTTCATCAAACACTTGGAGTCGGCACGCTTTGCTAGAGGCCGCTACCAACTAGCCAAGCCGGATGTGATCTGACTCGCGTCTAAGTGAACGACAACCTAAGGGGTCGTGCACTTAAGGGAAGGAACCCATGAGGTTGGATCCAACTCCACGACTCAGGTGTGATCCTACTCGGACTCGGATCCAGGCTGAACAGACTTTCGGCTTTAGGATCCGTGCCACGCCCAAGTGTTGAGCCCATGATGGATGCCCATATAAAGTGGAGGTGCGGCACACTCATTTGTTGATCTTTTCGGCACTGTCACTAGGTTTTGCATGTGTTGTGAATAGCCACCTCCACTCGCCGCCGACTATGTGATCCGACCTAGCAGTCCGTCACGCGATGTTCCTCCTACACGCGCGGATACCGTTAGAGGCGGTGCACTTGCACTGCTTTGGCGAACCTGTCCGTGGGATCGGTCGACCGGCTGTTCAAGGGAGATCAGGTGAGGAGGAGACGATCCACGCGAACACGCTGCCCCAACTCTACTTTCACTGCATGGCACTGCGCGTCTAGTGATAACAATCTGTGATCCATTCCTGTAGCATGTTCCTGGATATTCTGCGGGTAGGAATTTTTAATTTGCAGTCCACGCACCCTACCGTAGATCCCAACAGGGTGTTGTCCATCAGTATCCTTCGTTTGTTTCAGGGGAATGTTGGAATGAGATAACACAACTAAGTGAGAAACATAGAAAGCAAGCTAAAAGCTTGAAATCATCATAGATTTTGTGACACTAGAAAATTATTTTGTACACATTATTGTTAATTAGCTTGAAAATTCACAGATTTTTATTTAATATGTAGTGCAGTTGTCGTCAGATGTGCATGAGCCCCCACCCACCCGATTTTGCATTGCAAGACACAAAAGAAATGAAGACCCAAAGGTCTTCCTCTATCGCGGTTTTCCCAGGGTGTTGCGGCGGCCGGTGGTTGACCTCACCGCCGAGGCAAGGTGGAGTGCCTGTCATGGAATAGTCACGTCAGATGTCCTCGTGAAAGGACTTAGTTGTGGAGCCATCGCAACTAGGAAGCTTGAAGGGGTTAAATCGGGACAAAGGACACGAGAGGGTTTATACTAGTTCGGCCCCTTACAGTGAAGGTAAGGCCTACGTCTAGTTGGGTTGGTATTGATGTTTCGATGACCAGGGAGCGAGATACGCTATGCCCGGCTCTCGATGTTGTTTCTTGCCCTAAGCCGCCAGCAGGTCGTCCCCTTATATACACGGGTCGACGCCCTGTGGCTTACAGAGTCCCGGCCGGCTTATAAACAGTGCCCGACTCGGTGACTAGTTAAATCTACCTTATGTCACAAGTCATGCCATCATGGCGGTTTACTACAATAGGCCTTAAGTCGCCTGTGGGCCTTGGGCCCTTTATGAACCGCCATCTTCATGCTCGGCCTTGGGCTTCTCTCTGATGAGTACTCTTTGTGTAACTCGGCCCCTCCTGGGCGGCTTACACAAATAGTCATATCCCCAACATCAGGCCCCAGATTGATTTGAACCTGTTCATGTTAATCTCAAAATATATTTTTAAAGAGTTAAATCTTCAGTCTTCTGACTATACAGAGAGTTTTTGTTAACCCGCCATGACGTCATCATCTGGATCCGTCTTAACTCATTTTTATTCCATCGAATCCGTCAATGGATCTCCTCTTTACTGATTGCTCCAAAAATCGAGGCGTCAGGGCCACTGGATAATAATTCTTATCTCCTCGTTCCCGCGCCGTCTCAGTTATCTTTTCCCCATAAATAGCCGTGACTTAGGTTTTTTCCTTTTTATCCTTTCAGTCGTCTTCTTCCTCTCCTCTCTGCCACTCGAGCTCCGCCGCCGTCGCCATTGACCCCCTCGTCTTCATCGACTCAGGCCGCTGCATCAACCTGACTTGACCAGAGATCGACGGCAAACCTCCGCAGCTCATCCTCATCTGTGAGTTCCTTTCTTCCCCTTTCTTAGATCTATCTTGAAGCTCTGCCGAGTTCATCGGTGTTCATCACTGCCCGATGTAGACCCTCATTAGTTTTCGCTTCCAAAGCCCTGTTTAGATCGAAAAACCTGTGCAGAACTGCTGCGGTAGTTGTTTGTGTTGATCTTGCATAGGGATAGATCTCGTTTCCCTTGCTTAGGAACTCTCTTCGAATGTATGAGCTTCTTTGCCCATTTTTTAGGTCTAGAAAATTTCTCTTTTAGAGCAATACTTTGATCCAGAATAATAGTAGTCATTTGTGAAACTTGTTTCTATCACCCGACAAACTTCTTCTTCTTCTCATGATCTTAAGAATTCTTGAACTGCTCTTGACACTACTTAGCGGCTTAAATATGATTGCACAATCGCCCTTATATCATTAGGCCCCTTTCTTTAAGCCGCCACTTTAAATAATTTTAAATATTTCTCCTGGGTTAAACTTGAACCGGAGCTTTCTTACTTTGTCGTAGGCCACTGCAGTTATGGCTCCTATGGCGGCCAAGGCCCCTGTAACTTGCAATTGGGTTCCATCCACCGTAACCAAAAGCAAACTTGCCAAGTTTGTGAAGTCTGGCCACCTGCCAAAGAAGGAGGCCATGTCTTATCGTGCCCCTCACCCGTCTGAGGAGATACCTCAACCCAAAGATGGGGAGGTAATAGTCTTCACAGATCGTATGAACCGGGGATTTGCCCCTCCTGGCTCAAAATTCTTCAGGGAAGTTTTGGATTTCTTTGACCTGAAGCCTCAGGACATTGGACCCAATTCCGTGTCAAATCTGTGTAATTTCCAAGTCTTCTGCGAGGTATACTTAGGAGAAGAGCCAAGTCTGCTGCTGTTCAGAGAACTTTTTTACTTGAACCAGCAGAACGAACGTGCCAACGGGCCTAGCCTTGAGCTTGGGGGCATCTCAATCCAACGGCGGAGAGATTGCCTTTTTCCTTATGCTGAGCTGCCGAGTCACCCAAAGGACTGGAACCAGACGTGGTTCTACTGTCAAGACACCTCTCCAGCTAATGAGAAACCTCTGCCCGGCTTTCGTGCCCTGCGTCTTGAGTCCAACCATCATTTGGCGGACAAGTTGACTGCTATTGAGCGCCTGCCTCTTAATCCCACCATCAAGAAAATCAAGGCCCTCTTAGGCAACGGGTTAAGTGGCATTGACTTGGTCCGGGTCTGGGTCACCTGGCGGATACTACCATTAAGCCACCGCTCCGGCTTAATGTGTACTTACACAGGTGAGAAAGAAGACCCAATGCGTCACAGCCCTGAGGACTTACCAGATGATGTGATAGATGCTACAGTCCAGTCGCTATTGAAGGAGGGCACTGTAACTAGCAATGCATTCGGTTTACTTCCCTTCTGCAAGAAGAACCCGGCTCCTGCGGTAAGTTACTAGTCTTCACAAATACTCTTTTATATGTTACCTTCTTGTACTTATGATTCTTTATCTGTTTCCATAGACCGATGATGATTTCTGGAAGGTCAAGTATGACCATGAGGCTGCCAAACAGGCCAGGGCGGCCAAGAAGACTGAAAGAAAAGCCGCCAGGACGGGCACCTCTAAGAAGAAGAAACCCAGCGCCTCTGATATGTTTAAGTTGGATGACTCTTCTTCGGATGAGGAAGAGGTAATCTTTTTTGATTTTCTTTAACTCCTTTGCCGTTACTTTACTGACATTTGATCCTTTCAGGAGGATACTGGGAACAGTCAAGTAGCTGGCGAAGAGGTAACTATAATTTCCTCTAACTCAGAGCCTTTGCCAACACAAAAAATCCGAAGGGTGACCTGGAAAGTAAGGTTTTCACACCCTCTAGCTTACCAAGATCCTCAATTTCTTTTGAAGCAACGACAGTTTGAAAATCGGCGGCAGACTCGGGCCAACCAGGACACAGAGCATTCCTCCGGCTTACCTGACGTAACCAGGAAGCGTCGGACCGAGGTTATCTCCGATTTACGTTTTGTTTTTCCTTTGACGGGTTTAATTCGCCAACCTCTCAATTCATCTGACTCCAACTATCAGGATACCTCCCCTTCTTCTGATGAGTTAATGCAATCAAACATGCCGGCTTTCAAAACGGCTCCCGGGTAATATAACCTTTCTTACTTTAAGTTTTTCCATACTTATACTTTGATGCTTAACCTTCCACTTTGATTGACAGCTTGCAAGTAAAGCCCAGCAAGAGGGCAAAGAAGAATAAGCCGTCCCAAGACCCGGTGGTTACTGAACCGGTGCTTGACTCATCCGTTCCTGACAGCTCTACTCATCAGCCACCACCTGACCCGGCTTCTGATATTCCGGTGCCAACTTCTGACCCGCCTGCAGAAGACGTTATTCACAACTCGGATGACCCGGAAACTCCTATCCCGGCCAAGATGACTGAGCCGGAGGTTGAAATTGTAAAGAGCCAATATGTTGAACCGGGCCGGCCTACCGCTCTTGCCCAATGCACTGCCAAGGAGGAGTTCGCCCAGCGTCGGAAAGCCAAACAGGACATCACTGATTATTCTCACCTAAGTATTGGTGATATAGTCTCGGGCTATCTGAACCAAGTGCACAATAGTCGTGACCTGGAAATTGACATGGTGAAGCAAATACATCATAAATCTGAGGTATAATTTATGCTTTTATTCTGAACCTTACTTACTATGCTAGCCCCCAAGTCTATTGCTTATGAATGAATATGCTGTAGACTTAATAATTGACTTGCTGTTAGTTTTGTCCGGTTTAAATTGAATATATTTAACCCGGTGATAGCATGAAACTTTGAATTTGGGTTACACATTAGCCCCCAAGTGTCAAGTACCTTTACTTGTAAAGTGCTTGAGAATTAATATGTATGACTCGGTAAAATAGGTTAAAAAACTCTTTAAGCATACATTAGCCCCCAAGTGCCAAGTATCTTTACTTGTAAAGTGTTTGGGACTTGAATGTGATCTTACCATGATTCTTACCATAACCTGATGTCAATACAGGCCACCACAAGTCAATTTGAGGCGGAGATTGCTGATCTGAAGAGTCAGTTGAAAACACAAGAGCTCGAAGCTCAGAAAGCCAACTCCTAGTTTGAATTCAGTGTCTCTGAACAAGAGAAGCTGAAGATAAAATTTGAATCGGAGAAGAAAACTTGGGTTGATGAGAGGGCTTCACTGGTGACTCGGGCTGAAACAGCAGAAGCATCTCTTGCCGAGGCAACAAATGAGCTGTCCAACTTAAAACGGCAGATATCTCAAATGGTCTCAGCCATCTTCGGTAAGTCGCTCGTAAATATTGTAATCTTTCAAGAGTTAACATAATAGTTACCTCTGGCTTACTGTTATACTTGTGAACATATAGGCCCCAGGAGTACCAATCTGAAGGAAAATATGCTGATCAAACTTAAGGCGGTGTATACCTTAGTAGAGCAGTTGTACTCCGGGTCACAGCGTGCGTTGGCCTTTGTGGCCTTATCAAATACCGCTCCTCGGCTCCTACAAGATGTGTTGAGGCATCTTTCGGTGCTACCTCAACGAATTCAGGATTTAAGGCGGGCATCTGCAGGAGCCGGAGCCGTGGCTGCATTAAGCCGAGCAAGAGCATGGGTGCCAGAACTTGACCTTGCTGACCTCTCTCTTGGATATCCAAGCCTTAAGGAAGACGGCACTGCTTTTAACGACCAAGACTTCACTACTTGTGTTAAAGCCGTACGTCCCCTGGCGACTCTCATTGGGGATGATACTGATCTTACCAAGTATTCGCCGGGCTACGATAGTGAGAACCGGAGAATCCCAAACGCCCCATTTGACCAAGTCAGCCTGATCCCTCCAACGCGTAAGCATACCTTTGCCCCTGAAGTGGACCCGGCCACCTTAATAGATGATGAAGCTGAATTTGAAGCCTTAAGCGGCATTGACTGGGCCTCGTCCACCTTCCAGGATAAAACAACCGAAGGAGGAGCGGGGAAGGATAACCCGGAGTCGTCAAGCCAGCCGGAGGAATGAACCGCCAGGCGTGTTACCACCTTTGCCAAAAAACAATGCTTCACCTTATTTAGACTCGGGGAGTCATGTAATAGGATAGAAAAACTCCTTAATGCTGGTCATGCCCTTGCGCATGTTTTATGGTGCTTATTACTTTTGTAAGCCGTCATCACTATTCTTTGCTGGCTTATGTGAACCATGTATTTCCTTGATGTTTTAACTTGCTTTACCTTACCCTGCACATAAACAAGTGAAGACTTCCTGGGTGGTTTACTGCACCAGGGGGTTATAGAATATTTATAACCCGGAACATGATCAAAAGACCACATGTATAAGCTGGTTCATGATTAGTTAAAATATAATCATAACAGCATACCTGCGACCCTTTTAATAGCCTCTCCGGCTCATATAAGTTTCTACCTGGCACTTTTTAGAACCTGAGGTAATCAATATAAACCCGGAAGGATCAAGAACCATCTCCTTAAGAAGGTTTCAATGATAGTTAAAGTAATCATACTTATAAGCAATGTTCACAGGCTCCTGATTCGAATACGATCAGAGAACCGTTCCAAAGGGGTTAAGCTAAGATTCGGATACGATCATATAGCCCCCATTGGCTTTGGCGATGCCGATCAAGTGGGTATCGACAGCTATGTTCTCTTTGGTTCGAATACGACCTATGTTTGAACAGGAAGCCCCCAAGTGAACATAAGAGTTGTTTAATGACGCTGATTCGAATATGATCCACGCGCACCCAAAGGGTTAAGCTATGATTCAAATATGATCAAGAAGCCCCCAAGTGGGTTTGGCAGTATGCCGATCAAGTGGGTATCGATAGCTATGTTCTCTTTGGTTCGAATACGACCTATTTTTGAACAGGAAGCCCCCAAGTGACCATGGCTAGATTCAGATATGATCATAAGCCGGACCAAAGGGAAAGCCAGATTCAGATATGATCCGTCCCCTATTGGCCGCGTCCATCACCTGATAAAGAAGACATAAAACATTCTTTATGGGAAATAAGGACAGAGGTCCTGCTTTATTGCTTTATATAATATGTACATCAGAAAAAGGTATCTTAAGAACTGGTAACTTAAGTATAGTAAGGCCGGAGATGAGCTATATTCCACGGCCGGCGGATCTCCTCCTCCGATTTAAATGAGTCCTTGTGTTCTCGAATATCGATGAGATAATATGACCCGTTGTGTAGATTCTTGCTGACCACAAAGGGTCCTTCCCAAGGCGGGGATAGCTTGTGCATGTTAGACTGATCCTGGATGAGCCGGAGCACCAAATCGCCTTCCTGAAAGGTTCTGCTCCTAAGCCGGCGGCTGTGGTAGCGGCGCAGGTCTTGCTGGTAAATCGCCAAGCGGGCTATGGCTAAGTCTCGCTCCTCGTCCAACAAGTCAAGTGCATCCTGACGAGCCTTTTCGTTATCCGCCTCAACGTAAGCCGCCACACGGGGTGAGTCGTGCCGGATGTCACTTGGCAGGACCGCCTCTGCTCCATAAACCATGAAGAAAGGTGTGTACCCCGTAGATCTGTTAGGCGTAGTGTTGATGCTCCATAACACGGAGGGTAACTCCTCCACCCAAGAACCCGGAGTCCGCTGTAAGGGGACTAAGAGCCGGGGTTTGATGCCTTTCAGGATTTCTTGATTAGCTCTCCCTGCTTGACCATTGGATTGAGGATGAGCAACTGCCAAAACATCAAGCCGGATGTGTTCTCTTTGACAGAACTCTTCCATGGCACCCTTAGAGAGATTAGTGCCATTATCAGTTATGATGCTATGTGGAAAACCAAAACGAAAGATCACCTTTTTCATGAACTGAATCGCCGTGGCTGCATCACACTTACTTGACCGCTCGCCTCAACCCACTTGGTAAACTTGTCCACTGCCACCAGTAGATGTGTCTTTTTGTCTTTAGACCTTTTGAAAGGTCCAACCATGTCAAGCCCCCAGACTGCAAACGGCCAAGTGATTGGGATCATCCTCAATTCTTGAGCCGGCACATGAGCTCGTCGTGAGAACTTTTGACAACCATCACATTTACTGACCAGATCCTCCGCATCAGCATGAGCCGTCAACCAATAGAAACCATGACGAAACGCCTTGGCTACGAGAGATTTTGACCCGGCATGATGGCCACAATCTCCTTCATGTATCTCATGAAGTATTTCTTGGCCTTCTGTAGGTGACACACAGCGTTGAAACGCCCCCGTGACACTTAGGTGATGTAACTCGCCATTAACAATCGTCATGGACTTGGAGCGCCTGATAATTTGTCTTGCCAAGGTCTCATCCTCCGGCAACTCACCCCGGGTCATATAAGCCAAGTAGGGTACTGTCCAATCTGGGATGACATGAAGAGCCGCCACCAGCTGTGCCTCCGGGTCTGGCACTGCTATCTCCTCCTTGGTAGGCACCTTGACAGAAGGGTTATGTAACACATCGAGAAAGGTATTGGGCGGCACCGGTTTACGTTGGGATCCCAACCGGCTTAAAGCATCAGCCGCCTCATTATTCCTTCGATCGATGTGCTCCACTTGATAACCCGTGAAGTGACCAGCCACAACATCTACCTCACGACGATAAGCCACCATAAGGGGGTCCTTGGAATCCCACTTGCCTGACACTTGTTGAGCCACAAGATCTGAGTCGCCCAAGCATCGTACCCGGCTTAAGTTCATCTCCTTAGCCATCCGGAGACCATGGAGTAAGGCCTCATATTCAGCTGCATTGTTAGTACATGGAAACATAAGCCGGAGTACATAACAAAATTTGTCACCTCGAGGGGAAGTTAACACCACTCCAGCCCCCGAGCCTTCTAGCTGCTTGGACCCATCAAAGTGAATCGTCCAATATGTGTTATCCGGCTTCTCCTCAGGGGCCTGTAACTCCGTCCAATCATTGATAAAGTCCAGCAAGGCCTGAGACTTAATAGCAGTACATGGCATGTACTTCAAATCGTGAGGCCCAAGCTCAATGGCCCACTTGGCGACTCGTCCTGTGGCCTCCCTGTTCTGAATGATGTCTCCCAAAGGGGCAGAACTTACCACAGTTATAGGGTGGCTTTGAAAGTACTGTTTCAACTTCTGGTTAGCCATGAACACCCCGTAAACAAGCTTCTGCCAATGCGGGTATCTTTGCTTGGATTCAATGAGCACCTCACTGATGTAGTAAACCGGCCGTTGAACCGGATGCTCCTTACCAGCTTACTTACGTTCCACCATGATGGCAACGCTGACGGCTTGTGAATTGGCAGCCACATATAACAGCAAAGGCTCTTTGTCAACCGGAGCCGCGAGAACCGGCGGCTAAGTCTTCAAAAGCAGCATCAGCGGCCTCACTCCAGACAAAAGTATTAGTTTTCTTCATCATCTGATACAACGGGATGGCCTTCTCACCAAGACGGCTTACGAACCGACTTAAGGCGGCAACACGACCCGCCAGTCGCTGAACATCATTGATGCACGGCGGTTTAGCCAGGGAGGTAATTGCCTTAATCTTCTCTGGGTTAGCTTCGATGCCTCTGTTGGACACCAGAAAGCCCAAAAGCTTGCCTGCAGGGACGCCAAACACACACTTGGCCGGGTTAAGCATCATCTTGTAAACCCGGAGATTATCGAAGGTCTCCTTTATGTCAGATATCAAGGTCTCCTTTTCTCTGGACTTCACCACAATGTCATCCACATAAGCATGAACATTACGTCCAATTTGATCGTGCAAATAGTTCTGCACACACCGCTGATAAGTCGCCTGGGCACTCTTGAGCCCAAACAGCATAGATACATAGCAGAAGGCTCCAAACGGAGTGATGAAAGCCGTCCTCTCCTGGTCCTTAACTGCCATCTTAATCTGATGATAACCGGAGTAAGCATCCAAAAAACTCAACCGCTCACAACCTGCCGTAGCATCAATGATTTGATCAATACGGGGAAGAGCAAAGGGATCAGCCGGACAAGCCTTGTTTAAGTCCGTGTAGTCCACACACATCCGCCAGGTGCCGTTCTTCTTGAGGACAAGCACCGGGTTAGCCAACCACTCCGGGTGAAAAAACTTTGATGATAACCCGGCCGCTAAGAGCCGGGCGACTTCTTCCCCAATAGCTTTCTGTCGCTCTTCGTTAAAACACAGAAGAAACTGCCTGACCGGCTTATACTTTGGATCAATATTGAGGGTGTGCTTAGCGAGTTCCCTCGGTACACCCGGCATGCCAGTGTTGGGGAACGTAGTAATTTCAAAAAATTTCCTACGCACACGCAAGATCATGGTGATGTACAGCAACGAGAGGGGAGAGTGTTGTCTACGTACCCTCGTAGACCCGAAGCGGAAGCGATCACAACGTAGAGGAAGTAGTCGACGCTTCTCCTCGCGATCCGACCGATCCCGGCGCCAGCATTCCGACGCCCCGAGTTCTTGACACACGTACAGCTCGATGACGTCCCTCGTACTCCGATCCAGCCGAGTGTCGAGGGAGAGTTTTGTCAGCACGACGGCGTGGTGACGATCTTGATGTTTCACTGGCGCAGGGCTTCGCCTAAGCTTCGCGACGGTATAACCGAGGTGGAATATGGTGGAGGGGGGCACCGCACACGGCTAAGGAACGATCCGTAGATCTAACTTGTGTGTTCTAGGGTGCCCCCCTGCCCCCGTATATAAAGGAGCAAGGGGGAGGGGGCTGGCCGGCCAAGGGTGGCGCGCCAAGGGAGTCCTACTCCCTCTGGGAGTAGGATTCCCCCAATCCTAGTTGGACTAGGATTCCTGAGGGGAAAGAGAGAGGGGGCGGCCCTCTCCTAGTCCTAGTAGGACTAGGGAAGGGGGCGCTTGCCACCACCTAGGGCTGGCCCTTCTCCTTTCCACTAAGGCCCACTATGGCCCATTTACCTCCCGGGGTTCCGAACCTCCGGTACTCGCAGAATTCTGTTTTCGCCTCGAACCATTCCAACTCCAAACATAGGCTTCCAATATATCAATCTTTATGTCTCGACCATTTCGAGACTCCTCGTCATGTCCGTGATCACATCCGGAACTCCGAACTTCTTCGTACATCAAAATACATAAACTCATAATAACCGCCATCGAAACCTTAAGCGTGCGGACCCTACGGTTCGAGAACAATGTAGACATGACCTAGAACTATTCACGGTCAATAACCAACAGCGGACCTGGATGCCCATATTGGTTCCTACATATTCTACGAAGATCTTTATCGGTCGGACCGCATAACAACATACGTTGTTCCTTTGTCATCGGTATGTTACTTGCCCGAGATTCGATCGTCGGTATCCAATACCTAGTTCAATCTCGCTACGCAAGTCTCTTTACTCGTTCCGTAATACATCATCTCACAACTAACTCATTAGTTGTAGTGCTTGCAAGGCTTCATGATGTGCATTACCGAGAGGGCCCAGAGATACCTCTCCGACAATCGGAGTGACAAAACCTAATCTCAAATACGCCAACCCAACATCTGCCTTTGGAGACACCTGTAGTACTCCTTTATAATCACCCGATTACGTTGTGACATTTGGTAGCACCAAAGTGTTCCTCCGTAAACGGAGTTGCATAATCTCATAGTTACGAGAACATGTATATGTCATGGATAAAAGCAGAGCAACATACTAAACGATCGTGTGCTAAGCTAAGGGAATGGGTCTTGTCAATCGATCATTCTACTAATGATGTGACCTTGTTAATCAAATAACAACTCTTTGTTCATGGTTAGGAAACATAACCATCTTTGATTAACAAGCTAGTCTAGTAGAGGCATACTAGTGACATATTGTTTTGTCTATGCATTCACACATGTATCATGTTTCCGTTAATACAATTCTAGCATGAATGATAAACATTTATCATGAAATAAGGAAATAAATAATAACTTTATTATTGCCTCTAGGGCATATTTCCTTCAGCTCCCACTTGCACTAGAGTCAATAATCTAGATTACATAGTAATGATTCTCACACCCATGGAGTCTTGGTGCTGATCATGTTTTGCTCGTGGAAGAGGTTTAGTCAACGGTCTCGCAACATTCAGATCCGTATCTTGCAAATCTCTATGTCTCCCACCGACTAAGTCCCGGATGGAATTGAAGCGCCTCTTGATGTGCTTGGTCCTCTTGTGAAATCTGGATTCCTTCGCTAAGGCAATTGCTCCAAGATTGTCACGAAGATTTTCATTGGACCCGATGCACTAGGTATGACACCTAGATCGGATATGAACTCCTTCATCCGCACTCCTTCATTAGCTGCTTCCGCTGCTATGTATTCCGCTTCACATGTAGATCCCGCCACGACGCTTTGTTTAGAACTGCACCAACCGACAGCTCCTCCGCTTAGTGTAAATCGATCCGTCTGCGATTTAGAATCGTCCGGATCGGTGTCAAAGCTTGCATCAACGTAACTGCCATTTATGAGCTCTTTGTCACCTCCATATACGAGAAACATATCCTTAGTCCTTTTCGTATTTCAGATGTTCTTGACCGCTGTCCAATGATCCACTCTGGATTACTTTGGTACCTCCTGCTAGGCTTATAGCAAGGCACACATCAGTCTGGTACACAGCATTGCATACATGATAGAGCCTATGGCTGAAGCATAGGAACATCTTTCATTTTCTCTCTATCTTCTGCAGTGGTCGGGCATTGAGTCTTACTCAATTTCACACCTTGTAACACAGTGCAAGAACCCTTTCTTTGCTTGATCCATTTTGAACTTTTTCAAAATCTTGTCAAGGTATGTGCTTTGTGAAAGTCCAATTAAGCGCCTTGATCTATCTCTATAGATCTTAATGCCCAATATGTAAGCAGCTTCACCGAGGTCTTTCATTGAAAAACTCTTATTCAAGTATCCCTTTATGCTATCCAGAATTCTATATCATTTCCGATCAGCAATATGTCATCTACATATAATATCGAAATGCTACAGAGCTCCCACTCACTTTCTTGTAAATACAAAGCTTCTCCAAAAGTCTGTACAAACCCAAATGCTTTGATCACACTATCAAAGCGCTTATTCCAACTCCGAGATGCTTGCACCAATCCATAGATGGATCGCTGGAGCTTGCACACTTTGTTAGCTCCTTTGGATCGATAAAACCTTCCGTTGCATCATATACAACTCTTCTTCCGTAAATCCATTCAGAATGCGCTCTTTACATCCATTTGCCAAACTTCATAATCATAAAATGCGGCAATTGCTAACATGATTCGGACGGACTTAAGCATCGCTTCGGGTGAGAAGGTCTCATCGTAGTCAATCCCTTGAACTTGTCGAAAACCTTTGCGACAAGTCGAGCTTTGTAGACGATAACATTACCGTCGCCGGTCTTCTTCTTGAAGATCCACTTGTTTTCTATTGCTTGCCTATCCTCGGCAAGTCAACCAAAGTCCATACTTTGTTTTCATACATGGATCCCATCTCGATTTCATGGCCTCAATCCATTTTGCGGAATCTGGGCTCACCATCGCTTCTTCATAGTTCGTGGGTTCATCATGATCTAGTAGCATGATTTCCGAACAGGATTCCTGCACCACTCAGTGCGGATCTTACTCGGTTGATCTATGAGGTTCTGCGAAACTTGATCTCAAGTTTCATGATCAACATCATCAACTTCCTCACTACTTGGTGTAGGTGTCTCGTAAACCGGTTTCTGCGATTTAACTACTTTCAAGTAAGGGAGAAGGTACTATTACCTCATCAAGTTCCACTTTCCTCCCACTCACTTCTTTCGAGAGAAACTCCTTCTCTAGAAAGGATCCATTCTTAGCAACGAATGTCTTGCCTTCGGATCTGTGATAGAAGGTGTACCCAACTGTTTCCTTTGGGTATCCTATGAAGACACATTCGATTTGGGTTCGAGCTTATCAGGTTGAAGCTTTTTCACATAAGCATCGCATCCCCAAACTTTAAGAAACGACAACTTTGGTTTCTTGCCAAACCACAGTTCATAAGGTGTCGCCTCAACGGATTTTGACGGTGTTCTATTCAGGTGAATGTGGCCGCCTCTAGAGCATAACCCCAAAACGATAGCGGTAAATCTGTAAGAGACATCATAGATCGTACCATATCTAGTAAAGTACGACATTCGACGCTCGGACACACCATTACGCTGTGGTGTTCCGGTGGCGTGAGTTGCGAAACTATTCCGCATTGTTTCAAATGTAGACCAAACTCAGAACTCAAATATTCACCTCCACGATCGATCGAGAAACTTAATTTTCTTGTTACGATGATTTTCAACTTCACTCTGAAATTCTTTGAACTTTTCAAACGTTTCAGACTTATGTTTCATTAAGTAGATATACCCATATCTGCTTAAGTCATCTGTGAAGGTGAGAAAATAACGATATCCGCCACGAGCCTCAACATTCATCGGACCACATACATCCAGATGTATGATTTCCAACAAATCTGTTGCCCTCTCCATAGTATCGAGAACGGTGTTCTAGTCATCTTGCCCATGAGGCACGGTTCGCAAGTGCCAAGTGATTCATAATCAAGTGACTCCAAAAGTCCATCAAGATGGAGTTTCTTCATGCGCTTTATACCGATATGACCTAAACGGCAAGGCCACAAATAAGTTGCACTATCATTATCAACTCTGCATCTTTTGGTTTCAACATTATGAATATGTGTATCACTACTATCGAGATTCATCAAAATAGACCATTCCTCAAGGGTGCATGACCATAAAAGATATTACTCATATAAATAGAACAACCATTATTCTCTCGATTTAAATGAATAACCGCCTCGCATCAAACAAGATCCAGATATAATGTTCATGCTCAACGCAGCACCAAATAACAATTATTTAGGTCTAAAACTAATCCCAAGGTAGATGTAGAGGTAGCGTGCCGATCGCGATCACATCGACTTTGGAACCATTTCCCACGCGATCGTCACCTCGCCCTTTGCGAGTTCGCTAATCAGTAGTCCCTGCTTGAGTTGCAAATATTAGCAATGTAACCAGTATCAAATACCAAAAGTGCTACTACGAGCTCTAGTAAGGTACACATCAATAACATGTATATCACATATACCTTTGTTCACCTTGCCATCCTTCTTATCCGCCAAATACTTGGGGCAGTTCCGCTTCCAAAGGACTATCGCTTGCAGTAGAAGCACTCGAGTTTCAGGTTTAGGGCCAGACTTGGGTTTCTTCTCTGAGCAACAACTTGCTTGCTGTTCTTCTTGAAGTTCCCTTCTTCTTCCCTTTGCCTTTCTTCTTGAAACTAGTGGTCTTATTGACCATCAACACTTGATGCTCTTTCTGATTTCTACCTCCGCAGCTTTTAGCATTGCGAAGAGCTCGGTATAGTCTTTACTAACCCTTGCATATTATAGTTCATCACGAAGCCTTTGTAGCTTGGTGGCGTTGATTGAAGAATTACATCAATGACACAATCATCCGGAAGATTAACTCCCAATTGTGTCAAGTGATTGTAGTACCCGGACATTACGAGTATGTGTTCACTAATGTAACTATTCTCCTCCATCTTGCAGCTATAGAACTTATTGGAGACTTCATATCTCTCAATCCGGCATTCTGTTGAATATCAATTTCAACTCTGGAACATCTCATATGCTCCATGACATTCAAAACGTCGTTGAAGTCCCGTTCTAAGCCGTAAAGCATGGCACATCGAACTATAGAGTAGTCATCACTTTGCTCGCCAGACGCTCATAACATCTGCAGTTGCATTAGCAAGAGAGTCTGCACCTAGCGGTGCATCCAGATTAACTCTTCCGTGCAGCAATGAGGATAATCCTCGTTTCGGACCCAATCCGTAATTGCTACCATCATCTTTCAACTTTGCTTTCTCAAGGAACGCATTAAAATTCAACGGAACAACAAAGACGAGCCATCTATCTACAATCAAACATAAACAAGCAAGATACTATCGGTACTAAGTTCATGATAAATTTAAGTTCAATTAATCATATTACCAAAGAACTCCCACTTAGAAAAACATCTCTAGTCATCTAAGTGATCACGTGATCCAAATCAACTAAACCATAACCGATCATCACGTGAAATGGAGTAGTTTTCAATGGTGAACATCTTATGTTGATCATATCTACTATATGATTCACGCCGACCTTTCGGTCTCGTGTTCCGAGGCCATATCTGCATATGCTAGGCTCGTCAAGTATAACCCGAGTATTCATGCGTGTGCAAAACTGGCTTGCACCCGTTGTAGATGGACGAGAGCTTATCACACCCGATCATCACGTGGTGTCCGGCACGACGAACTTTGGCAACGGTGCATACTCGGGAGAACACTTCTTGATAATTTAGTGAGAGATCATCTTATAATGCTACCGTCAATCAAAGCAAGATAAGATGCATAAAAGGATAAACATCACATGCAAATCAATATAAGTGATATGATATGGTCATCATCATCTTGTGCTTCATGATCTCCATCTTGTAGCACCACCATGATCACCATCGTCACCGGCGCGACACCTTGATCTCCATCGTAGCATCGTTGTCGTCTCGCCAAACTTATGTTTCTACGACTATCGCTACCGCTTAGTGATAAAGTAAAGCATTACAGGGCGATTGTATTGCATACAATAAAGCGACAACCATATGGCTCCTGCCAGTTGCCGATAACTTCGGTTACAAAACATGATCATCTCATACAATAAAATATAGCATCACGTCTTGACCATATCACATCACAACATGCCCTGCAAAAACAAGTTAGACGTCCTCTACTTTGTTGTTGCAAATTTTACGTGGCTGCTACGGGCTTAAGCAAGAACCAGTCTCACCCACGCATCAAAACCACAACGATATTTCGTCAAATAGACTCCGTTTTAACCTTCTCAAGGACCGGCGAGCCACACTCGGTTCAACTAAAGTGAGAGAGACAGCACCCACCAGTCACCTTTAAGCAACGAGTGCTCGTGGCGGTGAAACCAGTCTCGCGTAAGCGCACGCGTAATGTCGGTCAGGCCGCTTCATCTCACAATACCGCTGAACCAAAGTATGACATGCTGGTAGGAAGTATGACTTGTATCGCCCACAACTCACTTGTGTTCTACTCGTGCAAAACATCAAACCATAAAAACCTAGGCTCGGATGCCACTTGTTGGGGAACGAGTAATTTCAAAATTTTCCTACGCACACGCAAGATCATGGTGATGTACAGCAACGAGAGGGGAGAGTGTTGTCTACGCACCCTCGTGAGACCCGGGCGAAGCGATCACAACGTAGAGGAAGTAGTCGACGTTCTCCTCGCGATCCGACCGATCCCGCGCGTTATTCGACGCCCCGAGTTCTTGACACACGTACAGCTCGATGACGTCCCTCGACTCGATCCAGCCGAGTGTCGAGGGAGAGTTTTGTCAAGACGACGGCGTGGTGACGATCTTGATGTTTCACCGCGCAGGCTTCGCTTAAGTTTCATGACGGTATAACCGAGGTGGAATATGGTGGAGGGGGCACCACACACGGCTAAGGAACGATCCGTAGATCTAACTTGTGTGTTCTAGGGTGCCCCCTGCCCCGTATATAAAGGAGCAAGGGGAGGGGATGGCCGGCCAAGGGTGGCGTGCCAGGAGTCCTACTCCTCCGAGTAGGATTCCCCCAATCCTAGTTGGACTAGGATTCCTGGGAGGGAAGAGAGAGAGGGGGCGGCCCCTCTCCTAGTCCTAGTAGGACTAGGGAAGGGGGGCGCCACCCACCTAGGGCTGGCCCTTCTCCTTTCCACTAAGGCCCACTATGGCCCATTTACCTCCCGGGGTTCCAGTAACCTCCGGTACTCAGTAAATTCCTGTTTTCGCCCGAACCATTCCAACTCCAAACATAGGCTTCCAATATATCAATCTTTATGTCTCGACCATTTCGAGACTCCTCGTCATGTCCGTGATCACATCCGGAACTCCAACTTCTTCGGTACATCAAAATACATAAACTCATAATAACCGCCATCGAAACCTTAAGCGTGCGGACCCTACGGTTCGAGAACAATGTAGACATGACCTAGAACTATTCACGGTCAATAACCAACAGCGGACCTGGATGCCCATATTGGTTCCTACATATTCTACGAAGATCTTTATCGGTCGATCCGCATAACAACATACGTTGTTCCCTTTGTCATCGGTATGTTACTTGCCCGAGATTCGATCGTCGGTATCCAATACCTAGTTCAATCTCGCTACGGCAAGTCTCTTTACTCGCTCCGTAATACATCATCTCACAACTAACTCATTAGTTGTAGTGATTGCAAGGCTTCAGTGATGTGCATTACCGAGAGGGCCCAGAGATACCTCTCCGACAATCGGAGTGACAAAACCTAATCTCAAATACGCCAACCCAACATCTGCCTTTGGAGACACCTGTAGTACTCCTTTATAATCACCCGCATACGCTGTGACGCTTGGTAGCACCAAAGTGTTCCTCCGTAAACGGAGTTGCATAATCTCATAGTTACAGAACATGTATATGTCATGGATAAAAGCAGTAGCAACATACTAAACGATCGTGTGCTAAGCTAAGGGAATGGGTCTTGTCAATCAGATCATTCTACTAATGATGTGACCTTGTTAATCAAATAACAACTCTTTGTTCATGGTTAGGAAACATAACCATCTTTGATTAACAAGCTAGTCTAGTAGAGGCATACTAGTGACATATTGTTTTGTCTATGCATTCACACATGTATCATGTTTCCGGTTAATACAATTCTAGCATGAATGATAAACATTTATCATGAAATAAGGAAATAAATAATAACTTTATTATTGCCTCTAGGGCATATTTCCTTCAGTCAGAAGGTTTCCATGCAAAGATGTCCCGGTTCTCACAGATAAACTCGATGAGCGCGCTTTCCTATTTGGGATCCAAGTTGCTGCTGATGCTAAACTGTTTAGAAGAATCACCCGGGGTAAAATCAACAAGCTTTGTCTCAGCTGCCGACTTAAACTTCAACGCCGGATCGTGCTCTGTAGTTGGCTTCTTCAGGGATGTCATATCCGCCGGGTCAACATTATCTTGATAAAATTTGAGCTCTTCTGCTGCGCAGGCCGACTCAACATAAGCCGCATCACCTTCTTCACACTCCAGTGCTACCTTACGACTGCCATGTACAGTGATGGTGCCCTTGTGACCCGGCATCTTGAGCTGCAAATAAACATAACATGGTCGGGCCATAAACTTAGCCGCCCAAACAGAGCGTGATATGGGCTCCTGATTTTGACCACCTCAAATGTCAACTTCTCAGCTCTGGAGTAGTGTTCGTCTCCAAAGGCCACCTCCAGCTCAATCCTGCCAACTGGGTAAGACGACTTACCAAGGACAACTCCATGGAAAACAATATTGGATGTTCTCAGATTTTTATCAGTTAAGCCCATGCGTCGAAAGGTCTCATAGTAGAGGATGTTGATGCTACTACCCCCGTCCATGAGCACCTTAGTGAACTTATACCCACCAACTTGAGGTGCCACCACCAAGGCCAACTGACTCGGATTATCGACCCGCAGAGGGTGATCTTCCCTGCTCCATATGATGGGCTGCTCTGACCACCTCAAATAACGAGGGATTGCCGGCTCAACAGAATTGACGGCCCTCTTATGCACCTTCTGGTCACGCTTGCATAAGCTAGTGGTAAATACATGATACTGCCCACTACTCAATTGCTTCGGGTTGCTCTGATAACCCGACTGCTGCTGCTGCTGCTCCCCTTGACCCGCCTGTTGTTGGTTATAGCCCCCTCCTTGACGTCCCTGAAAGCCGGATCCTGAGCCGCCACCTGGGCCATGAAAACCGCCAGCTCCTGAACCACCACCAGACCCATTATGGCCATCATAGGTGTTGGAATTCTTAAACGCCTTCATGATTGTGCAATCCTTCCACAGGTGCGTGGCAGGCCCTCCCTGGTGCCGTGTCTCGGGAAGGGCTCGTTGAGTAGCTGTTCAAGAGATGGGCCTGACCCGCCGGATCGAGGCGGTTTACCCTTACGTCTCGGATTGTTACCCTGCGAGTTGGCATTGGCTACGAACTCCGGGTTACCGTCCGCCTTACGCTTATTGCCGTTTTGATTCCCCGGGTTATGCTGTTGACCCTTTCCATTGCTGTTCCTTTTTCCCTTTCCTGTCTTCTCATCGTCAGACGCGGGATCCTTGGTACTATTAGAATCGGCATAATTGACTAAAGCCGCCATCAGCGTACCCATATCTGTGAGGTCACGTTTAAGGCGCCCCAGTTTCTGCCTTAGCGGCTCAAAACGGCAATTTTTCTCCAGCATAAGAACTGCAGAGCCGGCATCCATCTTATCGGAGGAATGAATTATCTCCTTAACCCGGCGTACCCAATGGGTGGTGGATTCACCTTCCTCTTGTTTGCAATCCGTCAAGTCCACAATCGGCATAGAGTGCTTACAGGTGTCCTTGAAGTTCTGGATGAACCGGGCCTTTAACTCGCCCCATGAACCAATGGAATTGGGTGGTAAGTGACGGTGTCCTGGACTAGGGGGTACTCAACGCATCGTCTCCCGATCAGTTGGATTGTGCCGAGGACCCCCATGGCCGTATACTCATGGGCCAGTCCGGACTGCTGCTGCATACAAGGAAGAATCCACAAGACTTGGCGATCAAGACAAGGACTCCTCCCCCACCGGCGTATTCGGCTAGGACTCTTGTTATCCTAGGCCTCTAGTGCATTATATAAACCGGGGCCAGGCTAGTCGATAGACAATGACAACAATCATACCATAGGCTAGATTCTAGGGTTTAGCCTCCTTGATCTCGTGGTAGATCCACTCTTGTACTACCCATATCATCAATATCAATCAAGCAGGAGTAGGGTTTTACCTCCATCGAGAGGGCCCGAACCTGGGTAAAAACATCGTGTCCCTTGCCTCCTGTTACCATTGATCCTAAGACGCACTGCTTGGGACCCCCTACCCGAGATCTGCCAGTTTTGACACCGACATTGGTGCTTTCATTGAGAGTTCCGCTGTGTGATCGGGCGAAAGGATCAATGGCTCGATCAGCAGTCAATCTGCGGCGTCGGCTTCTTCGTCACCAGCTCGACTGGTCACCTTGGCTTGACCGAGGACTGCGCCCTACCTCCGATCGTCAGGTTCGGATGAAGGCCTTCATCAACACTAACTCCGATCTCTATCAAGATCATGGAGGAGTCATCCATGGAGCTCGGGGGCTCAACGTCAACATTGCCCTCAGGCGACCGTGCTGCTTTCTGGACAACAAAATTGTATCCGCCGCCACCGCCTCCTCGAGTGTCGCTTAAACGATTACTTTAGTGGAATTATGTAAAATTAAGTCTACAACAACCCTGCAAAAATTTCGTCGAGTTCCGATGTTGGAATCTCCGGCAATCTCCGACATACCGAAGCCCTGTTGAATCTGGACGAGAATCCGGACGAGTTTAGGGCGTGGTATCCAGCATCTAGCCCGGAAGTCCTTTGGAGGATCCAACCGTTGATTTGCTGTGGAATTCCCATATCTACCACCTGCCAAAAACTCAACTCGATCCGACCGTCCAAACTCCGGGAAACTTCCGATTAGTGTGTCACTTTTTGGATCTGTTTTCTGCGCGAGAACGAATCCGACCCGAATTCATCTTCTTTATGAACGGGATCTCGGACATCCTTTTTGAAGGAAGTTTTCGTATGGGGTGTTGCGTTTTATTCTCAAACGCATCCCAGTAGTATTAAAAGTATTCTTGCAATACGAACTTCACCATCGCGCCAGTGTCAAACCAACCCGACAACATCACTCCATGGCGGCCGACCTGCGTTAGACGCGTCGTCGCTTTATTGAGCCGAGCTCAATTTCTTCGGATCATCATCTCAGCCAGCCGAACAATAGTTCGGCATCGCGAAGGATAAATCGCCACCAACATCTACGCCCCATGGATTACACGGAGCGGGCACACCTGCATCGCCACACGGTCACTTCATCAAGCCGGCATCGACCACGTCACGACCTGCATCGCTGGACCGGGGGCTTCATCATCTCTGTTGGAAATATGCCCTAGAGGCAATAATAAAAGTATTATTATATTTCAATGTTCATGATAATTGTCTTTTGTTCATGCTATAACTGTACTATCCAGAAATCGTAATACACGTGTGAACACTTAGACCACAAATGTCCCTAGTGAGCCCTCTAGTTGACTAGCTCGTTGTGATCAACAGATAGTCATGGTTTCCTGACTATGGACATTGGATGTCGTTGATAACGGGATCACATCATTAGGAGAATGATGTGATGGACAAGACCCAATCCTAAGCATAGCATAAAAGATCGTGTAGTTCGTTTGCTAGAGCTTTGCCAATGTGAAGTATCTCTTCCTTCGACCATGAGATCATGTAACTCCCGGTTACCGTAGGAGTGCCTTGGGTGTATCAAACGTCACAACGTAACTGGGTGACTATAAAGGTGCATTACAGGTATCTCCGGAAGTATCTGTTGGGTTGACACGGATCGAGACTGGGATTTGTCACTCCGTATGACGGAGAGGTATCTCTGGGCCCACTCGGTAATGCATCATCATAATGAGCTCAAAGTGACCAAGGTGTTTGGCCACGGGATCATGCATTACGGTACGAGTAAAGTGACTTGCCGGTAACGAGACTGAACAAGGTATTGGGATACCGACGATCGAGTCTCGGGCAAGTAACGTACCGATTGACAAAGGGAATTTCATACAGGGTTTGATCGAATCCTCGACATCGTGGTTCAACCGATGAAATCATCGAGGAGCATGTGGGAGCCAACATGGGTATCCAGACCCCGCTGTTGGTTATTGCCCGAGAGTCATCTCGGTCATGTTGCAGTCTCCCGAACCCGTAGGGTCTACACACTTAAGGTTCGGTGACGCTAGGGTTAGTAGGAAGTCAAGTATGTGACTACCGAATGTTGTTCGGAGTCCCGGATGAGATCCCGGACGTCACGAGGAGTTTCGGAATGGTCCGGAGGTAAAGAATAATATATAGGAAGTGGTATTTCGGCCATCGGGAAAGTTTCGGGGTCACCCGGTAATGTACCGGGACCACCGGAAGGGTCCCGGGGGTCCACCGGGTGGGGCCACCTATCCCGGAGGGCCCCGTGGGCTGAAGTGGGAGGGGAACCAGCCCATAGTGGGCTGGTGCGCCCCCCTAGGCCCACCCCCCGCGCCTAGGGTTGAAACCCTAGGGGTGGGGGGGGGGGGGCGCCCCACTTGGCTTGGGGGGGCACTCCACCCCCCTTGGCCGCTGCCCCCCTTGGAGATTGGATCTCCAGGGGCCGGCCTCCCCCCAAGGGGCCTATATAAAGGGGGGGAGGGGGCTGCTGTACCCATCTCTAAGGCGCAGCCCCTCCCCTCCCCAACACTTCTCCTCCACCGTAGGCGCTTGGCGAAGCCCTGTCGGAGTACTGCTTCTCCACCATCACCACGCCGTCGTGCTGCCGGTGGAGCTGTCTTCCTCAACCTCTCCTTCCTCCTAGCTGGATCAAGACGGAGGAGACGTCGCTCGTCCCGTACGTGTGTTGAACGCGGAGGTGCTGTCCGTTCAGCACTTGGACATCGGTGATCTGAATCACGTTCGAGTACGACTCCATCATCACCTTGCAAGCTTCCACGCAATCTACAAGTGGTATGTAGATGCAATCTCTCCCAATACTCGTTGCTTAGATGAACTCATAGATGGATCTTGGTGAAACCATAGGAAAATTTTAATTTTCTGCAACGCTCCCCAACAAAGGGCATCATGAGCTAGGTCTATGCGTAGTTCTCTAATGCACGAGTAGAACACAATTTGTTGTGGGCGTTGATCTTGTCATCTTACTTGCCTCTACTAGTCTTTTCTTGCTCAACGGTATTGTGGGATGAAGCGGCCCGACCAACCTTACACATACGCTTACGTGAGACCGGTTCCACCGATCGACATGCACTAGTTGCATAAGGTGGTGGCGGGTGTCTGCTCTCCCACTTTAGTTGGAGCGGATTCGATGAACAGGGCCCTTATGAAGGGTAAATAGAAGTTGAGAAAATCACGTTGTGGTGATTCGTAGGTAAGAAAACGTTCTTGCTAGAACCCAATCGCAGCCACGTAAAAGATGCAAACAACAATTAGAGGACGTCTAACTTGTTTTTGCAGCGATTGATCATGTGATGTGATATCGCCAGAAGTTGTGATGAATGATGAATTGTGATGTATGAGATCATGTTCTTGTAATAGGATTCACGACTTGCATGTCAATGAGTATGACAACCGGCAGGAGCCATAGGAGTTGTCTTTATTTTTTGTATGACCTGCGTCATTGAAGAACGCCATGTAAACTACTTTACTTTATTGCTAAACGTTAGTCATAGAAGTAGAAGTAGTCGTTGGCGTGACAACTTCATGAAGACACGATGATGGAGATCATGATGATGGAGATCATGGTGTCAAGCCGGTGACAAGATGATCATGGAGCCCGAAGATGGAGATCAATGGAGCTTTATGATATTGGCCATATCATGTCACAACTATATAATTGCATGTGATGTTTATTATGTTTATGCATCTTGTTTACTTAGGACGACGGTAGTAAATAAGATGATCCTTACAAAATTTCAAGAAGTGTTCTCCCTAATGCGCACCGTTGCTACAGTTTGTCGCTTCTAAGCACCACGTGATGATCGGTGTGATGGATTCTTACGCTCACATACAACGGGTGAAAGACAGTTTTACACAAAAAAACACTTAGGGTTAACTTGACGAGCCTAGCATGTGCGGACATGGCCTCGAACACGGAGACCGAAAGGTCGAACACGAGTCGTATGGAAGATACGATCAACATGAAGATGTTCACCGACGATGACTAGTCCGTCTCACGTGATGATCGGACACGGGCTAGTCGACTCGGATCGTGTAACACTTAGATGACTAGAGGATGTCTAATCTAAGTGGGAGTTCATAATTTTGATTAGAACTTTATTATCATGAACTTAGTCTAAAACCTTTGCAAATATGTCTTGTAGATCAATGGCCAACGCTAATGTCAACATGAACTTCAACGCTTCCTAGAGAAAACCAAGCTGAAAGATGATGGCAGCAACTATACGGATCGGGTCCTAACCCGAGGATCATCCTCATAGCTGCCAGAAACAATATGTCCTAGAAGGACCGCTAGGTGCCGCTCCTGTCCCAGAGAACCAAGACGTTATGAACACTTGGCAAACTCGTGCTGATGATTACTCCCTCGTTCAGTGCGGCATGCTTTACAGCTTAGAACCGGGGCTCCAAAAGCGTTTTGAGCACCACGGAGCATATGAGATGTTCAAGAGCTGAAACTAGTTTTCCAAGCTCATGCCCGGTCGAGAGATATGATGTCTCGACAAGTTCTACAGCTTGTAAGATGGAGGAAAACAGTTACACAAGGAGCACATCCTCAAGATGTCCGAGTGCACAACCGTATGACCCAATGAACATAAACCTCCCGATGAGGCGGTCATTGACAGAATCCTCGATCGCTCCCACCAAGCTACAAGAGCTTTGTGATGAACTACAACATGCGGGGGATGGTAAAGACCATTCTCAAGTGTTCTCGATGCTGAAGTTAGCAGAGGCTGAAATCAAAAAGGAACATCAAGTGTTGATGGTCAATAAGACCACTAAGTTCAAGAAGGGCAAGGGTAAGAAGAACTTCAAGAAGGACGGCAAAGATGTTGCCGCCGCCGGTAAGCCTCGCTTATTCTGGGAAGAAGTCAAAGAATGGACCCAAGCCCGAGATCGAGTGCTTTTATTGCAAGGGAAGGGTCACCGAAGCGGAACTGCCCCAAATACTTAGCGGATAAGAAGGCCGCAACACCAAAGGTATATTTGATATACATGTAATTGATGTGTACCTTACCAAGACTCGTAGTAACTCCCGGTATTTGATACCGTGCTGTTGCTCATATTTGTAACTCACAACAGAGCTGCGGAATAAACGGAGACCGGCGAAGGGCGAGGTGACGATCGCGCGTCGGGAATGGTTCCAGTCGATGTGATCGCCGTCGCACGCTGCCTCTACATTTACCCACGGGATTAGTTTTGAACCTCAATAATTGTTATTTAGTGCCAAGTTTGAGCATGAACATTGTATCCGGATCTCGCTTAATACGAGATGGCTACTCATTTAAGTCTGAGAATAATGGTTGTTCGATTTATATGAGAGATATGTTTTATGGTCATGCTCCGATGGTCAATGGTTTATTCTTAATGAATCTCGAGCGTAATATTACACATGTTCATAGTGTAGATGCCAAAAGATGTAAAGTTGATAACGATAGTCCCACATACTTGTGGCAATCGCCGCCTTGGTCACATTGGTGTCAAGCGCATGAAGAAGCTCCATGCTGATGGACTTTTGGAGTCTCTTGATTATGAATCGCTTGACACATGCGAACCATGCCTCTTAGGCAAATGACCAAGACTCGTTCTCCGGAACAATGGAGCGAGCAACCAACTTGTTGGAAATCATACATACCGATGTGTGCGGTCCAATGAGCGTTGAGGCTCATGGAGGATATCGTTATGTTCTCACTCTCCGATGACTTGTGTAGATATGGGTATGTCTACTTAATGAAACACAAGTCTGAGACCTTTGAAAAGTTCAAGGAATTTCAGAGTGAGGTAGAGAATCAACGTGACCGAAAGATAAAATTCTTGCGATCGATCGTGGAGGAGAATACTTAAGTCACGAATTTGGCACACACTTAAGGAAATGTGGAATCGTTTCACAACTCACGCCGCCTGGAACACCTCAGCGAAACGGTGTGTCCGAACGTCGTAATCGCACTCTATTGGATATGGTGCGGTCTATGATGTCTCTTACCGATTTACCGCTATCATTTTGGGGATACGCCTAGAGACAGCTACATTCACTTTAAATAGGGCACCGCCTAAACCGTTGAGACGACACCGTATGAATTATGGTTTGGGAAGAAACCTAAGCTGTCGCTTTCTAAAAGTTTGGGGATGCGATGCTTATGTCAAGAAACTTCAACCCGAAAAGCTCAAACCCAAGTCGGAAAAATGCGATTCATAGGATACCCTAAGGAAACTGTCGGGTATACCTTCTACTTAAGATCCGAAGGCAAGATCTTTGTTGCCAAGAACGGATGCTTTCGGAAAAGAGTTTCTCTCGAAAGAAGTAAGTGGGAGGAAAGTAGAACTCGATGAAGTACTACCTCTCGAACGGGAAAGTGGTGCAGCGCAGAAACCGCTCTGTGATGCCCACTCCAACCAAGAGGAAAACAATGATGATGATCAAGGTACTTGGATCAAGTCACTCTTGAACTTCAAGGTCCACAAGGACACGCCCGCACTGAGTGGTACGGCAACCTGTCATGGAAATCATGTTGTTAGACAACAATGAACCTTCGAACTATGAAGAAGCAATGGCGGCCCGGATTCCAATAAATGGCTTGAGGCCATGAAATCCGAGATAGAATCCATGTATGAAAACAAAGTATGGACTTTGACAGACTTGCCCGATGATCGGCGAGCGATAGAAAACAAATGGATTTTAAGAAGAAGACGGACGCGGATGGTAATGTTACCATTTATAGGCTCGACTTGTCGCTAAGGGTTATCGACAAGTTCAAGGGATTGACTACGACGAGACATTCTCTCCGTAGCGAAGCTTAAGTCCGTCCAATCATGTTAGTAATTGCCGATACTATGATTATGAGATATGGCAGATGGACGCCAAAACGACATTCCTTAACGAACATCTTAAGGAAGAGCTGTATATGATGCAGCCGGAAGGTTTTGTCGATCCTCGAACGCTAACAAAGTATGCAAGCTCCAGCGATCCATTTATGGGCTGGTGCAAGCATCTCGAGTTAGAACATTCGCTTTGATGAGATGATCAAAGCGTTTGGTTTATGCAGACTTATGGAGAAGCCTGCGCTTACAAGAAAGTGAGTGGGAGCTCAGAGCATTTCTCATATTATATGTAGATGACATACTCTTGATGGGAAATGATACGAAATTCTGGACAGCATTAAGGCCTACTTGAACAAGTGTTTTCAATGAAGGACCTTGGAGAAGCTGCTTATATATTAGGGATCAAGATCTATAGAGATAGATCGAGACGCCTCATAGGTCTTTCACAAAGCACATACCTTGATAAGATTTTGAAGAGGTTCAAAATGGATCAGTCCAAGAAGGGTTCTTGCCTATGTTACAAGGTGTGAGATTGAGCTCACTCGATCACCCACCATGGCAAAAGATAAAGAAGAGATGAGTGTCATCCCCTATGCTTCAGCCATAGGATCTATTATGTATGCCATGCTGTGTACCAGGCCCGATGTAAACCTTGTCGTAAGTTTGGTTGCAAGATACCAAAGTAATCCCGGCAAGGAACACCGACAACGGTCAAGAATATCCTGAAGTACCGAAAAGGACAAAGGACATGTTTCTCGTTTATGGAGGAGACGAAGAGCTCGTCAGAAGGGTTACGCCGACGCTTAGCTTCGACTCAGATCTGATGACTCTAAGTCACAAACCGGATACGTGTATATGTTGAATGGTGGAGCAAGAAGGTGGTGCAGCTGCAAGCAGAGCGTCGTGGCGGGATCTACGTGTGAAGCGGAATACATGGCAGCCTCGGAGGCAGCGCATGAAGCGATTTGGGTGAAGGAGTTCATCACCGACCTAGGAGTCATACCCAATGCGTCGGGGCCGATCAAACTCTTCTATGACAACACTGGAGCTATTGCCCTTGCCAAGGAGCCTAGGTTTCGTAAGAAGACCAGGCACATCAAGCGTCGTTTCAACTCCATCCGCGAAAATGTTCAAGATGGAGACATAGAGATTTGCAAAGTACACACAGATCTGAATGTCGCAGATCCGTTGACTAAACCTCTCTCGCGTGCAAAACATGATCAACACCAGAACTCTATGGGTGTTCGATTCATCACAATGTAACTAGATTGGTGACTCTAGTGCAAGTGGGAGACTGTTGGAAATATGCCCTAGAGGAAATAATAAAAGTATTATTATATTTCAATGTTCATGATAATTTTCTTTTGTTCATGCTATAACTGTATTATCCGGAAGTCGTAATACACGTGTGAACACTTAGACCACAAATGTCCCTAGTGAGCCTCTAGTTGACTAGCTCGTTGTGATCAACAGATAGTCATGGTTTCCTGACTATGGACATTGGATGTCGTTGATAACGGGATCACATCATTAGGAGAATGATGTGATGGACAAGACCCAATCCTAAGCATAGCATAAAAGATCGTGTAGTTCGTTTGCTAGAGCTTTGCCAATGTCAAGTATCTCTTCCTTCGACCATGAGATCGTGTAACTCCCGTTACCGTAGGAGTGCCTTGGTGTATCAAACGTCACAACGAATCGGGTGACTATAAAGGTGCATTACAGGTATCTCCGAAAGTATCTGTTGGGTTGACACGGATCGAGATCGATTTGTCACTCCGTATGACGGAGAGGTATCTCTGGGCCCACTCGGTAATGCATCATCATAATGAGCTCAAAGTGACCAAGGTGTTTGGCCACGGATCATGCATTACGGTGCGAGTAAAGTGACTTGCCGGTAACGAGACCGAACAAGGTATTGGGATACCGACGATCGAGTCTCGCAAGTAACGCATCGATTGACAAAGGGAATTGCATACGAGGTTTGATCGAATCCTCGACATCGTGGTTCAACCGATGAAATCATCGAGGAGCATGTGGGAGCCAACATGGGTATCCAGACCCGCTGTTGGTTATTGCCCGAGAGTCGCCTCGGTCATGTCTGCGTGTCTCCAACCCGTAGGGTCTACACACTTAAGGTTCGGTGGCGCTTAGGGTTAGTAGGAAGTCAAGTATGTGACTACCGAATGTTGTTCGAGTCCTGATGAGATCCCGGACGTCACGAGGAGTTTCGGAATGGTCCGGAGGTAAAGAATAATATATAGGAAGTGGTATTTCGCCATCGGGAAAGTTTCGGGTCACCCAGAATGTACTGGGACCACCGGAAGGGTCCCGGGTCCACCGGTGGGGCCACCTATCCCGGAGGGCCCCGTGGGCTGAAGTGGGAGGGGAACCAGCCCATAGTGGGCTGGTGCGCCCCCCTAGGCCCACCCCCTCCGCCTAGGGTTGAAACCCTAGGGGTGGGGGGGGGGGGCGCCCCACTTGGCTTGGGGGGCACTCCACCCCCCTTGGCCGCCGCCCCCCTTGGAGATTGGATCTCCAGGGGCCGGCCTCCCCCCAAGGGGCCTATTTAAAGGGGGGGAGGGAGGGGGGCTGCTGTACCCATCTCTAAGGCGCAGCCCCTCCCCTCCACAACACTTCTCCTCCGTAGGCGCTTGGCGAAGCCCTGTCGGAGTACTGCTTCTCCACCATCACCACGCCGTTGTGCTACCGGTGGAGCTGTCTTCCTCAACCTCTCCTTCCTCCTTGCTGGATCAAGACGGAGGAGACATCGCTCGTCCCGTACGTGTGTTGAACGCGGAGGTGCTGTCCGTTCAGCACTTGGACATCGGTGATCTGAATCACGTTCGAGTACGACTCCATCATCACCTTGCAAGCTTCCGCACGCGATCTACAAGTGGTATGTAGATGCAATCTCTCTCCCAATACTCGTTGCTTAGATGAACTCATAGATGGATCTTGGTGAAACCGTAGGAAAATTTTTAATTTTCTGCAACGTTCCCCAACAATCTCTTCATCAGCCCACTCCAGAGACTTCGGCGTCGCTGGCCGACCAGCTCCGTCACGTTAGCTGGACCGAGGGCTTTGCCTCGGCGAGCCAACCTTTGCCAGCATTGCCATGCCATTGCTTTATCGCCCATCAGGCGATAGTTGTGCGGATCGAGTCCCAATTTTGGGAATCACCTTTCTTCGGATTGCTACAACAAATAAGCCAGGTGCTATTAATCCTAGTATTTTTTGCTTGTTAGGGTTCATTTTTTCCAATGAATTATTACTCTGGTTTGTCCGTCATATGTACGCAGGTCTATCAAATTGTGGTCGCATTAATGACGGTCGCATGGTGGTTCGGTCAGTTTCCGTACATAGTCCGGCGAACGCCGCATTCGGAACTCGAACCGACCTGTGAATTCAGGCCTCGCCATGCCTTTACCGCATCACGCCGCCACCCTGCATCGACATTGACTTCGGCGCCAGGCCATATTTCTTTTATTACTCACTTTGCATAAATTATTTGTTATGCAATGATTGTTTTTTAATTTTTATTATTATTACTATTATCTCCGGTTTGCACTATTTTTTGTGCACAGGATAATGATCCAGCCAGACTATATCCTTTGGCGTCACCTCGGCTGGACGGGGGGCTTCGTCAACACTTCATTACCCCATGCCGGGGACTTCAGCATCATCCTGCCGTCCTGCATTGACCGTGCTATGTCACCACTTCGGAGTGCCGAGCTCTTTGCTCCGCCACCTCAGGACCGGCTTTGGGGATAGAACTTTGTCCCCCATCAAGCTCGGACCGCGTCATCAATACTGAACACATTAACCAGCTAAGTTGCCTTCATGCTCAAAGTTTTAAATTTTTAACTTGTGTTCGGCTTGACCAAGCATTATACTTTTTCGGAAAAAGTCGCTTGTAAAAATTTCCTTGTCCAAACTTTGTTTGTGACGCGCAAATTCAAATACCCCGTTTACTTGGGGGCTTCCTTCAGAAGCTTTTTCCTCTTGTATATGATTATACTTGTACGGCTTCGTTCCTTGTTCGTGTATTACGCCACAATATGCACCATATTGACTTAAGCGATTTGCAAGTTGGGTTGCCTGGCTCCTGTGCTTACCCCTACGTTCCCGATTGTTCGGCTAGGGAGTAAAGGGAGCACCTCTGCGATTGTCACGATCGGGTCAACCGAGCCGGACCTCAGACTGGGTGAAGCCGAAAGCTAGCGCTCTTATTGTTTTCAATCATGGTCGGCACACAACGGAACTCATGAGTACAAAAAATCTATTGCACAAGTCTCATAATAACAATGAGCACCGAAGAAAGGTATCGGTGGGGGTACTATTTTCTTCGAAGATGCTTCTTACACTTCGCAGTAATATAGCATAAGTTCCCTGAGCGCGCTTTGTCTGTTACAGCCTTATGGCCTGATTGCCTGGTTATTGGAAACACCGTCGATATTCTCGACAGATGGAGTACATAACACTTTTCGGTCCTTGACCGAAAAGGGAGAAGCCGACGGTCGGTTAAGACGCGTTTAAAGTCGGTTGAACATAGATATGATATAAGTACTTCGGTACATGCAATCATTCTTTTACCCAAGTCACTTGGGGGCTCTTAAATTTATATGAGCCGTTTTATGATAAGTGTTTTTCTTCTTAGTCGTTGCAAAGTTATTATTATTATTTATCACTCCTTTTTTCGACACAAGTGTGCGGTCACCAGCCGGGGAGCCTAATTTCTCTCTCAAAGCCGCTAGAGTTTAGTTTGCTAAACTGGCCTAGTAAGAAGTACTCCGCCTTCGGGATAGGAGGTTGAAGCCGTAGGATGACCCGCTTGAAGTTTTGAGATAGGATGTGTCATGTTAAAGCACGGCAGAAGCACCTTTTTTTTCTTTTCTCTAAAGTCCAATTTTCGGATTGGCACCAAACACTTGATCTAGTTCGGACATTAACCTTTTGAATAAGTTTTTTGGCTTTTCGAGCCCATGGCACTTTGAAAGTGCAACTAATCCCCGGGTGGTTTTGGTAATTAATAACAACATATATATCATTGAACTAATAGTTACTTGAGAATCATTTCAGAAAGTTCAGTGATATGGGAATGGCAATGATCAAGAAGTGGACCCTCAAAATGCTAAGGCAAGCATTGGCAAAAGCTCAAGACTCCATTTTTGGTTTAGTGATCCAAGATCACATTGAGTCCATAGGAAAGCCAATACTATTAAAAGGGATGAGGTTATGTTAATGATCTGGTTGCTCAAAGTGCTTAGTGATATATCTCCCAAACTATCAGCAATCTTTCATTCCAATATACACTCATAAGTAATCTCGGTCCCACCGATTCCATAAACTCACCACACCGAGATGAACCACCTCAGCCATAAAGCCAAACCCTAGAAATTTCGGATTTTCCGATTCTCAACTCGGTCTCACGAAACTAGTGTTGCCAAGCTTCAGAATCTTCATCATCAAATCGGTGTCACCGAGATGATAAAGTCGGTCCCACCGAGATTGGCAAACCCTAGTCTTTGGAAGAATCGGACTCACCGAGATTGTATTTTCGGTCCCACGAAAATCCCAACGCTCACAAGATTTGAACTTTCGGTCTCACCGAGTTGTCAACTTCGGTCCGACCGAGATTGGTCAAATGTGTGTAGCGGTTGGATTTTGTGTGGAGGCTATAAATACCCTCCACCCCTCTTCATTCGTGGAGAGAGCCATCAGAAAGAACTACCACTCCTACCTTACATTTCTAAGAAGAAAACTACCTACCCTTGTGTTGAGATCAAGTTGCTCCACTCCCACCATATGAAGCTTGATCTCTAGCCTTCCCAAGTTGCTTTCCACTCAATCCTTTCTTCCACCACAGCCAAATCAGTGAGGAGAGTTGAGTGTTGGGGAGATTATCATTTGAAGCACAAGAGCAAGGAGTTCATCATCATCAACACCATCTATTACCTTTTGGAGGGTGGTGCCTCCTAGATTGGTTAGGTGTCGCTTGGGAGCCTCCGTCAAGATGTGGAGTTGAACCAAGAAGTTTGTAAGGGCAAGGAGATCGCTTACTTCGTGAAGATCTACCCCGAGTAAGGCTAGTCCTTCGTGGGCGATGCCATGATGGCATAGACAAGGTTGCTTCTTCGTGGACCCTTCGTGGGTGGAGCCTCCGTGGACTCTCGCAGCCGTTACCCTCCGTGGGTTGAAGTCTCCATCAACGTGGATTGACGATAGCACCACCTATCGGAACCACGAGAAAAATCTCCGTGTCTCCAAATTGCGCTTTGCTCTTCTCCACCTCTCTTTACTACATGTGCAATTTACTTTCCGCTGCCAATACTCTAGAATTGCATGTGTAGGGTGATACTTGACTTGATATCCATTGTGAACTTGCCAAAACTTGTCTTTATCAAAAGGCTGAATTTTTATATTGTCAAGTACTCTAATCACCCCCCTCTAGACATACTTTCGATCCTACAAGTGGTATCGAGCTTTGGTCTCCATTGTATTGGTTTCCATTGCATTGACTCCATAAGCTTGGTTTCACAACCTAGGAGAGTATGGCGTCTAGTGAGGGTAATTTTCAGAGAGGTCCTTACTTTGATGGTTCAAACTTTGCTAGTTGGAAGCATAAAATGAAAATGCATATTCTTGGACATAACCCTGCCGCATGGGGCATTATTTGTGTTGGCTTGCAAGGTGAGTTCTTCGAGGAAGGAAAAGTTCCGGATCGTGAAGCTACAAATGATGAATTATGGATGTTGCAAAACAATGCTCAAGCTTGTGACATTCTCTTCAATGCTTTGTGCCCCGAGGAGTTCAACAAAATCAGCCGTCTTGAGAATGCAAAAGAGATTTGGAATACTTTGGTCGAAATGCACGAAGGTACCGAGTCCGTGAAGGAATCAAAGCTAGATGTTCTTCAAGGTCAACTTGACAAGTTCAAGATGAAGGAAGGTGAAGGAGTCGCTGAAATGTACTCTAGGCTTGCTCTCATCACAAATGAGATTGCCGGCTTAGGAAGCAAAGAAATGACCGACCGATTCATCATCAAGAAGATTCTCAGAGCTTTGGATGGAAAGTATGACACCGTGTGCACTTTGATCCAAATGATGCCAAACTACAAGAATCTCAAGCCTACCGAAGTCATTGGAAGAATTGTTGCTCATGAGATGACACTCAAAGATAAGGAAGAGCTTCACAACAAGTCAAGTGGTGCTTACAAAGCTACAAGTGATGCTCCCACAACCTCAAGTGACAAGCTAGTTTCCAATGAAGAGATAAGCCTAATGGTGAAGAACTTCAACAAATTCTACAAGAGTAGAAGCAAGGAAAGAAGCTCAAAGTCTAGATCATATGATGAAAAGAGATCTTCTAGTCGTGATCGAAACTGCTACAATTGTGGAAGACCCGACACTACTCAAATGAGTGTTCGCTCCCCACAAGAGAAGAGAAGAATCTCCAAGAAGAAGAAGCTCAAGAGAAGAGTCACCTCGGAAAGAGAGAAGGAGTAGAGATGATCGTTATGAACGAAGATCCTCTCGGAGAAGCAAGGATTCGGAGAGGAAAGACAAGTCATCAAGGAGCTATACAAGAAGAAAACATCAAGCTCATGTAGGTGAATGGGTCTCCGGCTCCGACTCCGACAATCACTCCGAAAGAAGCTATCACTCCAACTCCGACTACAGTCAAGATGAAGGTGTTGCCGGTCTCGCTCTCGTGTCCTCCAACTCCAACTCCTATGACTTATTTGATTCACCAAATGAGGGAATTGGAAGATGCTTCATGGCTAAAGGCCCCAAGGTATCACACCCTGAATTTATTGACTTTGATAGTGATGAGGATGACTTGCTTGGTGAAGATGAGCTTTTACATGACAAATCTAGTGAGCCTAGTAATGATGAACATGCTAGTAGTCTTTATAGTCGAGAAGAGTCAAATGACAATGCTATGAAGGAGATTGAGCGTCTAACTAAAGAACTAAACACTCTTAAGTTAGCTCATGAAACAACTCAAGAAGATCATAGAGAGCTCCTAAGATCTCATGAGAAGCTACGCTTCGAGAAGCTCAATCTAGAGCAAGAACATGAGTTTCTAAAAGCAATCAATGACGATCTTCGAAAGAAGAGTTCTTCATATCTTGCCAAACGACTTCTCTTGTCAAATTTCTTGCCACCTATTAAAACTAAGCATGACAAGCATAAGAAAAATTCTTCATCTAGTAGTAACAATAACCATGCTAAATCTAATGTTGTTACTTCTAGTAGTTCTCTTGATTCCACTAACAATGTTTCAAGCCAAGTTACACTTGAGCAAGAAAATAGTTTATTGAAAGGGATTATAGAGAAAGGTGTCTACAAGAGCCTTGCCGGAAGCAAGAACTTTGAGGAAATTGTTCGCAAGCAAGGAAGGCACCGGAAGAATCAAGGAATTGGTTTTGAGCGAAAGTTCAACGCCGAGGGTGTTGAATGGGAAGAAGGTCAATATCCCACTCCAAAGTTTGTTTCTCAAAAGGAGAAGTATGATCCTACTTCTTCCAATGTGGAACAAGCACAAGATGATCTTCCACCACAAGACCACAAGCTAAAAGGCAAGGACAAGCTTCAAGAGGAGATTGATGCATTTATTGAAGCACCCAAAGCCATGGTCAAGTGGGTTCCCAAGGAAACGTCAAGTTCTACTTCGTCAAGCTCAACTACTACCCCAAGGATTCCCATCAAGATGATGTGGATCCCGAAGAAGAAGAACTAGAGAGTTCTTGAGGGTGACTCCGCCAACATACTTCACTCACATTCATTTTGGCGAGAACTTGTGCAATCAACTTCCACATCTTGCACTAGTTCATGGAGTCACAAACCCTCTTGTTGGTAAGTCAAGGGACAAGGTAAATCATTGCTTTCATGGACATCATCAATTGTAAACTTCAATCTATGTCCATGGATATCCTTGTTTGTTCCTTGTGGGACTAACCCATGTAGGTATTGAAAGTGCCCGAATCCAAAGGATTGCTCCCAACTCTTGATGATCTTCATCAACATT
This sequence comes from Aegilops speltoides, assembly GCA_021437245.1. NCBI lineage: Eukaryota > Viridiplantae > Streptophyta > Magnoliopsida > Poales > Poaceae > Aegilops > Aegilops speltoides. The sequence continues at coordinate 523,953,420 of CM038145.1, read as the reverse complement.
GAGCATCCACATCTTCAACATCTACATGAAGTCTTCTACGACAACCCAAGGTTAGTTTGACCCTTTAAAAGGGGTTCTCACATCAAGGGGGAGCTTTGCTCTAAAGAATTGAGCTAAAGCATCTTCAAATGATGTGAACACATCAATGCTTTATGTAAAAGTGGTAACCCCACTTGTGCTTAAACGATGAGTATGACCTATGATCAAATGTTCTCATTTGACTCCTAAGTCAATATACTCATATATAGATGACCTAGTCATCGACAAATTGTGTGATAGTAGCTAGAGTTTTGTTTGTGCATGTTTGACACATATTTCATTTGCTATCTTATTGTGTGAGCATGTTGGATGCATGATTTTATCCATTCGAGGACATCTATTTGTTGCTTTAGTCTTTTTGGATTTTTCTGACCAAATGGATGGACAAGAATGCCTAAGTTCCTCCCCTAGCTATCTATGCTTTCTTGTCTCAAATTCTATTCATGCTTATATCACAGACTTTAAACAAGTCTTTTTCGGACCCACCGAGTGAGGAGCACTCGGAGCCACCGATCCGTCAAAACCTTAACTTCCAAAACCTTCTAAGTGATTTTGGTCAGACCAACCCACTCAAACTCGGTCAGACCGAAAGCACTTGGATTGATCTAGGTTTTCACCTCGGTGAAACCGAGTTGTACTTTTCGGCGTGACCGAAGTGAGTCGGTGCCACCGAGTTTTACAACTCGGTCCCACCGACAGCAGAGGGGTATAAATACTCCGTGGGTCGCGCATTGATTCCTACTTCAAAACGCCGCCCCACACCCCTTGCCGCCGCTGCCGTGGTCTCCGGATCGCCTCCGTGTGCCGCTCAGGCGCCGCCGCAGTCTCCGTCGCCGTCAACGGTCATTCTCTCCGCGCCGTTGCCAGTGAGAGAACTCCACCAAGTTAGGGTGAGTTTCGATCCCTCTCGTGCTTCAACCTCCGATTCTATGCACGATTGGTTTGCCTAGCATCTTGCCACGTTTGAGATCTTCCTATCCAGCAGATTAGTTCTTTGAACGAAATTCGAGTAAAAGTTTTAGGGTTAGATTTCCGCCGAACACATCTCGGTGAAACCGATTCTACATTCTCGGTATGACCGATTTGGCCTCTGGCCATTGCACTGCACCTTTCGGTCCAACCGAGTTGTGCAAATCGGTGTGACCGAAATGAGGATTTAGTGAAACCCTAGTGTTTTCGGCAAGACCGAAACCCATTTCGGTCCAACCGAAAGTGGTGTGAATGGTTCTGTTAGGACGCTTCGGATTCACCGAATTTTAGACTCGGTTTGACCGAAATGCATTCTGTGAAAACCTAAAACTGAAATTTGAACTCATTTTTTTTGCAAAATCTTCTGCAGTTTGTGATAACTCTTCTACTCTGCCTACACCTAATCTATTCACAGGTTGTCACCATGTCGATGCCGGTGACAGCCGAACAGGTCTGAGTCACCAATTGCTGAAATTCCAGAGGCGGGCACTAGTCCCGAGGCCAAGAGCTTTTCAGATGATGGTGAGAGGAGCACACCAAGTGGTTTGCCTCCTGCAGCCACCGTACGGCGAAAGAAGAGGAATTCGATGAAGAAGATTCTGATTTCATTGTTGAGGAAGAAATTTCCTCCAAGCCAAAGAGGAAAGTGGTTGCCAAAGAGCATCAAGGGCAAGAAACCAAGAAAGGCACCAAAGAAAGTGAAGAAGTCCACTGTTGCCAAGAAGCTGAGTATGGAAGAGGAAACTTCGAGCAAGGTGAAGAAAACTTCCAAGAGGAAGAGGATTGTGCATGATGAAGCAGCAGATGATGATGATGAGGATGAGGAAGCTCCATAGCCTCCTCCTCAGAAGTCTAAGTTCATGGGTGATGCCATCGTAAGGCAGGAGCACCTTCTAAGTCCAAGCCTTCGCTCCAGCAAAGGCAGCTCAAGCCAAGCTGCTGCTGCCAAGCCCAAGAAGACTGTCAGAACATTCCAGCTTCAGAGAAGAAGAAAGATAATGTGCCACCAATGAGTCGATGATGAGGCACCAGATTCTTGAAACTTCGTCGAAAATTGCCAATTCACAATGATGCTCATCCTCGAGCTGAAAACATGAAGGAAAGAAAGGATAAAGGTCTCAGGCTATGGAGACAAGCTGATCCATATGCTGTGAGGAGAAGGACTGTTGTTGACCCAAGGTTCCACACCAGAGAGCAGCAGGACTTCTATGAGACTGTGCTGATCGACAAGAAGCCCATTGTTGCAGACACTCGCTATGTTGACTGGGCATACATTGACAGTGAAGAGCACAGAGACTTCTTTCCACATGTGCATGAGAGCTTCACTGCATGTGGTGTTGCTGAGTTTGTTGGTTAGAAGCTGACAGATTGGAATGATGAGATGATCATGCAATTCTATGCCACAGCTCATTTCTATCCAGATGGAAAGATCACATGGATGACTGAAGGCCAAAGGTTCTCTTCTACTGTAGAAGAATGGGCAGCACTGCTGAATGCTCCAGTGCCAAGAGAAGATGATGTTGATGTCTATGGAATTCCCAAGAAGAACCATGAATCTATGAAAAATATGTACAATGAGGTACCAGCTAAGGATGTGGAAATCTGGAAGCTCGGCTCAGTGTATCATCTCCAGGCAGGTCTCCCTACCACTAACACAATTCTGAGGCATACCTTGATGCCCAAGTCTGGAGATCATCGCATGATCAGAGGGTATTCTATCAACATGCTGCATATACTTGATCAGAAGGCACCTTTCAAGGTGATGGACCTGATAGTTGAGACTATCAAGAGGACTGCAGCAGACCAGAAGAGGTCATGTGGATTTGCCCCGCACATTCAGATGCTTATCAATGCCAAGTTTGGCACGGGCACCTACTTGTTGGATAGACCACACTTGCCACTGCAGCCTGAGCATGAGGACAATGAAGTTGTGATGGATGAGGAGGACCCAACGTCTGTTGAAGGTCATGCAAAGACTGAAGCTGCCAAGAAAGCTAAAGCTGAGAAGGAAGCAGCAGCAGCAGCTAAACCCAAGAGTGTTGGAGAGCAGCTCCTTGAAGCTACCCAGAGGATTGAACAACGCCTGCCAGCATTGTGCGCCTCGTGAGAGTCTTGAGAGGATTGTTGAAGACAAGATCCATGCTCGATGTCAAGTCGATCAAGTGCAAGTCACCACAACAAGCTTGAGGCAGATATCGAGGAAGCAAAGAGGGAGAAGGAAGAGCTCATGCGTGAGATGCAGGATGACCTAGTCCAGATGATTATGAACAGCCTGCTCCGGTTCCCACAGACCCGATCAGCTGCTATTCCAAAGGATGACACCAGACTACAAGATCAACACCTCCTACAGCTCCATCGGCCCAGCTCCAGCTCCAGTGACCACTCCTCCAGCTCCACAGACATCGGCTGAAGCCTTTGCAGATGCAGCCATCTCAACTCCATCAACCCAGACAGGAGCCGCCAGTAGAGTCCCCAGTGACGCTTAGCTCTATACCTTTCGAACTTTTTGGTAACTTGTTGCCAAAGGGGGAGAAATTGTATAGATCATAGGACTTCGAGAGAGAGAGAGAGTGCTTTGTCTTTGCGCTTTTTGCTCTTTCGTTCATTTGCGGTCTTTTTGAGATACTTTTGAGATTTTCGAGACATTCCGTGTGTTTGATACTACGTTTGCTCTACATTGATGAGTGCTTGGTCGTACTATGCCTTAATGTGTGCTTAATGCTTATCATATGCTATTCATATCTTGTATGACCATTTACTCATGTCTTGGTGATTGGGTGCATGCTATTCATTCTTATCATTTTGTGCGCTCCACCAAGATGTATGTGACATGGAAGAGTGACCCATGATCCTAATCGATTGTGCATTTGCATTCAAACGCAAATCTTAAATAATGCACAAATTTAGGGGAGCTCTTGCTTATCACATACTTCTCAAAGCGATTTATATTATTCATTGATTATATCATTTGTCGGTTTGATCTATATGTTGTCATCAATTACCAAAAGGGGAGATTGAAAGTGCAACTAATCCCGGGTGGTTTTGGTAATTAATAACAACATATATATCATTGAACTAATAGTTACTTGAGAATCATTTCAGAAAGTTCAGTGATATGGGAATGGCAATGACTGAAGAAGTGGACCCCTCAAAATGCTAAGGCAAGCATTGGCAAAAGCTCAAGACTCCATTTTTGGTTTAGTGATCCAAGATCACATTGAGTCCATAGGAAAGCCAATACTATTAAAAGGGGATGAGGTTATGTTAATGATCTGGTTGCTCAAAGTGCTTAGTGATATATCTCCCAAACTATCAGCAATCTTTCATTCCAATATACACTCATAAGTAATCTCGGTCCCACCGATTCCATAAACTCAGTCACACCGAGATGAACCACCTCAGCCATAAAGCCAAACCCTAGAAATTTCGGATTTTCCGATTCTAAACTCGGTCTCACCGAAACTAGTGTTGCCAAGCTTCTGTAACCTTCTGTCATCAAATCGGTGTCACCGAGATGATAAAGTCGGTCCCACCGAGATTGGCAAACCCTAGTCTTTGAAAGAATCGGACTCACCGAGATTGTATTTTCGGTCTCACCGAAAATCCCAACGTTCACAAGATTTGAACTTTCGGTCTCACCGAGTTGTCAACTTCGGTCTGACCGAGATTGGTCAAATGTGTGTAACGGTTGGATTTTGTGTGGAGGCTATAAATACCCCTCCACCCCTCTTCATTCGTGGAGAGAGCCATCAGAAAGAACTACCACTCCTACCTTACATTTCTGAGAAGAAAACTACCTACCCTTGTGTTGAGATCAAGTTGCTCCACTCCCACCATATGAAGCTTGATCTCTAGCCTTCCCAAGTTGCTTTCCACTCAATCCTTTCTTCCACCACAGCCAAATCAGTGAGGAGAGTTGAGTGTTGGGGAGATTATCATTTGAAGCACAAGAGCAAGGAGTTCATCATCATCAACACCATCTATTACCTTTTGGAGGGTGGTGCCTCCTAGATTGGTTAGGTGTTGCTTGGGAGCCTCCGTCAAGATGTGGAGTTGAACCAAGAAGTTTGTAAGGGCAAGGAGATCGCCTACTTCGTGAAGATCTACCCCAGTAAGGCTAGTCCTCCGTGGGCGATGCCATGATGGCATAGACAAGGTTGCTTCTTCGTGGACCCTTCGTGGGTGGAGCCCTCCGTGGACTCTCGCAGCCGTTACCCTCCGTGGGTTGAAGTCTAAATCAACGTGGATTGACGATAGCACCACCTATCGGAACCACGAGAAAAAATCTCCGTGTCTCCAAATTGCGTTTGCTCTTCTCCACCTCTCTTTACTACATGTGCAATTTACTTTCCGCTGCCAATACTCTAGAATTGCATGTGTAGGGTGATACTTGACTTGATATCCATTGTGAACTTGCCAAAAACTTGTCTTTATCAAAAGGCTGAATTTTTATATTGTCAAGTAGTCTAATCACCCCCCCTCTAGACATACTTTCGATCCTACACACTTTTAAACTATTTGTGTTTTTTCAGCACAAGTCTCGCAGTGCAACGCCGGACACCTTTAGAGATTCGGCAAAAACATTCTCGGATATTGCTATATATGCATCGGTTTTGAATTGTGTCTTCGGTCAATAGTTGGGTTGACCGGCTCCTGTGCTTGCCTCCTATGTTCCGCTTTGTTCGGCTAGGGGTGCAAAGGGAGAACCACTGCGATTGTGCTTCCAGCTCACATGGTTAAGCACCTCAGTGGAGAAAGCCAAAAACTGACTATCAGAATAAGCGTAAACTGGTCGGCGATCCGATGACGGCGTTAAACGACAGGCCATTCATAACAATGGCCGAAGTGTTTACGGCTTGACCTCAACTGTCGCCGAACACTACCGGGGGCTATTAACTGGCCTCCCAAACTAAATCCTCGATATTTTGCTCTTACATTGGAGCTGAGGTTTCATGATCATGCTTAGCATGACAACCCAAAGAAAGGAACCGATAAGCGGACTATTTTCTTTGGAAGACATTTCTTCATTAAACAGAGAATATAACATATCTCTCGCTGCACCTTTGTTTATAAAATCGTATGGCCAGATTGCCTTGTTTGTTGTAAATCTTTGCCCTCATAAAGGCTTTATAAAGTAGGACAAACACTCGTCGGCTATTGGCCGAGGAGGTGGAAGCCGATGGTCGGTCAACAAAGTTTTATGCGGATCCGAGCATTAATGACGTAAAGTACTTGGATACATAGAGTCATTACACATAATTTGTGATTTTACTATGGATATCGATCCTTAATTCGGCCTCCCATGCCCGCATTAAGGCTCGGGGGCTACTGGGCTTCGGGCTTATTATTTACAAGTATTAAAGGGGCACATCGATCCCCTGATCTGGTGTTGCCACCCGACCAGTGTCTCGGGGCTACTGATTGCTCGTTCTATGCGTAAAATTTTAAGTGCAATACAGATTTCGAGGAGATTTTGATCCTCGGGTTGGTCGGCCGCACCCAACCCGAGTCTCGAGGATCGAGCACGCCGCTTTTGTTTCAAGTATTCTCGCGAGTTAGATTTGATCCTCAGACCGATTTTGCAAATCAGCCTGAGTCTCGGCGGCTACGGGGATCAGCGGGCTTATGTCATCCTTCATGTGCATCTCGGGTTTTAGACCGATACCCACCTTGAGGGCTACTGGCTATGTATCTCGGCAGAGAATAAATTGCACCAATCAAAAGTATTGACAAAAATCGGCCCACATTCGGGGAGGTGCACCACCTCGGAAGCAGTCCAGCATAAATCTCGGGCGCTAGTTGCTGGCTCCATAGAGGGAATTTCCGGCATTAAGCTCGGCTAAACTCCTTCAAACTTCTTTGAACCAAGGTGATTTACGACACCTCGGATATAGTCTGGCGTTGGAGCTCCGATACATAGTCCGGCGTTAGAGCTGGGAAGCAGTCCGGCATTGGTGCTCGGCTGCAAAAGATACCGCGAATGTAGTCCGGCGTTGGAGCTCGGACGCAAGAGGACGTTGCTGCCCGGGAACAACTTCAAACCCAAGGTGTGGCATAAAAATAACAAGACATTGATAAAGGCCGGAAACTTAAAGGGGCTCCTCGAATACCCGACGTGTAAACTCGTCGAATGCATTTCGGCGATCCTCAAGATCGATGATGAGAAGATTTGTTGAACCAGTTTTCAAGACCGGCAACCGAAGATGAAGAACAGTTCGGAAGAATCGAGGAGCGTCCCTAACTTGAAGACCGGTTCAGGGGGCTACTGACGGTGTCCTGGACAAGGGGGTACTCAAAGCGTCATCTCCCAATCAGTTGGATTGGGCCGAGGACCCCCATGGCCATATACTCATGGGCCAGTCCGGACTGCTGCCGCATACAAGGAAGAATCCACAAGACTTGGCGATCAAGACAAGGACTCTTCCCCCACCGGCGTATTCGGCTAGGACTCTTGTTATCCTAGGCCTCGTGCATTATATAAATCGGGCCAAAGCTAGTCGATAGACAATGACAACAATCATACCATAGGCTAGATTCTAGGGTTTAGCCTCCTTGATCTCGTGGTAGATCCACTCTTGTACTACCCATATCATCAATATCAATCAAGCAGGAGTAGGGTTTTACCTCCATCGAGAGGGCCCGAACCTGGGTAAAAACATTGTGTCCCTTGCCTCCTGTTACCATTGATCCTAAGACGCACTGCTTGGACCCCCTACCCGAGATCCGCCGGTTTTGACAGCGATAGTAAGCCTTTCAGCCAAGACCGGGCTGTTCCATCTAACATCATGGTGAAATATTTAGCCATCGCCGCGTCACTGACCTCTAGCAGCTCCATGGCCATCTCATAACTCTCGATCCACGCCCCGGGCTATAAGTTGGCCGTGTAATTTGGTACCTTTCGAGGACCCTTGAAGTCCTTGGGAAGACGTACATTGCGCAGCGCCAGTTCCAGGCAAGGAACACCGCCAGTTCTAGTGGCCACCCCCGCCTCAACAGACATCGTCGGATACTCCGGGTAATCCTGATAAGCCACTGCCTGAGCCGCTCATTCGTTCTCCTGACGTATCCGGTCCTGTACCGGGTGATAGCCACCGGGCTGGTTATGGCGTTGGGTGTTGCTTGAGAAAGCTTCAGACTCCATGTGCCTGCTGTAACTCGGGCTCTGGTTCTGGCGAGGCGGCGCTAACCAAGGCGGGGGAGTTGAATGGATTCTGTCCCGGCTATAAGAATAGGTCTCCTGCTGAGCCAAGGCTGTCTGAAGAAGTTCTCTGACTCTTTGGGTCTCCATTGCCGCCAGGTCATCACCGTCCATGGGAAGAGCCGCCAAACGTGCTGAAGCTGCAATTAAGTTCTCCATAGGGTTGGAAAAGTGACCCGGGGGGGATTGGCACACAACATGGCGGCGGCATGCTCACGTGAGGCGGTACCGTCTCCCGGGGCTGAGTCGGCCCTCCTGTTCCGGCCGTCATAAGCTGATTGGTCGCTGGCGGGTTACTTGGGCCGGCCCCGGGTGTCGCAAAAAGGATCCGAGGATCGTAATTCGGAGGCAGACGAGATTGAGTTTTCTGATGTCTCCTCCTCATTACCTCATTAGACGCGTTTAGGCTCATCGTGAGCTGATAAGCTTCTGACTGCAAGCGCTGTGCCCAGGCGCCGAGCCGCCTGCTCAGTAGCTAGTCTAGTATCCTCACCGCCAAGGCCTCCTTGGCTCGAAGCTATCTCCTCACGCACCTGTGCTACCGCTGCATCATGCTCATCTTTATCTGCAGGAATAACTGTGGCGGTTAACAGGGCCGTAAGCTTGTCCATGAGGTCTATCAGCACCTGAGCCGGTGGGCGCACGGGGCCGCCTGCCCCGGCTGCTCCTAAACCGGACGTTACCGCTGCAGCGGCTGTAGAGTTTGAGCCGGGCTGAGTCCCAGCCATGAAGATTCCGGCCCATCTTGGCGGCTCGAAGGGGTCCGGAATACTGATGCCATCGGAACAGCCCCTGAGCCCGCCATCTTGCACTTGGTACAACGAATCTATTGAACTGGTGGACGAATCATCATCCGAGGGGATGGCCGTCTCACCCTTATCTTCAGATCCTTCAGAAAAATCCTCTCCATGGATGCAACCCACGAAGGCACGCCTCATGACCGGTTGAGTCCGGGTCTTTCCCGCACGCTGAGCCGTCTCGACGAGGTCGATGCAGTTGTCCGGCTCAGGGCCCGGCTCACCGATCCGGCCGATGAAGACGTGGATTCCGCCGAAGGGGACCCGGTACCTGTACTCGATTGAGCCGGCATCGGGACCCCAGCCTTCGTCGTCGATGTAGATCTTGCCGTGACGACTCTTGGTCATCCGGCCCACTACGTATCCCTTGAGCCCTTCGATGTTGCCCTTCAAGAAATCAAATCCACCATGCGCTGGCCCCACGGTGGGCGCCAACTGTCGTGGAATAGTCACGTCAGATGTCCTCGTGAAAGGACTTAGTTGTGGAGCCATCGCAACTAGGAAGCTTGAAGGGGTTAAATCGGGACAAAGGACACGAGAGGGTTTATACTAGTTCGGCCCCTTACAGTGAAGGTAAGGCCTATGTCTAGTTGGGTTGGTATTGATGTTTCGATGACCAGGGAGCGAGATACGCTATGCCCGGCTCTCGATGAGTTGTTTCTTGCCCTAAGCCGCCAGCAGGTCGTCCCCTTATATACACGGGTCGATGCCCTGTGGCTTACAGAGTCCCGGCCGGCTTATAAACAAAGGTCCGCCTTACACTAGTTAAATCTACCTTATGTCACAAGTCATGCCATCATGGTGGTTTACTACAACGGGCCTTAAGTCGCCTGTGGGCCTTGGGCCCTTTATGAACCGCCATCTTCATGCTCGGCCTTGGGCTTCTCTCTGATGAGTACTCTTTGTGTAACCCGGCCCCTCCTGGGCGGTTTACACAAATAGTCATATCCCCAACAGTGCCCGTGATTCTCCACCCCAGGCGAGATGTGGTCTGTATGCGGGGGTTTGCTTCCTCTTTGCAACTCGTCATCTGCACGTGCTAGCACAACTCAATCGGATGGTCGTGGTTCCTTCCATCCGAAGGTGCGTGAGGCGGTTTAAAACTGGCATCAGCCGGCTTACTCCTAGCAGGCGCCTTAATTCTTGGTCAATTGAGAATTAGCTATCCAAAAGAAGTAATTGTACAATATTACTGAACAAACATTCCACGGAAATCTTCTAATGAACAAAATGTTAAGGAGAATCTAGCCAAGAGAAATTGGCCTCACCGCCCCCGCCCACCGCTCCGCTCCGCTCCCCCACCGCCCCCACGGGGATGCTCGCTGCATCACCCTCGGCCGCGCCGCCGCACTTACCACCGCTCCGCAGTGCAGGCCAGAGATCCAGGGCCCCTGGATCTGCTCGGTTCCTGCCCCGCCACTCCATCTCGCCGCCACCGCTGTTCCGAGGCGCTGGCTTAGTGGAGAAAGCCGAGCTATAGATCTATCCAGATTGGTGGACCGGACCAATGTCTCCCTGCGCCGCAGATGGACAACGATGGCGAGGGGAGCAGGGCATCAGACCAGGAGATTGCTGGTTTGGTGTCCGATTTGGGGAGGAAACAGAGGGCTGCGACGAGGGCAGCAACGGATGCAGAAATTGCGGCGGGCCAGGTATGTGACGCGCGGATGCTGCTTGCTCTGCGATCCATGTCAAGGACGACTCAGGAGGAGAGGGATCGGATTTTCGCGCTAGGACAACCACTCACCCCGGGATTGATTTTGAATTGGGCATCGGAGGAGGCCAATTCTTCTTCCCGTATTCAGAGGGCGAAGTGGAGGATCTTCAGATCACCGCGGATCTAGATCCTGGCTGGTTTGAAGCTGAAGAGAGTCAGACTGGACTGCGGCGATCTCGTAGGTCTGATGGGGCTCATTCTAATACAATAGTTGTCTGGCACGGGCTCCAGGAAGCAGATGCAGGGGAGGCATTGGCAGATCTGCCATGGTTGATCCTCGAGAAGACTGACACGAATTTCAAATTTCATCCTGAAGCAGGGGGAAGAGAAGAGGATCAAGTCAAAGATGCTGCCAGGTCATCACGTAGGATGGACCCTACTGTCAATGAGATTGGTGAGGAAATTGGTGGTGACTTTTTCAGCCAGCTATGGTTAGGTGAGAGGGATAAGATTGCTACCTCCGCTAGGGTTCCAGATCAGAGGGAGGCGGTGGCACGGACCCGCAGAGAGATCTTGGAGAGCAACCCACCCGAGGAGAGTAAGGAAATATATCACTTCTCCACCAATTCCAGTGAACTGCATCTGAGGGTCTCTGCGACACTGATTCTGAGCTCGAGGCATTTCCTAAGGAAGAGAAGATGGGAGAGGAAGGATGAGGAAGGGGGAGAGGTCGAGGGGCTGGTCGTAACCAACAGAACTAGGTGCCCCAGGAGGAATTTTAGTAGCAGTCGGAGCCGCCAGTGATGTTTTGGTTTCCCCCACCCATGAATCAGCAGTTTGGCTTCCCAGGAGCTCCGCCTTGGGGATTTACAGGTGCATATCCTCCTTTCCCTCCCCCACCAAATTTCCCCGTGAACAACCAGTGGGCGATGCCTGGTCAGTCTCAGATGGCTACTGGGAGTGATCATCACGGTGGAAATCAACAGCAACAGGCATCAAATGCAGGGGGGCAGCAGAAGACCTAGTCTGGAACAGAGAAGCAGAAAAAAATGCTTGAACAGAGCTGGACCTAGCAACAATGGAGAAGGGAAGGAAAATATAGCGGTGGATTTCACTGAATACAGTCAAGCCATGTGTTTCAATTGTGGCGACCCAGGACATCCGCAAGCTGAATGTAAGAGGGCAAAACCCTGTTTCATCTGCAAAAGTATCACACATGTTGTTGGTGATTGTCCTGTCAGGAGAAGACCACATCAGATGGCTAAGCTTGTGGGAAGTGCAGCTGCAGGTCTAGGTTTCTATCACATAGAGGTTCCAGATATGGGTCAAAATGCTATTGACAGCTTTAAGAACTGTGGGGTGGTGTACATTGAATCAGGAGTTATCAGCAAAGAAGACTTGTCTAAAGAATTTGCTGTCATCTACAAGACCAATTGGCCCTGGCAGATTAGGCCTTTTGGGAGATGGTCATACTTGGTGAAATTTCCACCTCACATCTCTGTTGATCAGGTAGCTGGATACCCATGCTTTGGGCTGTCCAGAGAAGACATTACTGTTAAAGTAGTTGCTTGGAAGGAATATTTAGTAAAGCAAGATAAGCTCATTGAAGTCTGGGTTCAACTGAGGAAATTGCTGCCTAAGTGGTGTGAGTGGTCTTCCCTTGACCAAATCACATCTGTCTTTGGATTGTTGGTGGATGTGGACTGGCAATTAATGTTCAAAAGCATGCTTGAGGTAGTCAGGGTGAAAATCCAATGTGGATACCCATCCAAAATCCCAATGAAAGGCTGTTTGCACTAGAAGGCAAGTTGGTACAGGTTCAGAGTGGAAGTACCTAAACATCTGTCTGAGGAAAGGCAAACAAGTTCTGGGCACCAAGATGGAGGAGAAGACACAGACAGAGATAAAAACAGTGGCATGGAGACTGAAGATAGACTAAATGGTGATGAAAACAGCCAAAGGCCTCTCAATAGCAATGGAGGAAATGACAATAGGAATGGAAATGGAAATGGTAGCACCAATGGCCAGAGAAATCATTCACTATCTGACACAGTGGCCCCATTGAGTGAGAAAGCTGTGTGGGAAGCCTTCAGGAGAAGAGATGGTGAGGATAGGACAGAAACAAGTGAGGAACAGAAGGACGGAAGTGAAGTAGTACCTGTAGAAGATCCTAAGAGAGAAGTCACTAGGTTTCTGTTTGTTGAGATGAATGAAGAACTTGATAAAATTGAAGATACAATCAGTCTGTTGGAAACAAAAGCCAACGAGGAAGATGAGATAAGGGAACAAAAGGTTGAAGAAGAGGAAGAGGAAGTCTACTTACCTGATGACATCATGCCCACCTACGACGAAGAAGCAATGATGTTTGAATATAAAAAAAAGAAGACTTAAAAAAAACAGAAATCCTGGGGACCAGTACAAGTTGCAAGGAAGAGTACCAGAGTGAAAGGCAACCTACCTATCATAGAGAAGGCTGAGCTGCTCAAGATGAGGAAAAATTTGGAGATACCAAAATCAACAGTGAGAGGTATAATTGATACAAACCCTTTCAATGTCTTACCTGTTGAGGAAATAGTAGATATGACAGATTCTCTTGGTGTAGGAATCAGAGAGAGACTGGAATATAGAACCAAAAATACCTCTCTAGATGTTTTAGATGACAATGATAGAATGCTAATAGATAGAAATAGCTTTGGCAAGGTTGGAATATCTAATAATAAGAATAGACAGGGCAAGCACCCTGACAGAATAGTTCCAAAATGAGATACATATTCTGGAACATTAGAGGAGTTACGGCTCCTGGTACACTTAAATGGATAGAGGATACCATTTTTCCTCTTAAACCTGCTTATATAGGTTTCCAAGAGACTAAGAAAGAAACTTTCTCTAATTCTTTCCTCAAGAACCTATTAGAAAATAGAAATTTCGAGTGGAACTGGCTACCTGCAGTTGGTTCTGCTGGTGGTATTTTAGTAGGTGTAGATCTAGACATCTTTAAAGTTATTAGTTGAGAAATTCTTAAATTCTCAATAAACGTGGTGGTTTGCAAAAAAGATACTGAGATAGTCTCTAGGATTACTACAATCTATGGGCCTGCATATGAAGATAGTAAACTAGAATAAATTTCTGAACTGCATCATAATTTTTTTAACTGGAATGGCCCTACTATTGTAGGAGGGGATTTCAATTTACTTAGGAACCAGACTGATAAAAACAATGGCAGAGTAGATTTTAAGTGGGTTGATAAATTTAATGCTTGGATAGACTTTTGGTCCTTAATAGAAATTAATATGTCTGGTAGAACGTATACCTGGGCAAACAATCAAGTAGATATGATTATGTCCAGGATTGATAGAATTTTCTGTACTACTGAGTTTGAGGCCACTTTTCCTTTAGATAGTGCTAGAGTGCTTCCCAGAATTGGGAGTGATCATACACCTGTTATATGGGAATCTGGTTGTGATGACCCCCCTCTAGAAAATCTAGCTTTAAATTTGAGAAATGGTGGCTAGCTAGACCTGATTTTAGAGATATAGTGGTTAAGGCTTGGAATACTAAATGTTTTAGTTCAAATCCTGTAGATGTCTGGCAAAGTAAAGTGAGAGCTTTTAGAAGGCTTGCTGGAGGTTGGATTGCCAACCTAGAGGCTTACCTTAGAAGGCATAAGAAAGCTATCATGGTAGAGTATGACAGAATAGATATATAGGCAGAATCTGATGGCCTTAATGACATAAATAGAAATAGAATGAAGGAGATCCTCATTAAACTTGGGGAAATTTGGTGCAAAGAAGAGACTAGTGCTAGACAGAGGTCTAGAGACAGAGATATTCTAGAGGGAGATAGGAACACAACTTACTTCCAAGCTGTGGCTAACCAAAGGAGGAGAAAAAAGATGATCTCTGTATTAGAGGGCCCTGAGGGACCCACCTCTGAACAGTCTAAGATGACAAAAAATAGCTATTGATTTTTATAAGAACCTTTTCAAAGCTGAACAGAGACCTGGTATTGCTTTGAAAACAAGATTTTTTCAATGATGATGAAAAAGTGTGTGTAGAAGACAATATTAAATTAGAGGCCAGGTTCATCGAGGAAGAGGTTAGGAAAGTTGTGTTTGATTCTTATTCAGATGGAGCCCATGGCCCTGATGGCTTACCTTTTAAGTTCTTTCATAACTTTTGGGAAATTATTAAGGATGATCGGGTGGCCATGTTTGAGGCATAACGGGGGTCCGCCATGGCGCCCAAAGGGAACTGCCGGACGGCGGGGGAGGAGGGCCCACGGATCACCCAAATGGGACCGGAGGGAGAAGGGGAATGCCCAACGCAGCCCAAAGCCACTTAGGCACCGGACAGCTCCCCGGCACCAGAACCAGTACCAGCCGGCCAAGACCAGGCTCGACACCATTTGGCACCCGCCCAACAGAATTGGAAAGGCCAATTCGCCCAGACCCCATGGACCCCCCCAAGGACGCCATTGCGCAAGGAACCGGTCCCGCAACAGGATAGAAGGAAGGGGAACACGGATTGGCGGGGCCACCCGGCCAGCGGTCCAGAAGGGTTCCCACCCCTTTCTTGGGAGGAGGCCGGCGCGGAGGAGGGCCGGAGCCCCGACCTGCAAACGGGGGGCCATTCAAGCACAGATTCCGAGGCATCCTGAGACCGATTAATACGAGCCAATCGCAACTCACCGCCTTGAGCAGGGCCCAGATCGAAAGCCCGGACCCCATAGGCCGACCCAAATAAACGAGATGCTCTCCCACAAGCACAGTGACCCGCCGCCGCGCCAAGAGGAGCGATTCCCCAGGGCGGCCCTGACTTCCCCGCCATTTTAAGGATCCATTAAAAAGGGGCCAACAGAGGATCCCGGAATGCCCAGTATGGGAGCATTAGAAGGGAGGAGGGTCCAGGCTCCCCAGAAAAAGGCTGAGCCGGTGAGGGGAGGTTTGAGGAATTAGGCGAGGCATTAATCACAGGATTCGGCGCGCCCTTGAACCCGTGGATTGTTAGGCTCATCCAAATTCAAGTATTCAGGCGAATGGTCTATAATGGGGACACGCAGGTCGAGCTCATTGGAACATTGCCAAGCAGTTCTCGAAAGCCAAATGTAAGATGAACTCGACCTATACCTTTAAGAACCCGCTTAGGAGAATGTAAAAATGGCGCTTTGCCCGAGGAAGGAAGCCCCACCGGTAACAAGGCCTATCAATCTAGTGTTTGTTTCATTGGAAAAGGACGTCCAGAAATGGACTCTTGGGCTGGAACGCAGAACCTGGCTGAACAGTCGCAGACGACCTTGTGTCACGCGAAACCTAGATGCTTGGGGGGTAATGCGAAGGGACCCACCATTTTGGACGATGGAGGGCGTAGATGGAAAGTGCAGGGAAAGGCTGCTAGCTCCTTTGGAAGAGACCATGGTAGGCGGAAAATGAGGAGAGCATTAGACGCAGGTGGCCAGGTGTGGAAGGCCACGGGAATAGTCGGGCGAGGAGATTGGGAAGAATAGTTCCCACCAGCCGGGAGACGCAAGTGGGTTTATACTACCATGGATTGTTTACAGTTGTTCCAGGCCAAACTCTCGGTTCCAAGATCTCTTCGAGACAGCAGCAATTGGTATCGAGAATCGAATGAAAGAATTTGGTACAAGATTAACCTACCCAAAAAATTTACAAAAATTTTCCAAAAAAATTAGAAAATGCGATTAACACAAATACTCACTTTTACAAAGATAGAAAAACTTCTCCTAGATTTGAATTTTATAACCAAGGATATAGCACAAAGAATTCTGTGGGGTAAAAAATAACCACTTGAAATAACAAAGCAACACGAAGGTTAACCTTGCCAAATTTGAAACTTTCTTCCAACAAACAGACTTTGGGGCACTAGTCCCATCACGACTTTGCAGTGGGATAAACAAGCCAAACTCATATTAACAGGAAGGGATTTCCAAATTAGGAACCAATGAACCGGGAAAAGGGGAAAGTTTAAAGAGTCTTGGTCCCTAAAAGTTTGCAAGATTGTTTTTCATTCGCGGGCCTAAATTTCTTCGCAATGGGAAATGGCCGAGTTGACTCATAAAGATAGAATGGGAAAGGCACCCGTAACCCTGTCCTTGCGAGGAGTATGGCTTACTACCGGACCATTTGCTGGTTTAGGGCTAATGAAAATATCCCGCATTTCTAAATCCGGGAATTCATCCAGAAATTTGCGGAATGCACTGACCCCCTCCCGGGATTTTCGAGGACATCCCACAAGAGGGGGCGGATCAGCTGGTACACTTGAAAGATTCTTCGGGCATGTGGGGAAGGTCCGAGGCATTGATCAGGTTGTAGGCCTTGAAAGCCGAGAAGGCCTTTGTGACAAAGGGCCAAAAGGGCTGAGACGGTATGTCCCCCAGCAAATTCGGGAGAATTCCCGGGAATTGGGCGCCAAGTATGGCGCCGAAGATTGGAGCCGGGCCCGCCAAGGCTTTTCGGTGGTCGGTTTATCATAGGCAGGCGTTCTATTGGGGCGTTGCAGTTCCAAGTGAAGCCGACAACGAATATTCACATGTGAAGGCCAGATGATGCAATGTGCTTGGTTAGGCCTTACCGCAAATCCCCTCCAAATGTGGCCCCCAGGGGAAGAATGACAGGTATACAGGAGATGTAGTAGCTTGTAACCTGTCAGTTATAACCGGGAAGGCTTTATTCGGTGAATGCCCATGTCCAGTTAGTAGGCTTTCCTATGCAACAATGAATCGTTATCGTGAAAATTATTGCAAACCAACCTTTTTGGTCCCAAAAATTTGAAGAATTATAAAGGAAGTTATAGCCAAAATTTTGGAAGTAGTTTGTCAAATTCCAGTTCAGGTAATTATTGCCAATTGTACGTGAACAAAAGGAGTACCTTTTTCGAATAAGTGGTTTCTACAAAACACACAGAACAGATATTAAAATACACAATTTTTAAAAATTTACCAGAAAACTCCTTATTGGTTTCCAAAATTTTGGAACCAATTTCGGCCTTGATCAATATGCTAAACCTCTTTTTTCTGGGAAACCACCGTCTTCACACAAAAGGGGGAAAACCAAGACCTGTATTGGCACAATTCGAACGCAATCGGGTTTAGTTACCTTAAAATAGTACCTAAAATACCAAATGGGGCCAACCTAAGAGCCGTCGGCAGCATTTGGGTCTTTTTTAATTAAAACCGTTTAAATTGCTTAGAAAATGGCCTTCGACCGGTGTGGGCCCCAAACTCGTGAAGGCTGGTAGAAATCATGCCCAAAATTTTCAAATTTCTGCGGGTTGTTATCGGAAGAGGCAATGAATGGTGTTTAATTGTCCATTTAAGTCTGAACGGTTCCGGATGCTCTTTTCTCCTTAACCCTTGTACTGCTAAAGCAATAGTAGGACGTGCAACTTTATGGCACGAAATTCTTAAAAACTATCTAAAATTACTCTGAGTTACTTTGCGGGTTTAACTCAAAATTGCAGAAGTGTTGTTTATTTTTTGCTTTTTAAATCCTATTGTTTTCCCTGTTTTTTCAATTTTTTCCTAAACTTTCCCAATTTCAAAATGGCCTGCTTATGTAATTTTTAACCCCTGCTTATGCCCTATTTAAACATTGAGTTACCTCTGAATTTTCACATCCATGAATGGCCTTTGTTCATTAAATTGTATGAAACCCCTAAATTTCTTTTCATTTTTTCCCTAAGTATGCAAAAGCTGCTAAGGGTGTACCCTACCTAATCATTTCAGACCCCACATCTAAGTCATTTACTCCATTCTGTTTACTTTTATGAACGTTGCCTTTCTTTCGCCTTAAAATCTTCTTACATGACCTGCAAAATAACTAACAACTGATTTCCTATAAATTTGACACAGTTAGCCCTTATTTCACTTAATTAAAATTACCTTCAAATCATCTTCTCTTTCCAAAGCAACTGGGACATGTGAGTAATAAACCCCAAATTTGAGGCAATTCTTTAAGAAAGTTGTACGGAATCCTACACTGAAAATTTTATCCCTTTAAAAATTTGTTCAAAAGATTGTGCCCAGGCAAGTACCGGCATTTTGTCTTCCAAATTCAAGTAGCTTTAAAGGCTTTCACCTTGGCCCTTTAAATCCTCAAATTTTTCTCTTTTTTCAGACTTGTCCGGCATTAAATCCGAAATCCCCTTCTTTTTTCGGCCAAAGTCTTAAATTTTCCTTTGGCCCAACTTTCCTTCCTGAAATTTTTATTTCTTTCTCATTTAAAAACTTTTTATACCTAAGGCCCAACCTCAAATTTCTTCCTCTTAACCTAATCCCTCCCAGAATATTTATTTCTTTATAATAAATTCTCGAATCAAATTAATTCCGTCCCCTTCTTTCCCTTTCTTTCCGGCTTTTCTCTAATACTTTATCTAAATCGTAAATTTTTAAACAAAGGATAATTTTTTTAAAAATCTGCTCTCTTTTTTCCCGGCGTTTCGGTCCTGAGGAAAACTAATTTGAAAATTTTCCGCCGAATTTTTAAGAGTGGCCATTGTAAGAAAATACATAGTTTTTTTGGATCAGGAAGTGGAGTTATTTTCATCCTTTTCCCCGGGAAAGGCTGGCCCATCCAATTTTTTGGGGAACGTCCTTTTTTAAAAAAACCAGGAAAAGTTAATACAACGCCTTTCAACCTTTTCAAAAATTCTCTTTTTTTTCTGTAAATGGTTACGAAAAATTTTCACCTTAGCCAATCATGAAATTATCATTTTTTATTTAATAATTTTATTTCTTCCCTCCCCTCTCATTTCTTTTCACAAAATCTTCATAAATTGTTATTCCCATAATATTTAAATTTTAAACTTTATCGATGTTTTTTAGAAAATTGTTTTATTAATAATTCCGGTATATAATTTTAATGGTTATAAAGGTTCAGAAAATTAAATAAGGAAAATAATTTGGTTTAATTAATTCAAAAATTTTAAAATATTTAAATAAAAAATCTTAGTTTACATTTTTAATAAAATTTGATTAATATTTCAAATAATATTTAAAAGATGATAAAGTTAAAAATTCTTTTGAAACTAAAATATTTCAAATAAAATTTAAGGTTGGTTAAAAGAAAAATGTTATTTAAAATTGACGGAAATCAAATATCCTTTAAACATACGATTGGTTAAAGTTTTTCAAAAAGGACTTTTTAAAATGGAAAATAAACATTTAGACAAAACTGGGTTGTTTTAAAGAGGATTTAAATATAAAAGCCAGTAGCTCACCACCAGGTCGCCGTGCAGGCGCACGCGGCTGTAGTACCCTTTGCTCGGGCTGAGGCTCATATCTCGCGGCTCGGTTCCCAGTCGTCCGCTCAGCCGGCACTCCATCGCCGCAGCCGCCAGTGGCGGCATCCTGCTCAACGTTGAAGCCATGTTGCTCACCTAGTTCCCGATCGATCGAGCACCCGACAGGAGGCACCGGCCGGCATATATGTACGTTGTCCTGAATCCGAGTAGGACTCAACTCTCCCTTCTTAATTGTAAACCGAGCCGGCTTTTGTTGTTCGATTGCTTGCCGATCAACGTGGTTCTAATTAACATCCATCGACGCTGTTCTAATATCCTTTTGATATTTTATTTATTTATTTCTAAACATGATCACCCAAAGTACAAAGCATCTCAAACATAATAACCACGCAGCAACATAACCACTTTTTTTTTCTTTTTCGAAGAGGCACGACTGCGCTTCACGCGAAAGAAATTTGTGTCTCCAAGAGAAGCAAATATGTGCCTCTTGCAGAAGAAAAAAATAAAACACACTTATTTTTCCTTTTACAAGAGCCACATCTATGCCACTTGCAAAAGCAAATTTGTGCCTTCTCGACAAGTAAATATTTGCCTCTTGCTAAAGCAAAAAGTAAATACATTTGTTTTCCTTTTTCGAGAGGCACAACTGTGCCTCCCGCATAAGCAAATCTGTGCCTCTCGTGGAAGGAAAAAATGCATTTTTTTTCTTTCCGATAGGCACAACCATGCCTCTTGCGGAAGCAAATCAGTGCCTCCACGAGAAATAAATATGTGTCTCTCGCCGAAAAAACGTGTTCATTATCCTTTTTCGAGAGGCACAACTCGCGGGAGTTAATGAGTGTCTCCATGAGAGTAAATTTGTGCCTCTCGCGGATGAAAAAAAGAAAACATGTTTTTTGGTGTAATTTTCTTTTTGATTTTTTTTGTCCAAACCTAAGAAAAACTGGCCAAATACTGAAAAGCCAAAAAAAGAAAAGATCATCTAAAACCCAAAAATACATATAGAAACATAAAAAAATACGGAGGAAGCGCCCAGCACGC
Source organism: Aegilops speltoides (assembly GCA_021437245.1). NCBI lineage: Eukaryota > Viridiplantae > Streptophyta > Magnoliopsida > Poales > Poaceae > Aegilops > Aegilops speltoides. The sequence goes on along the minus strand of CM038145.1, from coordinate 523,932,462 downwards.
GATACGTGGCGATGGCCGAGAGCGCATCACTGGCGCGCTCTCAGCCCCACCAAAACTGACCCTTGCGGGGCTCCTTAATTAGTTGCTCCCAAGTTTTTCATGTCTCGCCATAGCGTTTTCCCCTGCGATGTAGCCATTGGCCCATCCCATTTATATTTTATTTATTTCACGCCAGGTTTCTCGATCGAGTTCGCTCGTTGCGCTTTGTTTGCAGGTTTGCAGGATTTTTTTTGTTTTATGTCCTTTTTATGGTTTTTTCGTGGTTTTCTCAATAATTTCTCTGTGTTTATTTATTTTTAAACATCTTTCTTCATTTCTTCTTCCTTTTCACAGGTGTCTCGGTTTTTCTTTGTTTATTTTTAGTTTTGCCCGTGGTTTTCATTTTTATTTTTCTTTAGTTTAGTTTCTTTCATTATTTCTCGTTTTTTATAGGTTTTCTTGGTTTTAATTTTTTGTTGGTTTTTCACTGTTTCTATTCTTTACATTGGTTTCTTTGGGGTTTTATCTGCTTTGTTCTATTTTCTTTTTTGTGTTTGCTGGTTTCTATTTTCATAGGTTACTTGAATAGTGTTCAATGTCTTCCATTTTTTGCACTCATTTCTTTGGCTTTTCTTTGTCTTTGGTTTCCTTTGTTTTCATTCAATGTTCACTCATTTTTTATTGATATTTGTTTATTTTGGTTTTAGTTCTACATCTTTTGTATACGTCGAGAACATTTTTAATACACTTTTAACATTTTTAATTCAAGTTTATTTTCTTTATTAAATTGTCATCATTACACACTTTTAACATTTTTCAAATGCTTGATTTTTTTTTTTGAGATTCGGCAACCTTTATTAAACAATAATCATATCAGTTACAAGGAATGGGAGTAAGAAATCAGGAGGTTTATCTCGCCACTCTCCAGAAAAATTTCCTCTGTAACTAGCCCGAGCAAGCCCATGCGCTGCCGCATTACCTTCCCGAGCACAACGAACAACAGTCGCCCTGCCGAATGCAGTCAATAACTTTCGACAGTCATCAGTAACAACCGCCGCTGAAGCACGGTAATTTGACGGGTCAAGGATAGCTTGGACAATCTCTAGTGAGTCAGACTCTACTACCAGAGTTGAAATGCCCAGATTGTCAGCTAGACGTAAGCCATCAAGTAGAGCAAGAGCCTCCATGGATGGTGCATCCATAGCATGCTGTTTATAATAACAACATCCTGCAATACAAGCGCCCGTACAATCCCGAATTACTGCTCCCGTTGCTCCTGATCCCTCATCAGAATGGTAACTTGCATCCACATTAAGCTTTAAGACCCCCATAGCAGGCCTCTCCCACCTCACTTTTCTGTCCTTTACCCCTGGTTTCATAGCGAGGGCATTAGCAATGATGCCCCGTATACTCATTGTTGTACGGACCGGGGTGCCACACTTCTCGTCATGGCTAATTTTCCGGCGATTCCATCAGAGGTACCAAGTTGCTACCATAATCATCTCAACTCCATTTGCAATCGGGATCCTTGCTTCTCCCTCGAGGTCCGAACAAAGTAGCTTTTCTAAAATAAGTGAACCTGACCTCTCTTGTGCTACAACATTTTCAATGGTAGGTTTCAAACCGAGTTCCTCCCACACCTTCTTGGATCTGTCACATGTAAACAACATATGACGGAGATCCTCAGGGGTAGTTCGACAAACTGGGCATATTACAGGGGACTTCATATGACGATCTGTTAATGTGCAGTAGCACAGAACGATCCCATGTAACACCCGCCAGTTGAACACATGTAATTTAGGAGGGACAGTTCTTCCCCAAAGCGACTTCCACACAGGATGTGGATCAATTCTGCCTCCTCCCGAGTCCAACCGAGCTCGTGTCCTATATTCATTTTTCCATGTAATATGATACGCTGAGCGAACAGTAAAGCAACCTGACTTCGAAAAATGCCATGAGATGAAGTCTGATTGTCCATGAGATGACAGCGGAATTTGCTATATCCTCTCTGCATCAACCGGCCAGAAGTTTTCACGCACGAGCTGCTCATCCCAATTTCCAGAAATTGGATCAATCAAGTCCTGGACTTTCTGTAACAAACATAGCCCCCTAGGGGTCATTACCTTGCGGTCATGGCTTGTGGGTATCCACTGGTCAGACCAAATATCAATTGAAGCACCATTCCCTGGTCGCCAAATCGCCCCTAGCTTGAAGGTTTTCATACCCTCCATGATATTTTTCAAATGCTTGATTAATATTTAACAAATACAAGAGTAACAATGACAACGCGGTTGATGTAGTCATACGTCTTCACAATCCGACCGATCCTAGCACCAAAGGTACGGCACCTTCGCGATCTGCACACGTAAAGCTTGGTGACGTCCCACGAACTCTAGATCCAGCTGAGGTCGAGGGAGAGTTTCGTCAGCACGACGACGTGGTGACGGTGATGATGAAGTTACCGGCGCAGGGCTTCACCTAAGCACTACGATGATATGACCGAGGTGGAAATCTATGGAGGGGGGCACCGCACACGGCTAAACAATCAACTTGTGTGTTCTAGGGGTTCCCCCTCCCCCTTATATAAAGGAGCAAGGGGAGGGGGCCGGCGGCCTCATAGGGTGCGCCCCAAGGGGGGAATCCTACTCCTACTAGGACTAGGTTTCCCCCTTTCCTAGTCCAACTAGGAGGGGAAGGAAAGAGGAGGAGGGGAGAAAGAAAGAGGGGGCCGACCCCCCAAGCCCTAAACCAATTCGGTTTGGGCCTGGGGGGGCGCCCCATAGCTCCCTTGTTGCCCTCTATTTCCACTAAGGCCCATGAAGGCCCATTGACCTCCCGGGGGGTTCCGTAACCTCCCGGTACTCTGGTAATGCCCGAACTTATCCAAAACTATTCCGGTGTCCAAACATAATCTTCCAATATATCAATCTTCATGTATCGACCATTTCGAGACTCCTCGTCATGTCCGTGATCACATCCGTGACTCCGAACAATCTTCGGTACATCATATCACATAAACTCATAATACCAATTATCATCGAACGTTAAGCGTGCGGACCCTATAGGTTCGAGAACTATGTAGACATGCCCGAGACACGTCTCCGGTCAATAACCAATAGCGGAACCTGGATGCTCATATTGGTTCCTACATATTCTACGAAGATCTTTATCGGTCAAACCGCATAACAACATACGTTGTTCCCTTTGTCATCGGTATGTTACTTGCCCGAGATTCGATCGTCGGTATCATCATACCTAGTTCAATCTCGTTACCGGCAAGTCTCTTTACTCGTTCCATAATACTTCATCCCGCAACTAACTCATTAGTCACATTGCTTGCAAGGCTTATAGTGATGAGCATTACCGAGAGGGCCCAGAGATACCTCTCCGAAACACGGAGTGACAAATCCTAATCTTGATATATGCCAACCCAACAAACACCTTCGTAGACACCTGTAGAGCACCTTTATAATCACCCTTTTACGTTGTGACATTTGGTAGCACACAAAGTGTTCCTCCGGTATTCGGGAGTTGCATAATCTCATAGTCCGAGAAACATGTATAAGTCATGAAGAAAGCAGTAGCAATGAAACTGTAATGATCACGATGCTAAGCTAACGGATAGGTCTTGTCCATCACATCATTCTCCTAATGATGTGATCTCGTTCATCAAATGACAATACATGTCTATGGTTAGGAAACATAACCATCTTTGATTAACGAGCTAGTCAAGTAGAGGCATACTAGGGACTATATGTTTTGTCTATGTATTCACACATGTACTAAGTTTCCAGTTGATACAATTCTAGCATGAATAATAAACCTTTATCATGAATTAAGGAAATAAATAATAACTTTATTATTGCCTCTAGGGCATATTTCCTTCAGGGCCCTGTGGTTTTGTGTATTTCATGGGTCCGAGTGAAAGCCCACTTCAGTCTCGTTATTCTTGTCTACTCTAGGGCTCGGCTTGGCTGCTAGCCTCCGCTTCGGTCTGCAAAACAACACCGCCGGCACCGGAAGAGGATCTCGCCAGCCATGCTGATGAGCTTTGTCCGGCGGTCGCCGCTTGCATTCCTCCTATCTACATATGGCTTGACTATCTATAGTAGCTGGGCTGAGACTCGCCAACCATTCACATGAACGTTTGCTGAACTCGTTCTGTTCTTCTCGGGCACACATTAGCTAACAGAAAATGTGATCAAAGTTCATTTTTTTCAAAAGGCATATATGTCCTAACACATATCAGTATCACGGTACACAATGTATGTATGTTTCTCTGTTATTTTCAATGCAAAGTAGACTGAACATGAGGTTTTAGCAACAACTCAAGGTAGTCGCACAAATATGATGTGACAAAACAATATTTGAAAACAAAGATAGATAGCTCCTTGCACCTTAAAAAACCAATCATATATAAGGTGTTTTTTATGTACAATAAGGGTGACGGCTTAGTGTCTTCTGAGAAGCAGACCTTTACAAAAGCTTATGCTATACAGCGAAGCGATGGTGCAATGTACATTACTATTTTCTGCTATTCCAGATCTCAAATAAATTATAGGTTACATATACTAACAAGAACACTCAAATATTGTGCGAGTTAGAATGCACAATATACATACTATATGGTTCGAGCATGATCTCTTTATGGACCTAGCAAATGAGAGGTCCCCGGGACCAGGCGATGAATACACAAATAACTTAAACACTAGGTATGCCTACTACTCCATGTTTCAATGGACCTTGAACTTCACGATCAGGAGTGCCGACCAAGAGCTGCGACGAGATCAATGGTTGCGAAAGCTTCCTGCGCCTGAATCTGTTGATGAAGACATGCATATCATTAGAATTCTGTCAATTACCAAGAAATTGCACAGCTAAAACTTGTTTTATGAAAGCAAGCATTAATCCCTGCAGAGAACTTTCTAGTCACTTGTACGAGGGTCCTCAGCAAGTGACAAAAATATTGTTTCATAAGGTATGGATTCAATGGAAGTTGTTATTAGTGAGTTCAAGAAAAGCAAGCTTAAAATAGATATAAAAGCAATATAAGGACAGAGGATGAGGAATTAATTACCTGGTGAGTAGAAACTCGTGAAAAGATAACACCAATGTCCATCATCAAGTATCTTGAATTCCAAGGATTTTGTAATGGGGAGTATCATATACTAGTATCATGCATATGATACTAGTGTATGATACTACCTCCCTAATGCATAGTATCATATATTAGTATCATGTTGTACTCTATTTATTGTCATGCATGACACAAAGTAGCATAGCATTTAATATGATACGGTATCATGATATGATACTAGACCCTCTCTTTCTACATTTAATGCTATGACACCTCATCAAAATTGCCTAGTTGGCATGCATGATACTAGCTATGATACTACCATTACGACCAGCCTTAAGATGAAGCATGTAGACATGGACGTCCACTAATATAAAAACTGTATCCGCATCCTCTGAATAACCCACTATACTTTCCGTGCCATACCCCCATTTCCCCAAATAGTAGCGCGGACGCCAAGAATGTCATACGTCCTCCGTACCTAAATATAAGTCTTTTTAGATATTTTAAATATATATAGACATATTGTAGAGTGTAGATTCACTCATTTTGCTTCGTGTGTAGTCACTTGTTAAAATCTTTAGAAAGACCTATATTTAGGAACGGAGGTAGGACAATTTAAGGCTGCTCTGCAACACCCATCTGCCATGACCATTGACATTTCTCTGCCACACCCGGAGGCGTGGGTATTACCGGAAAAGGCTTTCGCCCCGCTTTATATATAAAGCACCAAATCACAAGCATCCAGTACAACAACACACCACACCACCTCAACACACGCACACACCCAGGACAGGATACATAGGCGCCGAGCGCAGCAACACCACTCCTAGCACTACCGCCCCGAAGAGATGAAGCTACATATGACGAACCATGCGTTCCAAGGCGGCGCCTTCAGGAAGGATACGACGCCGGAGCGCCGCCATCACCCGATTCAAGGAACAGAGTTTCCCCCGGAGTCGCATGACGGGCAATGAGAGCCGCGATGACGCCTTCAAGAAGGGAACGATCTTCGCCGCCGCCGGTCCGTCCGAAGATAGAGCAGGTTTTCACCTCGGCCAACATTCACCACCACCGAACGCCACACCCCGACAACCACGCCGCCCACACGACCATGGTGACCGGGCAGCACCAAGGCACGGGCTCTGCCCAAGAGCACCGCGCAACCATCACCAGGGCCGCCGCCCCAGCATCCAAGACCTCGACACCACCTCACCCGAGACCCGCCGCACCCCAACGAAAGAGATGAGCGAAAAGGTCCCACCTTTCGCGCCCCTAGGCAACCCCCAGCGTCGAGACCCAATAGGTCGGCCAGAACTGGCATCCACCGACCCATCCTGCTGCCCCAAGCGCGAGACGAGCTCGGTCCTGCAGCAACGAGAGGGGGACGAGGTCAGTCCTGCTGCATCATGCGCGAGACGAGCTCGGTCCTGCTGCATCGTGCGCGAGACGAGCTCGGTCCTGCGGCATCGGGCGCGAGAGGAGCGGTAGACCGCAGTTGGGAGAGGACCAGCCCTTTGATGGGAGTAGCGCCTGGGCGACGAGGAGATGGAGGTGAAGGTCGAGACGGCCCGAACACAGACAAACCGACGCCGGAGAAGCCGTACGTTGCCGCGGGCAGATCCATCGAGCCACCGTGAAGCCACCACGACACCAGTAGGCCACCACCGAGACCGACCCATGCCGCCGCCCACGGCCGGAGTAGCAACCACGCCCGGCCGCTGCCCTACCAGCGTAGCCCGGCGAGCTCCAAGCGCCAGAGCCGCCAGGCACTCACCAGCAGAGCCAGGCGCCGCCGGCCGGCCCCCAAAGCCAGATCCGGTCGGATTCGGCAAGAGACCGGTCGCGCGCCACCTCCAGAGACGAGAGCACCGCAGCCGCCCCGCCGCGCGCAGAACGAGGGTCGCCGGAGCGCCGCCACCAACAGGCCACTCCGCCGCCCCGCGAGACCGCCGCCGCGCCGTTGGATCCCGCGGACGTCCAGCGCCATCTCTTGAAGGAGCCACCCCGCGTCGGCGCCCACAAGCGGACGGGGAAGGAGGTCCCCGCCACCGTCGCGCCTCCCGGGCTTTGCCCTATGGAGCTTGCCGGCAACGGCGGGGGGGAGGGGAGGGGGCGGGGCCGAGGGCCACGGCCACAAGGGGACTCACCGGGCGCGCGTGGGCGCACTGTGGGAGGGGAGGGGAGGGGAAGGCGTGGGTATTGTAATACGGCAAAGCCAATAGCGCCATCATCAGCCTGCATTATCTGACCGAGCATTGCCCGCGCTGCACGCGATCTGGTGTAAGAGGCCCTTGGATCATGGATAGGCTCTGACTATCCAAATTAATCTGAAGAATGACATGTCCAGTACAACAAGCACATTGCCGAGGGCCATGCTAATGCGCCCGCGCATCGCAGCGAGTGATTTCCGACCAGGTTTGTAGGCTCGATTAGGAAACAATATCCGCCCGCATGCAACTTCACTCTATATAAACAGGAAGGAGAGACACATAACAGAAGAGGATTAGAGGGAATATCTGACCTACCCCACGCTAATCGCGGGGATTTAGAGGAGATCTCGAGCTTGCCCACCTTAAAATCAGGGGGGAGAGAAAAGATTAGGATCGCTAGTTGCTACGCTCGCTCGTGAAAGAGCTTTTCCGCACTGCCGATAAGTGTCACGGGAGTGTCCTATTCATAAGATCACGAGGATCGGCTATTGGCACGTTGCCCTATACGCCAATCCCTGAGGATTAAATGCTTACGTGACCATATCCCGAAGACATACACATCAGGACGACTTTGAAGGGGCTGGAATGGCAGTGGCCATGAATGTGGCCCCGATCACTGCCTGCTGCGCAGAGCACCGCCCCCTTGAAATGTCTACTGCCCCCGGCGGAACGACAGGCAGGTGGTGCTGCTGGCCCATCAAGGGGTCGCACACGATGACCCCGGACCGCTCCCGCTCTAGCTTTTGGACGAGGACGCGACCGTTGCGGTAGTCGAGCACCTAGCTGTCATGGACCCGCAGTTTAAAGCACTGGGAGGGATGCGATTAGGAGGGTCCACCACAGGGTGAAGGCAAGGGCCCGGACAAAGTTGTAGTTGTAGTAGTTGGGGTAGCCATTGTGGAAGACGCCGAGGAGGGGTGGCCTCCTATGGTGCTCGTGGAAGCGTCTGAGGAACCCGTGGTCTGTGACCTACAGACCGTGGTGGCGCGCAGGAGGGAGGAGGGTTGAGGGTCGAGGCGGAGGAGTACCTCATCCAGGAGATGTTCGTCTTCGAGCGGCGGGGGCGGAGCCAAGGTGCTGCAACCGTGGAGTTGTTTACTCATATTCCGGGCAGCGCTCTACTTGGGGCAGGGCAGCAGAATGGATTATCCAAGTGCAGGTGCAGACAAGCAGCTGGCTCAGTCAGAACTCTTCCATTTTCTGAACATTGTAGAAGTTGGTTTCAGTACAGAAAAAATGCACAGCAGAACTTGTATAAAGATGCATTTAACAATCGACTAAACACAATATTTCATCACAACAAATTTTGATCAAGACAACTTTCTCCTCAGAAGAAGAATTTAGTTAACAGGAAAAAACTAGCACAAAGAATTTGTGAAGTAAAGTATCGTCACACTTGATCAGCTGGTAATTAACGTAATGGCCTAATTAATCCTACTCGCTGCACTTTGTTTAAACATGTTTTTATACACACAAACGAGTACTCTGTTCCAAGTCACACAAGAGAATCTGTTGGCGCTAGAACAAAACACATAGCAAACTCATGTTATCAGATGTGAAATAAGTATACTGCAAAGCAACATCTGTGTGTATCAAATGATTAATCCCTAGCACAAATTAGTTAAAAATTAGCTCAAATAAGTTATCAGCCAACCAAAATATTTGGACAAAATAGAGAGAACACTAGTCAGAGTCAGACTCTACTAGTGCTTAGTGCTTACTTATTGGATGGAGAAGACCAGGGTAATCTGTACTGTGACTACTGAGAGAAGGAATGGGCAATTCATCGACCAGGTGGTGGTGGGCTGACAGGCCCACAGATACAGAAATCGGGCGGAGGTAGAAATTGGGGGCAATTCATCCAGCTCACCTCTTGACGCCGGACACGTCGTCGTCGACCGCAGAAGATCAGTCGCCGGCGATCAGCGGCTCGACACAGCTGGAGTGGCTCGGCGGACGAGTGTTGCCGCGGCCGCCTCTCTTGCAGGGATTTTGACTGAGCACCTCTTTTCTTCCGTTTGGGGACGATCTAGGCCGTCCATTCGATCAGACGGCTCCGAAGGGTGCGGAATAGCTAACGGAATTTGGGTGACCAAAGGGCCAATTCTGGCCGTGGGCTACGGCCCAGGTTCTCTTAGCCCAGAAGGAAATGTTTTTTCTTTAAAAAAGTTATCTGCTGGGTTGGGCCTTTAAAGAGCTGCCGTGTGTTTTACGGGCTAAATGCAAAATATGTGTCTTTTTCTTTTTATTCACTGTATTTTCTGTTTTATGATTATTCTAATGACGTATATGCACACGCGTGATGCTGCTCCTTCTTTGTCAGATTTTTTCCTACGGTATGCAAATCAACAAATGGATATCACGGATAGGCTCTGACTATCCAAATAAAACTGAAGAATGACATCTCCAGTACAACCAATGAATCACATTGCCGAGGGCGATGCTAATGCGCGCGCATGTCGCAGCGAGCGATTTCCGACCAGGTTTGTAGGCTCCATTAGAAAACAATATCCGCCCGCATGCAGCTTCACTCTCTATATAAACAAGAAGGAGAGAGACATAACAGAAGAGGATTAGAGGGAATATCTCACCTACCCCACGCTAAAATCAGGGGGGAAGAGAGATTTAGAGGAGATCTCGAGCTTGCCCACCTTAAAAGCAGGGGGGAGAAAAGATTAGGATCGCTCGTTGCTACGCTCGCTCGTGAAAGAGCTTTTCCGCATTGGCGATAAGTGTCGCGGGAGTGTCCTATTCATAAAGATCACGAGGATCGGCTATTGGCACGTTGCCCTATACGCTAGTCCCTGAGGAGTAAATGCTTACGTGACCATATACCGAAGACATACACATCACAACGACTTTGAAGGGGCTAGAATGACAGTGGCCATGAATGTGGCCCCGGTCACTGCCTGCTGCGCAGAGCACCGCCCCCTTGAAATGTCTACTGCCCCCCGGCGGAACGGCAGGCAGGTGGTGCTGCTGGCCCGTCAAGGAGTCGCACAGGATGACCCCGGACCGCTCCCGCTCTAGCTTTTGGACGAGGACATGACCGTTGCGGTAGTCGAGCACCTGGCTGTCATGGACCCGCAGTTTAAAGCGCTGGGGAGGGATGCGGTTGGGAGGGTCCATGACAGGGGTGAAGGCAAGGGCCCGGACAAAGTTGTCGGTGTAGTAGTTGGGGTAGCCATTGTGGAAGACGCCGAGGAGGGGTGGCCTCCCATGGTGCTCGTGGAAGCGTCTGAGGAACCCGTGGTCTGTGGCGGAGACGGAGTGCCGCCACGTCCTGCAGACCGTGGTGGCGCGCAGGAGGGAGGAGGGTTGAGGGTCGAGGCGGAGGAGTACCTCATCCAGGAGATGTTCGTCTTCGAGCGGCGGGGACGGAGCCAAGGTGCTGCAACCGTGGAGTTGTTTACTCATATTCCGGGCAGCGCTCTACTTGGGGCAGGGCAGCAGAATGGATTATCCAAGTGCAGGTGCAGACAAGCAGCTGGCTCAGTCAGAACTCTTCCATTTTCTGAACATTGTAGAAGTTGGTTTCAGTACAGAAAAAATGCACAGCAGAACTTGTATAAAGATGCATTTAACAATCGACTAAACACAATATTTCATCACAACAAATTTTGATCAAGACAACTTTCTCCTCAGAAGAAGAATTTAGTTAACAGGAATAAACTAGCACAAAGAATTTGTGAAGTAAAGTATCGTCACACTTGATCAGCTGGTAATTAACGTAATGGCCTAATTAATCCTACTCGCTGCACTTTGTTTAAACATGTTTTTATACACACAAACGAGTACTTTGTTCCAAGTCACACAAGAGAATCTGTTGGCGCTAGAACAAAACACATAGCAAACTCATGTTATCAGATGTGAAATAAGTATACTGCAAAGCAACATCTGTGTGTATCAAATGATTAATCCCTAGCATAAATTAGTTAAAAATTAGCTCAAATAAGTTATCATCCAACCAAAATATTTGGACCAAATAAAGAGAACACTAGTCAGAGTCAGACTCTACTAGTGCTTAGTGCTTACTTATTGGATGGAGAAGACCAGGGTAATCTGTACTGTGACTACTGAGAGAAGGAATGGGCAATTCATCGACCAGGTGGTGGTGGGCTGACAGGCCCACAGATCTGGCGGGCGGAGGTAGAAATTGGGGGCAATTCATCCAGCTCACCTCTTGACGCCGGACACGTCGTCGTCGACCGCAGAAGATCAGTCGCCGGCGATCAGCGGCTCAACACAGCTGGAGTGGCTCGGCAGACGAGTGTTGCCGCGGCCGCCTCTCCTGCAGGGATTTTGACTAAGCACCTCTTTTCTTCCGTTTGGGGACGATCCAGGCCGTCCATTCGATCAGACGGCTCCGAATGGTGCGGAATAGCTAACGGACCTTTGGGTGACCAAAGGGCCAATTCTGGCCGTGGGCTACGGCCCAGGTTCTGTTAGCCCAGAAGGAAATGTTTTTTCTTTAAAAAAATTATCTGCTGGGTTGGGCCTTTAAAGAGCTGCCGTGTGTTTTACGGGCTAAATGCAAAATATGTGTGTTTTTCTTTTTATTCACTGTATTTTCTGTTTTATGATTATTCTAATGACGTTTATGCACTCGCGTGATGCTGCTTCTTCTTTGTCAGATTTTTTCCTACGGTATGCAAATCAACCAATGGATGTCATGCTATGTGCTAAATTCTTGGTTAACTGGTCACCGAACCCAATACATAATGATCGGAACCCTAACTCATGTTCTAAACCTGACATTCATGACAGTTAGATTTAGTTTCAGCTGTTAAGTTCAGAATTGACAGTAGGCTCAGTTCGGGTAAGTTGATGCCCTATTTTTAGGGCTGCTGTTGGAGACGGCGCTTCCTCATGCCCAAAAAAACAGTTTTCGTGCCCAAATTTTTTTACTTCCAACTTTTTTCTCCCTAAAGTAAGGCAGTTGGAGATGCTCTTAGGGTCTCTTTGAAGATGTTCTCTCACAACTAGTCGTGGTAAGCACGCAATTTAACGGATCGGAGGTGTACTCTTTTGAAAGTTGCTATATATCACATCAACACATCAGCGAGACATGATTGTTTATATATTTTTGACTACCATGAACTCCTGATTTTGCCTTTTCTTTTCTTTACCAATTAGATCTACTAGCAAAACATGCTCGTGCGTTGCAACGGGAAAAAAATGTGGACCTCTACTCAATAATTATTTCTGAAGACCCCCACATGCATATGCCCTCTATTTCAACATGACGTCCCATCTGAACTGTCGTTTATCCTTTTTCATGAACTCGTCGAGCCGTGCCATATGATCATTAAAATGTCCGGATATGATCAATCCCTAGGCAACAAGCTCGGCAACTGCACTGCTCATCTATCATTGAACCGCGCCAGTGCAAGATAATGCTTAGGCAAATATCGTCAAGCTAGAAGCGAGGGCTGCCCTCTGTGAGACCCTCCCGACACCTGGTCCATATACAACCCCCTACACCTGCTCACTTTGAACTTGCAATGCTGTGGACTTGTTTCATGAAGAAAGGGCATGTCTTGCACTTGTACCGCCTAAATAAGGTCTAAACGGTGCTGGTACATGACATGATTATTTGTACTATACACACATGTGTAGTTACTGGCTAAGTGAACTTAATAAAGAAACAGTTAGTCACCCTGGATGGACACTGAATTTTAAAAGATCACCTCGTAAAATTCTTTCTACTCTACATGATTGCCGGCGAAACTGAAAAAGTTGCACGGACAGTGTCGCAGAGTACGCGCGCGTTTGTGTCGGTCCATGTCAATGTTGGCGTCCTTTTTGCGCTCCTCCCCTACTTTACTTCCTCGCCCTCAGTGGTAATTTTTTTTTATTTCTTTTTTGCTTCATTTCTTTCACACCAAGCCACATTTGTTTCACACCTAGCCCACTTTGTGGGCCCACAATCCCGAAATCCTTCCTTCCTTCATTTATAATTTCGTAGCCCACGCAAAGAGATAGCTTTCAAATTCTTTCCTATGCCCACAAATCTGCCTCAAATTCCTTCCTGTAATACACAAGTATTCATAATTATCCACGCAGTCCACAATCCTGAAAATCCATCCTTCCTTCTTTTATACTACTATAATTTCGTTGCCCTCAAAGTAAGCCTTCAATTCTTTCCTTTAATACCTGCAAATCCGTCCTCAATTTCTTCCTTTAATACACAAGTGTTATTTATTTCCTTTAATACCCACAAATCAGCTCTCAAATTCATCCTTCCCTCTTGTCCGCTTTCTCACGGCCTTTTTTTAGGTAATACATGAGACTTGCTTGTATATAAATTCGTACGAATCTTTTTAAAGCAAAGATGTGGGACTAATTTCAAAGAAAAATAACTTGCTTAGTTGGTTGTTGTGCTGTTCCACGGGGCACGAGGTCATGAGTTCGATCCTCACAGTAGCTATTTTTCTCACGCGCGGCCCGGAAGAGGCCTGGCGGGCCCAAATACAGATAGTTTTTTTTTTTGTGGATCTAGGGTAGAGCTGGTGGCCAATTTTTTTTAATCCGACCGCCGATCGAATGTTCGGCTGACGGACCAAAACGTACGAATTTTTTGGGAGGAAGAAGCGTTCGACTCTTTATTATTAACTAGCAAAAGAGCCCGTGCGTTGCAACGGGAGAGAAAACATAACACACACTCTTAACTCAACAACCATCACTCAAGACCACAATAGGTCCATCTTCTTTATTTTTGCGAGGCATCATATTTGTGTTGCCGCTTATCCTCCTTCTCACCCTTGTCGGCGATGGCCTCGGTGTTCACACAAAACAACAAAAAATGTGTGTTGAATATGGTTAATCCTACAACGTCTCTCACTCCCTCTCTCATCCCTCTCCCTCTCTCTCTCTCCCCCCCCCCCTCTCTCTCGCTCGCTTTCTCTCACTCTCGCGATGAGAAATCTGTTGTTTTCCCGTGCGAGATTTTTCAGAGGTGTGCACATGTAGTTATCGATGCTTTCTTTTCCGTATATGGTTATAGTGGAGTGTTTATTTGCAATCCGGATCCCCACCGGTATGAAAAAAGGAATCTTGCGCTATAAATTATAAGTTTGCTACCATAACAATATTTTAAAAATATTTAACAGGTAAAATTAACATCATTTTTAGATTCCACACATTTTTCTAATAAAATTTCATATATAATATGTTAAAATCGAAGTTACGGTTTAAAAGATACAGATAATTTAGAAAATCATTTGGTTTGACTCAAATATATTCCAAAATAATATTTAAAGATACTTAAAAGGTAAAAATAATCTCATATTCTTATTCTACATATTTTTTAATCAAATTTGATATATAACATGTTCAAATCGGAGTTACGGTTTAAAAGATATGGATGATTTTAAAAAGCATTTGTTTGACTTAAATATGATCCGTGGATGAATTACCTAAAACATCAGGGGGGGGTTCGAAAAATGTAAAATAACGGTTCGGGTGTGACTTAAATCCGGATGGCGGGTTGATTTCAAGAAAATCAAGGACTTTTGTGTAAAATACGAAAATAACGATTCGTTTTAACTTAAAACAGGACTGCGGGTTGAATTCTCTGAAATAGAGGCACTTTTCTAAAAAATGGCATGACGGACGAAAGAAACCCAAATTTGCTTTTTTACAACGGGAGAAAAATCATAACCTCCAACAACCATGCTCACATTTTGCAGCATCACCGAGATACAGACACTCTCAATTTCGTGAAATCATGAACATTTTTTAGAACTCGTGAACATATTTGAAATCATGAACATTTGTCAAATTCATTAACATTTTTACAAATTTCCAAACATTTTCTAAAATAAAAAATAATTGAATTCATGAACATTTTAAACTATTTGCAAACATTTTTTTTTACCAATTTTCTTGAATCAGCGAACATTTCTAGAATGGATGAACATTGTTTTGGAAATTTCTGGAACAATTTTTTAATTTAACGAACATTTTTTGAAATGCGTGATCATTTTTTCAATCAACAAAATTTTCATGAACGAATAAACTACTTTTTAAGTCATTGACATTTTATTAAATTTTAGGATATTTTTTCATGAACATTTTTTGAATTGGCAAAATTTTGTTCAATTTCATGAACATTTTTTAGTACTTGAACTTTTTTAAAATTTATGATTTTTTTATTTCCCAAATATTAGATTTTGAAATTTCAAACATTTTTGAATAATTTTTTTTATAAAATGCGGACATGTTTCCAATTCACAAACATTTTATGATTTATTAAACATTTTATTTCAAAATTCTCATTCTTTTTAACTTTCAGTAGTTTTCCAAGTCATGTTTTAAATTTTCGGAACTTTTTGAAGTCCTAAATTATTTAAAGTAGCAAAAAGGAAAACGGAAAAAAGAAAAAAAGAAAATTTAATAACCAGGCCACCCGGACATGGCCGGTCCAAATGGACGTGGTGCGTCTTCTCCCAGCACGCACAACGCAATATGGGAGGTCCCTACTGCATGAGCTGGCCAAGGCGGAGGATTCCCCTGTGAGAAATATTTTTATCACTTATAGGTGGCATTGGTGGGTAATATTTTACAACTTTTGGGCAGTTTCTGTGATGTGCCGCAAAAAGCAATAGCCCATTTATTATTAGAAATAGTACAAATACCTGTGCGTTGCACCGGACGGGAAAATGGGCATAACCTGCTTCATATGCCATTGTGCATCTTTTTATATCCGTTTTTAATAAGCGTTGATAATATGGTCGGACTTGAGAATCTTATCTTCTCCACACATCCACCCAGCGCTCTACCGACCAGCACCACCAGACCTCCTCCCGCGCCTCCGCCACAGGCCCAGCCGCCCTCACTTGAGCCGGCCCTTGACCAGAGCTCATGCACAAGCCACCACACAGACAACGCCCGCCGCCAGACGCCGCCGCCCGACCAACCACGCCGAGCAAGGAGCTCCTCGACCCCGGGCTCGCCTCCGTCCGGCGGCCGGCCGCCGTCCGTGACCTTCTCCCTCTCCGTTCCTTCCCTTCGGATCTCTCCTCACCTCTAACCTCCCGTATCTTTTACAGACAGAGCATCACACCTGCCATGGACCTCCGACCCGACGCCTAAGCTCCCGATGTCGTTTCGCCCAGATCCGCGCCGCCCCACCTTCTCCGACCGTGTGGAGCCGCCGTCCGAGCACCCGCGACGTCAAGCGCTAGGTCCCGCTCGATACCAGCGCCACACCTCCACCGCAGGCCACGACGGTCGCCCCTGCTTCGCTCCAGCGGCCCACGACTTTGTTCTTCTTCCCCGAGGGAAGGGCGATTACTGCCGTACGGCTCGTCCCGGCGCCCCCCGTTTGTTCCAGCCGCACCCACGGGGATCCGTTCCTCTTCCCCAAGGGTGGCTTGATCTCTCTCTTATTCTCTTGATCAGCCATCTCTGCTTAAGCCACTCTCTCATCTCATCTTGCTTTGTTATTCGGCTTGTTGATTGTCTACTTTCGAACATATACAAATTTGTAGGATTCGATTCGATACAAAGCTGCGAGGTGGGACTAATAGTTAATTTAAAGACTGCAGAAGATGTGAGAGAGGACTGATGCACGGCTGGCAAGGCGTAGAAGTGGGCAGCGACACTGCAATGCGCGTGGTGTGGCCAAGCAGGAGGTGGAGATGGAATTGTTTTTTTTAGCATATGGGATTGGGTTTTTTAGGGGATTGGGAGGTAGGGACGTGCGGGTCTGTGGGTTATTTCTTTTTTTCTCTTGTCAGTACCGCTTCGGGTTGAGTTATAATAGTACTGCGGGTTGAATACCCAAAACAGCATGGGGTTTTCTGTAAAAATGCCGACGACGTAAGGCAGAAACCCAATTCTCTTTATTATTATATACAGGAAAAATGCATCCTACTACCGGGTGTAGTTACACCCATTTCTCATATACTACTATGTGGTAGTATATACTCTACTTTACTATTTTTACTATGTTCATATACTATATCTAAGATAATATAAAGCGAGTTATGTGAAAAAATTGCATGTGAGCCCATGTTTTTATAATATTTGTCAAATACGTACATATTTTGTACATAAAAATGAGTATGCTCAAAATATACTACATACTACCTAAAAAATAGTATATATACTACCTAAACATTCTTACATACTACATACTACACGTACATACTCTCCGATATGATAGATACTACCTAGAACGTATGAAACAAAAGTGGGAGTAACTACACCCGGTAGTGCGACGTTCCCGTTCCCGGGGATAGGGTGGTGGGTCGGCGTGGGCGGGTTGAGGACCACCCCCTGGAAGAAGGGGAGGTATCTGTTCACCATGGCTGCTGCGGCGGCGGCGAGGGTTCCGCCTCGGCGAGGAAGAAATTCGGTCGGGTTGTCCAGCTCGTCGAAACGCGGCGGCTCGTCGTCCAAGGGAAGCAGCAGGTTCGAGGTGGAAGTCCAGGCGACAGTGTGCCGGCGGTAGGTCGGAGTGGAGGGGTTGAAGACCACCTGTGGGAAAGTGAGGTCCCTGTTGGCCATACGGCCGCGGCTGGCGACGGCGAGGGTTCCGGCTGGTCGAGATCCGATCGATCGTGGTGTGTATGGATTTTTGGAAACTAACGAGCGAGGGCTCTCTTTTTTTCTTTTCGATCGGGAGAACGAACGCGGGTGTACATTTATACGTATAGCTGCGGCCGTCGCGAAGGTTCCGATCTTAAGGAAGGGGACGATCTGATTTGCTGGATGACGCACGCACCTTTTCTTGTTTGCCATGGCAGCGGCCGCCGCGAAGGTTCCGAGATTCGATCGAATCGTGGTGCCTGGAATACTATGTATCGAAGGAAAGAGTAAATGACACCGGCGGTCACATAACTTGCACTGCAGGTACACTTTAGTTACGGTACTTGCAAACCAGAAAAACCTATCATAGAACTTGCGTTGCAGGTGCAGATAGGTCACACATGTCATCTGAACCGGCCAACTACCTACTCGCAAAAAAAAAAAAGAACCGGCCAACTACCCGGTTTTCTCCCTCTAATGGTCAAGCGCAATAAATATGTTCACGGCTTTATAAATATATGTGATTCGTGACTTAAAAAAACTTGTTCGTGAACGATAAATTTGAAAACTATTTGTTCACGACTTTAAAAAAATGTTCGCGAACGATTAATTCTAAAAGCATTTGTGATTCGCGAACATTCTTTCAAACTAGTGAACATTTCAAAAAAAATTCGTGCTTCGCGACTTAAAAAAATGTTTGCGAACGATAAATTTAAAAATATTTTTCAAAACATTTGTGATTCGTGACTTAAAAAAATGTCCACGAACAAAATTTTTCAAAATGTTTGCAAACGATAAATTTGAAAATGTTCGTGAACTATTGTTTTAAAAATATTTATGATTCGTGAACATTTTTTTAAAGTCGTGAACAATTAAAAAAATATTTGTGATTCGCGACTTTTAAAAAATGTTCGTGAACGATAAATTAAAAAACTATTTTTTAAAAATATTTATCATTCGTGATTTAGAAAAATGTCCATGAACGAAAATTTTGAATAAATTTGCGAACGATAAATTTGAAAATGTTCATGAATGATTAATTTTAAAAATATTTGTGACTCAAGAACATTTTTTTAAAGTCTTGAACATTTGAAAAAAATATTTGTGATTCACGACTTTAAAAAAATATTCACGAACGATAAATTAAAAAACATTTATTAAAAATATTTGCGATTCGTGACTTTAAAAAAATGTCCACGAACAAAAAAAAATTTGAAAATGTTTGCGAACAATAAATTTGAAAATATTCATCAACAATTAATTTTAAAAATATTTGTGATTCTTGAAATTTTTTAGAAGTCGTGAATATTTAGGAAAAAAATATTTTTGAACATTTTTGTACCAAATAATATGGTCTTTTCTACAAAACTAGGAAATTGCCCGTGCATTGCAACGGGGATACATAGTTTTTAATATTGCCATGGGGGCGAGACTGATATATCGCAGAAACTGCCACCATAGCATTTGTGGCAGAAAATCAATAGTTCTCGACCATATTATACAAAAATATACTGAATTATCATATCAGAATATCCCTGCGCATGGCTATAACAAACCTGAGAAACAATACTATGCAACTATTATTACAACAACCTTTCTATGCATAAGTAGTTCCTCCCATGAGAGCATCTCAAAAAAATCTCTACCGTGAAAATCTCTCGGTGTCAAATACTCCGGTTAAAACCTCTCTCTCTCCCTCTCTCTCTCCCCCCCTCTCTCTCTCATTTACTCCGTGAAAATATTCGTCTCCCATGAATCTCTCTCTCTCTCTCTCTCTCTCTCTCTCTCTCTTAGTTACACCGGTGTAAATCTCTCTCTCTCTCTCTTTCATTTACTCTCGTGAAAATATTGGTCTCCCATGAATCTCTCTCTCTCATTTACTCCCGTGAAAATATTCGTATCCCATGAATCTCTCTCTCTCTCTCTCTCTCTCTCTCTCTCTCTCTTAGTTACCCCGGTGTAAATCTCTCTCTCTCT
The DNA here is from genome assembly GCA_021437245.1 of Aegilops speltoides. NCBI lineage: Eukaryota > Viridiplantae > Streptophyta > Magnoliopsida > Poales > Poaceae > Aegilops > Aegilops speltoides. Next base: position 523,912,680 of record CM038145.1, on the reverse strand, counting down.
CTCTCGTCAAATTTTTTGTCTCCCATGAATCTCTCTCTCTCTCTCTCTCTCTCTCTCTCTCTCTCTCTCTTAGTTACACCCATGTATACTCTCTCTCCCTAGACCCTTCGTCCACTCTCTCTCTATATCTCTGACACAATGGCAGCATGGCATGGAGTTATCATCACGGAGATCGGACAAGGTATAGACACGGCATAGATGGATGCATGGTCATATACACAAAAATGAGCTCCGCAACAAAACACACGCATACAAGACCTAAGTAGTGCGGGTCGAGATAAACTTATCCATCATTAAAATGTCCTCTCTGTTAAAAAAATGCTATTTGAAGAATGTAAAAAGAAGAATCATCTAATGGGTCGCAATCTCAAAAAGATAAACATGCACACGTAATAACCGGGTGTGGGGGCAAAACAGTTTAGAGCGTCGCTTAACTAATCATATTATTATTCAAAAGTTATGATCTAAATTATGGGAGGTGCTAGTGGCGACGTAACTTCCAGAGTGGTAAGGATAGCATCTCAAAAACCTTCAAGCCCTAGACACCAAAGGAGGAGAGGTACATGCATAGAAGATAAGATTCTCACGCTGGAAACGAAGGCATCACTCTGCTTCGATGCCACTTAGGACCGCTGCCGATAGGTAGAGGGAAAGACGCATTCTGCTACAAGAGAAGAAACGATAAGAGGGAGGGAATAGGGTTTGGTCGAGAGACACGAGGTCGTGGGTGAGATGGGAGAGATAGGTAGAGGGAAAGACGGGGGACGTAAAAAAAAGAATCAAATCTGATAGGAGGCTCATGGGGTTGATTCACAATTTTTTGTGTGATCATGCATGAATTGATTGCCTATTTGCGTTTATTGCGTCCATGATTTTTTGCTGCTGGTGAGTTTATTGCGTTACCAAATAGAGACTGGATACCATGCATTAATTTATTACATTATGCGTTACCAAATAGTAATAGATTCATTACCATACGTGAATTAATTGTGTTAGCAAAAATTGAATGGGGTTATCTGGCCAGATGGAAACAATTATAAATTGAAAACCAGCATGGTGATAGAAGAAAGGAAGTGGAAGGAAATTGATCACCGTGGGATTGAAAGAAGGAAGGAGATTGATCACTGTCATGAATGAATTGATTGCCATGCATGAATTGATTGCGTTTGGATTGATTGCGCTTGGTTACCTTATATGAATTATTTGTATACCGAAGATAGAGTCCGATTGGAGGGACGAAAGAAAATCGGCAGGGAGAAAACCGGTGGGGAGAAAACCGGTGGAGGGAGAAAAGAAAATCGCTGGAGGGGAGGAGGAGGGGTCGTACGAAGGGGTTGGACGAAGAGGGGGAACGTAAGAGGGGAAAGGAACACTACGTTTCTTAGATAGTAGAGATAGAGATAATCAACCCCAACCAACCACATGTGCGCCACGCGTGACCACTCGAGGGAGAAAAAAGGACAGCTTGCCGGTTCAGATGGCATGTGTGACCTATCTGCACCCGCAATGCAAGTTCTCTGACTGTTTTTTAAATGGGGCAGCTGGCCGGTTCAGATGACATATGTAACCTATCTGCACCCGTAATTCAAGTTCTATCATGGATTTTTCCGGTTTGCAAGTATCGTGACTTAAGTGCACCCGCAACGCAAGTTCTCGGACCGCCAGTACCATTTACTCTGAAGGAAAGGAATCCGTTAGCTAAAAGAAATAACAAAGGAGTCCTTGTATAGCAGCGATCGTACAACTCTTCCTTGACCATTGAACACGATGATCTCAACCGACTTTTAAGCCCTACAACTCTCCTAAAAGTTATGCTACTCCCTCCATTTATATTTAGTCCATGTATTAGCTTTGGTCAAAGTCAAGCTTTGTAAACTTTAAAAAATTTATAAACAAAAATATTAACATATACAAAAAACAAATCAATAGCATTAGATTCATTATTAAATGCACTTTCACATTATATAGATTTGTTATCGTAAATGTTTACATTTTTTCTATAAATTTGGTCAAACTTTATGAAAATTGACTTCAGTCAAACATAATATGCAGAGTACATAAAAACACAGGGAGTACTAATTAATACCTCGTTTCCAAAAGCCTGTTAGACAATTTTGTTCATTGTCAAAGGTGAAAGCCCATATTGATTTTTTATGAAAGGAAGCAACTGTTTTTTTCACAACTCAAAAGTTGAAAGTGCAGTAGACGACAACTCATGTATAATCTAGAAACTGCAAATTTTTTGAACTAAAGCCTATATTCACGGAAGCTAGTGGTTTGAATTAGTAAAGTTTTGGGGGCATATATCTTTTGCTGAAAGCGAATGGGGCATATCTTTGATAGTGTTGCTGTTATGGAAAATCGTCAAACTGTCGGGAGAATAGCCAATGCTGCAATGGAGCACCACGGCGCTAGCTGCAATGGAGCATCGTCGGGAGGCTGAAACATTGTAAATGCTGCAATGGAGCATCACCGGCCTGACAGATGAATCATCTTCGGTGTTGCAATTGGGATTTGCAGCATCACCATTGCCGCAAGGTGTCGCTGGTGCTCCATAGCAGACCGCACAATGCTACGATGGAGATGCAATGGAGCATCGATAGGCCGCCGATATCTGCAATGGCGGCCTGCTACGAGTGACAATCGATGCTTTGACGAACGGGGCAACGATGCACTGCCGCCAGGATAGGATATGCGATGAGTTCCAGCTGCAGAGAACACAGTACTTCATGGTCGGGGCTCGGGGCTCGTGCGTTGCATCAGAGAAACAATCTTATGGCTGTGGCCCTTCCATTGAACGGTGCACAAGGCGACTGATCTCGCGTGGCACTCAGTTGGATGATGCCTAGAATCTGCCTCTTCCAAAATCCTAGTAGATAATATTTTAAAAGGTTAAAACCCATATTATCTTTTACGAAAGCAAACAATTTCTTTCTTTCCCGCACATCTTGAATGTTAAAACAACATAGACGCAGGCACTCACATACCCACATACACTCAACCCTATGGGTGCAGGCAAGCACACCCTACCACTATAAGTGCTTATGAGAAACTAAGTCGGCATGTCTTTGAGATTAAAAAAGTTACTGCATGTGCCTCGCTGCAATCCTAAAATAAATTCAGATTTCTTTTACAAAGAACTGTAAAATTTGGCGAGCAAAAGATGAAATCTTCATATTTGTTTTTCACTAAAATTCAAAAGCTCATTTTCTTTATAATGTCCTAGATAACTTATTCTCAAAGATAATGGGGATTTTATCCTGAAAGCCATTTCTGGAAGCAGAAAGTTACTTTTTCCTAACTTTTTGAAAGTTAAAAACTCTGTATTAATGGAAGCCCAATAGCGCAGATTTTGATAATTAATAGCTCATGTTCTAAGAGCTCGGTTTTATATTTTTATCAAAAGGTGAAACTCCATATTATTTTTAAAGAAACCAACATTTCATATATTATTTTCGCCCCTCCCCGCTGAAAGTTGGATGTTTGTTTCTCTAAAGGTAGCTAAAGTCACTCGTAATTCACTAGCTCATATAATCTGGAAAATCACAAAATTTGCCAACAACTCAAAAGCTTATATCATAGAAATAGAAAGTTTGGCGGGACATAAGCTCGCAAATCCATACATTTTCCCACAAAATCAAAATCTCATTTTTTTAAAACAAATCCCTAAAGCTCAATTCCAAGAAAAAACTATTCTTTCGAAACTTTAGGAATGATATCGTGAAAGCTGATGACTTATATCCTGAAAAGTACTAACATTTTCTTCTGAAAGTTGACACATATATTTCTAAATGAAAGCCCAAAACTAGGGTACTAAAAGTATAACAGTTCATTATCTAAAAAAGTTCAGAATCCATATACTGGAAGCTGAAATTTCCATTTTCTAAAAGTTGGTACCTTCTTAAGCTCACATTCTAAAATTTTAATAACTCATTTCCTAAAAGCTGAGGAAGCACATAACGAAAGCTAATGATGCAAATCGGGAAAAGTTCCAAAAAAAAATCCTGGTAGTTGATACCTATTTTATAAAGAAAGTCTTAAAGCTTACCTTCTTAGTTTATTAGCTCATTATCGGAAAGCCGTAACTATATCTCGGCAGCTAATGAACCATTTTCCAAAAGTTCCTTTTTGTATTATTTTTCGTCACTACAAAATAGTGATTTTCTTCTAAATCCTCCTATTTTGGGCTCCAGCAACTTTGTGGTCCTTCCTTCGATGGGAACATGTAATATATCAAATGGAGATAAAATAGAGCAACGGTGGTTGAGTAAGCATGAAAATTGAGCAATTTATCTTATGATGGAAATGTGATGAACAATGCAAGTATTAGTGCCACTTGATATATCTTAGTGTTGATATTAAATGAAGGTTTTGTGACATATGTCCAAGTTTTCCATTAAGATACTTAGGCATTGCTTTGATGGTGCACCATGTTTAGGCACATAGCTTTCAACACCATATCTATAAGACTGTCGAAAAGCTTATCGCTCGGCAAGGAAAGCACATCAAAGTGGCGGGAAGATGGACCTTGATAAAACATGTCCTTATTTGCCATCGACCTACCTCCTAACATCCATTTTCTTACCTCATATCACCATCAAAAGAAATCGTGAAGCTTTTGAGACCATTTCTCTATGCCAAGATGGATGAATTGTTGTGTGCGAAATGTAAGATGAACTGGGAACTTGTTTGCCGACCAACAATTTTGGAGAGATGGAATTCTCAGTCTTGATATATTCTCAATGGTTTTGTGACTGAGATGTCTATGGATAGAATGGAGAGATGTGATGATATCTTAGGTTGCCATGGGAAATCCTTGTAGCCAGGCACACATGAACCATCTTATGACTTGATGTTGATCAATCTCGACTATGGTAGACAACAAATTTGGGGCATGTCTCGTGGCTTGATAGACATACACATAAGTATGTAGCCTTGATTAATTTCTTAATCTCTAAGGCCACAAATGGCAAGGTTAAAAAGGACATTACAAGTAATTCTTCGATAATCAACATGAATACTTCTATGGGAATTAAGGTGATCCAATCAATAGTTCTTCTCCCTTTAGATGATGCTACGAAAGGTGAGCCTCAATGATGAGACAACCAACACTATCACTTAGAATCTTCACTCCTAGCAGCAACTACTCAACTTATTTGGCTTACTACACCCAAGAGGTCGACCATTTGGACCAACTAGATACCCCTGATGAGCAAGTTCGTAGGGCTTATTTTGCAACATAGAGTATGACTGACGACCACCTCCAAAGAAGAGGTTGGCCAAATTGTGTCCTATGTCAACTTTGTAGGAGGGAGCCAAAGACCTACAGGTCCCATTCTCTTGAAATTTTGCCTCTCCATCTACACTTGGGCCATGATTCCGGATTGCCTGGCCTAATTAACATGGAGATGCTTGGGACAATTTTATCTCGGTTTAGGAACTGTGGTATTCCATTATCATTCTCTGAAGGACAAAGTAAAGACATGATATCGTTGGTCATGCTTTTGATTGCATGTGCATATATAAACTCCCATCTTGATTGATGAAACATGGCAAAGCTTTTGCCTCTGTTTCAAAAATAAATTCAATCGAAACTTGATCCCCAAGTTCTTGGACTGAGTTTCATGTCCGTGTAACTTAGGCACAAGGGCGGAGCCATGATTTGGGTATAGAGGTGGTGAAATGAGTTGGGGTGGCAGCTTATTCCTACATTTATTTGCGAGAGACACTTGCACTGGCATACGCTTTAGTAAAACAGAAAGGTTGGGATAGAAACTAATTACGATTTTTCACTTGAAATGTCGGATTATCCTGCAATACTAGGGTATTTGGATTAGCAAATTTTAAATACTACCTAGAAATGTTTCGGGGGGGAGGCATATTATGAAATAATTTAATATCGTAGCATGTAAGCAAAAAACTAAGTTCTCCAACTTCTGCATTTCTTTCGGATTGCTCAACGGTTCTATGGTCATGGACAACCCAAAACAAGCAAATCTTAAGCTCTCAAGTTCATGCTTTTTACATAATGATGATGATCTATGATTTTGATCAAGTAACTATAACGATGCATGGTTTTATTCACGAGAGATGATTTGTTGAACCATGGTTTAGCAGATCCATGTCTCTACTCCATAGTATACAAGTTCCACCCCCCCTGAGATCCATGATGCAATGCATAATATCCAAAATTCACCTTTTCAGAGCACGGATTCTGTTTCTTTTTCATACAGACAAAATGGGTCATTTCTTTTGCACACATATAAAAGAAACAAGCATGTACGATGTAACAATTTTTTTAAATGTATTTAAATGAATTTTGCTGTGTGTTGCTAGGTTGTTGGCGATCCCCACACAGACAAATGACATATAGCCATAGTTTAGCTGAACGATTCGTCCAACTATCTCTCATTTTAGTAGGTTCATCTCAACATGGATTTATTTATGTGCAACTCTGAAGAGGCACTTGGCCACAAGCAGTTATATCTCTAGAACTAAGAGGATAGAAAAAGGAAACACCACACTAGATAAGAGTGACGAATATTGGCGAGAGGACCCGAAACACTTGATTGGATGGGGAAATAGGGTAAAACGCACCTCAACGAGCCCAACTCAATCTGTGTCGAACCAATGACCATCACGTCCAGGTGGAGAAAATTAATGCGCTGCATTAGGAGCGGCGAGAATGAGGTGGAGGAGGGTGGAACAGCGAAGGCGGGAAGAAAGGATGAAGGAGGGAACATAGGACAAGAAGAGATGGTTGATGCACATTAGTTGACGGAAGCGGCTGCAACGATCGAAGTGGCGGCGTAGATATGTACACCACTGCTTAATCGTACTTTATTGAACCCCTTAATTGGCCACCTTAAATTAACCAGCACTAGCATCCTGGCAAGCAAGAAAAAACATGACATGATTCTAAAAAAACATGAAATTTGCGATGATTTTTTCATTTTCGTCACGGGAATTTATTAGTATTTTTTTGGGCACTGCTACAAATCATCCGGCTGATTTCCTGGGGAAATCAGTCGGGTCCCCAGCCGTTGGATCCAAACCGCTGCAGTTGTCGGATTCGTCAACGCATAGATCTCATCTGATCTTCCTCTAGCTATATGAAAGCGACAGCAGCAGACACACCCCTGGTTGGTTCAGCTAGACATCCGACAGCAGCGGAGGAAAGCGTCAGCAGCAGACGCACCCTCAGTCGGTTCATCTAGGCGTTCGACAGCAACGGCGGCCGCACGGCGATGCTCCATTGCAGTGCCAACTCGGACGCGGCGGTGCTCCTGCTCCATTGCAGTCGTGACACCGTGCTCCATCGCAGCTCCGGTGGTGCTCCATTGCAATCGCGATACCGACGTGTGGTGCTCCAATGCAGCGCCGGCGGTGCTCCATTGCAGCCGCACCGACACGTGATGCTCCAATGCAATGTTGGCGGCCCGCCAAAGCTCCGGCCATGATTCATTATAATAGCAACACCGACGCGGCGGTGCTCCATTGCAGCCATGACACCGGCTCGCGGTGCTCCAACGCAGTGCCGGCGGCCCGTCACACCTCCGGCCACGCTTTAATGTAGCCGCGACACCGGCATGCGGTGCTCCAATGCAGTGTCGACAGCTCGTTGCTGTACCGCATCGCCGGCATCACCAAATGAGCGGATGTCCTCCTGTCTGCGTCGAAGCAGTGCAGTGAGCATCACCCCCGCATGGGGTTCCAGCACCACGGCGGTGGGCGTGCGGCTTCATCCGCCTTTGTTTGCGGCAGGGACGCAGCTGGTGGTGCATGCAATTGCTCCTCCCTGGTCTGCAGCCGCGGCGTGGAGGTAGCAGCGTTGCCATCATAGCTCCTCTCTCGCACATGGACGAATGAAGCTGGGGGGAAATGTGTGGAAGGAGACGCATGCGAATAGATAAGGTCGTGGATGGGCCCGGGGGCACGTGTCAAGCGCAGCGCGCGGTTTACGCCCCGTGATAATCAGTTGGTTGATTTTAATGATTTCCCTATTTTTTTTCCTTTTATAAGCCGAGTATGGGAGCACACGAGGACCTATCAGGCCTAATCGTGGCCCATCAGTAGGTTTTTCAGTGGCCCAAAACAAAACCCTAATTACCCAAAACGAAACCCTAATCGAAATCGCTATATAAGTTCCCCAATCCCCTGCTCTCCCAGTTCCCTTCTCAGCCGCCACATAATCCCTCTCCCGATTGATAAATGGCTCGCCAGATCCACCTCCCAGCGCATCTCGCATCTATCCTCCTCCTCCACACGACGGCAGGCCGGCAGCTCGACTCCGTTTCTCTCTGTAGCAGCAGTTGAGATGAGATTACCCCATACCCTGCAGAGAGCGTCAGCTCGACGCCGTACACGCGTATGGGGTAATCTTAACTCAACAGCCGCTCCCTGTGAGCTTTTCCTTGGTGTTTGTTAAATCTCAAGAAAGTTAACCGCGGGGATTAATTAATCCTTTCAGACAACAAGGTTAGAGGTGCGATTTCTTATTGACAAAACTTTTTAGTGGCATCCACGTCTTCGTCGGCAGGTTTAGCGCAGGAAGCTTTTGAAGAGGGACTGTTGGTCTTCTTCATCTTGCTGGAGACGAGACGAAGCAGCTGCCGATGAGCAGATCTGTCTTCATCTTGCTGTATACAAAACAAAGCAGCTTCCCATGGATCAGATCCGGAGGAGGCACCGGATGTTTTGGGATCTCCCGAGATGGACACAAACTGCAGCAGCAACAATAGCCGTTTGATAGTTGAACTAGTCTTATCAGTATAGTTTCAAGTTCCTAGCTCGCTCTTATGTCAGTACACTATTTAACCTATTGTTAAATATAATTGGATTGGGAATGGCACTATGGCAGAATATAATAATGTTGTATTGCAGCTTCGCTGAAGAAGATAACTTTTGCAAGTAACTTGTCTACATGTCAGAAGACAAGTCCTCACCAGTACAAGATAGGCACGAGAAATACCTGTATATGATTGGCTTGTCAAAGTATGTGGAAGGAGCTATCTTTGTAATCAGATATTGTTTTCTTCTCTTCGCTTACTTGTAGTGGCGAACCTAGGATTGTACATATATAATACATGAACAGCATAAATTAAACACTTCGTTCAAAATTTGCGAAAAGTATACTATAAGATTGTATAATTTGATGTAAGTTTAACCAACAGTCGCAACTCACAAAGGCATACTTACTGGTGTTGCCGCAGGAACCTTGTTAAATAACCCGTAGATATATGTGTTGACACCAGATTTTGGCACGGTCAATAATTTATTTAAGATGGCCTCAAATGGAGAAGTTATCTTCATGAAAGAGTTCCGTATTATCGATATGAACATCTTTGAAGTTTGGGTCATCGTAGTCCGATTTTATCTCGAAGGAGACGACCTTAAATGGAAACATTATCTACACGGATTGCGATCGATTTTGATATAAAAATCGTTCCAATCCGAGTTCGTACGCAAAAGTTAGAGCCATCGGAATACAGCCCTGTCACGAGGCAAAAACTGGCACGCCCCACCAGACACCCTGTCTGATGGGTAGCGCGAGGGATAGCCTGTTTTGCGCGACCGATTTGACCCTCGAGATGACCTCTGATAAAAAAAGTTAACATAAAAGTTGTTCGCCTCATCGAAACGGTCAAGATTGCTTTTGGGCTCGTTTCCATCGAGATCGTTTACCACCACAGAAAAGACCCGCAAGGTGCAGCCAGTTTAAACCGAACAGTTTTGGAAAGTTCGGACAAAACCAATCCGAATTTGACTAGGGTTTTGGACGTGAATCCAAGCCTTTTCCTTGCATGGGAAGTCCAGCCGCCTCTTATATACCTAAAGGGTGACGGCCGATTGAACAACACACAATCGATCAATCAATCTACTACTTTTCCGTGTTCATCTACTTTTATCTCTCCCCTTGTATCTTTCTTCTCGTTCTTCGTTGTTCTTCAAGATTGGAGGATGCGAATCCACGAGGCTCTAGGGGCGGTAAGACCGACCTCGAGCAGCCAATCGTCGCCGCGAGCCCTGACGGGGTCCCTCCCGGGCGATCGGGGCGTCTGGTCCCAAAAGCGCCGGCTTGCTGTCTTGCGTATCGCGCTGGAAGTCGGCCTCCCGCGGAGTGAGTTGCAGAGCATCTCCCTCGGTGCCGCGGGTACACATCGACGTGTTCGTGTGACGCGTTCCAGCGTCAACACACTTTTTGGCGACTCCGCTGGGGACGAAGCTTTGAACGGTCTCCAGCCCATTCTTGCTACGAAGAGCTCGTCATCTAGGGTTTGCAATCTACAAAGGTAACATGAATACCCAATTCACTTATGTAGATGCAAATAATACATATGTTGTTGTTAGATCATCTAATGAGCATATTGTATCGGCTAGCCCTAGTTTTATCAATCATGCATCTAATTATGTGCAACAGCCGATTCAGAATAATCTTCATGCTTCAACTTCATATAATTTTAGCAACATGCAACATATGTATCCCAACTCCCATGCATCGGCAACCCCACAAATCTATATGCCGATGAACAACATGATGAGTTCGGTTAATCATGTTGAGACACCCCATGTAGGAACTTCCAATAGTATGCAACAGTGTATTTCAACTTTTTATTCATTGGCACCCTCAAACATCGTATGCTACACCTCATGCTACGATTTTTTTGGCACCATACGCAATTGTAGATATTCGTGATTCGGCTCCGCACCTTCATGCTCATGGCCGAATAAGTGATAATTCTACCAGAGCGCATGTGTCTTTACCTAGTAACATAGCATATCATGTTGCCCCTGCACAATTACAGAATTTCGGCAACACACCATTGTCGAAAGCGTCTCAAAGTATTGGGGGGCAATCCGATGAAGATTGGGCTGAAATTGGTCGAAAAAAGCTTAAAGATAGACTAGTTGCAATGTTTGTTGAATTTAGACAAGAACAAGCAACCTTGCGAATCAAAGAAAGAAAGAGTGGTGTTTCGGATAACAAAGTTAATTCAGTTATTAAAAAAGCCGAATCAAATAGTATGTGTACCGAATCTATCAAAGAAAAAGAGGATGCCAAGGCATTGGAGAGTCATTCAAAAGTGGAACAAAGTATTATTCAAGTGATACAACCATCATGCTCTCCCAATGTAATTGAAGAGGTATGTCTAGCAAGTGACTTGCCTATCCTCCGATTTGGTCGCAACTTTATTGTCGATGCTTCTATAAGAAAAATTCTCATAAGTAATTTTGAAAGACCAATGAAGAAGAGTAATTAACTTGTTAGCAACAAAATTGTTATAGACTATATCGGTCAACCCATTGCACCATTTACAAAGACCGATAATGACTTATTGTTGTGGCCAAAGCTTTCCCCGTTGCTTTATCTAAAGTTCAATCTAGTTGGGTAGCTTTGCTTATTTCTTACTTGGCTTGCACTTTGTCTCAATTGAGACATGTGTGTTCTAAATATTTTCGTATCAGAAGTTTAAAGCCAAGGTTAATTTCTTTTGAGAAATTCGATGCTAATATAATATCTTATCCAAAGACACCGGAGATAGAGTGGAAAACACAGTGTATAGCCGAATGGGAAGATTCTAAATCTGAACCATTCGTTTGCTTATCTTCAAAGCCGTTCACACAGCAAGATCGGCTAGAAAGCAAGAAGTTTACCTTCAATTCAAGCATGTGTGACCAAATATTTGATTTATTGCTGAAAAATAATTATATAATAATTCTTGATCACCATGTCAAGCCATCAATTCAAGGACGAATGTATTGTAGGTTGCATCATTCGTTCAAACATAATTTTGAGGATTGCAATTTGTTTTGTCAAATAGTTAAATCGGCCATTGATAAAGGACGATTGAAATTTGTTGAGACACCAAGAGATGACCAGTCTATTCCGATTGGTCTCGATGGCAGAAAGTTTTTGCATCGGCTGCTTCAAGCCGATCCATTTAAAGAGGAGGTAAAAACTGCAGGTGATGGGGTCAAGCTTTCAAGTAAAGAAGTTGTTGAAGAGCATAATGAACATAATTTTGAGGGCGAGAATTCCATCGAAGCTACAATGGAGACGCCAAGGACTGGGGGGCAACAAGCAAATCCAATGATTGGTGTAAGCTCAACCAAAGGAAACAAAGGCCGAAATAAGCGCAAGTGTAAGAGATCAAAAATCACCTTCGCTGAACTATTGGATAAATACCAAAAGAAGAGTGAAGAGAAGAATGCTTATCGGCCAAATCATGCAAAGAAACCAAGATCACCCCCAAGGCGCAAATATGAGGATTGGTATTGGCAAAGTGATAATTTTAATGCAACATATTCATATCCTTATTTTGGGCCGCCAATGCCAATGCCGTGGATGCCTTCCTATGCTCATATAGATACATATTCATCATGGGACAGGTATGATACAAGGGCACATTCTCCATCTTATTCTAGACCATCTCACCAATACTATGCAGCTCCAAGGAGATCAACATTTGAACAATCACGCGTCAAAGACCGTTTCAATCATAAAGAATCGGTCTGGTGCACAAGGAAGAATAAGGAGGTGGTTGAGCAAATCTACCGCGTCAAAAGAGATGGTCGTAGGAGTGCCACTTCAGATATGATCTCAAATGAAAAAGAGCCAATTAAAGTGTTGACATTGGCTACAAAAGGCAATGAGGCAAGTCAATCAAGTGCCAAATCTGAAGGGAAGAAGTTGAGAGTGCACAAGGTAAAACAAGAATTGCCATTACTTCAAACAAAATCGTAGCTGGGATGCCCACTCAGCTTATCGTATTGGCAAAAGAAGGAGTTGCAGAAGCTTAGTGCACAAGAACTTGAAAAGATAAATATGGCATGGGTTCCCAAAGGAAATATTCAAAATAAGAATTATGTGCGAGCTTCCTTTACAAGGAGTGCGACAAAGGTGAAGAAGGAAAAGAGTGAAAGCTACGAAGGACCAAGCCGAAGGTTCCAACATCTTCGGTCCACACATTATCCATATTCTTCAACAATGCCATTGATGCCTATGCCATGGAATTCTTCATCAGGTATGATTGGTTACCCTCAATGGGCTTATTTTAATCCATGGATAAAATATAATTTCTTACATCATGAAAGGGTATTACCAAATCATTATATGTTCGATTAGCTTCACTTTTGTTGCTAATCTAAATGGCCGATATATACTTATCGTCTAAAGCACTTACAAAATGGCCGAAAATGGAGGTTTCAAATCTCCCTCTCCGGGAAGAGAATATTTACCAAATCTTTAGGGAGTAACCGGAACTTAGGATGTCCCTGTCTAAGGATGAAACCAAGGGGTAAAGTGGTGCGTTCCATGCCGTGGAAGGTTGGTGAGCCTTTTTTTATGGCAGGAAAAAGCCCTAAGGGAAAAGGGGTGTCATTTTCTAGCGCCGGGTTGTTAGGAAATTCGGTGGAGTTCCAGTTCTGAACGGCTGCCGGAATAGAGAAAGTCGAACGTGGTACTAATCGAGAAGGAGTAGGTGAGGCGAACCTCTGTGGGATAAGTGAGTGTCTTGGCACCCCTGGAACAGGGCCGAGCGTCGAACAACTCGCCGGCAGGTCCCTCAAAAAGACGAATATTTTTCCCTTTTAAATTGGTCGATTCGTTTAAAAATTGTTCGGCTGGCGTCGAATTTAAAGGAAGACGATTAAAATGGGAAATTAAAAGCATTTTCGCCAAATGTGACCCGGGGATCGATTAGAAGTTTTAAAAATTTAATTTTAAAGAGTAAATGGAAAAGGTCCAAATTTGCCAAATTAAAGTTGACTTTTTTTTGGCAAAGAAAATTAAATTTTGGTCGGATAAAATCGAACAATTTATTTTGAAAATTTTAAAATTTAAAGGAAGCATAAAATTTTTTTAAAATTCATGGTAAGTAAAAATTTTAAATAATTTATTTGTGAAAACTTAAACATTTTAAAAATTTGATTTAAAAATTTTTAACATTTTTAAAAATTTTTGAACATTTAAAACTATAAACATTAAATTGGCTTTAAAAAATTTTCGATCAATTAAAATGTCAAAAAAAATGTATTATAAAAATTTAAAGAACAAATTAATTTAAAATTTTGAATATTTGAAAATTTTGGATTCTAAATGGAAAAATATTCTTTGAACATTAAATTATGGCAATAAATAGAACGCCACTACTTTTAAAAATTGGGAACGATACTAAACCATTTCTTTAAGAAATATTATGTTCAACTTTAAAAAATGAATAACTTAAAAAATTGAATCTTTAACATAAATTTGAAAGCACTAAAAAATTTCAAAATTTTTCAAAAATTTTTAACCCATCTTCAACTTTTTAAAATTTAAAAATTCCTCCATTTCCCTTAAATGTAAACTTTTTATAATTTTTCACTTTTTATTTCCCAAATTTCAAACTTAAAATTTTTCAAATAATTTCTCCAAATTCCTAAATATTTATCTTTTTTCTTGACTTATTTGAAATTTAAATTTTATCTCTATTTCTTTCTACAAACTGAATTCTTCAACCATATTTTGAAAGGACAGGGGAGTGTATTCCAAAATCACAAAATTTTAAAAAATACATTCGGCATTACAAAAATATCGTCAATACAGAATATCCGAAAATCTTTAAAAACTTTAAAAAAAATGCATAATTTTAAAATTATAAAATCTTAATGGACCAAAACATAACCTTACCTGAACAATTTAAAGTTCAAATATGTGTTAACTTAATCCAATTAGGAAATTTCCTAACTCCAATGAAAAATTCTCAAAACCCTTAAAACCTTCCCAACCGAAAGAGGAAATTTTCTCAAAAGAAAATATTGGTCCCAAGAACCTCTTAAGGGAAAATTTTTACGGAAATTTGGGGAAAAGGTGTGAAATCTTTGATAAATTTTTGTAAACATTTTTTATTAACCATGTTTCTTCGGTTATTCACTTTTTGCTTACACAATTGAATTGCCATGGTACAATTTTAATATGTGCAAATGGTGGTATAATATGGCTCCGAACATAAGCAAAATTATAAAATGCGCAATAAATTATCAAAATTATAAATGGGTTCCAATGAAAAATTAATTGAAGCATGGTAAAAAAGATTAATGATATCTGGATAAAATGACAATAAGTTTTGAACAAGTAGCCTTCAATGTTATAGTCTAAAACGTTAGGGAAAATTGATAGTTCCAAATAATTCCGATGGGGAAAAGGGAAAACTCAATTGGTAAAACCAAAAAGTACCCGTGAAGAGGAAGATGTCCGCTTAAGCATTTAATCACCGATGAACTCCTTTATTTAAAGGGAAAACTTTCCAATGGGACATAAAGGGAAAACTGGCATGCATTATTCGTGAATGCAGAATTTTTCCCCAAAGGGACCGGAAAATCTAAAATCTCCCGTAAAAGTCATGGATTTCCTTTCTAAATTGTTCACTCCTATTTGCCAGATTTCTCGATTTATTAAAATTCAAAATTTTCGCATCTGTATTTCATTACGACAAATTAAATAAACCCAAATATAAATATCACTTCATAATAAATTCATGCTTTAAATAAGACAAATTAATTTTAAATTTGGAAATTATAAAATAAATTAAAAAAACAATAATAAAAAGATCTTTAAATATCCTTTAAGAATGTAGAAAGAACAATTGGTCACCAAATTTTTCAAAGATGAATTTTCTTCAACTAATTGAAGTGTAAAGAATTATTTACGCTAAAATTGAAAAAAATCATGTAAATGGAGAAATTTTGGGATAAAAGAAATGGTGGGGCCCAAAAATTTAAGGGTTGACACCAGGGAAAGAGGAATAGAAACTAGCTAAGATCACGTGGAAAGGTATCATTTAAAAGTGGGGCTACTAGTAAAGGGAAGGGGCTTGGTTTCGAATGGAAGTCGCCAGCGAACAAGTCATGAGACGGGAGATGGGGAGTGCGGAAGAGGGACAATTAACAATGGGAAAACGGCAAGGATTTCGTTGCAATTGGATTGTCAGCAACGCAAGTTCTGCCGCCGCCATTGCATAGGAAAACTGAAATTTGGGCGTGTAATTAAGGTACAAAGGAGAGACCGGATGAATGCGATTATCTTCAAACCATGTATACATGGAAATCAAATTTTACCAACTTTTCTTTCCTTTTAATTAAAGCATATTCTTGCCCAATTGGTAAAATTTAAAACCACCATTAAAAATAAAGAAATAAATTTTTAATAAAACCTATATCTGATCAAAAATTTTTTTCGATATTGAAATGTAAATTTATGATGAATTAATTAGCACATATATGCGGTTAACTTATGGTACAAATACATATAAAGTTCTGAAAGTAGATTTTGAAAAATGGTAAAATGAAGGGAAAAAATTTTTTGAAAAAAGTGATTAAGTTTACAAATCAAGTATTTTATAGAAAATTTTTAAAACTAAATTTATTGAGCCCTGTAGAAAGATTTTTTAATGCAAAGACGATTCATGAAATGAATAAATTCCAAACTAGTTAAAAAGAGCTGGTAGGGAAATTACATTCAAACCTGAACTCCTAACTTTTAAGAAACACTTTCCTTAGGATTGTATCCCTTCCGCAATGTGAATTCAAGTTCTTAGGAGTAAAATCATACCACTGTAAGTTAACGAACCAATTCAATCAACGAAACCAAAAGACTTTGCCAAAAAATTAATCCCTTTAAAAAAAAGTATGGGCCTCTTAATAAACAAATCCCAATTCCAAACTTCCAAAAGACTACTCCTTTTAGTTATAATGAAGCAGAAAATCCTAATTCAAATTCTGAATTTATTAAAAATGATTTAACCCATATTTACAAATCAAAGCATTAATATATTCAAATCCCAATCCAATTTAAACTAGGATTTACAATAAATTTATTATCAAATTGGTGAAACACTTTATAAATTTCAGTAAAAATCCTTGATACTAATTCATTGGCCAGTTGCTCTATTAAAATACTTAATTTTCAAAAGTTACTGCAGAAAATAATCCATTTTAAAAATTCCTTATTTTTTATAATGACTTAATCCTTAAATTGTAACCGGCCTTCACAAGTTGGAAATTATTAAGAAATTAGATTTAAAATGAATTTGGTTGATAACTATAAATCATTTATTTTTTGAGGTTTGGAAAAAAATTATTTTTAGGGATAATTTTCATGAAATTTATGTTAGTCCTTGAATAGGTTGTTTGTTATCTGTAGCAATCAAGCACATACCATAAAGAAATGCAATTCTTCCAAAGAACAAATGGGTAAGGAATTACAATAACTTGCCATGAACTCCTAAATCCACAAATAATCCCTATTTGGTTAATTGAATCAACCAAATAATAAACTATTTGTCGCTAGTGAATGGCTTTCCCAAAGCCAATTAAATCTAGATAATTTTCAAGGTTTGACATAAGTTCAAAGGAATGCCAACTGGGTGGAAACAGTAGACAATTATCTTTTGACAATTCCAACAGTGCCATTTGGGCTTCCGGTTAGTCCAATTCCAAATTTAACTAAATTCATGGTTCTAAAGCTGGAAAAACTCTAGGAAAAGAAATCAATCCTGATGTTGTGACCTATTGAACAAAAAACTCCATCTCTACTTATTTAATGCCTTTGAATCTCCCAAAATTAGTTAATGAAATTTCCAAAGTTCTTGCTATTTTATCCAAAAAAACTTTTCTCTAAATTTGTTATCTAGCTCCACATCCATTGTCCCTTATGGGATGTTGAAAATGGATAAAACTAAGATTTTATGAAAAAGGCAATTTACTTAGTATTGTTGATTGAAAACACTAAATTATGTGCAGATTTTATCTGTTGAATAATTAATTTGTCTTGAGCAAGTTTCATTCAAACTTAGGCACTTAGTCACCATTTTTAGAGTCATATTTTTTAACTTTTAATTAAAATTAAATTCTGCAAGAAGATAAGGGAAATGGACCTTGATACATTTACTTTGCTTCGATACTTAAAATTAAACTCAAAAAGTACAAATGTTTCCCAAAGGAGAATTTTTGAATAATTAATTGGCTTCAAACAATTTAATTATTTCTTATCCTAATGGTTGAAACTCCAAGTTGCCAGGTTTTATAAGAAGAATTGATTTGAATCTAGTTAAAGTGAAATTTGTAGCCAACACTAGTGAAATGGTTTACGATCTTCAACTTCCATTAATGACAACAATAGGGGAAAATTTCCCAAATTAAGCTAATAGTAGAGGAAAGATACACTCCCCCTCTCGTTGCTATACATCACCATGATCTTGCGTGTGCGTAGGAATTTTTTTGAAATTACTGCGTTCCCCAACAGTTAAGATGACTGATACACATGATGATGATGTGGTGATCACCAACACCGGCTTTAGAGAGCCGGGAAGGCCTACTGTCTTGACCAAGCACTCTGCCAAGGAGGAGTACATTGAATGGCAAAAAGTAAGATTTGATGTTGCTGACTACTCCCAATTAAGCATTGGTGAAATATATTCTGGCTATCTCAGTCAAGTACACAGCAACCGTGAACTTGAAGTTGACATGGTGACGCAAATGCACCAGAAATTTGAGGTATGAACTCCTCCTTTATTGAGTTATGCTCATCCTGTCAGCCCCCAAGTCTACTGTTTATGATGAATATGTTGTAGGCTTAGATTAACCATGAGCACAAATAATACCCTTTGTCAGACTCCTTCAAAATCCGGCTTAAAGCATCCGGTTTAAAGTAGATCTATAATGATTAACACTGAATCCGTAGCCCCCAAGGGCCGGTTTAATTAGCATGAATGAGCCGGTCCTTTATACTCTTGTGTAGAAAGTAGTACTTACTTGTGTAGTTCTCATGAGCCGACTGTGGCCGTTTGTAGCACAAACGGGTCATCGTAAAGTAGTAACAAAACAAGCAATATGCATTAGCCCCCAAGTGCTAAATACTCTTGCTTGCAAAGTGCTTGGGACTTATTCACATAAGCTGTTGCATGAATAATTTTTTTGGCAGACATTAGCCCCCAAGTGACAAGTGTTGTTGCTTGCAAAAGGCTTGGGACTTCATGTTTTTAGCTAAATCTGAATTATGATTTTGATCCGGTGTATGTACAGACCACCACTGCTCAACTTCAATCAGAGCTGTCTGACTTGAAGACTCGTCTGGAGCTGCAAGAATCTGAGACCCGAAAGGCGAACTCAAAGTTCCAATTCAGCGTGACTGAAACAGAAAAACTGAAAACCAGCTTTGACGTGGAAAGAAATGCTTGGGCTGAAGAAAAGACAGCCTTGACACAACGGGCTGAGAAGGCGGATGCGGCTCTCCAGGAGGCGACCACTGAACTTACCGGCTTAAAACACCATGTGCCTTAGATGGTTTCTGCTATCTTTGGAAAGTCGCCTCACGAGTATCCATTTAAATTTCTTCCTTCATTGATATAAGCCGCCTCTAATCCATCCATGATTATTAAGTAAATATTGTTTATATTATTAAAAAATTATAAAAATGTGTAAACATTTTTTGAAGAAATTTACAACCATTTTTTAAAATGTGTACGCATTAAAAATTATATTCATCATGTGTTTGGAAAATTGTGCACCACTTATTGACAAAACATTCACTAATAATGATGATTGTGTATTTTCCAAAAAAAAATCATATATAAAGGAAAAAATTACTTTTATTATTAAAAAGTAAAAATGGAATAAAAAAGAAAAAAGAGAAAGTAATTAAAATGAAAAAGAAATGAAAAAAAAGGGAAAAACAAAGATTAAAAGACCATGTATTTAAAATATTTATCATGTGTTGAAAAATGTTCGCTGTGTACTTAGAAAAAATCTTCACATGTATATGAATAAAATTGGACGACGATAACTGCCACACGTGTGGGTGTTAAGAGGTTTGGTCACACATTTTGTGTGGTTCTAAGAGGACCAGCCCACACGCCTACGTGTGGACAAAACAACCCACACGCCTCTTTTTTCCTTGCGGTCCCTCTTATACGCCTACGTGTGGGCAAAGTGAATAACTGCCACACGACCTCTCTGAGCCACCTACCTCACGGTCCCGTACGCCCCGCATGACAGTCAGCACGCGTCCCCGCAGTTGCCATGGTCCGGACCCTCTTTAATGTCCGTTTAACTGCAGTTGCCATGTCGCTGAACTACAGTTGCCATGTCGGACAACTACAATTGCCATCTCAGGTCAAGTGTGAGATGCCATTTTGGACAACTGCAGCTGTTGCCATGTATAGTCTGGTTTACAATAGTTGCCATGATTTGAAAACTTTAGAGCTTGCCACCTACTAACACTAAGCAGTTGCCATGTGGTCTGGTTTACAACAATTGCCATGATTTGAAAACCTTACGAGTTGCCACCTACTAACACTAGGCAGTTGCCGTGTAGCGCTACAGAAAGACATGACAAAACAACATGTTCGGGTAAAGAGAGAGTTGCCATCTGCCTACAAGCACACTAGGGCAGTTGCCGTGTACCCTGCAAAACACATGGCAACTGACATGTTCGGGTAAAAAAGAGAGAGAGTTGCCGTCTGCTTACAAGCATACTAGGGCAGTTGCCATGTACACTGCAAAACACATGACAACTGGCAGCTTAGGTGTGGGAGAGGAGACGGGCGTGATGGGCGAGATGCCAAATGCCCACACACCAGCCCTTGTGCGTGAGTGAAAACTGGCGTGTGGGCGAACTGCTAAACGCCCACACACCGGCCCCTCTGTGGGGTGAAACGGACGTGTGGGCGATCGGATGAATGCCCACACACCAGCCCAGTCCTACGTGGCACCACAAACATGTCAAGATTCGTGCACCCACAAACGGACGCGGATCCACGCGTGTGGGCGAGGTGCAAACGCCCACACGTGTGGGCGTTAGTGTTTTCGATAAAATTTCATTGTGTGTTGAAAAATTGTTTATCATGGTTTCATAAAAAGTACTATATATTTAAAAATAATGTTCATGTATAAAACTCTGTTTATAACATAAAACAGGGATGGAAACATGAAATGGGCCAACCAATGGCATGGGTGTGCGCATTTGTCACCTATTTGAAACAATGGCGTCAAACAGGAATTTCCTACATGGGCCATGTGGTTTGTGTATTTCATGGGCCGCCGGCCTCCGCTTCTGTCTGCAAAATAACACCGTCGAGCACTGGAAGATTATCTCGCCAGCCATGTTACGAGTTCCGTCCGGCGGAATCGCCGCTTCCATTCCTCCTATCTATATATGGCTTGACTATCTATAGTAGCTGGCTGGGACTCGGCAACCATTCACATGAACGTTTGCTGAACTCGTTCAGTTCCCGTCAGGCACACATTAGCTAATAGAAACTGTGAACAAAGTTCGTTTTTCACTAGGCATATAGTATGTCCTAACTAAGACATATCAGTATCACTGTACGCAATGTATGTATGTTTCTTTGTTATTTTATTTTCAATGCAAAGCTGGACTGAACAGGAGGTTTTAGCAACAACTCAGGTAGTCACATAAATATGATGTGACAAAACAATATTTGAACACAAAGATGGATAGTTCCTTGTACCTTAAAAAACCAATCATGTATAAGGTGTTTTTCATGTAAAATACAGGTGACGGCTTAGCGTCTTCTGAGAAGCAGACCTTTACAAAAGCTTATGCTATACAGCGAAGCTATGCTGCAATGTACATTACTATTTTCTGCTATTAAATAAATTATAGGTTACATACTAACAAGAACACTCAAATATTGTGCGAGTTAGGATGCACAATATACATACTATATGGATCGAGCATGATCTCTTTATGGACCTAGCAAATGAGAGGTCCCCGGGACCAGGCGATGAATACACAAATGACTTAAACACTAGGTATGCCTACTACTCCATGTTTCAATGGACCTTGAACTTCACGGTCAGGAGTGCCGACCATGAACTGCGACAAGATCAATGGTTGCGAAACCTTCCTGCGCCTGAATCTGTTGATGAAGACATGCATATCATTAGAATTCTGCCAATTACCAAGAAATTGCACAGCTAAAACTTGTTTCATGAAAGCAAGCATTAATCCCTGCAGAGAACTTTCTAGTCAGTTGTACGAGGGTCCTCAGCAAGTGACAAAAATATTGTTTCATAAGGTATGGATTCAATGGAAGTTGTTATTACTGAGGAGTGTGGTTTTCTGTAGCTCAGGCTACACGGTACCCCTTAGCTTTGTCATCCATTTATGCATCAAGATCCATGCAGACACATTTCTCTTTTTTGTTTCTCTCAAACGACACAACATATGAACTTTAACTTTTGCAGAACAACAATACATTCTAACTACAATCTAGGAAAAAAACTTTCAGATTTTCTCATGCATTTTAAATACTTGAAATAATATTTTTATTCAAAGAAAATCTCATTTTGTATATTTATATCAGACCAAAAAATCTGAAAGTTTTTTCACACATTGATGTTCTAATGTTTGTTCGATCTGCAAAGTTTGAAATTCATATGTTGTTTCATTTTCGAGAAACAAAAAAGAGAAATCTTGTTGTTGTTAGTTAGTTGGAGAGTACGGATCTCAAAGCAAGGTTGGAGGGTTGAGGATAAGAGGTTTCATGTAGCCTGAGCTACAAAGAAACTTTGTGTATTACTGAGTTCAAGAAAAGCAAGCTTAAAATAGATATAAAAGCAATATAAGGACAGAGGATGAGGAATTAATTACCTGGTGAGTAGAAACTCGTGAAAGGATAATACCGTTGTCCATCATCAAGTATCTTGAATTCCAAGGACTTAAGATGAAGCATGTAGACATGGACGTCCACTAATATAAAAACTGTATCCGCATCCTCCGAATATCCCACTATACTTTCTGTGCCATACCCCCATTTCCCCAAATAGTAGCGCGGACGCCAAGAATGTCATACAATTTAAGGCTGCTCTGCAACACCCATCTGCCATGACCATTGGCATTTCTCTGCCACACCCGGAGGTGTGGGTATTCTAATACGGCAAAGCCAATAGCGCCATCATCAGCCCACATTATCTGACCGAGCACTGCCCTGCGCTGCACACGATCTGGTGTAAGAGGCCCCTGGATCACGGATAGGCTCAGACTATCCAAATTAAACTGAAGAATGACATCACCAGTGCACAACCAATGCAGCACATTGCTGATAAGTGTCGCGGGAGTGTCCTGTTCATATGGCTGGCCATAGTGGGGGTAACATAACCGGTAACATGTACTTGGGACTAGCAAACATGCTTATGTGGCACACAATTAAAGAAAAGAGAGAGGGTTAGAGTAACATAGGTAGATACCATATCATGTTAAATGCAATACTACATTGTGTCATGCATGGCAATAAATATGGTCGGCTATGATACTACTTTATGATACTATGCATTATGGAGGTAGTATCATATACTAGTATCATATGCATGATACTATTATATGATACTCCCCACTATGAGTAGCCTAAAGATCACGAGGATCGGCTATTGGCACATTGCCCCATATGCCAGTCCTTGAGGAGTAAATGCTTACGTGACCATATCCCGAAGACATACACAGCAGGACGACTTTGAGACTACCCACAGTGGGAGTAACATAGGTAGTAACATCACACACACTAGTAGAAAACAACCCATTAGTCCCGGTTCGTAAGGGCCTTTAGTCCTGGTTCAGGAACCGAGGCTAATGGGTCGTTACTAATACCTCAACCCATTAGTCCCGGTTCAAACAGGAACCGGGACCAATTTGCCTCCACGTGGCCCTGTGCGCCGAGCCCAGTCAGGGGGCCTTTGGTCCCGGTTGGTGGCTCCAACCGAGACCAAAAGGCATCCACGCGTCTGCATTCCATTCCAGTGGCTGGGGTTTTTGTTTTTTTTTTGAAAGGAGTGGGGTTGGGTGTTTTGGAGGGTTAATTTAGGTGTTTCGTATATTGTGTTAGCTAGCTAATTAATAGAGAGAAGGGTCCTCTCTTATGTCCGTGCTTGGTCGATGCTACGTAGTATATATACATAAGTGATCGAGAGAACCATTCAGTACAGAAGTTCGTCATACATACCGAGAGAAGTGATCGATCGACCTCTCCTTCTCCGAGAGATTGGTCGAACAACAAGTTTTTTACTGGCTACATACATGTACAATATGTATAAGATCTCTCAATTACAAACCCCTAGCATTTGAAATCAACTTCCACATGGTATTCTCCGGCTTTACTGATGACGTGTTCAAGAAAGAATCCCGCCAATTCCTCTTGAATTGCTTTCATGCGATCTGGTGGTAGGAGTTCATCCCGCATCTGCCACGTCTAATTAATTTGAAGAAGGGGGTTAATTAATACATATATATGAATGAAACTCAACAGAAATAATGGTGTAATAAAATGAAATTGTGAATATTATTGCTTACGCACTTCATATTGTCTTCTAGAGTAGCCCCGCTTGTTTTTCAAAGTCGCGTTGTGGATGAACTCGCACACGTAGTATCCACAGAAATCATTCCCTTCCTCCTGCCACAAGCACTTTACGAGAAATAGAGGTCAATCAAACTGATAATGAAGCATTATAAATGGCATTGATGAAAGTATATCTATAGAATCAACGGGAGATGCGCGCAACTAGCTAGCCAGTAGTACTTACTTTCGGGTATACATATCGCAGCTCATTCGGCAGTCCCGGAGCTTGTGCGGTGAACTGTTTCCAAACCCTGCAAGACAAAGAACATAATTATTATTACTTGAGATATCAGGAAATGAACAAAAAGTTGCCGATATGGTGCGATAATGATCGATTGAACTTACTTGCTGAGCATTTCAGTCATGTCCGCATAGGTGCTGGGATCTTTCCGTCTGGAGTCTAAGACGGTTACTAGTCCACGCTCAAGCTTAATCTCCAGAAGAATATAGTGGTACCTGCACACGCATGCATAACTCATCAATTACATTAACCTCTCGCTCGAGTAATAAGGGAAACCGAATATGCACACGACAGTAACACTCACGGGCCGTTGTAAGGAAAGAGTATGGTATCTTTGTTTTGATTTTTGATCAACGATTGTAGCAAGTTGTCCTCGGCCTCTTCGATGTGCTTTTTTTTACCAGAAATACATCTATGATATTTGTGTTAATGAACCCAATATCATAGATTTCATTTTTTTCCACTCGACGATCTTCAATCTGCATAATATATTGAGGATAATTAATTATAAATACATGCAATGAAAGAGCCGAGCTATATATAGAGACTTAATGACAGAAATAGTACTTACAGGCAGTAGTAAAAGACCATTAATTTATCGAGGGCCTTTTGTTTGAAGAACTCGAAGAACTCCTCAAATGGAACACACAACACATCATTTGTAACGAGGTCGTGCTCCTCTTTAATGTTCAGATACAAACTGTTCGTCCCCTCAGACTCTCTGCAGGTTTTCATGTACCAACTATGGAATCTTCGCATCATTGTTGTCAGAGATTTTTCATCTTTGACGAGAGGCTTCCCGTACTCGTATCTGAATATGTCCACCTCCATGAAATCAGGAAGTGCATCGTCAGGCAGGTAATCTTCAAGATTGCCATAACCGGCCACCGTCCCCGGAGGATTAGACACATTGAGCGGGGGGCACGATTGCTGTGCTTGTTCGCCAAGCTGGGCAATTTTTCCCCCTTTGCTCGTTGTTCTTTTGACCTTTTATCACTGACAGTAGTTCCCGACCGCTTGGCTTGGAGATATGTCTGTTCAGTAATGCGCTCATAGTTGGTTCTCGGTGGAGACTTTGGTGGTTTCCTCAGGGCATCGAGAGTGCGCTTTGCTTTCACCGGATCTACCTTCTCCTCCGGAGGTGGATGTCTCTTTGCTTTCACCCCTTCAAAGAACTCCTTCACGTGGGCCCGCACGATCGTATTGTTTTCCTCCTCGGTCCTCTCGTACGGTAACTTCTCTATAGGCTTTAGAGGTGGACCGTATCTGTATTGTCTCTCTCCTCTTCTTGTGCTGCTAGACGCCGGAGCAGATGGAGCGGCTGCGGCGTCTGTCTTCTTTCGTGCTTGCTTACGAGGCGGAGGAGAAGGACTACGACGCGCCGGAGCAGCCAGGGCGGCGGCGGGTCTCTTCCGCCCTTGCTGGCGAGGTGGAGAAGGAGGAGGCGGAGTGCCGCCACGCGCCGGAGAAGGAGGCGGAGTGCCGCCACGCGTGCCCTGATCGTCACTTGCCGGAGTAGGAGGCGGTGGAGGAGGCGGAGTGCCGCCACGCGTGCCTCGATCGTCACTCGCCGTGTGAGGAGGCGGTGGAGGAGGCGGAGTGCCCCGACTCGCCCAAGGAGGAGGAGGAGGCGGAGGCGTCCCAGCCTGAAGGTTGATGAGCTCCTTCTGCCATAGGCATGGAGTCTTCAGAGCAGAACCCAGCCTAGTCTCCCCTTCACCGGTAGGGTGCTCAAGAGTGAGGTCCTCAAATCCCTCCGTTATTTCATCCACCATCACCTTAGCAAATCCTTCTGGAATCGGCTCGCAGTGATAAGTTGTGCCAGGTCCACTAGGATAAACTTGGCCAACAGCCGCCTTGACCTTGAAATTCATCCATCGCGCCATAATGTGGCAATTTTGAGACTCCGTGATACCATCCACGGGATAGCTGGCAGGAGCCGTCAAGACATGCTCCGGCTGAAGCATCTCGGTGGAAGCCACGCTGCTTCTCCACTGAGATGGCGGGGTAGCTTCGGGGGAAGCTTCGGCATGTCGTTTGCTGCGATCTGCTGCTTCTCGTTCCTCTTCTCGATCCTCTAGCCCCATTACCCTTCCAAGTAGCGCCTCCATTTGGTCCTGCTCCAGTTTCTTCCTCCTCTCGTGGGTTTTGTAACCCCCTGCGTTCGAAAAACCAACCTTCCACGGAAGGGAGCCTGGCGTGCCTCGTGTCCGTCCAGGGTGCTCGGGATTCCCAAGGGCCATTGTGAGCTCGTCCTTCTCCCTGTTTGGAAGGAACGTCCCTCGCTGCGCTGCATCGATATAGTGTCGAAGTTTCTTTACTGGTGTTTGCAGTTGCTCGTCCGTCCATTGACACTTCCCTGTTACAGGGTCCAAGGTTCCGCCAGCCCCGAAGAACCAAGTCCAGCAACGGTCTGGCCAGCGCATTGTCTCTGGTTCGATCCCTTTTTCAAGCAGATCATGCTCAGCCTTGGACCACTTAGGCCGGGCTTTGAGGTAGCCACGACCCGTGCGATGGTGAAGCTTCTTCTTCGCAGCATTTTTCTTGTTTGTCTCTGACATCTTCTTACTCTTTTCCGATGTCTTGTGGGCCACAAATGCGGGCCAGTGATCTTTGATCTTCTCATATTTGCCGATGAATTCTGGTGTCTTTTTTTCTCGACAAACTGGTTCAGCTCTTTCCTCCACCTCCTCATTAGGCTTGCCATCTTCTTAAGAGCACAAGACTTGATTAATTGCTCTTTAACTGGATTCTCCGGATCCTCCTCTGGCGGTAGGGTGAAATTTGCCTTCAGCTCAGTCCAAAGATCTTCTTTCTGCATATCATTGACATAAGACACCTCAGCGTCTTCATCCTTAGCAGGCTTATACCATTGCTGGATGCTGATCGGGATCTTGTCCCTAAAAAGAACCCCGCACTGAGCAGAAAATGCGCGCTTTGTCCGAATGGGTTCAATCGGTTCGCCGTCGGGTGCGATTTCTATGATCTAACTTTTCATCCGAGCTCAACTTTTTCTTCGGGCCTCGTCTCCTTACCGAAGTTGTGCTCGATCCGGAGGGCTAGAAATTATAAGGAAGAAAGACGACAGTAATTAATACGTGTACATATACCAAAACAATGGATGCATCAATTAACTAGTCAGCACGGGCTTAACTAATATATATATACCTGGCCGGACTCGGTTTGGTGACCGGAGCAGTCAGCATGGTCTCCTTCTTGTACCTCCATTGTGTCACCGGAGGCATCATGAACATACTCCTCCTCTTGTACCGGCATTAATGGGTCGAAGCCATCATAAACATAGCCCTCTTCTTCATCTAGTCCTTCCAGCTGACCATCGGTGTCGATGAGAAATGATGCAACATCATCACTTCCATTTGCGATTATGTCCCCCAACATCGCTTCTGTTTCTTCGTCTCGGGAGTGCTCCATAGTTTCAGCAAATATTTACAACATGTCAATTATTATTCAAACATGGTACAGATGGATATATATATATATATATATATATATATATATATATATATATATATATATATATATATATATATATATATATATATATATATATATATATATATATATAGTGGCAAACGTAGAACTAGCTAGCTAATCACAATAAGGAATCATGTTAGTGGCCTCGACGCTGCTTCTCTAGGGTTTGGGGTCGCCTCGACACAACGCTTCAAGGGTTTGGGGTGGCCTCGACGACAACGCTCTTTCAACTTGATAAATTTGGGTGGCCTCGAGAGAGTTAATTTGTGGGGTAGGGGCGCGGCGGGAGGGGGTAGGAGACCAACATCGTTTTCTCTCTAGGGTTTGGGTGTCCTCGAGAGTTATCGGGGAGGGGGTATCGGTACCACCCCCTAGCTCGTGTTGAAGTTTCTTCTTTCTCCTCTATTCCTTTCTTTCTTCTTCTCCTCTTCTTTTTCTTCTTCTCCCTCGAGAAAGGAAAATAATTAAGGAAAAGGAAGAAAAGAGAAAGAAGGAAGAAGGAAGAAGAAGAAGAAAAAAAAAGAAAAAAAAGGAGAAGAAGAAAGGAATAGAGGAGAAAGAAGAAAAATAGAATTTCTTCTTTCTCCTCTATTCCTTTCTTCTTCTCCTCTTCTTTTCTTCTTTTTCCTCTTCTTATTTATTTCTCCTCTTCTTCCTCTCCTCCTTTTCTCCTTTCTTCCTCTTCTTATTTTCCTTTTCCTCTCATTCTTTTAGTATTGCTTGTTTTAAAAATGTTCAAATAGAAAATTTGAAAAAACAAAGGTTTTGCCTAATGCATTGTTCATATGAATATACAAACATTTGCATATTATACAATAATTAATATCACCAAAAAATCTATGAACAGAAAAAAACATGAACAACAAATACACATATGAACAATAATTACATATATGAACAAAAACATGCTCTGAACAATTTTTGAACATTACATACACATAGCCACATACATACACACACACACATATATATATATATATATATATATATATATATATATATATATATATATATATATATATATATATATATATATATATATATGAACAAAAAATAAACTAATAAAAATGAAAAAAACAGAGCCGCATATATATATAGCCACATACATGCACATATATATACATTGAACAAAAAATTAAACTAATAAAATGAAAAAAAAAGAGCCGGTGCGGCGTGGCGGCTCACAGTGGCGGCGCAGGCGGGCGACGCGACGGGCAGGGGCGGGTCTGGCGCTGAGGCGGGCGACGGCGACGGGGCAGCTCGGCGACGACGGCGGCGCTGGCTCGGGAGGCAGCCTGGCTCGGGGAGGCGGCGACGACGACGGGCGCGGCGGCGGCGACGGCGACGGCGGGGCGGCGGGCGGCGTCAGGGCAGCTCGGGCGGCATCGATGTGCTCGGCGTTGTCGGGGGGCAACTGGTAGCGATGACTCTGCAAAACTGCGAAGTGCTACTTATATAGAAGGAGCATTGGTCCCGGTTGGTGGCACCAACCGGGACTAATGCACCCTTTAGTCCTGGTTGGTGCCACCAACCGGGACCAAAACCTCTTTTCAGCAGCCCAAAGGGCGGAAGCTGCGACCTTTAGTCGGTTGGTGGCACCAATCGACCAATCCCCTTTAGTCCCGGTTGGTGCCACCAACCGGGACCAAACGCCTGTCTTTGCCCGCCGGGGCCAAAGTTTAGTCCCACTCGCTAGTTGAGAGGGCATGCAGTGGTTTATAAGCCCCACCGCCGCACCCTCTCGAGCTCCTCTCCATTGCAGGCTTACGGGCCAACTAGCTCTTGCTTTGCTCGATGGGCCTTCCTGCCTTCTGCGGGCTGAATCTGCCCAAAGTAGGGATTCAAGTCGTATTCAGGCCGTGTGGGCCCGATGGGTGGCATTTTTTTTGTTTATTTGTTTTCTTTACTTATTGTTGCTATTTTTATTTTTTCCAGTTTTTTGTTTTGTTTTCTGCATTATTTATTTTCTTTTGTTTTTGCTTTATTTTTAATTCTTTTTGCTTTTGGTTTTAGGAAAATTATAAACTTTCTGTTAGTGCCATTACTTTTCAAATTAGAAAACACTTTTTTGTTTTCTTTCTTGCTTTATTTATTTTATTTTGTTTCTACTTACAACAAAATACTTATTGTTGTTTTTTTTGTTTTGTTTTCTGCATTATTTATTTTCTTTTGTTTTTTGCTTTATTTTTTTAATTCTTTTTGCTTTTAGTTTTAGTAAAATCATAAACTTTCCACTTTTTTTTTGTTTTCTTTCTTGCTTTATTTATTTTATTTTGTTTCTACTTACAACAAAATACTTATTGTTGCTATTTTTAATTATTACGAGGGCCGAACCATAAGACATTAAAGCATTTCAAATGAACTCTGAAAAAGTTGAAAGTTGGCATGGTATCATAAATTGACGCACACATAGCATGTGCATGTACAAAACGGACAATGGTATCATACTCTTCAGTTACAAAGTTGGCATGGTATCATCATAATAGTTGCGGGAGAAAGTCTTCACTTTTTCTTCGCTTGTATCATTTGCTTATTGCGCTGTAACCATGGATAATCTTCATCGTTTATCAGGATGCTGCGGTCAGCCTTGACTTTAAAGGGAGGAATTTCATGAAACTTTTCATAATCTTCAGACATGTCTGTCTTGTCCTCCACTCCCACGATGTCCCTTTTTCCTGAAAGAACTATGTGGCGCTTTGGCTCATCGTATGATGTATTCGATTCCTTATCTTTTCTTTTTCTCGGTCTGGTAGACATGTCCTTCACATAGATAACCTGTGCCACATCATTGGCTAGGACGAACGGTTCGTTAGTGTACCCAAGATTTTTTAGATCCACTGTTGTCATTCCGTACTGTGGGTCTACCTGTACCCCGCCTCCTGACAGATTGACCCATTTGCACTTACACAAAGGGACCTTAAAATCATGTCCGTAGTCAATTTCCCATATGTCCACTATGTAACCATAATATGTGCCCTTTCCCCTCTCGGTTGTTGCATCAAAGCGGACACCGCTGTTTTGGTTGGTGCTCTTTTGATCTTGGTCAATCGTGTAAAAGTATTCCCATTTATCTCGTATCCTTTCCAAATCAATACAGTCAAAGATGGTCCCCTGGATAACAAGTACAGCTCATCACAAACAGTGTTGTCACCTCTGATACGTGCTTCCAACCAACTGCTGAAAGTCTGATGTGTTCACATGTAATCCAGCCGTCGCCCGCCTCCGGGTGTTTGGGCGCAGATCGTTCTTGTGTTCATCGACATACGGGTCACCAAGGTAGAGTTCGTAGAAGCTGTGTAGTGTGCTTGAGACCAAGAATATCCGTCCTGCATATTATTGAGTCCCTTCCAAGCGTGCCTTTTCGATCAGTCTCCCCTCATACCGCGATTTAGGGAGACCTATCTTCTTAAGGCCAGGAATGAAGTCAACACAAAACCCGATGACATCCTCTATTTGATGGCCCATGGAGATGCTTCCTTCGGCCTAGCGCGATTCTGAGACATATTGCTTTAGGACTCCCATGAACCTCTCAAAGGGGTACATATTGTGTAGAAATACGCCCGAATGACAATCTCGTCAACTAGATGAACTAGGACGTGCGTCATGATATTGAAGAAGGATGGTGGGAACACCAGCTCGAAACTGACAAGACATTGCACCACATCACTCCTTAGCCTTGGTATGATTTCTGGATCGATCACCTTCTGAGAGATTGCATTGAGGAATGCACATAGCTTCACAATGGCTAATCGGACGTTTTCCGGTAGAAGCCCCCTCAATGCAACCGGAAGCAGTTGCGTCATAATCACGTGGCCGTCATGAGACTTTAGGTTCTGAAACTTTTTCTCTGCCATATTTATTATTCCTTTTATATTCGACGAGAAGCCAGTCGGGACCTTCATAGTAAGAAGGCATTCATACTGCTTTGGAGGCATGCCGTCTTTTTCGTGCAAACGTTGCAGGTCCTCCCGTGCCTCAGCTGTATCTTTTGTCTTCCCATACACGCCCAAGAAGCCTAGCAGATTCACGCAAAGGTTCTTCGTCACATGCATCACATCGATCAAAGAGCGGACGTCTAGGTCTTTCCAGTAGGGTAGGTCCCAAAATATAGATTTCTTCTTCCACATGGGTGCGTGTCCCCCAGCGTCACTCGGAACAACTAGTCTGCCGGGACCCTTTCCAAAGATTACGTGTAAATCATTGACCATAGCAAGTACGTGATCACCGGTACGCATGGCGTGCTTCTTCCGGTGATCTGCCTCGCCTTTGAAATGCTTGCCTTTCTTTCGACATTGATGGTTGGTCGGAAGAAATCGACGATGGCCCAGGTACACATTCTTCCTGCAGCTTGCCAGGTATATACTATCGGTGTCAAGTAAACAGTGCGTGCATGCGTGGTATCCCTTGTTTGTCTGTCCTGAAAGGTTACTGAGAGCGGGCCAATCGTTGATGGTCACGAACAGCAACGCCTTTAGTTTAAATTCCTCCTGTTTGTGCTCATCCCACGTACGTACACCGTTTCCATACCACAGCTGTAAAAGTTCTTCAACTAATGGCCTTAGGTACACAACAATGTCATTGTCGGGTTGCTTAGGGCCTTGGATGAGAACTGGCATCATAATGAACTTCCGCTTCATGCACATCCAAGGAGGAAGGTTATACATACATAGAGTCACGGGCCAGGTGCTGTGATTGCTGCTCTGCTCCCCGAAAGGATTAATGCCATCCGCGCTTAAAGCAAACCATACGTTCGTTGGCTCACTTGCAAACTCATCCCAAGATTTTCTCTCGATTTTTCTCCATCTGCGACCCGTCGGTGGTGCTCTCAACTTCCGTCTTTCTTACGGTCCTCACTGTGCCATCGCATCAACTTGGCATGCTCTCCATTTCGAACAGACGTTTCAACCGTGGTATTATAGGAGCATACCACATCACCTTCGCAGAACCCTCTTCTGGGGGCTCGCCGTCAACATCACCAGGGTCATCTCGTCTGATCTTATACCGTAATGCACCTCATACCGGGCATGCGTTCAGATCCTTGTACGCACCGCGGTAGAGGATGTAGTCATTAGGGCATGCATGTATCTTCTGCACCTCCAATCCTAGAGGGCATACGACCTTCTTTGCTGCGTATGTACTGTCGGGCAATTCGTTATCCTTTGGAAGCTTCTTCTTCAATATTTTAAGTAGCTTCTCAAATCCTTTGTCAGGCACAGCATTCTCTGCCTTCCACTGCAGCAATTCCAGTACGGTACCGAGCTTTGTGTTACCATCTTCGCAATTGGGGTACCTCTAGCATGCGATCGAACTTCAGCTTCTCCTTTTGACTTTCGCATTGCGTCCTTGCATCGACAATGACCCGGCGGAGATCATCATCATCGGGCACATTGTCTGGTTCCTCTTGATCTTCAACAGCTTCGCCCGTTCACTACACCACAACACTTTATTGGGGGAAGTTAACTGCCGGGAGAAAAATCTATTTAAGGGCAAACTAACTGCCGGGACATGTGTTACTGCCGCTAGAAGCATGTTAAGGCGGTGCAACTGCCGGGAGAACTTTAACAGCAACGGCATATGCACTGCCGGTACACTTTACGGCACAAAATCTGCAGGGAGAACGAAACCTCGGCCCATAATCTGCCGCCCATGCCGGAGACCGTCTTTGGCGCGAATCGGGAAAACGGCCCTAATAAGCGCGCGCCAGAGAGGAAAAAAAGCGCGCGACTTGAGAATATTTTGGCCCATTGAGAAATAATAGCGCCGGCCCTCCCACGACCAGATCCACAACACGCCACCCCCAAATCCCCTGCCTCCAGCAGATCCCCCGCCGCCGCCGCCCCGAAACCAAGCTAGTTCGCGCACCACGCACGGCCGCCTCCGTGCTCGACCACCGCACGCCAGCGTAGCTCCCCCGGCCCCACCACCGGCGTAGCCCCTCACCACCGCAGATCCTCTACCGCCGCGCACCCCAATCCCCCCTCCACTGGACCGCAAGCTGCCGAAGCCCCCAACTATCCACCGCCGACGTCGCCCCCCAACCAACAAACCACTGCCACCGTCGCCTCCCATCACGCGCGGCAGATACTCAGCCCCTCCGCCTCCCCAACAGCCACTGTATCCTGCTGCCGTCGTCACCCCACTCCAGAGCGGCACCTCCGAGCACCCCGTCGGCCACCATCGTCATTGCCAAGCCACACCACCGGTGGACACCATCCTCCGTGGAAGGGCTTCGTCGCAGCAACTACGTACTACGCTCGTGCACTTCCTCCCCGAGCAGGCTTCACCGAGCATCAAGTGACGGGTCCGCCTCCTCCACAAGTCCCCGAAGCAGCAGACCACGTGTTGGCCCTCCTCTCCAGCGAGCAGCTTTGCTGCCTGGTGAACATCCTTTCCGTGGACATCGCTGCCTCCTGTACTTCATTGGACAGGTGAGATTTGGTAGCAATTTGTGTGCTTTCTTTTGTTCTGAATGTGCAGCACTGAACTATTCTGTCAGTTAGAAAAAAGCAACAATTTTTAATTGCTTTGGTGTAATAACATCAAAAAAGCAGATTCATTTAATTTGGGATGAAAGAAAGCTAGTTTTGGAGTTCATTTGTAGCCCTTCAGAACAGTGCTACTGTTATTACTGAATGAACAAGTTATTACTGATGTTTTGGAGTTCATTTGTAGCCCTTCAGAACACTGCTACTGCAAGTGCAATGTTATTACTGAACTTTTTGCCTGTCTACGAACGCACACTGCTATTGTTATTAGCCCTTCAGATCAAAGAACAGGGACCATTGGTGATTAAAAAGTGCATAGCTTAATTAGATTCGTTGACAGCTGACTAAGTTTTTTCATTGAGCTTTGGAGTTCATTTAATTTGAGATGAAACAAAGCAAGTTATTTAAGTCTTTGTTTGTTTAGTTGATGCCCCAAAGTAGTACCATATTTTTTTGTGCTTTGCGAAATAGGAGATGTGGACAGAACAGGTGCTATGCTTTTATGACATAGATGATGACATTCTTGCTGCTATTTTGGTTTTTGTATTTTCTGAAATTACATGTTTCGGTTAATTATATTCTGTTGTGTGATGGCATTTCTTCTTCGTATTGTATTTCTTGTTGCCTGTACTAGATATTGATGATATGCATTTTGTTACTAGATTTTTTCATTAATAGAAGTAAACTTTCTTTCGCATGTTAGGCAATTTTAGTGAAACTGGTCAAGAATGGACAAGAGTTGGATGGATAAAGCTAGAAATACACAAGCATTTATAGACGGGGTAGAGAAATTCATAGATTTTGCTTTTACTCATTCGGCAAGAGGGAACACTATACTATGTCCTTGTAGAATTTGCTTGAACTGTTGTTGGTTTGAAGCTAGTGTTGTCTATGAGCACTTGTTATGCGATGGGTTTATTAGTGGGTACAAAGGATGGATATATCATGGGGAGGCATCATCACCTCTTGCATCCGAGAGTGACCATGATGAGGTTCAACCTGATAATTTTCAAGAGGAGATTGACCTAGATGACTATGATGAGATGCTTGAAATGATTCAAGATATAAAACATCAAAATGGGGATTTTAGTGATAGTAGTGGGGAGGATCCAAGTCACCAGGATGCTGAGCCTGAGGGCGTCGACCTTCTTCTAGAGAAGAAAAAGAAGAAGGATGAAGATGCTTTCCGACAATTCATAGTTGATGATAGGGAGGAGCTTTATCCAGGGTGCACAACCTTCTCAAAGCTACGTTTCGTTGTTAGGTTACTCCATACAAAATCTCTTGGAGGTTGGAGTGATAGAAGTTTCGACATACTGCTAGAGTTGCTAAAAGAGGCCTTTCCAACAGCAAAGCTACCCAAAATTTTTTATGAAGCTAAGAAGATGATAAAATGCCTTGAGCTTGGTTATATAAAAATTCATGCATGTGAGAATGATTGCATTTTGTTCTGGAAGGAACATGCAAATAAGGATATTTGTCCTACATGCAAAACTTCTCGGTGGAAATCTGAAAAGAATAGTCTTGACGGGAAACATGTACACAAGGTCCCAAGGAAGGTTCTTCGTTATTTTCCAATAAAGAAGAGGCTACAACGCCTTTTTGTGTCCCCAAAGAGTGCAGCGGACTGCAGATAGCATGCTGAAGAGCGTACAAGAGATGGACTAATAAGGCATACAGCCGATGCACCTGTTTGGAAGGACTTTGATGGCAAATATCCAGATTTTGCTAAAGATTGTCGCAACATGAGGCTGCTTGTAGTATCTGATGGTTTTAATCCATTTAGGACAATGAAGTTATCCTATAGTATCTGGCCTGTTGTAGTAATTCCGTTGAATCTTCCTCCTTGGTTGTGCATGAAGCAGCATAATTTCATCCTCTCTTTGCTAATTCCTGGTCCAAGGTCACCTGGGGGAGATATAGATGTCTTTCTTGAACCACTTATTGATGATTTGAACTCGCTTTTTGAGGAGGGTGTTAGAACCTATGATGCCTCCACCGGTAAACCCTTCAACCTGCATGCTGCTGTATTGTCAACTACATCAGACCTCCCAGGCTTATGCACTCTATCCGGATTGTAACCTCTGGTGAATTTGGTTGTCCATTGTGTGGCTCACATACTTGCTCTCTTCGGTTGAAGGAAGGCAAGAAATTTTGCTATATGGGTCACCGAAGGTTTCTTGATCCTAACCATGAATACAGATTTGATGAAGAATCCTTTGATGGTGTGGAATTAGGGACAACACCTGTACCACTTACTGGAGAGGAAGTTTTGGCCCTCACCGAAAGTATGAAGACTGTTTTTGGAAAGGATCCTTCCGGGAAAACAACCACCAAGAAGCGCAAGGCTGGCGAACCACCAATGGTTCGGAAAAGAAAATCCATATGGTTTAGGTTGAGATACTGGAAAGACTTGTTGCAGCCTCATAATCTTGATGCAATGCACATTGAAAAGAATGTATGTGAAAATATAATTAACACACTTCTATGCATGGATCGAAAATCAAAAGATCATTATAGCTCTCGTAGAGATCTAGAGCATCTCGGAATAAGAAAAGCTCTCCAACCTGTCCCAGTAGGTGAACACTTTGATTTGCCTGCTGCACCCTATGCAATGGACAATGAAAAGAAGAAACTATTTTGCGAAATTTGTAAGGAAGCTAGGTTCCCTGATGGTTGTGCATCTGATATACGCCGGAATGTCCTTATGAAGCAGAAAAAGATCGTTGGGCTGAAGAGCCATGACAATCACATTCTTTTGCAGCAATTGCTTCCGCTAGCTGTTCGGAACACATTGCCAAAGGAAGTTGCTGTTGCCTTGGTTCGTGTTAGCAGATTCTTCAAGCAAATATATTCTCCTGTCATTAGCATAAGTGACATGGAGAAGCTAGAGACAGAAATAGCTGAGACCTTGAGCATTCTTGAGGCCATATTTCTGCCATCATTTTTTGATCTTATGGTTCACTTGATGGTTCATCTTCCAACCCAAGTGAGGCTAGGGGGCCCAGTAAAGTACAGCAGCATGTACCCAGTAGAAAGGTATAATATGAAGCTAAAGGGGTTTGTTCGTACCAAGAGCCACCCCGAGGGGTCAATTGCAGAGGGCTATGTGTTTGATGAGAGCCTTACATTCTGCTCCCGTTATTTACATGGATGTGAGACTAGATTTAACAGAAAATGCAGAAATGATGCCCCTGAGACCAATGTATCTACTATGCCATTTTTTTTACCAACAGGGGTCGATTTTTGGCTGGAAAACATATAGTGACCTTAGATCACAAGTCATGGCTGCAAGCACATCGATATGTTTTGTTTAATTATGATAACATAGATTCATATTTGAGGTATTTTATTTCTAAGAATTTCTTTCATTTGAGCCTATGAACGATATTTGTCATATTGCTAAATTTGCATACTTAACTCCTGCATCAAGTATGATGCCTATTTAACTTCGACTGTCCACGGGAATAACTTAGAGATTAGTCGCATTCGCCATGAGAAATTCCATGAGTGGTTTAAGCTCCATGTGGCACAACTAATTGCGAATGGTGAAGATATTTCTGAAGAGATTCAAACTTTAGCTAACAGGCCCTTCTTAGCTGCAAGGAAGTGTAATAGCTATACCATAGATGGGTACAATTTCCACACAAATTCGTATGATCAGGGTAGACCTACCCAAAGCAGCGGGGTTGCTCTTGTATCTCAGATTTTGTCTTCCACAAGTGAAGATAATGAAAATCTTATCGTCATCAATAAAATATATTATGGTGTGATAACTGAAATCCTTGAGTTAAATTATAACAACAAAGGAAGTATTGTGCTTTTCAAATGTCATTGGGTTGACAACAGTGCACAAGACAAGTGGGTTCAAGTCGATGATCTTGGTGTTACACGTGTGAAATTTAAGCATTTACTCAAGTCTGATGAACCTTTCATTTTGGCATCTCAAGCAACCCAAGTGTACTATGTGCAAGATAAGCTCGATAAAGATTGGTATTCTGTTAGAAGCTTTCCTCATCCACGAGACCTGTATGATATGTTTGAAGTGGGAGATGAAGATTTTGACCACCATGATGAACCTACTATGTCAATTGCTGATCTGGATGCCAATGTAGATCTTAGTGTTGATCTTAGAAATATACCTTGTAGTAGGATGGATATAGATGGAACACTTATTCCAGCAGTTCAGCAACCAAAGTGTGTGCCTTTTCCTTTCATTTTTCAGCAT
Organism: Aegilops speltoides; assembly: GCA_021437245.1. Lineage (NCBI taxonomy): Eukaryota > Viridiplantae > Streptophyta > Magnoliopsida > Poales > Poaceae > Aegilops > Aegilops speltoides. The sequence goes on along the minus strand of CM038145.1, from coordinate 523,873,839 downwards.
GCTTATATACTTGATATCCAATGTCTCAATTCTAATGTGCTATAAATTTTCTTTTCAGGAAAAAAAATTGAAAAAGGAAGAGACGAAGACAATGCTGAAGCACGAGAGGAAGAGAGGCTAGCAAATTTTAAAGCAAGAAACAGTGAGGATTTTGCACGATTTGGGTCTTTCAGATTTGCAGATGCTAACGAAGTTTCTGGAGGCAAAGCCAGTCAGCGCCAAACTAAAAGAAAGAAGGTGATATAACATGTTTCTATTTGGTTATTGCATCTATTACTTCAGTTTTACATATCTTGTTTTGTTATGTGTAGAGCACCGTAGAAAAGCCTACTGTTGAAGTAACTCGAGTTAGGTCCCAAATGACTAGAGATGTTGATGACATGCCAAGTGATAACATTGAAGAGCATGAAGGTACGTAGCTGGTTTCCATGTTAGTTAAATGATAATATATAGCCTACTAACTATTTTCCATGTTTAGACCATGAGTTGGTCCAAGAAACGAAGGGGAAGAAGGGGAAAACGCACTAGAATGCACAATGTGTATGATAGATTGGGGACAGTCCCACCAATTCGTGTGGAGTACAATGGTGATGGACAACCAATTGGTGAAAATGCATCGGAGTTTTCAAACTTCATCTCCACACTTGTGAAAAGTAAAATATCTCTTGGGCATAATGATTGGAGAAAGGTTGATGTTGAGCAGAAAAATCATTTGTGGAAAACCTTAAAGGTATAATCTATGATTTCTGTTATAACTTGCCCCTTTATCTCTAGATGACTTGTAGTATAACTTTTCCCTTTATCTAATACATCACCCTTACACTCTCCATTTACACTTGCTTGAAAGCAGATGTACTATGTTGTGGATGACAAACTGAAGGATTGGGTAATGGGAAGCGCTGCGAAGAAATGGAGGGATTTCAAATCTGAGTTGAAGACTTTGTATTTTGATGAGAAGAAGACCGATGAGGAACTTCAAGTTGTCCCAGATAATAGAGTTAGCCCAACTGATTGGAAAGAGCTTGTTGCTTTTTGGAAAACTGAAGCAGGGAAGGTACGCGCAAGAAAATATATGTGTAGTTTCCTGCAGTTTTGCTCTAATTTACAATTCATTGAATCAATATTTGTAGCAACATAGCGAGCAAGGAAGAAAAAATCGAATGGAGATGGAATTATTGCATACATCAGGCAGCAAAAGTCATGCTCGTGTTTCTCATGAAATGGTATATAATGATCTTATATAACTCTATTTTGTACCGTTTCTTGATTGTTATGAACTAATTATAAGAAAATGAATGTAGCATAAGAAGAATGGATATCCCCCTCAGAGACATGAACTGTTTATAGAAACACACACGTGCAAGAAGACTGGTGCCCCTTCAAGTGTGGCTGCAGCAACTATGTTTGTAAGTATTTGAGTTGCAACAATCTTTAGGCTTTGTACTTGTTAGTTTTTTCTCTAGAACATTGGAGTTATAGTCTTTAGTAGACACTATGTTGCTGATGTGTTCATGGATCATATGTTCTATCTTGTAGAAAAAGATAGAAGAGAAGTCAAATGAGCGTCCAGAACTTTTAGAAAAAAGCATCCAGCAAGGTGACCTCTTCTCGCATGTCACAGGAAAGGAGAGGAATGGGTATGTGAGGTGTATAGGTCTAGGACCAAAGTGCTGCAGGTTTGGGCATGCCGGGTACTAGAAAGCTGAAATCCACGAAGCTTCAAATGGCCGAGGAAGAAGCAAAAGAAGCTCGGAAATCAAATGCAATTCTTGTCGAGCGTGTAGATAAAATGGAGCATAATTTCCAAACAGTAGTTACAACTCTGAAGGATGAACTTCAACAAATGAGGAGGCTGTTCCAATCAAGTGTGCAGCAAAATATTCAGTTCAATCCAGACTATGACTTGTCTCACTCTGGATATGGATATGGATATCGACATGAAGGTGGATATGGAGGTGGCCATGGAGGTGGATATCGACATGAAGATGGAAATGGAGGTGGATATGGACATCAAGGGGGGTATGAACATGAAGGGGAGTATGAGCATGAAGAGAGTGCAGAATCTGCCACCCGCAGCCATGAGGTGCGGCAAGAGAAAGAAGCAACCATTTTGCATAAGAAGGCTGAAGAATCACTCTTGCAAAAGAAGTTAACAGCACCCACTCAGAAAAACTTTGTACTTTCTAGTACCGCTCTACATGAGGTGCTGCAAGAGAAGGAATCAACCATTTTGCAAAAGAAGAAGGCAACAGGGCTCACACAACAAAGTAAGGATGTGGCACTTCATCGCCACAAGATGGCAACAAGCAAGGAAGTTGCAATCACACAAAAAAAATCAGCAGGTCAGATTGTACTTTCTTTATATTTTGTTGCTCTTTCTTGTTTAGGATGACAAAGACACTTTTGCTTATCTGAGTTCTTTTTCATGGTTACTCAGAAAGGAAAGGATGTGATCTTGTACAGTGTTTATCGAGATCATAGTATCCCAGTGGCAAAGGCAACCATTCTATCAATTGATCGTAGAAAGGTGGTAGGTGGTCAGGAGCTTGGCTCTGAATATTGTGAGGTTGCCGTGAACTATGTAATAAAAAGGGATGCTATACTACCTCGTGGTGTTGGGAACATGACCACCATGGGGCAAGTTCAAGGGCGATGTATCGCGTCGCCATACAAGCATGTGAGCTTTTGTTCTTATTTGCTTATGACTAAGCTTACCAATGACTATGATGGTTGATTTCTGAAAAAGCTTTGCTTCTATGTATGCAGTTGGAAGTGGACAAGTCTATGGAAAAAGAAGGAATGCGACCACAAGCAGGCTGAGGAGGTAATATACATGTTTCTCTTGGCTTCTATGTGTGTGATGTTAACTTGCTGCATGGTTAATTGCTTGATCTATGTGACTGGGCCGATGGAGACTTTTATTGGATGTTGTTCTTGCATGTCCTGTGTATGCATGTTAGTGGAAGCCTAAAGTCCAATTCTGAATCTGCTGTTGTTCTTGCATGTCCTGTGTATGCATGTTAGTGGAAGCCTGAAGTCCATTTAGTTTGACAAAGTTCTTGATTTGTTCTTAAATGCCAGTCCAATTCTGAATCTGCTGTTGAAAATTTACTATTTCTGAATTGCATGTTAAGTCACCAAGTTCCACTACTGTATCAGACTATTTTGCTAATTTCCTATTGAAATATTGATTCCTTGATGCCTTGTTCGCTAGTACTTGGCTGTACATGAGCAATATTTGTGTTCCTGTATACTAGACGAGGCATAGGCGCATAGTTTTGTTTGTCAAAAAATTGCCACTTTGTACTATGGTGTATTCTTTTGTACATGTGTCATATTATTCCTTGAGATGCAAAGAATGACTACTCTCCAGGTCTTTGTAAATGTAACTTAAGTTAAACTGTAGCATGTCAACTTGATTGTTAATTTAAATTCTGAAACAAGAGCTCCCTATTGAGTATCCTATCTGTTACAGGTTTCCCAAAGGTCCACAAGTCGATGAAGGTTTGGAAGATTTTCAAACTCCTGAAGATTTGGAAGACCTACAACAGTTGGTGGAGTGATTATGTAATATGCTTGTTTAGTTTGTGAAACCTGGACACTTGCTCCACTCCTTTTGCTGGTTGTTAAGCCACTGTGCTCATTTTGGTTGTGTGGTACACCCAGAAACATGTACTTCCCCATTTGTCGCACTATTTCATTTTGTTGGTTGTGTGGCACATTTTAAAACATATATGCACTGTACCTTTTGTGGCACAACCTCCATATATATATATATATATATATATATATATATATATATATATATATATATATATATATATATATATATATATATATATATATATATTATGGTTGTTAATTAATTATGTTTATCCAATGATGTTTTAAGGTTCTGGATGAGGCCTGAAGTTATTTTGATTGAAGTGTATGGATGAGACATATATGTGATTTGATTAAAATATGTATAAATTGTACGTGTGATATGTCCTGCTTGCTTGAACATATTAAATGGATATTACATATATATATATATATATAGGGGACGCCTAGACCAATTAGCTGGTGAAATTTGCATACTGGAAAAAAACTGCCGGGTCAACACGCTTCTGCCGGCAGTTTGACTGCCAGTAATTGATGTTCTACGTGTGTTGCCTAATCTGCCGGGAGAAAAGAAACTGCCGGCAAATAAATGCACTAGGGCAGTTGGACTGCCGGGAATATTTTATCTGCCGGGACAAGTAATCCTCGGCAGCCGTTCTCATGGCAGTTCTATCTGCCGGGAGAAATACTGTCCCGGCAGATGGTGTGTCGCTTAAATTGCTTTCTCACGGCAGTTTACATGCTGTTGCATCAGTGTTGTGGTGTAGTGGTTGCAGCATCATTCGTGCATATCGTCTGGTTCCTCTTGATCTTCAGGAGCATCACCGTATTCAGGGGGCATATAGTTGTCATCGTACTCTTCTTCTTCGTCGTCTTCCATCATAACACCTATTTCTCCGTGCCTCGTCCAAACATTATAGTGTGGCATGAAACCTTTGTAAAGCAGGTGGGTGTGGAGGATTTTCCGGTCAGAGTAAGGCTTCGTATTCCCACATATAGGGCATGGACAACACATAAAACCATTCTGCTTGTTTTGCCTCAGCCACTTCGAGAAAATCATGCACGCCCTTAATGTACTCGGAGGTGTGCCTTGAACCGTACATCCATTGCCGGTTCATCTGCGTGCATTATATAATGAAGTGATCAAATTATAGAAGTTCATCATCACATTAAAACCAAAGTACATACATAGTTCTCATCTAACAACATAAAGCTCTGCCGAGCATCTAAATTAATTAAACCATACACTGAAACTATATAAAACATTTCAATGCGAAAACAAATGCGATCATAATCGCAACCAATGTAACAACTGATCCAATGGCATAATGATACCAATCCTCGGTATGAATGGCATATTTTCTAATCTTTCTAATCTTCAAGCACATTGCATCCATCTTGATCTTGTGATCATCGACGACATCCGCAACATGCAACTCCAATATCATCTTCTCCTCCTCAATTTTTCTATTTTTTTCCTTCAAGAAATTGTTTTCTTCTTCAACTAAATTTAACCTCTCAACAATAGGGTCGGTTGGAATTTCCGGTTCAACAACCTCCTAGATAAATAAAATCTATGTCACGTTGGTCGGCATAATTGTCATAAACAATAAATGAACCAATAGTTATGAAAAGATAATATATACCACATCCGAATCATAGACAGGACGAGGACCGGCGGGGGCGGATACCAAAACCATCGCACTATATAAGATGCAATAATAAAAGTAAGAAAATAATACAAGTATCTATCTAAACATACAAGTAAGAATATTTTTCCTTTCAGAAAGAAGATAAGAACAAGAGGCTCACCACGGTGGTGCCGACGATGAGATCGGCGCAGGTGATCGACGACGGTGAAGACGGGGACAGGGCGTGACGGACCGCTAAATCTAGACAAATATTGAGGAAAACGGAGCTTGGCGGTCGAGCTTGGAGGGGAGAAAGCTTAAGTAGTGTGGCTCGGGCATTCCATCGAACACCTCGTGTGCATAGGAGGTGAGCTAGAGCACCACAAAGCTCTCCCTCGCCGCCATTTAAAAAAGAGAGACCTTGGGAGTGCTCTTCTCGCGAGCAGGGGGTATATATAGGCACCACCATTGGTCCCGGTTGATAGAACGAACCGGGACTAAAGGGCAGCCTTTGGTCCCGGTTCAAGCCACCAACCGGGACCAATGGTGGTGGGCCAGGAGCGAGGCCCATTGGTCCCGGTTCGTCCCTCCAACCGGGACCAAAAGGTCCAGACGAACCGGGACCAATGGCCCACGTGGCCCGGCCGGCCCCCGGGGCTCAAGAACCGGGTCCAATGCCCCCATTGGTCCCGGTTCTGGATTGAACCGGGACTAATGGGCAGGACCGGCCTGGACCATTGCCCCTTTTTCTACTAGTGACATATCTAGATAAAATAGATGATGTGGCAAGCAATAAATGAAGAAAGAGAGGAAAGTAGTAACATAACTAGTTACTAGTAGTATGATTAACATCACACATATCAAGACAAGATGTGTCTATAGCCTAATAAATGAAGTGTTGCATGTTACCACACATATGTTACCCCCCATTATAGAGATAGTAACATAGACTAGTAACATGGACATGTTACTGGTTTATGTTACTACCCATTATGGCTAGTCTGAAGGGGCTGGAGTGTGAGTGGCCATTGTCACTGCCTACTGCGTAGAGCACCGCCCCGTTGAAATGTCTACTGCCCCTCGGCAGAACGGCAGGCAGGTGGTGCTGCTAGCCCGTCAAGGGGTCGCACACGATGACCCCGGACCACTCCCGCTCCAGCATTTGGAAGGGGACGCGACCGTTGCGGCAGTCGAGCACCTGGCTGTCATGGACCCGCAGTTTAAAGCGCTGGGGAGGGATGCTATTGGGATGGTCCATGACAGGGGTGAAGGCAAGGGCCCGGACAAAGTTGTCGGTGTAGTAGTTGGGGTAGCCATTGTGGAAGACGCCGAGGAGGGGTGGCCTCCCATGGTGCTCGTGGTCTGTGGCAGAGTGCTGCCACGGCCTGCAGACCGCGGCAGCGCGCAGGAGGGAGGAGGGTTGAGGGCTGAGGTGGAGGAGTACCTCATCCAGGAGATGTTCATCTTCGAGCGGCGGGGGCAGAGCCAAGCTGCTGCTACCACCGCGGAGTTGTTTACTCATTCCGGGCAGCACTCTACTTGGAGCAGGGCAGCATAATGGATTATCCAAGTGCAGGTGCAGACAACCAACTGGCTCAGTCAGAACTCTTCCGTTTTCTGAACATTGTAGAAGTTGGTTTCAGTACAGAAAAAAATGCACAGCAGAACATGTATACTGATGCATTTAACAATCAAACTAAACACAATATTTCATCGCAAATTTTTTTGATCAAGACAACTTTCTCCTCAGAAGAAGAATTTAGTTAACAGGAATAAACTAGCACAGACGCAAGGAGACGAGTGACCCCCCCTCTCCCTCGCGCTGCCCTCCCCAGGGCAGCTCGAGGGCGTCTAGGGTTTCCCCGGCACCGCCCCTTTCCATCCTCCCTCCGTCCCTTGCCGTCACCCGAGGCGGTCGCTGGGCAGCGCATGTGCGGCTGCCGATGACGATGGCGGCGAGGTCTCCGTCGCTTCTTTCTCGGGAAGGTCTCCGGATCCAGCGCAGCAGCCCTTGGCGGTGAGGCGGCGCCGTGTCCGGCTGGTGGTGTGCGCGGGAGGTGCGGGCTGGCTTCCTCGGCTGCTCGGGCGGCGAGGAGCAGGCGGATTGCGGCCGTGGGGTGGCGAGGTTACCCGTCCTCCACTCCAGATCTGAAGATCAGGCTCCCCCCTCTGCTTCTTCCTCCGCTGGCGCGTTCGATTTGGGGCCTCTGGCCGCTGGATCCAGTGCCGGCGGGGTGCTCCCCAAACTGGTGGTGTGGGAAGAGCCCGGGGGAAACCCATGTTTGGTTTGTTCCAGCACGGCGGCGGCGCCGCCTTTTTGGCGTCGTTCTACTCCCTGGAGTCACCGTTGTGGGCTCCCCTCCACACCCCGGCCAATCTTCCCGGGCGAAAGCTCGAATCCCGGATGGATGGGCGGCGGCGGCGCCAGGTGCGTCGTGTCCTCCTTGGAGGCCCCGCCTGGGGAAGATTGGTGCTTTGGGGTTGTGTGCAGCAGCGTGTAGGTGGGCCGATGGTGTCTATCGATTCTCTGTGGCTCGGTAGCTCCTTCACTTCGACAACTCTTCCGACAGCTTACCCTCTACTATTGGCCTCCTTCGGTGTCTGCGGTGTTGCTGATGTGCGTGTGCTCTGACTTGTGGTCGTGCTCCGTGGCTGGCCCAGACTCGAGACCAACCATTGCTCTAGCTCTCGGGTGAGCGTCTCTACATTCGACGGCACGGCGCCTTCGAGCCTAGGCGAGGGGAAGGGATCCCCTTCGATGTTAGAGAGGGCAGGTGTTGGGTCATCTCCTCTGCTGGTTTCCAGTCCTGTGTTCAATTCCTCTGCCGGTTGCTGATCCTCGAGGCTTCACTCGTAGTCGTTTTGGTGCCTTGCTGTAGTGGGCTTATCCTCAACTAGCAGTTCTTAATAGTTAATCTTGTGTTTGCTGGTTTTAGGTGTAGCGTTGTAAGCTGTTCTTGCAGCCCCCTTGTATCGTTTGGCCGATGTTGTGTGGTGATCTTGTTCTTGTAGTCCTGGCCGGTTGATGGCTTTGTGAATTCAAAGCCGGGCTCTTCTTGAGACTCCGTTCCAAAAAAATAAAAAAGAAATAAACTAGCAGAAATAACTTGTGAAGTAAAGTATCGTCACACTTGATCAGTTGCTAATTAACGGGAATGGCCTAATTAATCCTACTCGCTGCACTTTGTTTAAACATGTTTTTATACACACAAACGAGTACTCTGTTCCAAGTCACACAAAGAGAACTCTTGGTGCTAGAACAAAACACATAGCAAACTCATGTTGTCAGGTGTGAAATATGTATACTGCAAAGCAACATACTAGTGCTTAGAGAACAGTGGTCAGAGTCAGACTCTACTAGTGCTTAGTGCTTACTTATTGGATGGAGAAGACCAGGGTAATCTGTACTGTGACTGAGAGAAGGAATGGGCAATTCATCGACCAGCTGGTGGTCGGCTGACAGGCCCACAGATACAGAAAGCGGAGGTAGAAATTGGGGGCAATTCATCCAGCTCACCTCTTGACGCCGGACACGTCGTGGTCGACCGCAGAAGATCAGTCGCCGGTGGTCGCCTCCCCACCTCATCGCCGGCGAGCAGCGGCTCGACACAGCTGGAGTCGCTCGGCGGACGAGTGTTGCCCCGGTCGCCTCTCATGCAAGGATTTTAAGAAAACGAGACCAACCCGGGCTAGACTAGCCTGTTAGCAATTTTTTATAGAAAAAAACTCCGTGAGCACCAAATGCTCAAACTGAGACTTGAACCTTGGTGGACTGGCTGCGAACTCCCACGCCTTGCCAGCTGAGCTATGCTCAGTTCTCTCCTGCGGGGATTTTGACGAGCAGAGAAATGGACTAGGGATTTTGACCGAGCACCTCTTTTCTTCCGTCTGGGGATGATCCAAGTCTCCCATTCGATCAGACGGCTCCGAACGGTGCGGAATAGCTAACGGACCTTTGGGTGACCAACGAGCCAATTCTGGCCGTGGGCTACGGCCCATGTTCTGTTAGCCCAGAAGGAAATGTTTTTTTCTTTAAAAAAATTATCTACTGGGTTGGGCCTTTAAAGAGCTGCCGTGTGTTTTACGGGCTAAATGCAAATATGTGTGTTTTTCTTTTTATTCACTGTATTTTCTGTTTTATGATTATTCTAATGACGTTTATGCACTCGCGTGATGCTGCTCCTTCTTTGTCAGTTTTTTTCCAACGGTATGCAAATCAACCAATGGATGTCATGCTATGTGCTAAATTCTTGGTTAACTGATAACCAAACCCAATACCTAATGATCGGAATCCTAACTCATGTTCTAAACCTGACATTCATAACACGATAGTTAAATTCAGTTTCGGCTGTTTAGTTCAGAGTTGACAATAGGTTCAGTTCGGGTAAGTAGATGCCCTATTTTAGGGCTGCTGTTGGAGACAGCGCTTCCTCATGCCAAAAAAAAAAACAGTTTTCATGCCCAAAATTTTTTACTTCCAACTTTTTTTGCCCTAAAGTAAGGCAGTTGTTGGAGATGCTCTTAGGGTCTCTTTGAAGATGTTCTCTGACAACTAGTCGTGGTAAGCAGCCAGTTTAACGGATCGGAGGTGTACTCTTTTGAAAGTTGCTATATATCACATCAACACATCAGCGAGACCTGATTGTTTATATATTTTTGACTACCATGAACTCCTGATTTTGCCTTTTCTTTTCTTTACCAATTTGATCTATATACAGTGCCGTACAATGGGATCGGAACAATAACGGATAGCAACCAGTAGATCATTACAACCAGCGGAGTAGATCATCGATAGTTTTGTAGCATCACGGCAAAAGTTCTCCAAATGACTGATCAAAGGCAGTTGTACACTCCACATGGCAAAAGATTTCTGAGCATGATCTGCAGCCTATACACAAGGAGAAGGAACAAAATGAATAATGGACACCTAAAGAACAACAAATATCTGATGATAATAATAATAATAATGATGATGTTCTTGCATAATACCAACCAAAAACAGCTAGCATCAAAAGATGACGAGCAGGGAGAAGAGCATGAAGACGAGGAAGCACGGGTAGGCAACGATCCCCCGATGCTCATCGCCATGGCCGCTACAAGCTACCAGCAGCCTGCTGCAGACCCTTGTAGACCACAGCACGAACCCCATGCCAACCGCGAAGATGAGCCCGCCGCCCCTCGGCAGGAAGAGGGAGACGGCGGAGAAGATGGTCATGGAGAGCATGCAGTATCCGAGCAGGCTGGCACACCTGTAGAGGCTGAGGTCGCCACGGCCTCCTCGTCCCGGCGAGAGCAGCATGGAGGAGATGAAGTAGAGGAAGACGGACGCGGCGGTGGCCCAGCCGAGGACGATCCCGAAGTGGAGCTTCCCGGCCAGCAGCTGGAAGAGGGCCAAGGAGAGTAGGATCAGCACTGGGCCGGAGAGGTCTGCGTCCGCGTGGAGGGACGGGTCCACGGAGCGGAGCGGGTGGAGGATGGAGACCGCCTTCCGCCAGATGAGACCCGTGTCGATGTCGAGCTCCTCCAGAAGCGGCGGCTCATCGTCGAAGTTGGCAGCCACGTTCCCGTTTCTTGGGATAGGGTGGTGGGTCGGCGTGGGCGGGTTGAGGACCACCCCCTGGAAGAAGGGGAGGTATCTGTTCACCATGGCTGCTGCGGTGTCGGCGAGGTTGCTTCCGTCTCGGCGAGGAAGAGATTCGGTCGGGGTGTCCAGCTGGTCGAGAAGTGGCGGCTCGTCGTCCAAGGGCAGCAGTGGGTTCGAGGTGGAAGTCCAGGCGATAGTGTGCCGGCGGTAGGTCGGAGTGGAGGGGTTGAAGACCACCTGTGGGAAGGTGAGGTCCCTGTTCGCCATACAGCCGCGGCTGGCGATGGCGAGGGTTCCGGCTGGTCGAGATCCGATCGATCGTGGTGTGTATGGATTTTTGGAAACTAACGAGCGAAGGCTCACAGGTACGCGGGTGTACATATATACGTATAGCTTGCTGGCTAAAACCCGAATTGGAATCGAAAACAAGGAACGGGACGATCTAATTTGCTGGATGACGCACGCACCTTTTCTTGTTTGCCATGGCTGCTGCCGCCGCGAAGGTTCCGAGATTCGATCGAATCGTGGTGCCTGGAGTACTATGTATCGAAGGAAAGGAATCCGTTAGCTAAAAGAAATAACAAAGGAGTCCTTGTATAGTACTCCCTCCGTTCCAAATTACTCGTCACTGAAATGGATGTATGTAGAACTAAAATACATCTAGATACATCTATACGTGCGACAAGTAATTCGGAACGGAGGGAGTAGCAGTCTTGATCGTAGTGAGTACAACTCTTCCTCGACCATTGAAGACGATGATCTCAACCGATTTTCATGCCCTACAACTCTCCTAAAAGTTAATACTACTCCATCCGTTTTTATTTAGTCCACGTATTAGCTTTGGTCAAAGCCAAGCTTTATAAACGTTGACAAAATTTATAAACAAAAATATTAATATATATACAAATAACAAATCAATAGCATTAGATTCATTAAATTTTTTTTGACGAAAAGGGGTTTCCCCCCACCCCAACTTTATATAAAACCAAGGCAAAAACAACCAGGCACGGACTGTTAACAGCGCTCGACGACAGAGAGTAGCTGCCGCAGATAGAAAAGGGTTTAACGGACTGCCCTATTACAAGTTCTAGGATAGTTCAAACGAAAGGACATAACCAGGGAATAACCCGCTAGCTAACAAGTAACAGCGACTACAGCCCAGCGACGCCAAACTGGGAGGAAGCACTAAGATCTCCACGCAATCCTAAGCAATTCCGCTCTTCGGTGGTCCAAAAGCCTTGAGCACCGGAGAAGTAGCGCACCCTGAGCTTCTGAGCATAATATTTTCCATTTCTTGATCGTCACGCCAACAGGTCCAAGACACACCGTATACTTCGCCATCTTCACTCCTGGAAAACAAAATCATTTCGAAGACGCCATAAGCTCCACAAGGCAGCAGCAGAAATAATGTTCAAGGCTTCACAATGCTTTCTTCTCTTCCAGAAGGAAGTTAATTGATCAAAAGAGTTAGGAACATCAATCACAAAGATATCAGCAATTAGACTCCAAACAGTTTCAGCAACAATGCAGTCAAAAAAACAGATGCTGGATAGTTTCAGGTTCGCAGCAAAAGACACATGACATGTCCTCAACATGCCTACGCTTAGCCAAGTTATCTCTGGTTAAACTTTTGTTGTAATAAATCAGCCAAAGAAAAACATGTATATTCGGTGGCACTTTGATTTTCCATATATCATCTTTAATGACAGAAGGAATCCCTCCAAAGTTAATTAGCTTATAAAAGGATTTGACAGAGTATTTCTTAGAAGAATCTAACATCCAGAGAGGTTGATCCGGAGAGTCAGACAGACAAACAGTCTTAACAATGTCGATGAGTTCCTCCCATCTTACTAATGTATTTTCTGTGACACACCTCCTAAATGTTAACCGCAGCTCACCATCCACCCAGACCTGAGCCAGGGTAGAATCTTGCTGCCGGCAAATACTGTAAAGGTCCCAAAAAGTAGTTTTTAAAGAACAATCTCCTGTCCAAATGTCATGCCAGAAGGCAATGCTATTCCCATCCCCAGGGACCCATCTATAGAAATTCTTAGCAGCTGCAAGAGCCCAAGATAAACTTTTCATGAAAGGAGAACCAAGAACCACCCTAGTATTAAAAAAATTAGGACAAGTGGTGTTATATTTATACTTCAGCACTTTCTTCCAATCACTGCTCCTATCATCATAAAATCTCTTTCCCCACGATGCCAAGAGGGCCATGTTAAATTCTCTAAGATTGGGTACCCCCAAACCACCAAACTCCTTTTTCCTAGAAATCAGCCCCCAATTAGCAAGGTGGTATTTATGAGAATCCCCCATGTTACCCCAGAAGAAGTGAGACATTTGAGAAGTAATCATATCAATTGCCCATTTGGGAAATTTCATAATAGACATAAGGTAAGCAGGAATACTAGCAATGCATGTGGTAAGCAAAATCAATTTCCCTCCGTAAGATAGATATCTTCCCAACCAGCCTGAGATGTTCTTAATAATCCTATCAATAATGGGTTGAAGGTCCTCCCTCCTCAACTTTTTAAAGTGAAGGGGGACACCTAAATATTTAAAGGGGAAATCCCCCAGTTGGCAGCAAAAGACTTGAGCAAATTCATTGGACAACTGTTCAGAGATATTAATAGCATGCAAATCACTCTTATGGAAGTTGATTTTTAATCCAGACAGATTTTCAAAACATGAAAGAATCCACTTCAAATTCTTGGCATATTCCAGTGAGTTCTCTAAAAATAAGATGGTGTCATCAGCATATTGCAGGCTGACCACACCACCTGGGAAGGCTTGTGGCAGAAGCCCACGAATCAAACCAATACTTGTAGCCTTTTGAAGCATTTTTGAAAACACATCAACAACCAAATTAAAAAGAAGGGATCAATGAGGGTCACCCTGTTTCAAGCCTTTCCCCCCCAGAGAATTGGGGACTGTTAGAATCATTAATACTAACTTGAAAAGTGCTTTGATGTATGGTGGAAATCACCCAATCCACCCATTTATTACCAAAGCCTCTAGAAAGAAGCATCTCTTTTAAGAAATCCCAACTAACTCTATCATAGGCTTTCTCATAGTCTAATTTAAGAATCAACCCAGCAGTTCCAGACCTATGAACTTCATGAATGACCTCATGAGCCATAACCACACTTTCCAAAATGACTCTCCCTTTAATAAACGCAATTTGATTAGAGGAGATTAGCCTGTCACACAAGGGAGAGGCCCTAGTGGTCATAGCTTTAGAAAAAATCCTAACAGCAGAATTACTAAGGCTAATGGGCCTGAAATTCTTCATGTCTCTAGCCATAGGGATTTTGGGGATAAGAGTAATAATGGCATGGTTGAGCTTATATATATCAAGGATACCTCTTTCAAAATCTCTAACCATCCACATAAAGTCTTTCTTAATCAAGTCCCAAAAGGTTTGGTAAAATAAAAAGGACAGACCATCAGGGCCAGGGGCACCATTAGCATAAGAACTCATCACAGCTTGCTTAATTTCCTCCTCAGAAAAAGGTCTTGATACGTCTCCGTGGTATCTATAATTTTTGATTGTTCCATGCCAATATTATTAACTTTCATATACTTTTTGGCAACTTTTTATACTATTTTTGGGACTAACATATTGATCCGATTGCCAGTGCAGTTCTCATCATTGCATGTTTTTGTTTCGCAGAAACCCAATATCAAACGGAGTCCAAACGGGATAAAAACGGCCGGAGATTTTTTTTGGAATATTTAGGATTTTCTGGAAGTAAAATCAATGCGAAATGGTGTCCAGGGTGGTCACGAGGTAGGGGGCGCGCCCTACCCCCCCAGGCGCGCTCCCGACCCTCGTGGTCCACCTGTAAGGCGGTTGATGATCTCCTTCTAGCGCAAGAAAGCTAATTTTACAAGGAAGATCTGAGCGAAAGATTCACCCCAATCGGAGTTACGGATCTCCGGATATAAAAGAAACGGTGAAGGGGTAGAATATGCCAACGCAGAGAACGCAGAAACAGAGAGATAGATCCAATCTTGGAGGGGCTCTCGCCCCTCGCAAGCCATGGGAGCCAAGGACCTGAGGGGAAAAGGTCAAGGAAGAAGAAGAAGAAGGGGGGCTCTCTCCCCCTTGCTTCCGGTGGCGCCGGAACGCCGCCGGGGGCCATCATCATCACCGCGATCTTCACCAACACCTCCATCATCTTCACCAACATCTCCATCACCTTCCCCCTTCTATATCTAGCGGTCCACTCTCCCGCAATCTGCTGTACCCTCTACTTGAACATGGTGCTTTATGCTTCATATTATTACCCAATGATGTGTTGCCATCCTATGATGTCTGAGTAGATTTTCGTTGTCCTATCGGTGATTGATGAATTGCTATGATTGGTTTGAGTTGCATGTTTTATTATTGGTGCTGTCCTATGGTGCCCTCCGTGTCGCGCAAGCGTGAGGGATTCCCGCTGTAGGGTTTGCAATATGTTTATGATTTGCTTATGGTGGGTGGCGTGAGTGACAGAAGCACAGACCCGAGTAAGTAGGTTGTTTGCGTAAGGGATAAAAGGGGACTTGATGCTTTAATGCTATGGTTGGGTTTTACCTTAATGAATCTTTAGTAGTTGCGGATGCTTGCTAGAGTTCCAATCATAAGTGCATATGATCCATCTATGAGTTCATCTAGCAAAGAGTGATAGGAGTGCATCTACATACCTTTGTAGATCGCGAGCGGAAGCGTTCAAGAGAACAGGGTTGAGGGAGTCATACTCGTCGTGATCTAAATCACTGATGACCAAGTGCCGAATGGACAGCACCTCCGCGTTCAACACAAGTACGGAGCGGATGACGTCTCCTCCTTCTTGATCTAGCAAGGGGAAAGGAGAGGTTGATGAAGATCCAGCAGCACGATGGCGTGGTGGTGGATGCAGCAGAGTTCCGGCAGAGCTTCGCCGAGCTTCTGCGAGAGGGTGAGGTGTGGCAGGGGAGAGGGAGGCGCCAAGACTTCAGGGTGGGGCTGCCCTCCCTCCCCCCTCCTTTATATAGGCCCCCAGGGGGGCGCCGGCCCTAGAGATGGGATCTCTAGGGGGCGGCGGCCAAGGGGGGTGGAGTGCCCCCCAAGGCAAGTGGAGGCGCCCCCTCCCCTAGGGTTCCCAACCCTAGGCGCAGAGGGGGGCCCAGGGGGCCCTCCGGGATAGGTGGCCCCACCCGGTGGACCCCCGGGACCCTTCCGGTGGTCCCGGTACAATACCGGTGACCCCCGAAACTCTCCCGATGGCCGAAACTACACTTCCTATATATTATTCTTTACCTCCGGACCATTCCGGAACTCCTCGTGACGTCCGGGATCTCATCCGGGACTCGAACAACTTTCGGTTTGCTGCATACTCATATCTCTACAACCCTAGCGTCACCGAACCTTAAGTGTGCAGACCCTATGGGTTCGGGAGACACGTAGACATGATCGGGACGGCTCTCCGGTCAATAACCAACAGCGGGATCTGGATACCCATGTTGGCTCCCACATGCTCCTCGATGATCTCATCGGATGAACCACGATTTTGAGGATTCAATCAACCCCGTATACAATTCCCTTTGTCAATCGGTACGTTACTTGCCCAAGACTCTGTTGGGGAACGTAGTAATTTCAAAAAAATTCCTACGCACACGCAAGATCATGGTGATGCATAGCAACGAGAGGGGAGAGTGTTGTCTACGTACCCTTGTAGACCGAAGCGGAAGCGATCACAACGTAGAGGTAGTAGTCGTACGTTCTCCTCACGATCCAACCGATCCCAGCGCCGTTACTCCGGCGCCTCCGAGTTCTTGACACACGTACAGCTCGGTGACGCTCCTCGGGCTCCGATCCAGCAAAGCTCCGGGGAGAGAGAGTTCCGTCGGCAAGACGACGGCGTGGTGGCGATCTTGATGTTCTACCGACGCAGGCTTCGCCTAAGCACCGCTTCGATATGACCGAGGTGGAATATGGTGGAGGGGGCACCGCACACGCTAAGGAACGATCTCAAGGATCAACTTGTGTGTCTATGGGGTGCCCCTGCCCCGTATATAAAGGAGGGAGGGAGGAGGAGGCCGGCCTAGGGAGGAGGCGCGCATAGGGGAGTCCTACTCCCACCGGAGTAGGATTCCCCTTCCTAGTCCAACTAGGGATCCTTCCATGTATTAGGAGTAGGAGACTAGGAAGGGAAGAGAGAAGGAAGGAAGGAGGGTGCGGCCCTCCCCAGCCCAATTCGGACTAGGGCAGGGGGCGCGCCCTGCCTAGGGCAGCCCTCTCTCTTTCCCGTATGGCCCATAAGGCCCAATACTTCTCCCCGGCGAATTCCCGTAACTCTCCGGTACTCCGATAAATACCCGAATGACTCGGAACCTTTCCGAACTCCGAATATAGTCGTCCAATATATTGATCTTTACGTCTCGACCATTTCGAGACTCCTCGTCATGTCCCCGATCTCATCCGGGACTCCGAACTCATTCGGTACATCAAAACTCATAAACTCATAATATAATTGTCATCGAAACCTTAAGCGTGCGGACCCTACGGTTCGAGAACAATGTAGACATGACCGAGACACGTCTCCGGTCAATAACCAATAGCGGGACCTGGATGCCCATATTGGTTCCTACATATTCTACGAAGATCTTTATCGGTCAGACCGCATAACAACATACGTTGTTCCCTTTGTCATCGGTATGTTACTTGCCCGAGATTCGATCGTCGGTATCCAATACCTAGTTCAATCTCGTTACTGGCAAGTCTCTTTACTCGTTCCGTAATACATCATCTTGCAACTAACTCATTAGTTACAATGCTTGCAAGGCTTAAGTGATGTGCATTACCGAGAGGGCCCAGAGATACCTCTCCGACATTCGGAGTGACAAATCCTAATCTCGAAATACGCCAACCCAACATCTGCCTTTGGAGACACCTGTAGACTCCTTTATAATCACCCGATTACGTTGTGACGTTTGGTAGTACCAAAGTGTTCCTCCGCAAACGGAGTTGCATAATCTCATAGTTATAGGAACATGTATAAGTCATGAAGGAAGCAATAGCAACATACTAAACGATCGTGTGCTAAGCTAACGGAATGGGTCATGTCAATCAGATCATTCAACTAATGATGTGACCTTGTTAATCAAATAACAACTCCTTGTTCATGGTTAGGAAACATAACCATCTTTGATTAACAAGCTAGTCAAGTAGAGGCATACTAGTGACACTCTGTTTGTCTATATATTCACACATGTATTATGTTTCCGGTTAATACAATTCTAGCATGAATAATAAACATTTATCATGATATGAGGAAATATATAATAACTTTATTATTGCCTCTAGGGCATATTTCCTTCAGTCTCCCACTTGCACTAGAGTCAATAATCTAGTTCACATCGCCATGTGATTTACCAGCAATAGTTCACATCACCATGTGATTAACACCCATAGTTCACATCAATATGTGACCAACACTCAAAGGGTTTACTAGAGTCAGTAATCTAGTTCACATCGCTATGTGATTAACACCCAAAGAGTACTAAGGTGTGATCATGTTTTGCTTGTGAGATAATTTTAGTCAACGGGTCTGTCATATTCAGATCCGTAAGTATTTTGCAAATTTCTATGTCAACAATACTCCGCACGTAGCTACTCTAGCTAATTGCTCCCACTTTCAATATGTATCTAGACAGAGACATAGAGTCATCTAGATTAGTGTCAAAACTTGCATCGACGTAACCCTTTACGACGAACCTTTTGTCACTTCCATAATCGAGAAACATATCCTTATTCCACTAAGGATAATTTTGACCGCTGTCCAGTGATCTACTCCTAGATCACTATTGTACTCCCTTGCCAAACTCAGTGCAGGGTATGCAATAGATCTGGTACACAGCATGGCATACTTTATAGAACCTATGGCCAAGGCATAGGGAATGACTTTCATTCTCTTTCTATCTTCTGCCGTGGTCGGGTTTTGAGTCTTACTCAATTTCACACCTTGTAACACAGGCAAGAACTCTTTCTTTGACTGTTCCATTTTGAACTACTTCAAAATCTTGTCAAGGTATGTACTCATTGAAAAAACTTATCAAGCATCTTGATCTATCACTATAGATCTTGATGCTCAATATGTAAGCAGCTTCACCGAGGTCTTTCTTTGAAAAACTTCTTTCAAACACTCCTTTATGCTTTGCAGAATAATTCTACATTATTTCCGATCTACAATATGTCATTCACATATACTTATCAGAAATGTTGTAGTGCTCCCACTCACTTTCTAGTAAATACAGGCTTCACCATAAGTCTGTATAAAACTATATGCTTTGATCAACTCATCAAAGCGTATGTTCCAACTCCGAGATGCTTGCACCTGTCCATAGATGGATCGCTGGAGCTTGCACACTTTGTTAGCTCCTTTGGATCGAAAAACCTTCTCGTTGCATCATATACAACTCTTCCTCCGTAAAACCATTCAGAATGCAGTTTTACATCCATTTGCCAAATTTCATAAATTGTGGCAATTGCTAACATGATTCGGACAGACTTAAGCATCGCTACAGTTGAGAAAATCTCATTGTAGTCAACATCTTGAACTTTGTCGAAAACCTTTTTTTTTGCAACAATTCGAGCTTTGTAGATAGTAACACTACTATCAACGTCCGTCTTCCTCTTGAAGATCCATTTATTTTCTATGGTTTGCCGATCATCGGGAAAATCCATCAAAGTCCATACTTTGTTCTCATACATGGATCATATCTCAGATTTCATGGCCTCAAACCATTTTGCGGAATCTGGGCTCATCATCGCTTCCTCATAGTTCGTAGGTTTGTCATGGTCAAGTAACACGACCTCCGTAACAAGATTACCGTACCACTCAGTGCGGATCTCACTCTGTTTTACCTCGAGGTTCGGTAGTAACTTGATCTGAAGTTTTATGATCATCATCATTAACTTCCTCACTAATTGGTGTAGGTGTCACAGAACCAATTTCTGTGATTTAACTACTTTCCAATAAGGGAGCTAGTACTGTTACCTCATCAAGTTCTACTTTCCTCCCACTCACTTCTTTCGAGAGAAACTCCTTCTCTAGAAAGGATCCATTCTTAGCAACGAATGTCTTGCCTTCGGATCTGTGATAGAAGGTGTACCCAACTATCTCCTTTGGGTATCCTATGAAGACACATTTCTCGATTTGGGTTTGAGCTTATCAGATGAAACTTTTTACCTAAGCATCGCAGCCCCAAACTTTAAGAAACGACAACTTTGGTTTCTTGCTAAACCACAGTTCATATAGTGTCGTCTCAACGGATTTAGATGGTGCCCTATTTAACGTGAATGCAGTTGTCTCTAATGCATGATCCCAAAACGACATTGGTAAATCGGTAAGAAACATCATAGATTGTACTATATCCAATAAAGTACGGTTATGACGTTCGGACACACCATTATGATCTGGTGTTCCAGGTGGCATGAATTTGTGAAACTATTCCACATTGTTTTAATTGAAGACCAAACTCGTAACTTAAATATTTGTCCCCACGATCAAATCGTAGAAACCTTATTTTCTTGTCACGATGATTTTTCCACTTCACTCTGAAATTCTTTGAATCCTTTCAACTATTTCAGACTTATGTTTCATCAAGTAGATATACCCGTATCTGCTCAAATCATCTGTGAAGGTCGAAAATAACGATACCGCCATGAGCCTTAACACTCATTGGATCGCATACATCGATGTATTATTTCCAATAAGTCAGTTGCTCGCTCCACTGTTCCGGAGAACGGAGTCTTAGTCATCTTGCCCATGAGGCATGGTTCGCAAGCATCAAGTGATTCATAATCAAGTGATTCCAAAATCCCATCAGCATGGAGTTTCTTCATGCGCTTTACACCAATATGACATAAACGGCAGTGCCACAAATAAGTTGCACTATCATTATTAACTTTGCATCTTTTGGTTTCAATATTATGAATATGTGTATCACTACGATCGAGATCCGATGAACCATTTTCATTGGGTGTGTAACCATATAAGGTTTATTCATGTAAACAGAACAACAGTTTATTCTCTTACTTAAATGAATAACCGTATTGCAATAAACATGATTAAATCATATTCATGCTCAACGCAAACACCAAATAACATTTATTTAGGTTCAACACTAATCCCGAAAGTATAGGGAGTGTGCGATGATGATCATATCAATCTTGAAACTACTTTCAACACACATTGTCACTTCACCCTTAACTAGTTTCTGTTTATTCTGCAACTCCTGTTTCGAGTTACTACTCTTAGCAACTGAACCAGTACCAAATACCGAAGGGTTGCTATAAACACTAGTAAAGTACACATCAATAACATGTATATCAAATATACCTTTGTTCACTTTGCCATCCTTCTTATCCACCAAATATTCAGGGCATTTCCGCTTCCAGTGACCATTTCCTTTGCAGTGTAAGCACTCAGTTTTAGGCTTTGGAGCTTCTTCGCGGGAGTGACAACTTGCTTGTCTTTCCACTTGAAGTTCCCTTTCTTTCCCTTTGCCCTTTTCTTGAAACTAGTGGTCTTGTCAATCATCAACACTTGATGCTCTTTCTTGATTTCTACATTCGTCGATTTCTACATCACGAAGAACTCGGGAATCATTTTCATCATCCCTTGCATACTATAGTTCATCACGAAGTTCTACTAACTTGGTGATGGTGACTAGAGAATTCTGTCAATCACTATCTTATCTGGAAGATTAACTCCCACTTGATTCAAGCGATTGTAGTACCCAGACAATCTGTGCACATGCTCACTAGTTGAGCGATTCTCCTCCATCTTTTAGCTATAGAACTTGTTGAAGGCTTCATATCTCTCAACTCGGGTATTTGCTTCAAATATTAACTTCAACTCCTGGAACATCTCATATGGTCCATGACGTTCAAAACGTCTTTGAAGTCCCGATTCTAAGCTGTTAAGCATGGTGCACTTAAACTATCAAGTAGTCATCATATTGAGCTAGCCAAACGTTCATAACGCTTGCATCCGCTCCCCGCAATAGGTCTGTCACCTAGCGGTGCATTAAGGACATAATTCTTCTGTGCAGCAATGAGGATAAACCTCCGATCACGGATCGAATCCACATCATTGCTACTAACATTTTTCAACACAATTTTCTTTAGGAACATATCAAAAACAAACATATGAAAGCAACAACGCGAGCTATTGATCTACAACATAATTTGCAAAATACTACCAGGACTAAGTTCATGATAAATTTAAGTTCAATGAATCATATTACTTAAGAACTCCCACTTAGACAGACATCTCTCTAGTCATCTAAGTGATCACGCGATCCAAATCAACTAAACCATAACCGATCATCACGTGAGATGGAGTAGTTTTCAATGGTGAACATCTTATGTTGATCATATCTACTATATGATTCACGCCGACCTTTCGGTCTCCGTGTTCGAGGCCATATCTGCATATGCTAGGCTCGTCAAGTATAACCTGAGTATTCGCATGTGCAAAACTGGCTTGCACCCGTTGTAGATGGACGTGAGCTTATCACACCCGATCATCACGTGGTGTCCAGGCACGACGAACTTTGGCAACGGTGCATACTCGGGGAGAACACTACTTGATAATTTTAGTGAGAGATCATCTTAAAATGCTACCGACAATCAAAGCAAGATAAGATGCATAAAAGATAAACATCACATGCAATCAATATAAGTGATATGATATGGCCATCATCTTCTTGTGCTTGTGATCTCCATCTCGAAGCACCATCATGATCACCATCGTCACCGGCGCGACACCTTGATCTCCATCGTAGCATCGTTGTCGTTTCGCCATCTATTGCTTCTCGACTATCGCTACCGCTTAGTGATAAAGTAAAGCAATTACAGTATGCGTTGCATTTCATACAATAAAGCGACAACCATATGGCTCCTGCCAGTTGCCGATAACTTAGGTTACAAAACATGATCATCTCATACAATAAAATATATCATCACGTCTTGGCCATATCACAT
Organism: Aegilops speltoides; assembly: GCA_021437245.1. Lineage (NCBI taxonomy): Eukaryota > Viridiplantae > Streptophyta > Magnoliopsida > Poales > Poaceae > Aegilops > Aegilops speltoides. The sequence continues at coordinate 523,851,002 of CM038145.1, read as the reverse complement.
CACAACATGCCCTGCAAAAACAAGTTAGACGTCCTCTACTTTGTTGTTGCAAATTTTACGTGGCTGCTACAGGCTGAAGCAAGAACCAATCTCACCTACGCATCAAAACCACGACGATAGTTTGTCAAATAGACTCTGTTTTAACCTTCACAAGGACCGGGCGTAGCCCTACTCGGTTCAACTAAAGTTAGAGAAGCTGACACCCGCCAGCCACCTGTGTGCAAAGCACGGCGGTAGAACCAGTCTCGCGTAAGCGTACGCGTAATGTCGGTCCGGGCTGCTTCATCCAACAATACCGCTGAACCAAAGTATGACATGCTGGTAGGCAGTATGACTTGTATCGTCCACAACTCACTTGTGTTCTACTCGTGCAAAACATCAAACCATAAAAACCTAGGCTCGGATGCCACTGTTGGGGAACGTAGTAATTTCAAAAAATTTCCTACGCACACGCAAGATCATGGTGATGCATAGCAACGAGAGGGGAGAGTGTTGTCTACGTACCCTTGTAGACCAAGCGAAGCGATCACAACGTAGAGGAAGTAGTCGACGTTCTCCTCGCGATCCAACCGATCCCAGCGCCGTTACTCCGGCGCCCCGAGTTCTTGACACACGTACAGCTCGATGGCGCCCTCGGGCTCCGATCCAGCAAAGTGTCGAGGAGAGAGTTCCGTCGACCTGACGGCGTGGTGACGATCTTGATGTTCTACGGACGCAGGGCTTCGCCTAAGCACCGCTACGATATGACCGAGGTGGAATATGGTGGAGGGGGGCACCGCACACGGCTAAGGAACGATCTCAAGGATCAACTTGTGTGTCTATGGGGTGCCCCCTGCCCCCGTATATAAAGGAGGGAGGGAGGAGGAGGCCGGCCTAGGGAGGAGGCGCGCCATAGGGGAGTCCTACTCCCACCGGGAGTAGGATTCCCCCTTTCCTAGTCCAACTAGGGATCCTTCCATGTATTAGGAGTAGGAGACTAGGAAGGGAAGAGAGAAGGAAGGAAGGAGGGTGCGGCCCTCCCCCAGCCCAATTCGGACTAGGGCAAGGGGGCGCGCCTGCCTAGGGCAGCCCTCTCTCTTTCCCGTATGGCCCATAAGGCCCAATACTTCTCCCGGCGAATTCCGTAACTCTCCGGTACTCCGATAAATACCGAATGACTCGGAACCTTTCCGAACTCGAATATAGTTGTCCAATATATTGATCTTTACGTCTCGACCATTTCGAGACTCCTCGTCATGTCCCTGATCTCATCCGGGACTCAACTCATTCGGTACATCAAAACTCATAAACTCATAATATAAGCATCATCGAAACCTTAAGCGTGCGGACCCTACGGTTCGAGAACAATGTAGACATGACCGAGACACATCTCCGTCAATAACCAATAGCGGACCTGGATGCCCATATTGGTTCCTACATATTCTACGAAGATCTTTATCGGTCAGACCGCATAACAACATACGTTGTTCCCTTTGTCATCGGTATGTTACTTGCCCGAGATTCGATCGTCGGTATCCAATACCTAGTTCAATCTCGTTACCTGCAAGTCTCTTTACTCGTTCCGTAATACATCATCTCGCAACTAACTCATTAGTTACAATGCTTGCAAGGCTTAAGTGATGTGCATTACCGAGAGGGCCCAGAGATACCTCTCCGACGTTCGGAGTGACAAATCCTAATCTCGAAATACGCCAACCCAACATTTGCCTTTGGAGACACTTGTAGTACTCCTTTATAATCACCCAGTTACGTTGTGACATTTGGTAGTACCCAAAGTGTTCCTCCGGCAAACGGGAGTTGCATAATCTCATAGTTATAGGAACATGTATAAGTCATGAAGGAAGCAATAGCAACATACTAAACGATCGTGTGCTAAGCTAACGGAATGGGTCATGTCAATCAGATCATTCAACTAATGATGTGACCTTGTTAATCAAATAACAACTCCTTGTTCATGGTTAGGAAACATAACCATCTTTGATTAACAAGCTAGTCAAGTAGAGGCATACTAGTGACACTCTGTTTGTCTATATATTCACACATGTATTATGTTTCCGGTTAATACAATTCTAGCATGAATAATAAACATTTATCATGATATGAGGAAATATATAATAACTTTATTATTGCCTCTAGGGCATATTTCCTTCAGACTCGATCGTCGGTATCCAATTACCTCGTTCAGTCTCGTTACCGGCAAGTCACTTTACTCATACCGTAATGCATGATCCCGTGACCAGACACTTGGTCACTTTGAGCTCATTATGATGATGCATTATCGAGTGGGCCCAGAGATACCTCTCCGTCATACGGAGTGACAAATCCCAGTCTCGATCCGTGTCAACACAACAAACACTTTCGAAGATACCTGTAGTGCACCTTTATAGTCACCCAGTTACATTGTGACGTTTGGTACACCCAAAGCACTCCTACGTTATCCGGGAGTTACACGATCTCATGGTCTAAGGAAAAGATACTTGACATTGGAAAAGCTCTAGCAAAACGAACTACACGATCTTGTGCTATGCTTAGGATTGGGTCTTGTCCATCACATCATTCTCCTAATGATGTGATCCAATTATCAACGACATCTAATGTCCATAGTCAGGAAACCATGACTATCTGTTGATCAACGAGCTAGTCAACTAGAGGCTTACTAGGGACATATTATGGTCTATGTATTCACACGTGTATTACGATTTCCGGATAATACAATTATAGCATGAATAAAGACAATTATCATGAACAAGGAAATATAATAATAATCCTTTTATTATTGCCTCTAGGGCATATTCCAACAGTCTCCCACTTGCACTAGAGTCAATAATCTAGTTACATTGTGATGAATTGAACACCCATAGAGTTCTGGTGTTGATCATGTTTTGCTCGCGAAAGAGGTCTAGTCAACGGATCTGCGACATTCAGATCCGTATGTACTTTGCAAATATCTATGTCTCCATCTTGAACATTTTCACGGATGGAGTTGAAACGACGCTTGATGTGCCTGGTCTTCTTGTGAAACCTGGGCTCCTTGGCAAGGGCAATAGCTCCAGTGTTGTCACAGAAAGAGTTTGATCAGCCCCGACGCATTGGGTATGACTCTAGGTCGGTGATGAACTCCTTCACCCAAATTGCTTCATGTGCTGCCTCCGAGGCTGCCATGTACTCCGCTTCACATGTAGATCCCGCCACGACGCTCTGCTTGCAGCTACACCAGCTTACTGCTCCACCATTCAACATATACACGTACCCGGTTTTTGATTTAGAGTCATCTAGATCTATGTCGAAGCTAGCGTCGACGTAACCCTTTATGATGAGCTCTTCGTCACCTCCAAAAATGAGAAACATGTCCTTTGTCCTTTTCAGGTACTTCAGGATATTCTGGACCGCTGTCCAGTGTTCCTTGCCGGGATTACTTTGGTACCTTCCTACCAAACTTACGGCAAGGTTTACATCAGGTCTGGTACACAACATGGCATACATAATAGATCATATGGCTGAAGCATAGGGGATGACACTCATCTCTTCTTTATCTTTTGCCGTGGTCGGGCATTGAGCCGAGCTCAATCTCACACCTTGCAATACAGGCAAGAACCCTTTCTTGGACTGATCCTTTTTGAACTTCTTCAAAATCTTATCAAGGTATGTGCTTTGTGAAAGACCTATGAGGCGTCGATCTATCCCTATAGATCTTTATGCCTAATATGTAAGCAGCTTCTCCAAGGTCCTTCATTGAAAAACACTTATTCAAGTAGGCCTTAATGCTGTCCAAAAGTTCTATATCATTTCCCATCAAGAGTATGTCATCTACATATAATATGAGAAATGCTACAGAGCTCCCACTCACTTTCTTGTAAACGTAGGCTTCTCCATAAGTCTGCATAAACCCAAACGCTTTGATCATCTTGTCAAAGCGAATGTTCCAACTCCGAGATGCTTACACCAGCCCATAAATGGATCGCTGGAGCTTGCACACTTTGTTAGCATTCTTAGGATCGACAAAACCCTCCGGCTGCATCATATACAGTTCTTCCTTAAGATAGCTGTTAAGGAATGCCGTTTTGACGTCCATCTGCCATATCTCATAATCATAGTATGCAGCAATTGCTAACATGATTCGGACGGACTTCAGCTTCGCTACGGGAGAGAAAGTCTCATCGTAGTCAACCCCTTGAACTTGCCGATAACCCTTAGCGACAAGTCGAGCTTTATAGATGGTAACATTGCCATCCACGTCCGTCTTCTTCCTAAAGATCCATTTGTTTTCTATCGCTCGCCGATCTTCGGGCAAGTCTGTCAAAGTCCATACTTTGTTTTCATACATGGATTCTATCTCGGATTGCATGGCTCAAGCCATTCGTTGGAATCTGGGCCCGCCATTGCTTCTTCATAGTTCGAAGGTTCACTGTTGTCTAACAACATTATTTCCAGGACAGGGTTGCCATACCACTCTGGTGTGGAACGTGTCCTTGTGGACCTACGAAGTTCAGTAGCAACTTGATCCGAAGTACCTTGATCATCATCATTAATTTCCTCTCCAGTTGGTGTAGGCACCACGGGAACATTTTTCTGAGCTGCACTACTTTCCGGTTCAAGAGGTAGTACTTCATCGAGTTCTACTTTCCTCCCACTTACTTCTTTCGAGAGAAACTCCTTTTCTAGAAAGGATCCGTTATTGGCAACAAAGATCTTGCCCTCGGATCTTAAGTAGAAGGTATACCCAATGGTTTCCTTAGGGTACCCTATGAAGACGCATTTTTCCGACTTGGGTTCGAGCTTTTTAGGTTGAAGTTTCTTGACATAAGCATCGCATCCCCAAACTTTTAGAAACGACAGCTTAGGTTTCTTCCCAAACCATAATTCATACGGTGTCGTCTCAACGGATTTAGACGGAGACCTATTTAAAGTGAATGTAGTTGTCTCTAGAGCGTATCCCCAAAATGATAGCGGTAAATCGGTAAGAGACATCATAGATCGCACCATATCCAATAGAGTGCGATTACGATGTTCGGACACACCGTTACGCCGAGGTGTTCCAGGCGGCATGAGTTGTGAAACAATTCCACATTTTCTTAAGTGTGTACCAAATTCGTGACTTAAATATTCTCCTCCACGATCTGATCGTAAGAATTTTATCTTTCGGTCACGTTGATTCTCTACCTCATTCTAAAATTCCTTGAACTTTTCAAAGGTCTCAGACTTGTGTTTCATTAAGTAGACATACCCATATCTACTCAAGTCATCAGTGAGAGTGAGAACATAACGATATCTTCCGCGAGCCTCAACGCTCATTGGACCGCACACATCAGTATGTATGATTTCCAATAAGTTGGTTGCTCGTTTCATTGTTCCGTAGAACAAAGTCTTGGTCATTTTGCCCATGAGGCATGGTTCGCATGTGTCGAATGATTCATAATCGAGAGACTCTAAAAGTCCATCAGCATGGAGCTTCTTCATGCGCTTGACACCAATGTGACCAAGGCGGAAGTGCCACAAGTATGTGGGACTATCGTTATCAACTTTACATCTTTTGGTATTCACAGTATGAATATGTGTAACATTACGTACGAGATTCATTAAGAATAAACCATTGACCATCGGGGCATGACCATAAAACATATCTCTCATATAAATAGAACAACCATTATTCTCGGATTTAAATGAGTAGCCATCTCGTATCAAACGAGGTCCAGATACAATGTTCATGCTCAAACTTGGCACTAAATAACAATTATTGAGGTTTAAAACTAATCCCGTAGGTAAATGTAGAGGTAGCGTGCCAACGGCGATCACATCAACCTTGGAACCATTCCCGACGCGCATCGTCACCTCATCCTTCGCCATCTCCGCTTATTCCGCAGCTCTGCTGTGAGTTACAAATATGAGCAACGGCACCGTATCAAATACCCAGAGTTACTACGAGTCTTGGTAAGGTACACATCAATTACATGTATATCACATATACCTTTAGTGTTGCCGGCCTTCTTATGCGCTAAGTATTTGGGGCAGTTCCGCTTCGATGACCCTTCCTTTGCAATAAAAGCACTCAGTCTCGTGCTTGGGTCCATTCTTTGACTTCTTCCCAAAGAATCGGCTTACGGGCGCGGCAACATCCTTGCCGTCCTTCTTGAAGTTCTTCTTACCCTTGCCCTTCTTGAACTTGGTGGTTTTATTGACCATCAACACTTGATGTTCTTTCTTGATTTCTACCTCTGCCAACTTCAGCATTGAAAATACTTCAGGAATAGTTTTCACCATCCCCTGCATATTGTAGTTCATCACAAAGCTCTTGTAGCTCGGTGGGAGCGACTGAAGGATTCTGTCAATGACCACCTCATCCGGGAGGTTAATGTCCAGTGGGACAAAGGTTGTGCAACCCGGACATTTTGAGTATGTGCTCACTGACAGAATTATTTTCCTCCATCTTACAACTATAGAACTTGTCGGAGACTTCATATCTCTCGACCCGGGCATGAGCTTGGAAAACCATTTTCAGCTCCTCGAACATCTCATATGCTCCGTGTTGCTCAAAAGGCTTTTGGAGCCCCGGTTTTAAGCTGTAAAGCATGCCGCACTGAACGAGGGAGTAATCATCAGCACGTGACTGCCAAGCATTCATAACGTCTTGGTTCTCTGGGATGGGTGCTTCACCTAGCGGTCCTTCTAGGACATATGCTTTCTTGGCAGCTATGAGGATGATCCTCAGGTTCCGGACCCAGTCCGTATAGTTGCTGCCATCATCTTTTAGCTTGGTTTTCTCTAGGAACGCGTGGAAGTTCATGTTGACATGAGCATTGGCCATTTGATCTACAAGACATATTTGCAAAGGTTTTCGACTAAGTTCATGATAATTAAGTTCATCTAATCAAATTATTTTAATGAACTCCCACTCAGATTAGACAGCCCTCTAGTCATGTAAGTGTTACACGATCCGAGTCGACTAGGCCGTGTCCGATCATCACGTGAGACAGACTAGTCATCATCGGTGAACATCTCCATGTTGATCGTATCTTCCATACGACTCATGTTCGACCTTTCGGTCTCTGTGTTCCGAGGCCATGTCTATACATGCTAGGCTCGTCAAGTTAACCCTAAGTGTTTTTGCATGTGTAAAACTATCTTACACCCGTTGTATGTGAACGTAAGAATCTATCACACCTGATCATCACATGGTGCTTCGAAACGACGAACTTTAGCAACGGCGCACAGTTAGGGGAGAACACTTTCTTGAAATTATTATAAGGGATCATCTTATTTACTACCGTCGTTCTAAGTAAACAAAATGCATAAACATAATAAACATCACATGCAATTATATAGTGGTGACATGATATGGCCAATATCATATAGCTCCTTTGATCTCCATCTTCGGGGCTCCATGATCATCTTCATCACCGACATGACACCATGATCTCCATCATCGTGTCTCCATGAAGTTGCTCGCCAACTATTACTTCTACTACTATGGCTAACGGTTTAGCAATAAAGTAAAGTAATTACATGGCGTTAAATCATTGACACACATGTCATACAATAATTAAGACAACTCCTATGGCTCCTGCCGATTGTCGTACTCATCGACATGCAAGTCGTGATTCCTATTAGAAGAACATGATCTCATACATCACAATATATTATTCATCATTCATCACAACTTTTGGCCATATCACATCACAAAGCAATTGCTGCAAAAACAAGTTAGACGTCCTCTAATTGTTGTTGCATCTTTTACGTGGCTTCAATAGGGTTCTAGCAAGAACATTTTCTTACCTACGAAAAAGCCACAATGTGATTTGTCAACTTCTATTTACCCTTCATAAGGACCCTTTTCATCGAATCCGCTCCAACTAAAGTGGGAGAGAAAGACACCCGCTAGCCACCTTATACAACTAGTGCATGTCAGTCGGTGGAACCTGTCTCACGTAAGCGTACGTGTAAGGTCAGTCCGGGCCGCTTCATCTCACAATACCGCTGAAGCAAAATAAGACTAGTAGCGGCAAGAAAGTTGACAACATCTACGCCCACAACAAATTTGTGTTCTACTCGTGCAATAGAGAACTACGCATAGACCTAGCTCATGATGCCACTGTTGGGGAATGTTGCAGAAAATAAAATTTTCCTATGGTTTCACCAAGATCCATCTATGAGTTCATCTAGAAACGAGTGATAGGAGTGCATCTACATACCTTTGTAGATCGCGAGAAAGCGTTCAAGAGAACGGGGTTGAGGGAGTCATACTCGTCGTGATCTAAATCACCGATGACCAAGTGCCGAACGGACAACACCTCCGCGTTCAACACACATACGGAGCAGATAATGTCTCCTCCTTCTTGATCCAGCAAGGGGAAAGGAGAGGTTGATGAAGATCCAGCAGCACGACGGCGTGGTGGTGGATGCAGCAGAGTGGGCAGAGCTTCACGAGCCTGCGAGAGGTGAGTGTAGCATGGGAGAGGAGGCGCCAAGACTCCAGGTGCGGCTGCCCTCCTCCCCCTCCTTATATAGGCCCCTGTGGCGCCGCCCCAGAGATGGGATCTCTAGGGGGTGGCGGCCAAGGGGTGGAGTGCCCCAAGGCAGTGGGCGCCTCCCCCTAGGGTTCCCAACCCTAGGCGCAGAGGGGGGCCCAGGGGGGGCGCACCAGCCCACCAGGGGCTGGTCCCCTCCCCACTTCAGCCCGAGGGGCCCTCCAGGATAGGTGGCCCCACCCGGTGGACCCCCGGGACCCTTCCGGTGGTCCCGGTACAATACCGGTGACCCCCGAAACTCTCCCGATGGCCGAAACTGCACTTCCTATATATTATTCTTTACCTCCGGACCATTCCGGAACTCCTCGTGACGTCCGGGATCTCATCCGGGACACCTAACAACTTTCGGTTTGCTGCATACTCATATCTCTACAACCCTAGCATCACCGAACCTTAAGTGTGTAGACCCTACGGGTTCGGGAGACACGTAGACATGACCGAGACGGCTCTCCGGTCAATAACCAACAGCCGGATCTGTGTTGGGGAACGTAGTAATTTCAAAAAATTTCCTACGCACACGCAAGATCATGGTGATGATATAGCAACGAGGGGAGAGTATTGTCTACGTACCCTCGTAGACCAAAGCGGAAGCGTTGACGCAATGTAGAGGAAGTAGTCGTACGTCCTCCCGGTCCAACCGATCCAAGCACCGTTACTCCGGCACCTCCGAGTTCTTGACACACGTACAGCTCGATGACGCACCCCGATCTCCGATCCAGCAGAGGCGCTGGAGGAGTTCCACAAGACGCCGGCGTGGTGGCGATCTTGATGTTCTCTGTCGCAGGCTTCGCCTAAGCACCGCTACAATATGACCGAGGTGTAATATCGTGGAGGGGGGCACCGCACACGGCTAAGGAACGATCTCAATGATCAACTTGTGTGTCTAGGGTGCCCCCCGCCCCCGTATATAAAGGAGGAAGGGAGGAGGAGGCCGGCCTAGGGAGGAGGCGCGCTATAGGGGAGTCCTACTCCCACCGGGAGTAGGATTCCCCCTTTCCTAGTCCAACTAGGGATCCTTCCATGTAGTAGGAGTAGGAGACTAGGAAGGGGAAGAGAGAAGGGAAGGAAGGAGGGGGTGCGGACCCTCCCCCTAGTCCAATTCGGACTAGGCCTTGGGGGGGCGCGCAGCCTGCCCTAGGCAGCCCCTCTCTCTTTCCCGCAGGGCCCAATAAGGCCCAATACTTCTCCCGCAAATTCCGTAACTCTCCGGACTCGATAAATACCCGAATGACTCGGAACCTTTCCAAACTCCGAATATAGTCGTCCAATATATCGATCTTTACGTCTCGACCATTTCGAGACTCCTCGTCATGTCCCCGATCTCATCCGGGACCCGGAACTCCTTCGGTACATCAAAACTCATAAACTCATAATATAACTGTCATCGAAACCTTAAGCGTGTGGACCCTACGGTTCGAGAATAATGTAGACATGACCGAGACACGTCTCCGGTCAATAACCAATAGCGGGACCTAGATGCCCATATTGGTTCGTACATATTCTACGAAGATCTTTATCGGTCAGACCGCATAACAACATACGTTGTTCCTTTTGTCATCGGTATGTTACTTGCCCGAGATTTGATCGTCGGTATCCAATACCTAGTTCAATCTCGTTACCGGCAAGTCTCTTTACTCGTTCCGTAATACATCATCTCATAACTAACTCATTAGTTACATGCTTGCAAGGCTTAGGTGATGAGTATTACCGAGAGGGCCCAGAGATACCTCTCCGACAATCGGTGTGACAAATCCTAATCTCGAATTATGCCAACCCAACATGTACCTTCGGAAACACCTGTAGAGCACCTTTATAATCACCCGATTCGTTGTGACGTTTGGTAGCACACAAAGTGTTCTTCCGTAAACGGAGTTGCACAATCTCATAGTTGCAGGAACTTTGTATAAGTCATGAAGAAAGCAATAGCAGTATACTAAACGATCAAGTGCTAGGCTAACAGAATGGGTCATGTCAATCACATCATTCTTCTAATGATGTGATCCCACTAATCAAATGACAACATATGTCTATGGTCAGGAAACATAACCATCTTTGATTAATGAGCTAGTCAAGTAGAGGCATACTAGTGACTATAGTTTTGTCTATGTCTTTGTATAAGTCATGAAGAAAGCAATAGCAGTATACAATTCTAGCATGAATAATAAACATTTATCATGATATGAGGAAATAAATAATAACTTTATTATTGCCTCTAGGGCATATTTCCTTTAGTCTCCCACTTGCACTAGAGTCAATAATCTAGTTCACATCGCCATGTGATTTAACACAAATAATCATATCTGTATATGATTAACACCCATAGTTCACATCGTCATGTGACCAACACCCAAAGGGTTTACTAGAGTCAATAATCTAGCTCACATTGCTATGTGATTAACACCCAAAGAGTACAAAGGTGTGATCATGTTTTGCTCGTGAGAGAAGCTTAGTCAACGGTTCCGTCACATTCAGAGCCGCATGTATTTTGCAAATATTCTATGTCTACAATGCTCTGCACGGAGCTATTCTAGCTAATTTCTCCCACTTTCAATATGTATCCAGATTGAGACTTAGAGTCTTCTGGATCGGTGTAAAAGTTTGCACTGATGTAACTTTTACAACAAACTCTTTTATCACCTCCATAATCGAGAAACATCTCCTTAGTCCTTACTAAGGATATTCTTGACCAATGTCCATGATCTACTCCTAGATCACTATCGCATTCCTTGCCGATTCGAGCAAGGTATACAATAGGTCTGGTACATAGCATAGCATACTTTATAGAACCTATGATTGAGGCATAGGGAATGACTTTTCATTCTCTTTCTATTTTCTGCTGTGGTCGGGATTTGAGTCTTACTCAATTTCATACCTTTGCAACACATGCAAGAACTCTTTCTTTGACTGTTCCATTTTGAACTATTTCAAAATCTTGCGAAGGTATGTACTCATTGAAAATCTTATCAAGCGTCTTGATCTATCTCAATAGACCTTGATGCTCAATATGTATGTAGCTTTTCGAGGTCTTTTCTTTTAAAGAACTCCTTTAAAACACTCCTTTATGCTTTGCGAGAAAATTCTACATCATTTCTGATCAACAATATGTCACTCACATATACTAATCAGAAAGGCTGTAGTGCTCCCACTCAATTTATTGTAAATACAGGCTTCATCGTAAGTCCATATAAAACTATATGCTTTGATCAACTTATGAAAGCGTATATTCCAACTCCGAGATGCTTGCACCAGTCCATAGATGGATCGCTGGAGCTTGCATATTTTGTTAGCACCTTTAGGATTGACAAAACCTTCTGGTTGCATCATATACAACTCTTCTTTAATAAATCCATTAAGGAATGCAGTTTTGACATCCATTTGCCAGATTTCATAAAATGTGGCAATTGCTAACATGATTCAGACAGAGTTAAGCATCGATACGAGTGAGAAAATCTCATCGTATTCAACACCTTGAACTTGTTGAAAACCTTTCGCAACAAGTCCAGCTTGGTAGATAGTAATACTACTATCAGTGTCTGTCTTCCTCTTGATGATCCATTTATTTAACATGGCTTGCTGATCATCGAGCAAGTCAATCAAAGTCCATACTTTGTTCTCATACATGGATCATATCTCAGATTTTATGGCCTCGAGCCATTTCATGAATCTGGGCTCATCATCGCTTCCTCATAGTTCGTAGGTTCATCATGGTCTAGTAACATGACTTCCGAACATGATTACTACACCACTCTGTGTGCGGATCTTACTCGAAGTCCTACGAGGTTCAGAGTAACTTGATCTGAAGTTTCATGATCAATATCATTAGCTTCCTCACTAATTGGTGTATTTGTCACAGGAACTGATTTCTGTGATGAACTACTTTCCAACAAGGGAACAGGTACAGTTACCTCATCAAGTTCTACTTTCCTCCCACTCACTTCTTTAAAGAGAAACTCCTTCTCTAGAAAGGATCCATTTTTAGCAATGAATATCTTGCCTTCGGATCTGTGATTGAAGGTGTACCCAACAGTTTCCTTTGGGTATTCTATGAAGACGCACTTCTCCGATTTGGGTTTGAGCTTGTCAGGATGAAACTTTTTCACATAAGCATCGTAGCCCCAAACTTTAAGAAACGACAGCTTAGGTTTACTGCTAAACCATAGTTCATACGGTGTCATCTCAACGGATTTAGATGGTGCCCTATTTCAAGTGAATGCAGCTGTCTCTAATGCATAACCCCAAAACGATAGTGGTAAACCGGTAAGAGACATCATAGATCGCACCATATCTTATAAAATACGATTCTGACGTTCGGACACACCATAATGTTGTAGTGTTCGGTGGCGTGAACTGTGAAACTATTCCACATTTGTTTTATATGAAGGCCAAACTCGTAACTCAAATATTCTCCTCCACGATCGATCGCGAAACTTTATTTTCTTGTTACGATGATTTTCCACTTCACTCTGAAATTCTTTGAACCTTTCAACTATTTCAGACTTATGTTTCATCAAGTAGATATACCCATATCTGCTTAAATCATCTGTGAAGGTCAGAAAATAATGATACTCGCCACGAGCCTTAATACTCATTGGTCTGCATACATCAGTATGTATCATTTCCAACAAGTTTGTTGCTCGTTCCATTGTTCCGAAGAACGGAGTTTTAGTCATCTTGCCCAAAAGGCACGGTTCGCAAGCATCAAATGATTCGTAACCAAGTGATTCCGAAAATCCATCTTTATGGGGTTTCTTCATGCGCTTTACACCGATATGACCCAAACGGCAGTGCCACAAATAAGTTGCACTATCATTATTAACTTTGCATCTTTTGGCATCAATATTACGAATATGTGTATCACTACGATCGAGATCCAACAAACTATTTTCATTGGGTGTATGACCATTGAAGGTTTTATTCATGTAAACAGAACAACAAATATTCTCTAACTTTAAATGAATAACCGTATTGCAATAAACATGATCAAATCATATTCATGCTCAACGCAAACTCTAAATAACATTTATTTAGATTTTAACACTAATCCCGAAAGTATAGGGAGTGTGCGATGATGATTATATCAATCTTGGAACTACTTCCAACACTCATTGTCACTTTCCCTTCAACTAGTCTCTGTTTATTCTGTAACTCCTGTTTCGAGTTACTAATCTTAGCAACCGAACAAGTATCAAATACTCAGGGGCTACTATAAACACTAGTAAGGCACACATCAATAATCTGTATATCAAATATACCCTTGTTCACTTTGCCATCCTCCTTATCCACCAAATATTCAGGGCATTTCCACTTCCAAAGACCATTTCCTTTGCAAATGTAAACACTCGGTTTCAGGCTATGGTCCAGCTTTGGGCTTCTTCGCAGGAGTGACAACTTGCTTGTCTTTCCACTTGAAGTTCCTTTCTTTCCTTTGCCCTTCTCTTGAAACTAGTGGTCTTGTCAATCATCAACACTTGATGGTCTTTTATTGATTTCTACCTTCGTTGATTTCAACATCACGAAGAGCTCGGGAATCGTTTTCGTCATCCCTTGCATACAATAGTTCATCACGAAGTTCTAGTAACTTAGTGATGGTGACTAGAGAATTCTGTCAATCACTATCTTATCTGGAAGATTAACTCCCACTTGATTCAAGCGATTGAAGTACCCAGACAATCTGAGCACGTGCTCACTAGTTGAGCGATTCTCCTCCATCTTTTAGGTATAGAACTTGTTGGAGACGTCATATCTCTCAACTCGGGTATTTGCTTGAAATATTAACTTCAACTCCTGGAACATCTATATGGTCCATGACGTTCAAAACGTCTTTGAAGTCCCGATTCTAAGCCGTTAAGCATGGTGCACTAAACTATCAAGTAGTCATCATATTGAGCTAGCCAAACGTTCATAATGTCTGCATCTGCTCCTGCAATAGGTCTCTCACCTAGCGGTGCATCAAGGACATAATTCTTCTGTGCAGCAATGAGGATAAACCTCAGATCACAGATCAAATCCGCATCATTGCTACTAACATTTTCAACACAATTTTCTCTAGGAACATATCAAAATAAACATATGAAAGCAATAACACAAGCTATTGATCTTACAACATAATTTGCAAAATACTACTAGGACTAAGTTCATGATAAATTAAAGTTCAATTAATCATATTACTTAAGAACTCCCACTTAGTCAGACATCTCTCTAGTCATCTAAGTGATTACGTGATCCAAATCAACTAAACCATGACCGATCATCACATGAGATGGAGTAGTTTTCAATGGTGAACATCACTATGTTGATCATATCTACTATATGATTCACGCTCGACCTTTCGGTCTTCGTGTTCCGAGGCCATATCTGCATATGCTAGGCTCGTCAAGTATAACCTGAGTATTCCGCGTGTGCAAAACTGGCTTGCACCCGTTGTAGATGGACGTAGAGCTTATCACACCCGATCATCACATGGTGTCTCGACACGATTTAACTTTGGCAACGGTGCATACTCGGGAGAACACTTCTTGATAATTTTAGTGAGAGATCATCTTAAAATGCTACCGTCAATCAAAGCAAGATAAGATGCATAAAGGATAAACATCGATGCAATCAATATAAGTGATATGATATGGCCATCATCATCTTGTGCTTGTGATCTCCATCTTGAAGCACCGTCATGACCACCATCGTCACCGGCGCGACACCTTGATCTCCATCGTAGCATCGTTGTCGTTACGCCATCTATTGCTTCTCGACTATCGCTACCGCTTAGTGATAAAGTAAAGCAATTACAGTATGTTGCATTTCATACAATAAGCGACAACCATATGGCTCCAGCCATTGCCGATAACCGGTTACAAAACATGATCATCTCATACAATAAAATACAGCATCACGTCTTGACCATATCACATCACAACATGCCCTGCAAAAACAAGTTAGGCGTCCTCTACTTTGTTGTTGCAAATTTTACGTGGCTGCTACGGGCTTAGAAAGAACCGTTCTTACCTCGCATCAAAACCACAACGATAGTTTGTCAAATAGACTCCGTTTTAACCTTCACAAGGACCGGGCGTAGCCACACTCGTTCAACTAAAGTGAGAGAGTCGACACCCGCCAGCCACCTTTAAGCACGAGTGCTCATAACGGTGAAACCAGTCTCGCGTAAGCGTCTGGCGTAATGTCGGTCCGGGCCGCTTCATCTCACAATACCGCTGAACCAAAGTATGACATGCTGGTAGGCGGTATGACTTATATCGTCCACAACTCACTTCGTTCTACTCGTGCATATAACATCAACGCATAAAACCTGGCTCGGATGCCATTGTTGGGGAGCGTAGTAATTTCAAAAATTTCCACGGTTGCCAGCGGATGCGCGGAATATTCCTCCTGGTGGAGGTGCCGAGTCCTTCTAAATTGCTAATTGCACACATAGCTCGATTAAATTAATTGTAACTATCGTGGAAACGCTCAGCAGATGTCCTAGTGTGAGGACTTAGTCGTGGAGTCATCGCAACTAGGTTAGCTTAAAGGGTTAAATGGGACAAAGGACACAGGAGTTTATATCGGTTCGGTTTCATGTGGAAGGTAAAGGCCTAATCCAGTTTGAGGTGGTATTGCTTATGTCTCGATTACCAGGAGCAAATCCACTTGACCTAGCTTTCGATCTGTTGTTTCTTGTTCTCGAACCGCCACCGTGTCGCCCCTTATATACATACACAGTTGACGCCCAGCTGCTCACGGAGTCCCGGACGGCTCATAGACAACGGTCCGCTCGGTGACTATCTAATACATGCCTTACAATACAAGTCTTACATATGGCGCGTTTACTTTACATGCCTTAAGTCGCCTTGGGCCTTGGGCCCTGCCTGTGAACCACCATCTTCAATATCCTCGTGGGCTTCATATCATGAATCTCCATAGGTATAACCTGCCCCACCTAGGCGGTCATACCATAGTTATATCCCCAACATTAGGCGCTAGGTTGATTTGAACTTGTTCATGTCAATCTTCAACTCTTAGGAAAAAATCTTCCTTCTTCATTTGTCTAGGAATTCATAACCCGCCATGATGTCATCTCTGGACTTGTGATAACCTGCCATGACGCCACATGTCATTACTTTACACAATATCCAATATATCTCAACAGATCTTTATCTTTAATAGTTGTCCCGAGAATCGAGGCGCCGAGCAGCTGGATAACCATGTTTTGGCCTCCTCGCTTTTTTGCGCCCACCTTTTCCTTATAAATTGGGCCTAACAACCTCTTCTCATTCTCCATTATTAATTTCATCTTTGTCACCAATTTTGAAATTTTAGCTAACTTTTTATTGTTTTCAAAAACAATTGCAGATTTTTTACCAATCCATGTCTCTACACCATAGTATACAATTCTGCTCCCTCGAGGTCCATGGTGAATGCACAATATCAAAATTCGCTTTTCAGAGCACGACATTCTGCTTTTTTTTTTTCTTAGACAAATGGGTCATTTATTTTGCACATAAAAAAGAAACAAGCATGTACGATGTAAAAATGTTTACTTTTAAAAAATTATGTATTTTTAATGATTTTTCTTGTGTGTTGGTAGGTTGTTGCCAGTCCGACATGAATAAGCTTACATATAGCCATGGTTTAGCTGAGCGATTCGCCAACTATTTCTCATTTTGGTTGGCTCATCTCAGCATGGATCTACTTGTGTGTAACTCTGAAGAGGCACTTATATTTCTAGAACTAAGAGGCTAGAAAAAGGTAACACCACAAGAGATAACAATGACGAATGTTGTTGAGTGGAACCGAAACACTGGATTGATGGGGAATAGGTAAAACACACCTTAATGAGCCCAACTCAATCGGTGTTGAACGGTCCAACGGCCACCACGTCCAGGTGGAGAAAATGACTGTGTTGCGTTAGGAGCGGCAAGAAGGAGGTGGACGAGGAGGGAACGGCAGAGGCGGCAAGAAGGGATGAAGCGAGGGAAAGTTGGGCAAGAAGAGATACCGATGCGCATTAGTTGATGGAAGCGACTGCAAAGTTCAGAATGGCGGCGTATAAATATATACCACTGCTTAATCACACTTTACTGAGCCCCTTCATTCCCAGGCTTAGATTAATCAGTAGTGGTGTCCTCACCACTGGTAAGCAAGAAAAAACATGATATTAGTGATGCTTTTTTTCATTTTCATCATTGGAAATTACTACCAGAAATAGTTTTTCTTTTCAGGTGAGTTTGTTATTTCAATATACAACACTGCTTAATCACACTTTATTGAACCCCTTCATTAGTGGGCTAAAGTTAACCAGCACTAGTGTCGCACCACTGACAAGAAAAAAAGTTGACATTAGCGATGATTCTTCTTCATTTTCATCATGGGAAATTACTACCAAAATAGTTTTCCTTTTCAGGCGAGTTTTTAGGCAATCTTTTTTTAGAAGATTGAGGCAATCCTTCTTTTTTTTTTTTCTTTGAGTGATGAGCGACTTGAGGCAATCCTTCTAAGCCGAGTATAGCAGCACACGACGACGACCTATCCAGATAGGCCTAATCGTGGCCCACCACTAGTTGTTCGAGTGGCCCAAAACAAACCCCTAATTACCCAAAACGAAACCCTAATCGAAATTGCTATGTTCCCCAATCCCTGCCCTCACAGTGCCCATCTCGCAGAACCCCATCCCAGCGCATCTCGCATCTATCCTCCACTCCATGCTGCCGCAGGCCGGCAGCTCGACTCTGTCCCTAACTTTGCTTTTTGTAGCAGTTGTTGAGATGAGATTACCCCATACCGTGTGCAGAGAGCGTCAGCCCGACGCCGCACATGCGTATGGGGTAATCTCACCTCAACAGCCGCTCCCTGTGAGCTTTTCATTGCTGTTTGTTATATCTCAAGAAAGTTGACCGCAGGGATTAATTAATGCTTTCAGACAACAAAGTTAGTGGTGCAATTTCTTGGTTATTGACAGAATGTTTTAGTCTTCGTCGGCAGGTTTGGCGCACGAAGCTTTTGAAGAGGCAGTGTTGGTCTTCAGATGAAACAGCTGCCTATAGAGCAGATCTGTAGACTTAGCAGCTGCCTGTGTATCAGATCTGGAGGAGGCGGGTTGTTTTGTGCCTCGTGAGGAGGATACAGATTGATAGAGGAACTAGTCTTATCATTATAGTGTACGTATCATGTTCCTAGCTAGCTCAATACCTTAGTTCTTATGCCAGTACACTATGGCAGAAAGTAATCTATTGTTAAATGATTCGATTATGAATGACACTGGCAGGAAGTAATTATGTTAGAGCATCTCCAGCCCGCCCCAACAAGGCCCCCCACGCGACTTTCTTCGACACGGGCCAAAAATCGCCCAGTCTGGTCGCCTGGGAATCGCTTTTGAAGAGCTGCCCTCCTTGCAGTGACTCATCTCTTCGCCGCTTCATCGTCTTTGTTTCCCGCGGTGAATCAATGCCAGCGTTGCGGCCACGTCACCATTGATGCCTCACGGAGGTGCAGGAAGATGGACGACGCTGCTGCCTCTCGCTTCACACGCGCAGACACGCCGGCGTTGCCGCACGCTGCCTCCACCTATATAAGCCGACCCCAGCGCCAGAGACACGCATGCAGCCTCCACAGCCGACGCCCATTCTCCCCTTCCTCCTCTCTCTCGCCGTTTCAGCTTCAAAGCATGACCGAAGCGCTTCAGGCGACGCAGCGCGGCGAACGCCGCCGCCGCCACCACGAGGACGAACTGCTCTTCGAGACCGAAAATCGGTCCAGCTGACATGCGGTGCCCGGCTTGAGAATCGGTGCCATGCTCGTGCTACCACCGCTTCCCCGGCGGCGCGGCATGGAGATCGCACAGATCCGGCTTCCGCCGCCTGGGCGACGAGGGAAGGACCACGGACGCCCTCGACAACCCGCCGGAGCCAAACTTCGCCGCCACGCCAACAGCTAGAGGACACAAACAACGCTGCGCCCGGAAGGCTCAACTCCGGCGGACGGCGCCATGGGCGTGCTCGCCGCGACGCCGGAGGCTGTCTCGAGTACATCGAGGGCGGCAACGCGCCGAGGCTCGAGTACCCCGCCCTTCGCCGACGGGAGTGTGGACGCTGGGCGCATGGAGCAGCCCGGGCGTTCTCGTCTGCCGCCGTCGCCGCTTCTCGCCGCTTTCGCCGCGGAATCCTCAGACACTCTCGCCAGCTGGTGCACCCTGAAGCCAAGCGCTCGTGATCGGCACTTCCACCTTCTTCGCTGCCTCGCCGCGCTTAAGCCGCCCGCCTCAAGGAGTACGAGGAGATAGCCCGGCGCGCTTCCGACTAAGAGGTTCTACAGGCGCGGGACGACTACCGCGACGATGGTCGCAGCGCCGCTCGTAGAGATAGCCACAAACGTGGGCGCGAGGACGAGCACGGCGTTGATCTCGACAGCGACGACGACGAGGACGCCGACCGCTCAACTCGCAAGCGCCAACCGGGCGAGGGTTGCAGCAGGGACGGCGTCAGGGCGGAGGCGGCGACGACGACGACGATGACGACGGTGGCGACTCACATCGTTCTACAGCCTCCTCATGTAAACTGCAAGGGCGCAAGGCGAGAGGCGAGGAGACGGCGAGGAGCAGCCTAGTAGTTTTTTTTCTTTTTGTAAAATATTTTAAATATGAACGAACTCAAGTTTGGTTGAATTTATACTGTTTGTGCTGTAATTCAAATTTTCAAAAATGTGGCGCCGATCGGCATCACGCCTCAGCACGCGGTTTTGCTATGCCTGGCCATTTTAGCGCCCTGATGGGCCTCACGGCTGGAGATGTTTTATATAGTAGCTTTGCTAAAGAAAACTTAGTTTTGTAAGTAAGCTTGTCCTCACCGTAGAAGATATGGATGAAATGGCCTGAATATGATTGGCTTTTCAAAGTACATTGAAGGAGCTATCTTTGTAATTATGCCATGTAAGTCTTGGCCGGTTGATGTCTTAGTTAATTCAAATTCGGCTCATTTGAGCCTTTTTTTAAAAAAACTTTGTAATTAGATACTGTTTTTCTCTGTGGGTACTTGCTTTTTCTCGTCTATTTTAGTGTGCAAATACTGTGCACACAATGATTGCTGGACAAAAATCACATGACACTCTGATCTACATGGATACATGGCTTTAATTTTGTCGTGTGGTGAATCGGTTGCATAATATAGTCCATGTAGCAGTTGCCCATGGATCGGATCTGGGGACGAACGGGTGTTGTTTTGGGTCTTCCGAGAAGGGACACAAACTGCAGCCGAACTATAGATGAACTAGTCTTATCAGTATATGTACGGTACAACCGTACAAATATACTGAACCTAGTCCGTGTGTATCTGCTTTTTCAGAATTTTTTAAATGTGGAAACATGAAATATGTAATTTGCAAATGGAGGCGTGATGGAGCTCGGCTCTAAAGATTAAAAATCTCCAGATTAACCGGAAAGTGAATATAGTGGCACATGAGATTGCAAAGTCTAGTATTGTTAGAGCAACTCTTGCAGACGCCGCATAAGTGGTCAAACCCGAAAATAACCGCAGTTTCAGCCAAAAACGAGCCCAAATAGGACCCTTCAAATCGTCCGACCCTTAAAATTTTTAGGCCTCAGAACACGGACGCGATAATTCTTTATATATACACTTTTGAGAGCAACTTTGTCGGGCCCTGCATATCGGTCAACATTGGCGGTTGAGAAATCTTTGTTCCCGCCAACACCATGAAGCTCGCCCGCCGCCGTGCCGGTCCGCCTCCCGCCGCCGCGCCGCCCGCCGGCCATCCAATAGCCGGCCGGCCCTCCGTCCTGGCCGCCGCCGCGCTCGCCCGAACGAAGCTAGCTAGCTAGCTCAATCCATTCGAACGGATCTAGCTAGCTAGCAGCTCGATCGATTCGGAGAGCTAGCTAGCGCCCGATCCGGCCGTCGCTCGCGCCGCCCCGGCAGCCCTGGCCTTCGCGCGCGCCGCACTCGCCCCGGCCGTCCTGGCCTCCGCCCGTGCCGCGCTCGCCCCGGCCGCCCTAGCCTCCGCCCGCGCCGCGCTCGCCTCGCGTTTTCCTTGTCCGCCTGTCTGCCGGATTAATGCGAGGAAGAAGACGACTAAAAAAGCGCTAGCTCTGGGTCTGTTTCGATATTCGAGAATATTCTATTTTACGCTGACTATTATATTCTGAGTCATTCGCGTCGGCTCAAGATATATCATTTTCCGCGAACTGCAAAAGACTTATGCGGGTCGATTTTATGGGTCTGCTGTAGAGATGCTCTTAACAGGTCTGATTGTGTACTTATATTAACAGTGTTTCATGGCACAAGATGTAAAGAATGATTGAGTTCTTACGTCGGTAAACTATTTAATCTATCACTAAATATGAATGAAATGGGAATGGCACTATGGCAGCTTCGTTGAAACTTTTGTAAGTAAGCTCGTCTACATGTACTTTTGTAATTAGATGGTACTGTTTTCTCTTGGGTTAGGGTATCTCATCTATTTTTGGCTTAGTTGCAGTTGCAAACCGATGACACAGATTATACATGTACAGTATAATATACAACATAACTTCAGCATGAGAAGTAAACTACAAGACTGTAAAATTTAACCAATAGTAACAAAGACATACTTTGTAATTTAGAAAACTAATCGCTACATTGCATGAACCTCGAAAAAATTTGACACATGTAAGATAAACAATTAAAAATAATGTAAAATCAAATGCAAAAGTGCTCTATATGAAGCATGTAGCAGAAAAAATTTGTTTGAAATTAATAGTATGCTCCAAGCATTCAAAATATATAACATCCCTGACAACAAAGTATATATCATCAAACTCGTACATTTGATTTTATTACATGGATATTTGTCTGATTTTTTACTTTTCGCTCTTTTCCGTTAGATTGATTAAGTCACCTAGATGAGACTTAAGTATTCTCGCTCAATTGAGAACTAAAAATATCCTAATAATGATTTTACTTGACACGCATGGATTGATGATGTGTCCTAGGCGCATAGATAAGAAACATAGGTAGTTGGTTTTTAGTGGAACTTGCTGCTTTAATTAAATCAAGTAGCGGTACACTCAGTGGCTATCACTGAGTTCGCAAACTCGGTGATACCCGGATCTAGTCTTGCAAAGCTTATTTATGCAGCCTTCCTAGCCAAAGTGTGTGTGGCCTTATTCACGACGCTACCACTTAACCCTACCTCAAAGCCATGGAGTTCTTTCACCTTCTCCACAAGCAGCCTGGTTGCTGATAGATCTTTTGCATCTTGGCTAATCTTCAGTATCACCAACTGAAAATCGGATTTGAGAATGATTTTGGATCCCCATCTCCCTAGCTAGCTGCAAAGCTCGCTTGCACCGCCTTTAGGTTCCGTGGACGGAAAAATAACATGTCCCCACTCTGAAACAGCCACGGTGGTCCTAGACAATCGCCTCCACTCCATCTACCCAAACTATGTGCATATTAGGATTTTTAAGCCAAACTTTGTCAATTTTGACCAAGTTTAAAATTTAAAAATATAAACATTCGGGATACCAAATCAATATCATTAGATTCACCATGAAATCTATTTTCATCTAATATATAATTGGCATTATGAATATAGGTAAATTTCTATAATCTTGGTGAACGTTGGTGAAGCTTGACTTTTACAAAAACCAATGCACACTATATTATGGTGTAGAAAGCACGTGAGTTTTTCTTAGACTGGCTGATTAGGAAGCGCCTTAGTGTAGAGGGCCGAAGAGATTATGGGGGTTTTGTAGAAAGAGAGCTTATGAGATTAATTGTTCTGTTTTTATAGGGGTAAGCACACTGCATGTGACGCAATATAGCCATAACTATACAAAGCTCATTGAATGTTGCCATGCTCATTAACCCCGCACTATTAAATTTAATCATTCCTTGGTCTCGGTGTAGTAGCCCGCCGACCTTTCAAACGCAGACATAGGTAGTATTTAACATTTTAGTTAATACCATGTGAAACAAACTCTAGTCATGACATGACTTGACACATTTAGTATTAGCTAATGTGTGCCCGCAGAAACAGCGGACTTGAGTGGTTGCCGACTTGGCCCTAAATCCTATGGAAAACCCACTAAATATACATACTGGACAGTGAATTGATTGGTAGTAATTTAGAAGCTCACCTCGGGAGTGCATGAAGGGAAGTGGCGAGTAGGGAGGAGGAATACCACTAGGTGGAGCTCCTCGTCACAATGCACCGGTAATTTTGATGGCCATTAACTCATTTTATTTGTCATGAATGTAATCTAAATATTAGAATGGTTTATTATCTTTATGTAAAGAATAGTCTGTCCTGTGGGTCACTGCTACCAAACCGCTTTGTGAGGCTTGGCTTGACGAACGTAAATACATCAAACTCTGAAGTGGACTTAGACTGACTTGAATTTAGGAACCATCGAAACTGAAGATCTTTTCTTTGAGAATAGCCCAACAATCTTTACCA
The DNA here is from genome assembly GCA_021437245.1 of Aegilops speltoides. Taxonomy (NCBI): domain Eukaryota; kingdom Viridiplantae; phylum Streptophyta; class Magnoliopsida; order Poales; family Poaceae; genus Aegilops; species Aegilops speltoides. Next base: position 523,827,042 of record CM038145.1, on the reverse strand, counting down.
ACAGCTGACCTACTTTATCATAGACATGCATCACATGTTATCAACTGCGGTATTGTGGGAGGGACGGTTCGTGGAGATACCGCTTGGAATGCAACATGTCATGTTGTGTTTTGAGCCCGAGGATCCATACTTGGTTGATGTTCTGATGAGAAATACGGAATATGACGCAAGATGATGGATTTTACACTCATGGATTCTCTCCCCATGGCTATTTTGCTATCGTCCTGGTTTTTTCTTGGGTGATTTGGCATGCTAGAAGGAAAGCTTTGCACGAACAACTCTTTTCGTCGCAGGCGACCCACGAATTTATCAAGAAATATATTAGTGAAGTTGAAAGTTGCAAACCCGGAAGCCCACCTTCAAGCAGCCAGGGGGATGTCCGGGCCTAGTGCACGTTGGACTCGTCCTCCACCTAGTGTTGCCAAAATAAGGGCCGATGTATTGTTGCCAGGGGAACAATGAAGGATCTTCTTCTGTCATTTATAGGGAATCATCAGGCAATAATCTGTTGAGTCATCTACCGAAAACTAGGTGTTAGCGACCCTGCATGTTCACAAGTAATCGCATGATGCGAGATGCTGGCTCTAGCTTCTGATATGAATATTTCCCATCTGGTCATTGTTTCTGACTGCAAAATGGTTGGTGAAGACATCAGCAATGATACTGGCAGTTTGCATGGAAACATCATTAGGGAGATTAGAACTACGGTTGCTCTTTCTGGATCCTATTCTTTCATCTTCGAAAGTAGGGAGTCCAATATCGAGGCGTAGCCACCTTAGACACACTATGTGTGTCTCAAGGTCATCATTGATGTCTTCTACAGGCCCCTAATTTACGTTGTATTCGCATGAACATTTTGAGCACTGAATAAAGTTGAGCCATTTTATCCTAAAAAGACAGTAGAAGCACTCAAGTGAACTCTTGTTTCGTGGTTTAAGGCCATCTCCTACGCTTGGGGGCATATAGTCTTGAGTAAATCAACATGCATAAAGTGTTCGGCGCTAGTAGTGGCATTTTGTTTATGTTTTTTAAGCGCCTGACTCCTTATGTGTCAATGCAAGAAAAATAGTCAAAAGAAGCAAAAATGCCAAAACAGTCAGGATTTAATTCCTAGCACCCGGATTTTATGTCCTAACACGTCGTTCCTTGGTTATTGGTAGGCCATGCTCACATGTGTACGCTATTGGGCTATCCCAAGGTCCGCATTTGGGAAGCTTCTGGGTTAGGCTGGGGATTTTTTACTGGTTTATGTTCTTTTTGTTCTCTTTTCCTTTTCCATCTTTGATTATCTCCTTTTGTGTTTTTCATATTTTTCAAATCCATGACCATTTTCAAATTTTAAATTTTGTAAGCTCAGAACATCTTTTCCAAATCGTGAACAAAATTCAACCGTGCTAATGCGCTAACTAGCGGGAGTAACTAACTGGAGGTTACCCTAAAAAACTAACTGGAGGTTACCTTAGGGACATCTATGTGTCACTTTTACGCCAATTTACTTTAGGAGCACATATATTTCTTGTGAAAACCCACAAAATATACATAATGGATAGTGAATTGATTGGTAGTAATTCAGCAACTAACCTTAGGTGGATGAATAAACTGGCGAGAGAGGAGGAATACTATTGGCTGGAGCTCGCCGTCGAATGCGAGCCATCATTGTGATGCCCATTAACACATTTTTTTGTCATAAATACAATCTAAATATTATGGAAATCTAAAAGTATTCATGTGCCTAAAACTTATTGTTCATCCCATATTAAGAGAAATATTTATCACATGTTAGAACATAGGTTCATTTTTTAAATTGTTTGCATATATTCCCACCCCAAAACAAAAAAAGAAATGAAAAGTGAAAAGAGGGAAAAGAAAAAGCATTACAAGGATAAAGGAAAAGATCAAGAAAATAATTTTGCAATTGTGCCCTCCCCTATTGAACTCAGCCCAGCAGGTAAGGTCTTCATCCGGTTACCATAAATGTCGCCATTTAACATGTAATCCTATAAACCAATCAATGTCTAGTTAGCACGCCTTCAACGAAAACGCCTAATGGTTGGTCTGACGCACATTATGCGGGCCACATTGCTTTTCAATTGTCTTTTATGTTTGCTTTATTTTGTTATTTAATGAGTTTTGATATTTCTTTAGTTTTTCCCTTAATTGTTTGGACTTAGTTTCTATTTTTGGATGAATATGTAAATGCTTCTAAAATTGATAGACATATATCTCAATGATTAATACAGATGAAAACCTCTACTCAGTTATATGACCTTTTCTTTAGAACGGATGAATATTTATTTCGCTGGAGGAGCATTTATTTAAATATGACGTGAATAGTTGTTATATATATATATATATATATATAGACACACACACACACACACACACACACACACACACACACACACCACACACACACACACACACACACACACACACACACACACACACACACACACACACACACACACACACACACACACACACACACACATATATATATATATATCACTTTTAATTTCACATTTATATTTCTCCATTATTTATTTCATCTTTGTCACCATTTCTAGAATTCCATACCTAATTTTTATTCTTTTCAAAACAATGGCGCAATGTTTTTACCAACCCATGCCTCTACACCATAATATACAAATTCCGCTTCCTTGAGATCCATGATGCATGCACACTATCAAAATTCACCTTTTCAGAGCACGACTTCTGTCTTTTTTCTCTTAGAGACAAAATGAGCATTTCTTTGGACACATACAAAGAAACGAGCATCTGCATGTAAAAATGTTCACTTTTTAACAAATTTTGTATTTTTAATATATTTGGTTGTGTATTGGTAGGTTGTTGCCAATCCCGACATGAATAAAAGTGATATATAGCCATGGTTTAGCAGAATGATTATGCCAACTATTTGTCATTTTAGTTGGTTCATCGACTCAGCATGGATTTACTTATGTGTAACTCTGAAGAGGCACTTGGCTACAAACCTTTATTTCTAGAACGAAGAGGCTACAGAAAGATAACACCACAATAGATAAGATTGATGAATCTTGGTGAGAGGAACCAAACAATAGATTGGATGCGGATAGGTAAAACACACCTCAACGAGCCCAACTCAATCGGTGGCGAACTGTCCAAAGACCATCATGTCCAGGTGGAGAAAATGACTACGATGCATTACGATCAGCGATAATATTGTGGAGGAGGGTGGAACAGCAGAGGCGGAAGAAGGGATGAAGCGAGGAAAAGTAGGGCAAGAAGAGATCGCCGATGTGAAGGAAATATGCCCTAGAGGCATAAAGTTGTTATTTATATTTCCTTATATCATGATAAATGTTTATTATTCATGCTAGAATTGTATTAACCGGAAACTTTGTACATGTGTGAATACATAGACAAAACAAAGTGTCCTTAGTATGCCTCTACTTGACTAGCTCGTTAATCAAATATGATTATGTTTCCGACCATAGACATATGTTGTCATTTGATGAACGGGATCACATCATTAGAGAATGATGTGATGGACAAGACCCATCCTTAGCTTAGCATAATGATCGATAAGTTTTATTGCTATTGCTTTCTTCATGACTTATACATGTTTCTCTCACTATGAGATTATGCAACTCCTATCACCGGAGGAACACCTTGTTGTTGGGGAATGTAGTAATTTAAAAATTCCTATGCACACGCAAGATCAGTGTGATGCATAGGAACGAGAGGGGAGAGTGTTGTCCACGCACTTTGTAGACCGAAGTGGAAGTGTTATGACAACGCTGTTGATGTAGTCACGACGATCGATCCTAGTATCGAACGAAGCCACCTCCGTGATCTGCACACGCTCAGCTCGGTGACGCCCCACTAACTCACGATCTAGTAGAGCTGGAGAGTTCCACAAGACGACGGCGTGATGACGGTGTGATGAAGCTACCACGAGGCTTCGCCTAAGCACCGCAACGATATGACCGAGGTGAATTATGTGGAGGGGGGCACTGCACACTGCTAAAGACCAATGATCAACTTGTGTGTCTATTGTGTCTTTGGGGTGTCCCCGCCCACGATATAAAGGAGGGAGGAGGAGGAGGCCCCAGAGGAGGCGCAAGACTAAGTGGGGAGTCCTACTAGGACTCCCAAGACCTAGTAGGATTCCCTATTCTTTTCGGAGTAGGAGAGAAGAAAGAGGGAAGAGAGAGGGAGTAGAAAGGGCAGGGGGGCCGCCTCTTTCCCTAGTCCATTCGACCCATGGGGGCGCGCCCTTCCCTTTGGTCTCTATTCCTATATGGCCCAATAAGGCCCAATACTTCTCCTGCCGAATCTCAGAACTCCCAGACTCAAAAATACCCAATCACTTAACCTTTTCGATGTCCAAATATAGCCTTCCAATATATTGATATTTACGGCTCGACCATTTCAGACTCTCATGTCCCCGATCTCATCCGGACTCAACTACCTTCGTACATCAAAACACATAAACTCATAATACCGATCACATCGAACGTTATGTAAAGGACCTCACGGGTTCAGGAACTATGTAGACATGACCGAGACATGTCTCCGCCAATAACCAATAGAGGAACCTTGATGCTCATATTGCTTCTACATATTCTACGAAGATCTTTATCGGCAAACCGCATAACAACATACGTTGTTCCTTTGTCATCTGTTACTTGCCCGAGATTCAATCGTCGGTATCTCAATACCTAGTTCAATCTCGCATCGCAAGTCTCTTTACTCGCTCAGAATGCATCATCCCGAACTAACTCATTAGTCACATTGCATGCAAGGCTTATAATGATGTGCACGAGAGGGCCCAGAGATACTTCTCCGACAATCGGAGTGACAAATCCTAATCTTGATCTATGCCAACTCAACAAGTACCATCGGAGACACCAGAGCACCTCTATAATCACCCAGTTACGCTAGACGCTTGGTAGCACACAAAGTGTTCCTCCGTATTCGGGAGTTGCATAATCTCATAGTCATAGGAACATGTATAAGTCATGAAGAAAGCAATAGCAACAAACTAAACGATCAAGTGCTAAGCTAACGGAATGGGTCAAGTCAATCACATCATTCTCTAATGATGTGATCCCTAATCAAATGACAACTCATGTATATGGTTAGGAAGCATAACCATCTTTGATTCAACGAGCTAGTCAAGTAGAGGCATACTAGTGAAATTATGTTTGTCTATGTATTCACACATGTACTAAGTCTTAGCAATACAATTCTAGCATGAATAATAAACATTTATCATGATACAAGGAAATATAAATAATAACTTCATTATTGCCTCTAGGGCATATTTCCTTCAGCCTCCCACTTGCACTAGAGTCAATAATCTAGCTCACATCACCATGTGATTTAACACCAATGGTTCACATCACCATCTGATTAACACCCATAGCTCACATCGTCATGTGACCAAATACCAAAGGGTTTACTAGAGTCAATAATCTAGTTCACATCGCTATGTGATTAACACCCAAAGAGTATTAAGGTGTGATCATGTTTTGCTCATGAGAGAAGTTTAGTCAACGGGTCGTCACATTCGTGAGCCGTGTATTTTGCAAATATTCTATGTCTACAATGCTCGCATGGAGCTACTCTAGCTAATTGCTCCCACTTTCAATATGTATCCAGATTGAGACTTAGAGTCATCTCGATCAGTAAAAGCTTGATCGATGTAACTCTTACGACGAGCTCTTTTATCACATCCATAATCGAGAAACATTTCCTTAGTCTTCACTAAGGATATTCTTGACCGCCCGCTGATCTACTCCTAGATCACTATTGTACCCCTTGCAAAACCTCAGGCAGGGTATACAATAGGTCTAGTACAAAGATGACATACTTTATATAACCTGTCAGGAATTGTCACGATGTCCTAGTGAAAGGACTTAGTCGTGGAGCCATCGCAACTTAGTTTTCCCTTATTTTTGCACTTAATTTCCATTTTTGGATTAATATGTAAATGCTTCTAATTGATAAACATATGTCTCTGCACAGATGAAAACCTGTTCTCAATTGTATGAACTTTTCTTTAAAATGGATGAATATTTATTTCCATTGGAGGCACATTTTTTAAATATGAGGTGAATAATTATTAAGTATATTAACATTTATATATATATATATATATATATATATATCACTTTTTAATTTGACATGTACATTTCTCCATTATTAATTTCATCTTTGTCAGCATTTTTAGAATTTCTTACCTAACTTTTTATTCTTTTCAAAAACAATTGCGGAATGTTTTTACCAACCCAAGGCCCTACACCATAGTATACAAATTCTGCTCCCTTGAGATCCATGGTGCATGCACAATAGCAAAAATTCGCCTTTTCATAGCACGACTTCTGTTTTTCCTCTTAGAGACAAAATGGGTCATTGCTTTTGCACACATACAAAAGAAACGAGCATGTGTGATGTACAATTGTTCATTTTTAACAAAATTATGTATTTTTTAATGATTTTTGTTGTGTGTTGGTAGGTTGTTGTCAATCCCGACATGAATAAAAACGACATATAGCCATGGTTTAGCTGAACGATTCGGCCAACTATTTCTCATTTTAGTTGGTTCATCTCAGCATCAATTTACTTATGTGTAACTCCCAAGAGGAACTTGCTACAAACCTTTATATTTCTAGAACTAAGATGCTAGAAAAAGATAACACCACAATAGATACGATTGACAAATCTTGGTGACAAGAACCGGAACACTGGATTGGTTGCGGGAATAAGTAAAACGCACCTCAACGAGACCAACTCAATTGGTGTCAAACCGTCCAACAACCATCACGTCCAGGTGGAGAAAATGACTGCGTTGTGTTAGGAGCAGCGATAATAATGTGGAGGAGGACGGAACGGCAGAGGCGGGAAGAAGGGATGAAGCGAGGAAAAGTAGGGCAAGAAGAGACGGTCGATGCGCATTAAGTAAGGGAAGCGACTAAAAAGTTTGAAATGGTGGCGTATAAATATACACCGCTGCTTAATCACACTTTATTGAACCCCTTCATTGGCGGGCTTAAATTAACCAGCACTAGTGTCGTCACCACCGACAAGTTCTTTTTTACATGAGCAATGATTCTTCTTCATTTTCATCGTGGGAAATTACTACCAGCAACTCGCGCTGGCAACACTCCTGCACAACGTAGCCCGTGCCTCAATGCCGCTAAACCAAACACTCGTCGTGGGCCCGCGCCAAGCCGACAGGAACTAGGTGCCCCGCCATCGCCCTCCTTGGGGTTGGCCCTAGCTTCGCCTCGGAGCGCTCTCCGACAGCGGTGAGACGGGGAGGAGGTAGGGGAAGGAAGGAGTGGCGGCTAGGCTTCTCCCCAAGCTGGCAGGGAGGCGACATGGTGGGCGCGATTTGGAAAGCCCTTTTGCGTTGACGAAGCGTTGTGCGTGGATGCGCGTGGAATATTCCTCCGTGGGTGGAGTGTGCCGAGTCCTTCTAAATTGCTAATTGCACACATAGCTCGGGATTAAATTAATTGTAACTATCGTGGAAACGTCACAGCAGATGTCCTAGTGTGAGGACTTAGTCGTGGAGTCATCGCAACTAGGTTAGCTTAAAGGGGTTAAATGGGACAAAGGACACAGGAGTTTATACTGGTTCGGCCCCTTGCGGTGAAGGTAAAGGCCTAATCCAGTTTGAGGTGGTATTGCTTATGTCTCGATTACCAGGGAGCAAATCCACTTGACCTAGCTTTCGATCTGTTGTTTCTTGCCCTGAACCGCCACCAGGTCGTCCCTTTATATACACAGGTTGACGCCCAGCGGCTCACGGAGTCCCGGACGGCTCATAGACAACGTGTCCGGCTCGGTGACTATCTAATACATGCCTTACAATACAAGTCTTACACATATGGCGGTTTACTTCTACATGCCTTAAGTCGCCCTTGGGCCTTGGGCCCTTGCCTGTGAACCACCATCTTCAATATCCTCGTGGGCTTCATATCATGAATCTCCATAGGTATAACCCGGCCCCACCTAGGCGGGTCATACCTAATAGTTATATCCCCAACATTAGGCGCTAGGTTGATTTGAACTTGTTCATGTCAATCTTCAACTCTTAGGAAAAAATCTTCCCTTCTTCATTTGTCTAGGAATTCATAACCCGCCATGATGTCATCTCCTGGACTTGTGATAACCTGCCATGACGTCACATGTCATTACTTTACACAATATCCAATATATCTCAACAGATCTTTATCTTTAATAGTTGTCCCGAGAATCGAGGCGCCTGAGCAGCTGGATAACCATGTTTTGGCCTCCTCGTTTTTTGCGCCCACCTGTTACCTTTTCCTTATAAATTGGGTCGAACAACCTCTTCTCATTCTCCATTATTAATTTCATCTTTGTCACCAATTTTGAAATTCTTAGCTAACTTTTTATTGTTTTCAAAAACAATTGCAGATTTTTTTACCAATCCATGTCTCTACACCATAGTATACAATTCTGCTCCCTCGAGGTCCATGGTGAATGCACAATATCAAAAATTCGCCTTTTCAGAGCACGACTTCTGCTTTTTTTTCTCTTAGAGACAAAATGGGTCATTTATTTTGCACACATAAAAGAAACAAGCATGTACGATGTAAAAAATGTTTACTTTTTAAAAAAATTATGTATTTTTAATGATTTTTCTTGTGTGTTGGTAGGTTGTTGCCAGTCCGACATGAATAAGCGACATATAGCCATGGTTTAGCTGAGCGATTCGGCCAACTATTTCTCATTTTGGTTGGCTCATCTCAGCATGGATCTACTTGTGTGTAACTCTGAAGAGGCACTTGGCTACAAACCCTTATATTTCTAGAACTAAGAGGCTAGAAAAAGGTAACACCACAAGAGATAACAATGACGAATGTTGTTGAGTGGAACCGAAACACTGGATTGGATGGGGGAATAAGGTAAAACACACCTTAATGAGCCCAACTCAATCGGTGTTGAACGGTCCAACGGCCACCACGTCCAGGTGGAGAAAATGACTGTGTTGCGTTAGGAGCGGCAAGAAGGAGGTGGACGAGGAGGGAACGGCAGAGGCGGCAAGAAGGGATGAAGCGAGGGAAAGTTGGGCAAGAAGAGATACCCGATGCGCATTAGTTGATGGAAGCGACTGCAAAGTTCAGAATGGCGGCGTATAAATATATACCACTGCTTAATCACACTTTACTGAGCCCCTTCATTCCCAGGCTTAGATTAATCAGTAGTGGTGTCCTCACCACTGGTAAGCAAGAAAAAACATGATATTAGTGATGCTTTTTTTCATTTTCATCATTGGAAATTACTACCAGAAATAGTTTTTCTTTTCAGGTGAGTTTGTTATTTCAATATACAACACTGCTTAATCACACTTTATTGAACCCCTTCATTAGTGGGCTAAAGTTAACCAGCACTAGTGTCGTCACCACTGACAAGAAAAAAAAGTTGACATTAGCGATGATTCTTCTTCATTTTCATCATGGGAAATTACTACCAAAAATAGTTTTCCTTTTCAGGCGAGTTTTTTTAGGCAATCTTTTTTTTTTAGAAGATTGAGGCAATCCTTCTTTTTTCTTTTTCTTTTGAGTGATGAGCGACTTGAGGCAATCCTTCTAAGCCGAGTATAGCAGCACACGACGACGACCTATCCAGATAGGCCTAATCGTGGCCCACCACTAGTTGTTCGAGTGGCCCAAAACAAAACCCTAATTACCCAAAACGAAACCCTAATCGAAATTGCTATGTTCCCCAATCCCCTGCCCTCACAGTGCCCATCTCGCAGAACCCCATCCCAGCGCATCTCGCATCTATCCTCCACCTCCATGCGGCCGCAGGCCGGCAGCTCGACTCCGTCCCTAACTTTGCTCTCGGTAGCAGCCGTTGAGATGAGATTACCCCATACCGTGTGCAGAGAGCGTCAGCCCGACGCCGCACATGCGTATGGGGTAATCTCACCTCAACAGCCGCTCCCTGTGAGCTTTTCATTGCTGTTTGTTATATCTCAAGAAAGTTGACCGCAGGGATTAATTAATGCTTTCAGACAACAAAGTTAGTGGTGCAATTTCTTGGTTATTGACAGAATGTTTTAGTCTTCGTCGGCAGGTTTGGCGCACGAAGCTTTTGAAGAGGCAGTGTTGGTCTTCAGATGAAACAGCTGCCTATAGAGCAGATCTGTAGACTTAGCAGCTGCCTGTGTATCAGATCTGGAGGAGGCGCGGGTTGTTTTGTGCCTCGTGAGGAGGATACAGATTGATAGAGGAACTAGTCTTATCATTATAGTGTACGTATCATGTTCCTAGCTAGCTCAATACCTTAGTTCTTATGCCAGTACACTATGGCAGAAAGTAATCTATTGTTAAATGATTCGATTATGAATGACACTGGCAGGAAGTAATTATGTTAGAGCATCTCCAGCCCCGCCCCAACAAGGCCCCCCACGCGACTTTTCGGCCGCTGGCGTCAAAAAATCGGCCCAGTCTGGTCGCCCGGGGAATCGTTTTTGGCGCGAAAGAGCCGCGGGCCCTCCTTGCCAGTGACTCATCTCTCTTCTCGCCGCTTCATCGTCCTCATCACCTTGTTTCCCGCGGTGAATCAATGCCAAAGCTGCCATGCGCTGCCGCGCCGGTCAGCCTCCATTGATGCCTCACGGGAGGTGCAGTGAAGACCGGACGACGCGCGTCCCCTCGCCCGCCACGCGTACACGCGGCGGCCAAGCGTACGCGCTGCCTCCACCTATATAAGCCGACCCCCAGCGCGCCAGAGACACGCACAGAGCCTCCACAGCCGACGCGCCATTCCTCCCCCTTCCTCCCTCTCCTCTCGCCGTCTCCAGTTCAAAGCATGACCGAGCGCTTCCCAGGCGACGGCGCGGCGGCGAACGTCTTCGGCCGCCGCCACCTTCACGAGGACGAAACTCGTCTCCTCTTCGAGACCGAGTACCCGGTCCAGCCAGACATGCGGGTGCCCGGGGCTTGGAGAATCGGTGCCGCCGGCGTTCTGGTGCCACCACCGCTCCCCCGGGCGGCGCGGCGTGCGGAGATCGCGCGTATCCGCGCCTCCCTGCCGCGGGCGACGAGGGAAGGACCACGGTACGTCCCCGACAACCCGCTCTGGGAGCCAAACTTCCCCCGCCGCCACGCCGAACAGCTAGAGGACACAAACAACGTCGTGCGCTCCGGAAGGCTCAACTCCGATGGACGGCGCCGATGGTGGGGCGTGCCCGGCCGCACGCTGGAGGCTGTCCTCGAGTACATCGAGGGCGGCAACGCGCCGAGGCTCGAGTACCCCGCTCCCCCGTCCTTCTCTCGCTGACGTGGGAGCTCGTGGACGCTGGGGCGCATGGAGCAGCCCGGGGCGTCCTCCTCCTCGTCCGGCCGCTCGTCCGGCTCTCCTCGCTCTCTGCCGTCAAGCGGAATCCCAGACACTCCGCCGGCTGGTGCACCGCAGCCGGCGTCGCGACGGCTACTCCACCCCCCCCCTCTCTGGCCGCCTCGTCCTCGTCGCGCCCAAGCCGGAGCCCGGCCTCCCCGCGGAGTACGAGGAGATAGCCCGGCGCGGCTTCTCCGACTAAGAGGCCCTACAGTGGGCGCGGGACGACTACCTCCGCGACGAGATGGTCCGGCAGCGCCGGGCCCTGCAGGAGATAGCCGCCCACAAACGTGGGCGCGAGGACGAGCACGGCGTCGTGATCCTCGACAGCGACGACGACGAGGACGCCCCCGGACCGTCCAACCCGCCGCGCCAACCGGGCGAGGGTTGCAGCAGGGACGGCGGCCGCGGCGGAGGCGGCGACGACGACGACGATGACGACGGTGGCGACTACACGCGGTTCTACAGCCTCCTCGGCATGTAAAACTGCAAGGGCGGCGGGCGGCGAGGAGCGGCGAGGGAGACGGCGAGGAGCAGCCTAGTAGTTTTTTTTTCTTTTTTGTAAAATATTTTTAAATATGAACGAACTCGCCGAAGTTTGGTTGAATTTGCGCCGTGTTTGTGCTGTAATTCAAATTTTCAAAAAAATGTGGGCGCCGCGACTGGGGGGCATCACGCCCCCAGCACGCGGTTTAGCGCCGTTGCGCCCCCGGGGGCGATTTTTAGCGCCTCCTGATGGGCCTACGGCTGGAGATGCTCTTATATAGTAGCTTTGCTAAAGAAAACTTAGTTTTGTAAGTAAGCTTGTCCTCACCGTAGAAGATATGGATGAAATGGCCTGAATATGATTGGCTTTTCAAAGTACATTGAAGGAGCTATCTTTGTAATTATGCCATGTAAGTCTTGGCCGGTTGATGTCTTAGTTAATTCAAATTCGGGCTCATTTGAGCCTATTTTTTAAAAAAAACTTTGTAATTAGATACTGTTTTCTTCTCTTGGGTGTGGGTACTTGCCTTTTCTCGTCTATTTTAGTGTGCAAATACTGTGCACACAATGATTGCTGGACAAAAATCACATGACACTCTGATCTACATGGATACATGGCTTTAATTTTTTGTCGTGCGTGGTGAATCGGTTGCATAATATAGTCCATGTAGCAGTTGCCCATGGATCGGATCTGGGGGACGAACGGGTGTTGTTTTGGGTCTTCCGAGAAGGGACACAAACTGCAGCCGGAACTATAGATGAACTAGTCTTATCAGTATATGTACGGTACAACCGTACAAATATACTGAACCTAGTCCGTGTGTATCTGCCTTTTTCAGAATTTTTTTAAATGTGGAAACATGAAATATGTAATTTGCAAATGGAGGCGTGCATGGAGCTCGGCCTCTAAAGATTAAAAATCTCCAGATTAACCGGAAAGTGAATATAGTGGCACATGAGATTGCAAAGTCTAGTATTGTTAGAGCAACTCTTGCAGACGCGGCATAAGTGGTCAAACCCGGAAAATAACCGTTTTTTGCAGTTTCAGTCAAAAAACGAGCCCAAATAGGACCCCTTCAAATCGTCCGACCCTTAAAAATTTTTAAGGGGCCCTGTAAACACGGACGCGATACCCTTATATATACACTTTTGAGAGCAACTTTGTCAGGGCCCTGCATATCGGTCAACATTGGCGGTTGAGAAATCTTTGCTCCCGCCAACACCATGAAGCTCGCCCGGCCGCCGTGCCGGTCCGCCTCCCGGCCGCCGCGCTCGCCCGCCGGCCATCCAATAGCCGGCCGGCCCTCCGTCCCGGCCGCCGCGCTCGCCCGTGTCGAACGAAGCTAGCTAGCTAGCTCAATCCATTCGAACGGATCTAGCTAGCTAGCAGCTCGATCGATTCGGAGAGCTAGCTAGCTAGCTCCTTCGATCCGGCCGTCGCTCGCGCCGCCCCGGCAGCCCTGGCCTTCGCGCGCGCCGCACTCGCCCCGGCCGTCCTGGCCTCCGCCCGTGCCGCGCTCGCCCCGGCCGCCCTAGCCTCCGCCCGCGCCGCGCTCGCCTCGCGTTTTCCCTTGTCCGCCTGTCTGCCGGATTAATGCGAGGAAGAAGACGACTAAAAAAAGCGCTAGCTCTGGGTCTGTTCGGTATATTCGGAGAATATTCTATTTTACAGGTTGATTATACGGGGTCTGAGTCTGTCCGCGTCGGCCTGCATATATCATTTTCCGCGAACTGCAAAAGACTTATGCGGGTCGGGATTTTGCGGGGTCTGCTAGAGATGCTCTTAACAGGTCTGATTGTGTACTTATATTAACAGTGTTTCGCCCGGCATGGCACAAGATGTAAAGAATGATTGAGTTCTTACGTCGGTAAACTATTTAATCTATCACTAAATATGAATGAAATGGGAATGGCACTATGGCAGCTTCGTTGAAACTTTTGTAAGTAAGCTCGTCTACATGTACTTTTGTAATTAGATGGTACTGTTTCCTTCTCTTGGGTTAGGGTACTCGCCTTTTTCTCATCTATTTTTGTGGCTTAGTTGCAGTTGCAAACCGATGACACAGATTATACATGTACAGTATAATATACAACATAACTTCAGCATGAGAAGTAAACTACAAGACTGTAAAATTTAACCAATAGTAACAAAGACATACTTTGTAATTTAGAAAACTAATCGCGTTACTGCATGAACCTCGTAAAAAAATTTGACACATGTAAGATAAACAATTAAAAATAATGTAAAATCAAATGCAAAAGTGCTCTCATATGAAGCATGTAGCAGAAAAAATTTGTTTGAAATTAATAGTATGCTCCAAGCATTCAAAATATATAACATCCCTGACAACAAAGTATATATCATCAAACTCGTGCCATTTGATTTTATTACATGGATATTTGTCTGATTTTTTTTTACTTTTCGTCTTTTCCGTTAGATTGATTAAGTCACCTAGATGAGACTTAAGTATTCTCGTTCAATTGAGAACTAAAAAATATCCTAATAATGATTTTACTTGACACGCATGGATTGATGATGTGTCCTAGGCGCATAGATAAGAAACATAGGTAGTTGGTTTTTTAGTGGAACTTGCTGCTTTAATTAAATCAAGTAGCGGTACACTCAGTGGCTATCACTGAGTTCGCAAACTCCGGTGATACCCGGATCTAGTCTTGCAAAGCTTATTTATGCAGCCTTCCCTAGCCAAAGTGTGTGTGGCCTTATTCGCCTGCTGACGCGCCCACTTAACCCTACTCCTCAAAGCCATGGAGTTCTTTCACCTTCTCCACAAGCAGCCTGGTTGCTGATAGATCTTTTGCATCTTGGCTAATCTTCTGTATCACCAACTGAAAATCGGATTTGAGAATGATTTTTTGGATCCCCATCTCCCTAGCTAGCTGCAAAGCTCGTTTGCACCGCCTGCTTAGGTTCCGTCGTGGACGGGAAAAAATAACATGTCCCCACTCGGAAACAGCCACGGTGGTCCTAGACAATCGCCCCTCCACTCCATCTACCCAAACTATGTGCATATTAGGATTTTTTAAGCCAAACTTTGTCAATTTTGACCAAGTTTAAATTTTAAAAAATATAAACATTCGGGATACCAAATCAATATCATTAGATTCACCATGAAATCTATTTTCATCTAATATATAATTGGCATTATGAATATAGGTAAATTTCTCTATAATCTTGGTGAACGTTGGTGAAGCTTGACTTTTACAAAAACCAATGCACACTATATTATGGTGTAGAAAGCACGTGAGTTTTTCTTAGACTGGCTGATTAGGAAGCGCCTTAGTGTAGAGGGCCGAAGAGATTATGGGGGTTTTGTAGAAAGAGAGCTTATGAGATTAATTGTTCTGTTTTTATAGGGGTAAGCACACTGCATGTGACGCAATATAGCCATAACTATACAAAGCTCATTGAATGTTGCCATGCTCATTAACCCCGCACTATTAAATTTAATCATTCCTTGGTCTCGGTGTAGTAGCCCGCCGACCTTTCAAACGCAGACATAGGTAGTATTTAACATTTTAGTTAATACCATGTGAAACAAACTCTAGTCATGACATGACTTGACACATTTAGTATTAGCCAATGTGTGCCCGCAGAAACAGCGGACTTGAGTGGTTGCCGACTTGGCCCTAAATCCTATGGAAAACCCACTAAATATACATACTGGACAGTGAATTGATTGGTAGTAATTTAGAAGCTCACCTCGGGAGTGCATGAAGGGAAGTGGCGAGTAGGGAGGAGGAATACCACTAGGTGGAGCTCCTCGTCACAATGCACCGGTAATTTTGATGGCCATTAACTCATTTTATTTGTCATGAATGTAATCTAAATATTAGAATGGTTTATTATCTTTATGTAAAGAATGTTTAATAGTCTGTCCCGTGGGCCTACCGAATGCTCGTGCTACCAAACCGCTTTGTGAGGCTTGGCTTGACGAACGTGCAAATACATCAAACTCTGAAGTGGACTTAGACTGACTTGAATTTAGGAACCATCGAAACTGAAGATCTTTCTCTTTGAGAATAGCCCAACAATCTTTACCAACAGCTGACCTACTTTATCATAGACATGCATCACATGTTATCAACTGCGGTATTTGTGGGAGGGACGGTTCGTGGAGATACCGCTCTTGGAATGCAACATGTCATGTTGTGTTTTGGAGCCCGAGGATCCATACTTGGTTGATGTTCTGATGAGAAATACGGAATATGACGCAAGATGATGGATTTTTACACTCATGGATTCTCTCCCCCATGGCTATTTTGCTATCGTCCTGGTTTTTCTTTGGGTGATTTGGCATGCTAGAAGGAAAGCTTTGCACGAACAACTCTTTCGAAGCCCGCAGGCGACCCACGAATTTATCAAGAAATATATTAGTGAAGTTGAAAGTTGCAAACCCGGAAGCCCACCTTCAAGCAGCCAGGGGGATGTCCGGGCCTAGTGCACGTTGGACTCGTCCTCCACCTAGTGTTGCCAAAATAAGGGCCGATGTATTGTTGCCAGGGGAACAATGAAGGATCTTCTTCTGTCATTTATAGGGAATCATCAGGCAATAATCTGTTGAGTCATCTACCGTGAAACTTCTAGGTGTTAGCGACCCTGCATGTCTACAAGTAATCGCATGATGCGAGATGCTGGCTCTAGCTTCTGATATGAATATTTCCCATCTGGTCATTGTTTCTGACTGCAAAATGGTTGGTGAAGACATCAGCAATGATACTGGCAGTTTGCATGGAAACATCATTAGGGAGATTAGAACTACGGTTGCTCTTTCTGGATCCTATTCTTTCATCTTCGAAAGTAGGGAGTCCAATATCGAGGCGTAGCCACCTTAGACACACTATGTGTGTCTCAAGGTCATCATTGATGTCTTCTACAGGCCCCTAATTTACGTTGTATTCGCATGAACATTTTGAGCACTGAATAAAGTTGAGCCATTTTATCCTAAAAAGACAGTAGAAGCACTCAAGTGAACTCTTGTTTCGTGGTTTAAGGCCATCTCCTACGCTTGGGGGCATATAGTCTTGAGTAAATCAACATGCATAAAGTGTTCGGCGCTAGTAGTGGCATTTTGTTTATGTTTTTTAAGCGCCTGACTCCTTATGTGTCAATGCAAGAAAAAATAGCCGAAAAGAAGCAAAAATGCCAAAACAGTCAGGATTTAATTCCTAGCACCCGGATTTTATGTCCTAACACGTCGTTCCTTGGTTATTGGTAGGCCATGCTCACATGTGTACGCTATTGGGCTATCCCAAGGTCCGCATTTGGGAAGCTTCTGGGTTAGGCTGCCGGGATTTTTTTACTGGTTTATGTTCTTTTTGTTCTCTTTTTCCTTTTCCATCTTTGATTATCTCCTTTTGTGTTTTTCATATTTTTCAAATCCATGACCATTTTCAAATTTTAAATTTTGTAAGCTCGTAACATCTTTTCCAAATCGTGAACAAAATTCAAATCCGGTGCTAAGGCGCTAACTAGCGGGAGTAACTAACTGGAGGTTACCCCTAAAAAAACTAACTGGAGGTTACCCCTTGCGAGGGACATCTATGTGTCACTTTTGGCGTCAATTTACTAGCGGGAGCACATATTTTCTTGTGAAAAACCCACAAAATATACATAATGGATAGTGAATTGATTGGTAGTAATTCAGCAACTAACCTTAGGGGTGGATGAATAAACTGGCGAGAGAGGAGGAATACCATTGGCTGGAGCTCGCCGTCGGAATGCGAGCCGATCATTGTGATGCCCATTAACACATTTTTTTGTCATAAATACAATCTAAATATTATGGAAATCTAAAAGTATTCATGTGCCTAAAACTTATTGTTCATCCCATATTAAGAGAAATATTTATCACATGTTAGAACATAGGTTCATTTTTTTAAATTGTTTGCATATATTCCCCACCCCAAAACAAAAAAAAGAAATGAAAAGTGAAAAGAGGGAAAAGAAAAAAAGCATTACAAGGATAAAGGAAAAGATCAAGAAAAATAATTTTGCAATTGTGCCCCGCCCCTATTGAACTCAGCCCAGCAGGTAAGGTCTTCATCCGAAGCTACCATAAATGTCGCTACGAACATGTAATCCTATAAACCAATCAATGTCTAGTTAGCACGCCTTCAACGAAAACGCCCAATGGTTGGTCTGACGCACATTATGCGGGCCACATTGCTTTTCAATTGTCTTTTATGTTTGCTTTATTTTTGTTATTTAATGAGTTTTGATATTTCTTTTAGTTTTTCCCTTAATTGTTTGGACTTAGTTTCTATTTTTGGATGAATATGTAAATGCTTCTAAAATTGATAGACATATATCTCAATGATTAATACAGATGAAAACCTCTACTCAGTTATATGACCTTTTCTTTAGAACGGATGAATATTTATTTCCGTTGGAGGAGCATTTATTTAAATATGACGTGAATAGTTGTTATATATATATATATATATATATAGACACACACACACACACACACACACACACACACACACACACACACACACACACACACACACACACACACACACACACACACACACACACACACACACACACACACACACACACACACACACACACACACACACATATATATATATATATCACTTTTAATTTCACATTTATATTTCTCCATTATTTATTTCATCTTTGTCACCATTTCTAGAATTCCATACCTAATTTTTTATTCTTTTCAAAAACAATGGCGCAATGTTTTTACCAACCCATGCCTCTACACCATAATATACAAATTCCGCTTCCTTGAGATCCATGATGCATGCACACTATCAAAAATTCACCTTTTCAGAGCACGACTTCTGTCTTTTTTCTCTTAGAGACAAAATGAGCATTTCTTTTGGACACATACAAAAGAAACGAGCATCTGCGATGTAAAAATGTTCACTTTTTTAACAAATTTTTGTATTTTTAATATATTTGGTTGTGTATTGGTAGGTTGTTGCCAATCCCGACATGAATAAAAGTGATATATAGCCATGGTTTAGCAGAATGATTATGCCAACTATTTGTCATTTTAGTTGGTTCATCGACTCAGCATGGATTTACTTATGTGTAACTCTGAAGAGGCACTTGGCTACAAACCTTTATATTTCTAGAACGAAGAGGCTACAGAAAGATAACACCACAATAGATAAGATTGATGAATCTTGGTGAGAGGAACCGAAACAATAGATTGGATGCGGGGATAAGGTAAAACACACCTCAACGAGCCCAACTCAATCGGTGGCGAACTGTCCAAAGACCATCATGTCCAGGTGGAGAAAATGACTACGATGCATTACGATCAGCGATAATATTGTGGAGGAGGGTGGAACAGCAGAGGCGGGAAGAAGGGATGAAGCGAGGAAAAGTAGGGCAAGAAGAGATCGCCGATGTGAAGGAAATATGCCCTAGAGGCAATAATAAAGTTGTTATTTATATTTCCTTATATCATGATAAATGTTTATTATTCATGCTAGAATTGTATTAACCGGAAACTTTGTACATGTGTGAATACATAGACAAAACAAAGTGTCCTTAGTATGCCTCTACTTGACTAGCTCGTTAATCAAATATGATTATGTTTCCTGACCATAGACATATGTTGTCATTTGATGAACGGGATCACATCATTAGAGAATGATGTGATGGACAAGACCCATCCTTAGCTTAGCATAATGATCGATAAGTTTTATTGCTATTGCTTTCTTCATGACTTATACATGTTTCTCTCACTATGAGATTATGCAACTCCCGAATACCGGAGGAACACCTTGTTGTTGGGGAATGTAGTAATTTCAAAAAAATTCCTATGCACACGCAAGATCAGTGTGATGCATAGGAACGAGAGGGGAGAGTGTTGTCCACGTACCCTTGTAGACCGAAAGTGGAAGTGTTATGACAACGCGGTTGATGTAGTCGTACGTCTTCACGATCGACCGATCCTAGTACCGAACGTAAGCCACCTCCGTGATCTGCACACGTTCAGCTCGGTGACGTCCCACGAACTCACGATCTAGTAGAGCTTCGAGGGAGAGTTCCGTCAGCACGACGGCGTGATGACGGTGCTGATGAAGCTACCGACGCAGGGCTTCGCCTAAGCACTGCAACGATATGACCGAGGTGAATTATGGTGGAGGGGGGCACCGCACACGGCTAAAGACCAATGATCAACTTGTGTGTCTATTGTGTCTTTGGGGTGTCCCCTGCCCACGTATATAAAGGAGGGAGGAGGAGGAGGCCGGCCCTAGAGGAGGCGCACCAAGTGTGGGGAGTCCTACTAGGACTCCCAAGACCTAGTAGGATTCCCCTATTCCTTTTCGGAGTAGGAGAGAAGAAAGAGGGAAGAGAGAGGGAGTAGGAAAGGGCAGGGGGGCGCCGCCCCCTTTCCCCTAGTCCAATTCGGACCCATGGGGGGCGCGCGCCTCCTTCCCTTTGGTCTGCCTCCTCTATTCCCATATGGCCCAATAAGGCCCAATACTTCTCCCGGCGAATTCCCGTAACTCTCCGGTACCCTGAAAAATACCCGAATCACTCGGAACCTTTTCGATGTCCAAATATAGCCTTCCAATATATTGATATTTACGGCTCGACCATTTCAGACTCCTCGTCATGTCCCCGATCTCATCCGGGACTCTGAACTACCTTCGGTACATCAAAACACATAAACTCATAATACCGATCGTCACTGAACGTTAAGTGTGCGGACCCTACGGGTTCAGGAACTATGTAGACATGACCGAGACATGTCTCCGGCCAATAACCAATAGAGGAACCTTGATGCTCATATTGGCTCCCACATATTCTACGAAGATCTTTATCGGTCAAACCGCATAACAACATACGTTGTTCCCTTTGTCATCGGTATGTTACTTGCCCGAGATTCAATCGTCGGTATCTCAATACCTAGTTCAATCTCGTTACCGGCAAGTCTCTTTACTCGTTCTGTAATGCATCATCCCGTAACTAACTCATTAGTCACATTGCATGCAAGGCTTATAATGATGTGCATTACCGAGAGGGCCCAGAGATACTTCTCCGACAATCGGAGTGACAAATCCTAATCTTGATCTATGCCAACTCAACAAGTACCATCGGAGACACCTGTAGAGCACCTCTATAATCACCCAGTTACGTTGTGACGTTTGGTAGCACACAAAGTGTTCCTCCGGTATTCGGGAGTTGCATAATCTCATAGTCATAGGAACATGTATAAGTCATGAAGAAAGCAATAGCAACAAACTAAACGATCAA
Source organism: Aegilops speltoides (assembly GCA_021437245.1). Classification (NCBI taxonomy): domain Eukaryota; kingdom Viridiplantae; phylum Streptophyta; class Magnoliopsida; order Poales; family Poaceae; genus Aegilops; species Aegilops speltoides. The sequence goes on along the minus strand of CM038145.1, from coordinate 523,805,930 downwards.
GTGCTAAGCTAACGGAATGGGTCAAGTCAATCACATCATTCTCTAATGATGTGATCCCGTTAATCAAATGACAACTCATGTATATGGTTAGGAAGCATAACCATCTTTGATTCAACGAGCTAGTCAAGTAGAGGCATACTAGTGAAATTATGTTTGTCTATGTATTCACACATGTACTAAGTTCCGGTTAATACAATTCTAGCATGAATAATAAACATTTATCATGATACAAGGAAATATAAATAACAACTTCATTATTGCCTCTAGGGCATATTTCCTTCAGTCTCCCACTTGCACTAGAGTCAATAATCTAGCTCACATCACCATGTGATTTAACACCAATGGTTCACATCACCATCTGATTAACACCCATAGCTCACATCGTCATGTGACCAGCGCCCAAAGGGTTTACTAGAGTCAATAATCTAGTTCACATCGCTATGTGATTAACACCCAAAGAGTATTAAGGTGTGATCATGTTTTGCTCATGAGAGAAGTTTAGTCAACGGGTCTGTCACATTCAGAGCCGTGTGTATTTTGCAAATATTCTATGTCTACAATGCTCTGCATGGAGCTACTCTAGCTAATTGCTCCCACTTTCAATATGTATCCAGATTGAGACTTAGAGTCATCTGGATCAGTGTAAAAGCTTGGATCGATGTAACTCTTTACGACGAGCTCTTTTATCACATCCATAATCGAGAAACATTTCCTTAGTCTTCACTAAGGATATTCTTGACCGCTGTCCAGTGATCTACTCCTAGATCACTATTGTACTCCCTTGCAAAACTCAGGGCAGGGTATACAATAGGTCTAGTACACAGCATGACATACTTTATATAACCTGTCGTGGAATTGTCACGTCAGATGTCCTAGTGAAAGGACTTAGTCGTGGAGCCATCGCAACTAGGAAGCTTGAAGGGGTTAATCAGGACACGAGAGGTTTTATACTAGTTCGCCCCCCTACGATGAAGGTAAAAGCCTACGTCTAGTTGTGATTGGAATTATGTATGTCTCGATAACCGGGAAGCAAATCGCTTGACCTAGCTCTCGAGTTGTTGTTTCTGTTGGGGAACGTTGCAGAAAATTAAAATTTTTCCTACGGTTTCACCAAGATCCATCTATGAGTTCATCTAAGCAACGAGTAACGAGAGAGAGTTTGCATCTACATACCACTTGTAGATCGCGCGTGCGGAAGCTTGCAAGGTGATGATGGAGTCGTACTCGAGCGTGATTCAGATCACCGATGCCAAGTGCTGAACGGACAGCACCTCCGCGTTCAACACACGTACGGGACGAGCGACGTCTCCTCCTTCTTGATCCATCAAGGGGAAAGGAGAGGTTGAGGAAGACAGCTCCACCGGCAGCACGACGGCGTGGTGATGGTGGAGAAGCAGTACTCCGACAGGGCTTCGCCGAGCTCTTACGGAGGAGGAGATGTGTTGGGAGGGAGGGCTGCGCCTTGGGAGTTGGTACAGCAGCCCCTCCTCCCCCTTTATATAGGCCCCTGTAGTGGCGGCCCTGAGATCCAATCTCCGGGGCGGCGGCAAGGGGTGGAGTACCCCCCAAGCCAGGTGGGCGCCCTCCACCCCTAGGGTTTCAACCCTAGGCGCAGGGGGTGGACCCTAGGGGGGCGCACCAGCCCCTTGTGGGCTGGTTTCCTTCCCCTCTCAGCCCATGGGGCCCTCCGGATAGGTGGCCCCACCGGTGGACCTCGACCCTTCCGGTGGTCCCAGATTTTACCGAAACCCCAAACTTTCCCGATGGCGAAACACCACTTCCTATATATTATTCTTTACCTCCGGACCCTTCCGAACTCCTCGTGACGTCCGGGATCTCATCCGGGACTCGAACAACATTCGGTATTCACATACTAGTCTTCCTACTAACCCTAGCGTCACCGAACCTTAAGTGTGTAGACCCTACGGGTTCGGGAGACACGCAGACATGACCGAGACGACTCTCGAGCAATAACTAACAGCGGGGTCTGGATACCCATGTTGGCTCCCACATGCTCCTCGATGATTTCATCGGTTGAACCACGATGTCGAGGATTCTATCAAGCCCTGTATGCAATTCCCTTTGTCAATCGGTACGTTACTTGCCCGAGACTCGATCGTCGGTATCCCAATACCTCGTTCAGTCTCGTTACCGGCAAGTCACTTTACTCGTACCGTAATGCATGATCCCGTGGCCAACACCTTGGTCACATTGAGCTCATTATGATGATGCATTACCGAGTGGGCCCAGAGATACCTCTCCGTCATACGGAGTGACAAATCCCAGTCTCGATCCGTGTCAACCCAACAGATACTTTCGGAGATACCTGTAATGCACCTTTATAGTCACCCAGTTACGTTGTGACGTTTGATACACCCAAGGTACTCCTACGGTAACCGGGAGTTACACGATCTCATGGTCGAAGGAAGAGATACTTGACATTGGCAAAGCTTCTAGCAAACGAACTATACGATCTTTTATGCTATGCTTATGATTGGGTCTTGTCCATCACATCATTCTCCTAATGATGTGATCCCGTTATCAACGACATCCAATGTCCATAGTCAGGAAACCATGACCATCTATTGATCACAACGGGCTAGTCAACTAGAGGCTCACTAGGGACATATTGGGGTCTAAGTGTTCACACGTGTATTACGATTTCCGGATAACACAGCTTATAGCATGAACAAAAACAATTATCATGAACATTGAAATATAATAATACTTTTATTATTGCCTCTAGGGCATATTTCCAACAGTCTCCCACTTGCACTAGAGTCACTAATCTAGTTACATTGTGATGAATCGAACACCCATAGAGTTACGGTGTTGATCATGTTTTGCACGCGAGAGAGTTTAGTCAACAGATCTGCGACATTCAGATCCGTGTGCACTTTGCAAATCTCTATGTCTCCATCTTGAACATTTTCACGGATGGAGTTGAAACGACGCTTGATGTGCTGGTCTTCTTGTGAAACCTGGCTCCTTGGCAAGGGCAATAGCTCCATGTTGTCACGGAAGAGTTTGATCGGCCCGACGCATTGGGTATGACTCCTAGGTCGGTGATGAACTCCTTCACCCAAATCGCTTCATGCGCTGCCTCCGAGGCTGCCATGTACTCCGCTTCACACGTAGATCCCGCCACGACGCTCGCTTGCAGCTGCACCAGCTTCTTGCTCCACCATTCAACATATACACGATCCGGTTTGTGACTTAGAGTCATCCAGATCTGAGTCGAAGCTAGCGTCGATGTAACCCTTCTGACGAGCTCTTCGTCTCCTCCATAAACGAAACATGTCCTTTGTCCTTTTCGGTACTTCAGATATTCTTGACCGCTGTCCGGTGTTCCTTGCCGGGATTACTTTGGTATCTTGCAACCAAACTTACGGCAAGGTTTACATCGGTCAGTACACAAGATGGCATACATAATAGATCCTATGGCTGAAGCATAGGGATGACACTCATCTCTTCTTTATCTTTTGCCGTGGTCGGTGGTGAGCTGAGCTCAATTTCACACCTTGTAACATAGGCAAGAACCCTTTCTTGGACTGATCCATTTTGAACCTCTTCAAAATCTTATCAAGGTATGTGCTTTGTGAAAGACCTATGAGGCGCCTCGATCTATCCCTATAGATCTTGATGCCTAATATATAAGCAGCTTCTCCAAGGTCCTTCATTCAAAACACTTGTTCAAGTAGGCCTTAATGCTGTCCGAAGTTTTGTATCATTTCCCATCAAGAGTATGTCATCTACATATAATAGGAGAAATGCTACTGAGCTCCCACTCACTTTCTTGTAAACGCAGGCTTCTCCATAAGTCTGCATAAACCCAAACGCTTTGATCATCTCATCAAGCGAATGTTCCAACTCGAGATGCTTGCACCAGCCCATAAATGGATCGCTGGAGCTTGCATACTTTGCTAGCATTCGAGGATCGACAAAACCTTCCGGCTGCATCATATACAGCTCTTCCTTAAGATGTCCGTTAAGGAATGCCGTTTTGACGTCCATCGCCATATCTCATAATCATAGTATGCGGCAATTGCTAACATGATTCGGACGGACTTAAGCTTCGCTACGGAGAGAATGTCTCGTCGTAGTCAATCCCTTGAACTTGTCGATAACCCTTAGCGACAAGTCGAGCTTTATAGATGGTGACATTACCATCCGCGTCCGTCTTCTTCTTAAAAATCCATTTGTTTTCTATCGCCGCCGATCATCGGGCAAGTCTGTCAAAGTCCATACTTTGTTTTCATACATGGATTCTATCTCGGATTTCATGGCCTCAAGCCATTTGTTGGAATCCGGCCCGCCATTGCTTCTTCATAGTTCAAGGTTCATTGTTGTCTAGCAACATGATTTCCATGACAGGGTTGCCGTACCACTCTGGTGCGGAACGTGTCCTCGTGGACCTTCGAAGTTCAGTAGTAACTTGATCCGAAGTACCTTGATCATCATCATTGTTTTCCTCTTCAGTTGGTGTGGGCATTACAGGAACGGTTTCCTGCGCCGCACCACTTTCCCGTTCGAGAGGTAGTACTTCATCGAGTTCTACTTTCCTCCCACTTACCTCTTTCGAGAGCATCCGTTCTTAGCAACAAAGATCTTGCCTTCGGATCTTAAGTAGAAGGTATACCCCACAGTTTCCTTAGGGTATCCTATGAATATGCATTTTTCCGACTTGGGTTCGAGCTTTTCAGGTTGAAGTTTCTTGACATAAGCATCGCATCCCCAAACTTTTAGAAACGACAGCTTAGGTTTCTTCCCAAACCATAATTCATACGGTGTCGTCTCAACGGATTTAGACGGTGCCCTATTTAAAGTGAATGTAGCTGTCTCTAGAGCGTATCCCCAAAATGATAGCGGTAAATCGGTAAGAGACATCATAGACCGCACCATATCCAATAGAGTGCGATTCGACGTTCGGACACACCGTTTATTGAGGTGTTCCAGCGCGTGAGTTGTGAAACGATTCCACATTTCTTTAAGTGTGTACCAAATTCGTGACTTAAGTATTCTCCTCCACGATCGATCGTAGGAACTTTATCTTTCGGTCACGTTGATTCTCCACCTCATTCTGAAATTCCTTGAACTTTTCAAAGGTCTCGGACTTGTGTTTCATTAAGTAGACATACCCATATCTACTCAAGTCATCGGTGAGAGTGAGAACATAACGATATCCTCCATGAGCCTCAACGCTCATTGGACCGCACACATCGGTATGTATGATTTCCAACAAGTTGGTTGCTCGCTCCATTGTTCGGAGAACGGAGTCTTGGTCATTTTGCCTAAGAGGCATGGTTAGCATGTGTCAAACGATTCATAATCAAGAGACTCTAAAGTCCATCAGCATGGAGCTTCTTCATGCGCTTGACACCAATGTGACCAAAGCGGCGATGCCACAAGTATGTGGGACTATCGTTATCAAATTTACATCTTTTGGCATCCACACTATGAACATGTGTAATATTACGCTCGAGATTCATTAAGAATAAACCATTGACCATCGGAGCATGACCATAAAACATATCTCTCATATAAATCGAACAACCATTATTCTCAGACTTAAATGAGTAGCCATCTCGTATCAAACGAGATCCAGATACAATGTTCATGCTCAAACTTGGCACTAAATAACAATTATTAAGGTTCAAAACTAATCCCGTAGGTAAATGTAGAGGCAGCGTGCCGACGGCGATCACATCGACTCTGGAACCATTCCCGACGCGCATCGTCACCTCGTCCTTCGCCAGTCTCCGTTTATTCCGCAGCTCCTGCTGTGAGTTACATATGTGAGCAACGGCACCGGTATCAAATACCCAGGAGTTACTACGAGTCTCGGTAAGGTACACATCAATTACATGTATATCAAATATACCTTTGGTGTTGCCGCCATCTTATCCGCTAAGTATTTGGGGCAGTTCCGCTTCGGTGCCCTTCCCTTGCAATAAAAGCACTCAGTCTCGTGCTTGGGTCCATTCTTTGACTTCTTCCGGCAACAAGGCTTACGGCGCGGCAACATCTTTGCCGTCCTTCTTGAAGTTCTTCTTACCCTTGCCCTTCTTGAACTTAGTGGTCTTATTGACCATCAACACTTGATGTTCCTTTTGATTTCAGCCTCTGCTGACTTCAGATCGAGAACACTTCAGAATGGTCTTTACCATCCCCGCATGTTGTAGTTCATCACAAAGCTCTTGTAGCTTGGTGGGAGCGATCGGAGGATTCTGTCAATGACCGCCTCATCAGGGAGGTTTATGTTCACTGGGTCATACGGTTGTGCAACCTGCACATCTTCGTGATGTGCTCACCGATGTAACTATTTTCCTCCATCTTACAACTGTAGAACTTGTCGAGACATCATATCTCTCGACCGGGCATGAGCTTGGAAAACTAGTTTCAGCTCTTGAACATCTCATATGCTCCGTGATGCTCAAAACGCTTTTGGAGCCCGGTTCTAAGCTGTAGAGCATGCCGCACTTGAACGAGGGAGTAATCATCGAACGAGTCCGCCAGACGTTCAAATCGTCTTGCGATCTTTGGGAGAACAGGTGGGTCACCTAACGGTGCTTCTAGGACATCTTGTTTCTTGGCAGCTATGAGGATGATCCTCGTGTTCGGACCCGATCCGTATAGTTGCTGCCATCATCTTTCAGCTTGGTTTTCTCTAGGAGCGCGTTGAAGTTCATGTTGACATTAGCGTTGGCCATTGATCTACAAGACATATTTGCAAAGGCTTTAGACTAAGTTCATGATAATAAAGTTCTAATCAAAATTATGAACTCCCACTTAGATTAGACATCCTCTAGTCATCTAAGTGTTACACGATCCGAGTCGACTAGCCCGTGTCCGATCATCACGTGAGACGGACTAGTCATCATCGGTGAACATCTTCATGTTGATCGTATCTTCCATACGACTCGTGTTCGACCTTCGGTCTCCGTGTTCGAGGCCATGTCCGCACATGCTAGGCTCGTCAAGTTAACCCTAAGTGTTTTCCTGTGTAAAACTGTCTTACACCCGTTGTATGTGAGCGTAAGGATCCATCACACCCGATCATCACGTGGTGCTTAGAAGCGACGAACTGTAGCAACGGTGCACGCTTAGGGAGAACACTTCTTGAAATTTTGTAAGGATCATCTTATTTACTACCGTCGTCCTAAGTAAACAAGATGCATAAACATAATAAACATCACATGCAATTATATAGTTGTGACATGATATGGCCAATATCATCAAGCTCCATTGATCTCCATCTTCGGGGCTCCATGATCATCTTGTCACCGGCTTGACACCATGATCTCCATCATCATGATCTCCATCATCGTGTCTTCATGAAGTTGTCACGCCAACGACTACTTCTACTTCTATGACTAACGCGTTTAGTAATGAAGTAAAGTAGTTTACATGGCGTTCTTCAATGACACGCAGGTCATACAAAAAATAAAGACAACTCCTATGGCTCCTGCCGGTTGTCATACTCATCGACATGCAAGTCGTGAATCCTATTACAAGAACATGATCTCATACATCACAATTCATCATTCATCATACTTCTAGCCATATCACATCACATGATCAATCGCTGCAAAAACAAGTTAGACGTCCTCTAGTTGTTGTTGCATCTTTTACGTGGCTGCGATTGGGTTCTAGCAAGAACGTTTTCTTACCTACGAATCACCACAACGTGATTTTGTCAACTTCTATTTACCCTTCATAAGGGCCCTGTTCATCGAATCCGCTGCAACTAAAGTGGGAGAGACAGACACCCGCCAGCCACCTTATGCAACTAGTGCATGTCGACCGGTGGAACCGGTCTCACGTAAGCGTCACGTGTAAGGTTGGTCCGGCCGCTTCATCCCACAATACCGTTGAGCAAGAAAAGACTAGTAGGGGCAAGTAAGATGACAAGATCAACGCCCACAACAAATTTGTGTTCTACTCGTGCAATAGAGAACTACGCATAGACCTAGCTCATGATGCCACTTGTTGGGGAGCGTTGCGAGAAAATTAAAAATTTTCCTACGGTTTCACCAAGATCCATCTATGAGTTCATCTAAGCAACGAGTAACGAGAGAGTTTGCATCTACATACCACTTGTAGATCGCGCGGCGGAAGCTTGCAAGGTGATGATGGAGTCGTACTCGAGCGTGATTCAGATCACCGATGCCAAGTGCTGAGCGGACAGCACCTCCGCGTTCAACACACGTGCGGGACGAGCGACGTCTCCTCCTTCTTGATCCAGCAAGGGAAAGGAGAGGTTGAGGAAGACAGCTCCACCGGCAGCCTGACGGCGTGGTGATGGTGGAGAAGCGAGACTCCGCGAGGCTTCCGAGCTCTTACGGAGGAGGAGATGTGTTGGGAGGGAGGGCTGCGCCTTGGGAGTTGGTACAGCAGCCCCCCTCCCTCCCCCCCTTTATATAGGCCCCGAGTGGCGGCCCCGAGATCCAATCTCCGGGGGCGGCGGCCAAGGGGTGGAGTACCCCCAAGCCGGTGGGCGCCCCACCCCTAGGGTTTCAACCCTAGGCGCAGGTGGACCCTAGAGGCGCACCAGCCCCTTGTGGGCTGGTTTCCTTCCCTCTCAGCCCATGGGGCCCTCCGGATAGGTGGCCCCACCGGTGGACCTCGGACCCTTCCGGTGGTCCGTGATTTCACCGAAACCCGAAACTTTCCCGATGGCGAAACACCACTTCCTATATATTATTCTTTACCTCCGGACCCTTCCGAACTCCTCGTGACGTCCGGGATCTCATCCGGACTCGAACAACATTCGGTATTCACATACTAGTCTTCCTACTAACCCTAAGCGTCCACCGAACCTTAAGTGTGTAGACCCTACGGGTTCGGGAGACCTTGAACATGACCGAGGCGACTCTCGAGCAATAACTAACAGCGGGTCTGATACCCATGTTGGCTCCCACATGCTCCTCGATGATTTCATCGGTTGAACCACGATGTCGAGGATTCTATCAAACCTGTATGCAATTCCCTTTGTCAATCGATGCGTTACTTGCGAGACTCGATCGTCGGTATCCCAATACCTCGTTCAGTCTCGTTACCGCAAGTCACTTTACTCGCATCAGTAATGCATGATCCGTGGCCAACACCTTGGTCACATTGAGCTCATTATGATGATGCATTACCGAGTGGGCCCAGAGATACCTCTCCGTCATACGGAGTGACAAATCCCGCCTCGATCCGTGTCAACCCAACAGATACTTTTGGAGATACCTGTAATGCACCTTTATAGTCACCCGATTCGTTGTGACGTTTGATACACCAAAGGTACTCCTACGGTAACCAGGAGTTACGATCTCATGGTCGAAGGAAGATATACTTGACATTGGCAAAGCTTCTAGCAAGCGAACTATACGATCTTTTATGCTATGCTTATGATTGGGTCTTGTCCATCACATCATTCTCCTAATGATGTGATCCGTTATCAACGACATCCAATGTCCATAGTCGAAACCATGACCATCTATTGATCTGCAACGGCTAGTCAACTAGAGGCTCACTAGGGACATATTGGGGTCTAAGTGTTCACACGTGTATTACGATTTCCGGATAACACAGTTATAGCATGAACAAAAAACAATTATCATGAACATTGAAATATAATAATACTTTTATTATTGCCTCTAGGGCATATTTCCAACAGTTTCGTACCCTGAACCGCCGCCAGGTCATCCCTTTATATACTGAGGTTGACACCTAGCGGCTCTACAGAGTCCCGGCCGGCTTATAGACTGTATCCGGCTCGGTCTCTTAATATTTCTTGCCTTACAGTACATGTTATATGAATAAGGCGGGTTTTAACACTACGGGCCTTAAGTCACCTCTGGGCCTTTGGGCCTTTACTAAACCGCCATCTTCAAGCTTGAGCTTTGGTCTTCAAGAATGCTTATAGGTATAACCCGGCTCCTTCTGGCGGGTCATACCTAGTAGCTATATCCCCAACATTAGGCCCCAGGCTGATTTGAACTGGTTCATGTCAGTCTTCAATACTTAAGAAAAAGTCTTCTGCTCCTTACTTAAGAAAGTTCGTGTAACCCGCCATGACATCACCCTTCAGATTTGTGGTAACCCGCCATGTCGTCACCTGTCATAAATGCGTTCTTTGTCCAACATATCCTAACGGATCTCTGTCTTAATGACCATCCGAAAATCGAGGCGCCCTTGTAGGTGGATAAATTTATTTTTTCGGCCTCCTCATTTTTCGTGCCCACTTAACAGGTTTTCCTTATAAATAGCCCGGACTAGGCGTCTTTTCCATTCCCCATTCGCATCTTCTTCCGCTCACCCCATCTGCCACTGGAGCTCCACCGCCGTCACCATTGCGCCCTTCGTCCTCGTCGAGCTTTGGCTGCTGCATCACCCTGACCTTGACCAGAGAATGACGGCGCTCCTCCTCCACTGATCCCTCGCAGTAAGTGTTTCCCTTTTTGCGTCGTAGATCTGCATTAGGGTTATCATTTTCTTCTGCACAGACATAGTTCATCCGATCTCTTGCTCTTTTTCCTTGCCATGGCATCGCCTGATCCAAAGAACCCCATGAATCTGATGCGGCTCATGCTCCGCATTCATTTTCATTAGCAATGGATCTCCTTTACTTGTAAGAAAACCTCACCGTAGCATATGAACTTCTCTGCGTCCTGTTTTTAGGTCTAGTAATTTTTCTTTTATGAACCTTTGTTTGATCCAAAATAATTACTGCAAACTATGAAACTTGTTTGTCCTACACTTAGGAAAAATCCATAACTTGTTAGACTTGCTAGTCGCGGCGGCTCTGATTGCCGGCTTAAAGAAGTAATACCGTGCATCTTAAGTAATCCGGATGTACTATCCTTATACCATTAGGCCCCTTCATAAGTCGCCATACTACATTCCACTAATATTTTTATCCTGTCCGGCTTAAATTTGAACTGGACCTGCTATTTTGTATTTAGGCTTTCAAACATCATGGTGCCCAAGGCACCTACCTCTAGCAACTGGGCGAAATCCATTGTCACTTACATCACGTTAGATGACTTCGTGAAAACCGGCTATCTGCCAAAGAAAGAAGTCATGCCTTACCGTGCTCCGAACCCGGATGAAGAAATCCCTCAACCCAAAGATGGAGAGGTGGTTTGTCAGGACCCCGACTCAATGCCACATCGATCTAGCATGTATCACCTCATATCACTTTGCGGCCTCACGAACGGTATCCCCACGGGTGTCGCCTTACCTTTGCCCGGGACCGTTTGCGCCTTTTGGCACACGTATATGATAGTGTCGCTAGCATCCATATGATATGGAGCCCGGGCTGACATGGCTAGTCGTAAACCCAAAGTGGCACAAACTTACGAGGACGAGCATCCATGACCCAACATCGAACGTGTCGGTCATCAGCAAGTGAATCCAGGCTGTAGCACTGGGCTAGCAGGACTCCGGTGAACCGGGCTGTAGCGGGCTAACAGGACTCCGGTATTCATCGCGTGACATTTCCCCGAAGGGACAGACACAAGAACGAAGAAGGACACATGCCGGCCAGCCTAAGTGTTCCGGAGCAGTAGCAAGCTACCATGGCTCAGTGGAAGCACTAGGAGACATTTCCCGGTAAGAGAGGCTACTAAGGATAAACAACTAGATAGTCAGATCCCATACATACCAAGCATTTCAATAACATACACACAATATGCTCGATATGTGCAAATACAACATGGCATCACAACATGACTCTACAACTCAAGCATTTAATTCAATAGGCTCCGAGGAGCGAGATATTACAAACATGGGTCTCTCGACCCAGCATTCAGAGCATACAAGTCAAAGCACAAGCGGAAGCTTAACATGTCTGAGTACAGACATCTATAAATGAAAAAGGCTGACAAGCCTGACTATCTACCAGATCCTGCCGAGGGCACAAGATCTTAGTTGAGGTAACAAGCTAAACGTCGAAGTCCACGTGGAACTACTAGTGAGACTGAAGTCTCTCTGCAAAAGCATAAAATAGGCAAACGCGAGTACAAATGTACCCAGCAAGACTTACATCAGAACTAACTACATATGCATCATTTTCAACAAAGGGGATGGTGGGGTTTAACTGCAGCAAGCCAGCTTTGACTCGGTGGCTATCCTGAACTACGACTGCAAGTAACTCTTTTGAGGTGGCGCCCCACATATTCACCATATCAATACACCACTATGGATCCGCTCCCGTCTCCCTACGAGAACGCCATCCATAGCACTCACGCTTATCTTGCGTATTTTAGAGTATCCACTTCAAGTTATCTATGAACTGTACAGGCAACCCAGAAGTCCTTTACCGCGGACACGGCTATTCGAATAGATCATATTAACCCTGCAGGGGTGTACTTCTTCACACACGCTCTCGCCACTTACCGCCATGTACACGTCATGTATCTCGGAACCCTTCAAGCGGAAGCCTGGCGAGGGTGTCGGCCACGACCTGACTAACCACACAAGTCTCTAGTGCAGGTTTATCACCTATTCGAGTTCCATCCGCAAGGAGATCCGGCCGGGGTGTCGCTCACGGCCCCAAACGATGTGTGCAGGGTTCCCAAGCCCACCATCCGGGTGCCACATGGTACACCGGGCCACTGTTCCTAGTTTGTCCCAAGCCCACCTGTACCGGGTGCCACTTGGTGGACTACTAAGACTACCTACAAACAGCAGAAACTAGTTGCAACTCCTGGACAGAGATCAAGTCGGTTAATAAGTCTAGAGAGTCAATTAAGGATCCCAATGTGTGGTAGTAGTTGTTCATGGATCACAAACACAGAACTCAGTTCCTGAGGACGGCTGCAATGAGACAACCCACCATGTACTCCTACATGGCCTCTCACCGCTACCTTTACCAAATCGTATTCACACACTTAGCTCACACACAGTAGGACATGTTCACACACCTCCGATTCATCCCCGATGAATCAGACCTGACACAACTCTAAGCAATAGCAGGCATGACAACAAGCATGAATGAGTAGGCACATCAGGTCTCAAACAACTCCTACTCATGCTAGTGGGTTTCATCTATTTACTGTGGCAATGACAGGTCATGCACAGGATAAAGGGGTTCAACTACCGCAACAAGTAACAGTTGTATCGTTGTTGTCCTAATGCAGTAAAATAGGGCAGGAGCGAGAGAGTGGGATTGTATCAGAATGAACAAGGGGGTTTTGCTTGCCTGACACTTACGAAGATAGTATAGCTCTTCATCGGTGTTATCGATCACATCGTCGAAGCAACGTCTACCGACAGGGGACAACCACCGACAACAGAGAAAGAACACAATCAATTCAATGCAACAATATGATGCATGAGTGTGGCATGGAAATATGCTATAGTTTGAGCTAATGCAACTAGCAACCAGATTAAATGAAGTTGGTTTGAATCCAAGATTCAAATTCAAACTCCATATGTGGATATTAAAATGCCATTTAAATGATTTGTGCTAATCAGCAGCTATAAGTTGTTCTAACATGCATGAAAACTGTGCAGATGGATTGATTGGATTTTTCTGATCATTTTTCATATATAATTTATTTCATTTGGAGTTACGGTTGAATTTCTATGAATTTTACAAATTTTAAACATTTTCTGGAATTTCCTATATAAGAATAAATCCAGTAAATGCTTTACGCGTCAGCATGACATCACTGTGATGTTAGCAGGTCAATGGGGCTGTCCAGGTCAAACTGACCAGTGGGTCCCGCGTGTCATTGTTATTAGTCTAACTAATTTTTAGTTAGCCCTTATCCTAACTTAATTAGCAGGCGGGTCCCATTAGTCATGGACCCAGAGGGGTCAAACTGGGCCCACCCCGGTAACCTTAGTCGTGAGGTCAAACCCGCCGCGACTCGGCCTTGGCGAGGCCAGACAGCGGCCTTGCTCGAAATCGCCCACATGTGTCCAAATGGGCGGCGGAGAGGCTCTACGGGTGCAGCGCGACGAGGCGCCTCTAACGGGGCAAGCGGGAGGAGCTGGTGTGGACCGAGATCATCGGTAGCGAGCTCGCGGCGGCGGCCGGAGTTCGGTGGCGTGCGTGTTTGATGCTACGGGGCACGGTAGGGGCTGCAGGCGGGTGTGTTCGGCTCCTGGGGCTGCAACGAACGCGCTGATGAGCTCGGACGCGGGTGCTAGCAGCTGTGGCCGCGGCGGCGATGAGGTACGGGGTTCGGGGGAGGAGGAAGAGAAGCTCACCGCGAGCACGATGGGAAGGTCAGTGGGCGCGGGGAAGGTCCAGAGCGAGCAGGGCGATGGTGGCGATCTCGGTGACCCGAGGAGGGGAAGAGGTCAGGGCCGGCGCTTCGGGGCATTTGGCGTCACGTGAGTCGACAGAGAGTCGTAGGCGATGGTGGCGGAGCTTCTGGGCATGTAGGAGAGGCGAGGGGGAGGCGGTGTCCGCGGTGGTGGCGAACAGCAGCGACGAACCCGTTCGAGTGGGTGAGGGAGAGAGGTCCAGGGGAGGGGATGAGCAGGGGGAAGAGCGGGAGGGGATGAGCAGGGGGAAGAGCGGGAGGGGGTCGAGGGAGCCCGTGGCATCACCCGAAGAGGCCAGGGTGAAGCGGCAAGCAGGAGGTGGCGGGGCGCGTGCTCGCGTGCGGCGGCCACGCGCGTGCTGTCCTCCTGGCGGGAGGTAGGTGATGACTGGCACTGTGGGCCAGTGGGCCGCACAGTGCTGGGCCAGCTGGGGCGCCAGATGGGCTGCAGGTGAGTTAGGTAGGTTTCCGTTTTGTTTTTTATTATCTGTTTTCTATTTTTAGTTCATATTTTGCCACTGTCTTGAATTCAAACAATTCAAACAATGCCAAAAACTCCTCTGAATATTTTTATTTTGCTAGATGGACTTTTCCAAAAGCTCATAAAATAATTCAGGGGTATTTGAAATTATATTCTAATATATGAATATAATCCAAATTCAAATAGCTAATGATTTAAATTCAAAGACCCAAAATATTCCTTACAAATGTTCATTATTTTTGCTTTGGTGCAAGAGCCTTGCCAAAAATATTAAACAATTAATAAGAACATTTTGAGAAACATTGAATGCAATTTTGCAGGGTTCTTTGCCCTTCTTGAATTAAATCTTGAGGCTTCCAAATTTCCTCAATTCAGGTTTCAAAAATTAAACATGATGCAAGCAAGAAGCAAACACTAGGCAGCACCAGAAGCTAGGGATGTGACAACTCACCCCCACTAAGCAAAAATCTCGTCCCGAGATTCAAGCATAGGGTAAGATGAAGGGGGAACGCAAACTAACACAATGTTCACGATCCATGTTGCACTTCATAGGGGCGTTGATTCGATCACCATCTTTGTCTCGACGTCTTGCTTTGAGAACTCCAACTAACATGGCAATGAAAGGAAAGGGAAAACTTTAGCATGATCGATCTTCTAGAAGACCGAACAACTCATGATCAACTCACGGAGTGAGACATTAATACATCTCGCGGGCTGAGACACGAAGCAAACATCCAAAGGGATGGGGTGAAACAGATGAGGAAGGTTCACTAGGTAGACAACAATTTCACACTTAAAAAGGTGGTGAACAGTTGACAACGTAGCGAGGAGTTGAATTGCCATGATACCATAACGAGACATCTTAGAGGAGGTGACTCGTAGAATCATCCCTTAAGTAGCAAAAAGAATTACCTTTGATTCAAAGATCATTGAAACTCTTTATACCAGCTTAAGGCAAATTACAATCGATCATTTGGAGAAGTTCAAAAGAATGGCATACTCAGTTTGGAAAGGAAACCAGAGTTATAAGACAACTCGACAAACGGAAGGCACATTCCAATCGATACCGATGATATAACCTAGTGTCTGAGCATGCCCTCAAGAACTTGAGCATTTCCATATTCATCAAAATTTTACCAACATTCGTGACAAGGATCCTGGCAACACAACATACTACCATGATGAATACCCGTGGAAGATGCAGATGCAAAGGAAGATAACACCTTCTCAGATTTCACCTTGGCGGGCCCAAGGGGGCAAAATCTGGATGATTGATCGAGAGACATTTAGCACTCCGCTTCTAATGTTCTCCTTGATGTGCTAGTGTAACCCATTCATAGATATGGTTTGATATCTAGAACATCAAGTAAAAGGTCGGACTTCGGGAACTCCAAAAATCATAAGGCACAACTAGGGGGTAAATTCTACGAAGTCCTTATGGGGAGGTGGCCAACTTCTTCAATCAAGATACTACAATAACAGGTCTTCCGGCTGGGTGTGTTGGCCAGCACATCCACTTTAACAGGTTACAGACAGACCAATATTATAATTCTTGGGACACGTTCCAACCATCATACCTGCCTGAGATTCAGATCTGGTTGGTGTCAGGATATTCCAGACTCATCAAGTCTAGAAAGAAAAATGAAAGTTTGCAACAAAAATCGACGAGATGGCGTTGCGAGATTCTCGGGAAATGGACTACGGTAGTAAGCTCCAGAACATGAGCTGGTTCTGCTACAACATGTGCACACGTTGTCCGAGACAAGCATGACCACATAGTAGTCTTATAATAAAACACTACCGAGTCCTGATCGGAAACCATCATTAAAATAAGAAGTCTTGTGCATGTCCGTCTAGGCCCTTCAGGATTAGCACTTGAACTTCTTATCCTTGAACAAATCAATCAGTGTCTTGGTGTGCTAGGGATACATATAGAATGAAGGTAGCTAGTCTCACAAACCAATGTACACTTCGCACATGCATGACTGACTTGGAATGATTCCAGATGAAGCAACATTGACTTCTCGAGTTCACGGCGGCAACTTGCATCAAATGCACATGAACTAGAGAAAGTCACTTCTTTCATCCAAACATGTCCTTCATGAGATAGTATGAAGAAAATGCTTTCAAAAGTTTCCAACACTAGCTTAATGTTCAACAAAATCATGGAGGAGATAAAAATGTTGCTGATGGACTCAACAACAATTCATCCAGATTCCCATGGAGATGGAATTCCATAATTATGAGATCAAGTGATAGCATTGGTCAGACCCAAAAAAAATATAATGGTGTATGCCCGAGGAAACAACCACGGGTAAGACAACATTACGAACATCGTTGGTTTTGATTTGATTTAACGATAGCCCACACTCAAATCAAAGTTCTGACAAGACAACAGATCCAACAACTGATCACGAGAACCAATCGATGAGAGTATCATCTTTCTTCAACACACACACACCCAGGAGATATCCCGTAGAGATGAACTAAGTCAGACAAACTTTTATCTTCCAACTCTCCAAGTTGTTGTTTAGCTTAACCAACTAGCTCAGGGGTATCCAACACGGATTCTTGGAGAAGGGGTGGTTTACAAGAAACCAACTTGATCACGAGCTCAACATAGCGGTCAGGTGACAACCTGGTAATACTTTCGAGAAGATATACAGAAAATCACGAACCACCGATATGTCACTAAGCTCGAGAACAATCTTGCTTTTCAGGACAAGACAATATGGTCAAATAAGAAAGGGATTGGACAATCCTAACTCATTGATCAAGAGTGCACCAAAAATAAGGACTAGGTAGCACGATCAACCTTAGAATGAGGATTCAATAACCAACATGCTAGGAATGAGAATATTGTCCATTAACTACCAAGCAACGGAGTTGCTAAGAGTATTGATTTCACACATCACGATTCACTTGTCAGCATTCCGGTTACAAGAACACGGAACCGAGGAATGAACAATGATGGCAAGAAGTATCACTAAATCAAGAATTCATAAGAGTTGGTGCAATTCTCATGCCATTCTTGATATAAAAATGGCAATACTTCAAGGTAGAACAGACCAAAAGCTGGATTGGCATTTTGATTTGTGGATTACAACTGCTTTGACCCAATCCTGGATGTGGATGGGTTCTGGAGTTTGTTTCTCCTAGTCATTCCGGAATAGAATGGCTTGACGGACCACAAGAGTAATAGACATCGATGAACGAATGCACGCATACTCTTGACTATCAATTGATAGACGAAGGTCAGAATACAACTAAAGAAGGACAACTCGAATGAACATATGATTTACTGAGTTGTGGATGCATGGTTTAGCATGTCGAACGAGTTCAACATATTCCTTCCAGATAACCCATGCAGATAGGTAGATTTGGCAGAGTAACATCATAGAATCAAGAACTTATCAAGAGCACTCTGGTTGTGATCTTTTGATCAGCGAGGAACTGCTGCCATAAGTAGTTCATGGTATTTGGAAGAACGATATATCACGGACCTCGAGGACTATCGAAAAGGTTAATAATATCCTAAAGGAACTAACAAACACTATCAACACGAGGTAAGTAGGGTGAATCTTGGGTTCAAAACCCAAGGAGTAGAATACCTACTACTAAGTGGCATCACGGGATGCTTTCGAGAATAAAGGCCAGAATCATCACACTGGGAACACAAATCATGGCTAGCTTACTAGGTGGTACTCTAAGACACCTAGGGTCGTAATACTAGCTCCAACATATATACCGAGGCAATGAAGTACCTCAACACACTAGTTGGTGTGGTTACTCTGTCCAAAGGAACATCGGAACGGTAAGAAGGGATTTGCAAATGCATCAGACTAATTAGAAACCTGGGATGACTCGGACAGCATAACAGCTGTAAATGCTCAAAAGAATTTAGACATCCTGCAAATGGTGGCATAACTACTCAACATCACCATATCAAGGTTCTGAGACCAGCTATGAACATACGGAAGTAGTAGGAACTGAACCGAGGCTTAAGTCCAACAATTCTATAAGTCTACGGATTAGAAACACGTGATCCTAATAGAAAGAAGAGATAGCCTAGTTCCTTAACCCCGTAGGAAAGATAGGATGACTCAGATCAGAAGGCCATAAGGTATAAGGAGTAAAAAGAGCCTTACGTTCCATCCCACAATCAATTCCCATATATAACTAAAGAATTTCTAGACTCAACTTCGACCAGTTTGGCTTGGTAATCCTAAAGGCAGTCAAGCTCTATCTGGCTATCGGGACCCGACTCAATGCCACATCGATCTAGCATGTAACACCTCATATCACTTTGCGGCCTCACGCACGGTATCCCCACGGGTGTCGCCTTACCTTTGCCCGGGACCGTTTGCGCCTTTTGGCACATGTATATGATAGTGTCACTAGCATCCATATGATAAGGAGCACTGGTGACATGGCTAGTCGTAAACCCAATGTGGCACAAACTTACGAGGACGGACATCCATGACCCGAGATCGAGCGTGTCGGTCATCGGCGAGTGAATCCGTGCTGTAGCACTGGGCTAGCAGACTTCGGTGAACCGGGCTGCGGCGGGCTAACAGGACTCGGTATTCATCGCGTGACATTTCCCGAAGGACGGAAACAAGCGAAGAAGGACACATGCGGCCAGCCTAAGTGTTCGGAGCGGTAGCAAGCTACCATGGCTCGATGGAAGCACTAGGAGACATTTCCGTAAGAGAGGCTACTAAGGATAAACAACTAGATAGTCGGATCCCACACATACCAAGCATTTCAATAACATACACACAATATGCTCGATATGTGCAAATAAAACATGGCATCACAACATGTCTCTACAACTCAAGTATTTAATTCAATAGGCTCAGGAGCGAGATATTACAAACATGGGTCTCTCGACCCAAGATTGAAACATACAAGTCAAAGCACAAGCGGAAGCTTAACATGTCTGAGTACGGACATCTATAAATGAGAAAGGCTGAAAAGCCTGACTATCTACCAGATCCTGCCGAGGGCACAAGATCGTAGCTGAGGTAACAAGCTAAACGTCGAAGTCCACGTGGAACTACTAGTGAGACCGAAGTCTCTCTGCAAAAACATAAAATAGGCAAATGTGAGTACAAATGTACCCAGCAAGACTTACATCAGAACTAACTACATATGCATCATTTTTCAACAAAGGGGATGGTGGGGTTTAACTGCAGCAAGCCAGCTTTGACTCGGTGGCTATCCTGAACTACGACTGTAAGTAACTCTTTTGAGGTGGCGCTTTACGAGTCCACATATTCACCATATCAATACACCACTATGGATCAGCTCCCGTCTCCCTACAAGAACGCCATCCATAGCACTCACGCTTATCTTGCGTATTTTAGAGTATCCACTTCAAGTAATCTATGAACTGTACGGGCAACCCAGAAGTCCTTTACCGCGGACACGGCTATTCGAATAGATCATATTAACTCTGCAGGGGTGTACTTATTCACACACGCTCCCGCCACTTACCGCCCTGTACACGTCATGTATCTCGGCAACCTTCAAGCGGAAGCCTGGTGAGGGTGTCAGCCACGACCTGACTAACCACACAAGTCTCTAGTCCAGGTTTATCGCCTATTCGGGTTCCATCCGCAAGGAGATCCGGCCGGGGTGTCGCTCACGGCCCCAAACGATGTGTGCAGGGTTCCCAAGCCCACCATCCGGGTGCCACTTGGTACACCGGGCCACTGTGCCTAGTTTGTCCCAAGCCCACCTGTACCGGGTGCCACTTGGTGGACTACTAAGACTACCTACAAACAGCAGAAACTAGTTGCAACTCCTGGACAGAGATCAAGTCGGTTAATAAGTCGAGAGAGTCAATAAAGGATCCCAATGTGTGGTAGTAGCTGTTCATGGATCACAAACACAGAACTCTGTTCCTGAGGACGGCTGCAATGAGACAACCCACCATGTACTCCTACATGGCCTCTCACCGCTACCTTTACCAAATCGTGTTCACACACTTAGCTCACACAAAGTAGGACATGTTCACACACCTCCGATTCATCCCGATGAATCGGACACACAACTCTAAGCAATAGCAGGCATGACAACAAGCATGAATGAGTAGGCACATCAGGTCTCAAACAACTCCTACTCATGCTAGTGGGTTTCATCTATTTACTGTGGCAATGACAGGTCATGCAGAGGATAAAGGGGTTCAACTACCGCAGCAAATAACAGTTGTATCGTTGTTGTCCTAATGCAGTAAAATAGGGCAGGAGCGAGAGAGTGGGATTGTATCAGAATGAACAAGGGGGTTTTGCTTTCCTGACACTTCCGAAGATAGTATAGCTCTTCATCGGTGTTATCGATCACATCGTCGAAGCAACGTCTACCGAGAGGGGACAACCACCGGCAACAAAGAAAGAACACAATCAATGCAATGCAACAATATGATTCATGAGTGTGGCATGGCAATATGCTGTAGTTTGAGCTAATGCAACTAGCAACCAGATTAAATGAAGTTGGTTTGAATCCAAGATTCAAATTCAAACTCCATATGTGGATATTAAAATGCCATTTAAATGATTTGTGCTAATCAGCAGCTATAAGTTGTTCTAACATGCATGAAAATGGTACAGATGGATAGATTGGATTTTTCTGATCAATTTTCATATATAATTTATTTCATTTGGAGTTACGGTTGAATTTCTATGAATTTTACAAATTTTTAACATTTTATGGAATTTCCTATATAAGAATAAATCCAGTAAATGCTTTATGTGTCAGCATGACATCACTGTGATGTTAGCAGGTCAACGGGGCGGTCCAGGTCAAACTGACCAGTGGGTCCCACGTGTCAGTGTTATTAGTCTAACTAACTTTTAGCTAGCCCTAATCATAACTTAATTAGCAGGCGGGTCCCATTAGTCATGGACCCGGAGGGTCAAACCGGCCCACCCTGTCAACTTGGTCGCAGAGGTCAAACCCGCCGAGGCCGAGGCAGCGGCCTTGGCTCGAAATCGCCTGGTGTCCAAATGGGCGGCGAGAGGCTCTGGTCTGCAGCCTGACAGGCGCGTCTAACGGGGCAAGCGGGAGGAGCTGGGGTGGACCGAGCTCGTCGGAAGCAAGCTCGCGGCGGCGGCCGGAGTTCGGTGGCGTGCGGGTTTGATGCTACGGGGCATGGTAGGGGCTGCAAGCGGGTGTGTTCGGCTCCTGGGGTTGCAACGAACGCGCCGATGAGCTCGGACGCGGGTGGCAGCCGCTGTGGCCGCGGCGGCGATGAGGTACGGCGCCGGCGAGCTTCGGCGTCCGCGCAACTATGGCCTAGAGGAGGCAGCGAGCAACGGGGTTCGGGGAGGAGGAAGAGAAGCTCACCGCGAGCACGATGGGAAGGTCGATGGGCGCGGGGAGGTCGAGCGAGCGAGGCGGCTGGCGATCTCGGCGACGAGGAGGAAGAAGAGGTCGGGCGGCGCCGGGGCATTTGGCGTCGCGTGAGTCGGCAGAGAGGCGTGGCGATGGTGGCGGAGCTTGGGCATGTAGGAGAGCGAGGGGAGGCGGTGGCGCGGTGGTGGCAAGCGGCGGCGACGAACCCGTTCGAGTGGGTGAGGGAGAGAGGTCCAGGGGAGGGGATGAGCACGGGGAAGAGCGGGAGGGGGTCGAGGGAGCGCGTGGCATCACCCGAAGAGGCCAGGGCGAAGCGGCAAGCAAGAGGTGGCGGGGCGCGTGCTCGCGTGCGGCGGCCACGCGCGTGCTGTCCTCCTGGCGGGAGGTAGGTGATGGCCGCCTTGTGGGCGATGGGCCGCCTGATCTTTGGGCCAACTGGGGCGCCAGATGGGCTGCAGGTGAGGTAGGTAGGTTTCCGTTCTTTTTTTTATTATCTGTTTTCTGTTTTTAGTTCATATTTTGCCACTGTTTTGAATTCAAAAAAATTCAAACAATGCCAAAAACTCCTCTGAATATTTTTATTTTGCTAGATGGACTTTTCCAAAAGCTCATAAAATAATTCAGGGGTATTTGAAATTATATTCTAATATATGAATATAATCCAAATTCAAATAGCTAATGATTTAAATTCAAAGACCCAAAATATTCCTTACAAATGTTCATTATTTTTCGTTTGGTGCAAGAGACTTGCCAAAAATATTAAACAATTAATAATAACATTTTGAGAAACATTAAATGCAATTTTCCAAGGTTCTTTGCCCTTCTTGAATTAAATCTTGAGGCTTGCAAATTTCCTCAATTCAGGTTTCAAAAATTTAAACATGATGCAAGCAAGATGCAAACACTAGGCAGCACCAGAAGCTAGGGATGTCACATGGTTGTCTTTACAGATCATATGAACCGGGCTTTTGCTCCTCCCGGTTCAAAATTTTTCAGAGATGTGCTGAAGTTTTTTGACCTTCACCCACAAGACATTGGACCCAATTCTGTGTCTAACATCTGCAATTTCCAAGTGTTCAGCGAAGTTTATCTTGGTGAAGAACCCAATTTACTGCTTTTTAGAGAGCTGTTCTACTTGAACCGCCAGACAGAGTGTGCCAGTGGTCAAAGCTTGGAACTTGGTGGGGTTTCAATTCAGCGCCACAGGGATGCGATATTCCCCTACGCCAACCCGCCAAGCCATCCAAAAGATTGGAATATGATGTGGTTCTACTGCAAAGATACCTTCCCGGCTGACGAGAACCCTCTGCCCGGCTTTCGTGCCCTTCGTGGTGACACCAATCATCATTTGCCCGACAAGATTACTGCCGCAGAACGCAGATCCCTCGCTCCTACTCTGACCAAGATCAAAGCTCTGTTGGGGAACGGGTTGACGGGCGTTGACCTGGTTCGAGTCTGGCTTGCCTGGCGAGTTATCCCATTGAGCCGCCATACCGTCTTAATGTGTGAATATACTGGCGCCAAGAATGACCCCATGTGCCATAGCCCTGACGACTTACCTGCTCATGTTGTTGACGACATGACCAAATCTCTTCTCAACGAGAGTCTGGCGGATTGTGGCAGAGTGGGTCTAGCCCCATTCTGCAAAGATAACCCGGCTCCAAAGGTAAAACACCCATATAAAATGTTTACCTTATTCTCTTAATGCTTCACCCATACCAATAATATACTTAATCCTTGCAGGCGGGTGATAAATTTCGAAAGTTAAATATGATCATGAAGCGGCCAAGAAAGCCAGGAAAGAAAAGAAAGCCGCAAGGAAAGGAGCTGCCAAAAGGAAGGGAAAGAAAGCTACTGCTTCCGACTTGCTTCGGCTGGCGGACTCTTCGCAGTCAGAGGTAGCCCTTGATTCCCTTGGCTTGTTTTTTAATCATCTTATTGACACTGATCATCAGCAAGAGGACACTGGGACAAGCCGTAGCAAGGCTGATGAGGTAACTATCCTTTCCTCCGACTCCGAGCCTTTGCCAAGACAGAAAATCCGCAGAGTGACCCGGAAAGTAAGATTTTCTCATCCTCTAGCTCATCACGATCCTCAATTTCTTTTGAAACGGCAAATTCATGAGAGTCGGAGGCAGACCCGGACCAGCAAGGATGCGTAGCTCTCCTCCGGCTTACCAAATACTCCAAGGAAACGCCGAAATGAGGTTACCTCTATTTTAACTAAGTTTTATCCCTTGGTGGGTCTCTTTCGTCAACCACTCAATCCCTCTGACCCGGATTATCAGGACACTTCCCCTTCCTCCGGCGAGTCATTGCAGTCCAATCTGCCAATTTTTATGACTGTACCACGGTACAATAAGCCACTCACTTTTTTAGTTATTGTAATCTTCTTACTTCTATATTAATTCTTTTTATTTGAATGCAGTGGTCAAGCTAAACCCAGCAAGACGGTTAGAAAGAATAAAGCGACTGAAGAAAGAGTCGCCGCTGATGAGCCGGTTCTTGAAACAAGCGTGCTGGAGTTAAGCACTCATGAACCGCCACCTGAACCAACACAAGATGTGTCACCTCCTACTGATCTGCCCACTGACCAAGGTGCTATGGATTCAGAAAATCCCAAACCTCCAAGCCCAACCCGGATAGCTGATCCTTCCAATGCTGATGTCGAGATCACTGGAACCGGCCATGCTGACCCGGGGAGGCCAACCGTGCTGGCCAAATGCCCTGCCAAGGAAGAACTGCTGGACCAGCACCGAATCAAGATGGATGTCACTAATTATACTCATATGAGTATTGGAGACGTCTTCTCTGGCTATATGAGCCAAGTGCACAGCAGCCGGAACCACGAGATTGACATGGTGAAGCAGATGCACCATAAATTCGAGGTATAACCCGTTTTCTCTTGTTCATTATCCTTCAGTATGTTAGCCCCCAAGTCTGCTGCTTAAGATGCTTATGTTGTAGACATAGAAACAATTTTAACAACATAAAGAAAGAATAAACTTCTGGCTTACAATGTAGTCCCCAAGGGGCGGCTTAACCAATATGGTTGAACCGGCGCTTTATAGAGAAATTCTTATGGGTCTTTGAACAGCAATATACATTAGCCCCCAAGTGCCAAGTTTTATTGCTTGCAAAATGCTTGGGACTTACCCATATGAATCACCATATAATGAACCGTCATAGAAAAGAAAAACTCTAGAAGACATTAGCCCCCAAGTGCCAAGTATTATTGCTGGCAAAATGCTTGGGACTTTAATACTGCATATACAACTTACTTGATGTTATACTTGCACAGGCTACCACGAGTCAACTCGAGTCTGAGGTGACCAATCTGAAGAGCCGCCTTGAATTCCAAGAATCAGAACTTGAGAAGGCCAACAGTAAATTCGAATTCAGTGTTTCTGAACAGGAGAAACTAAAGAAAGACTTTGAGACTGAAAAGAAAGCCTGGGCGGATGTGAAGACTGCATTGATAAGCCGAGCTTAAAAAGCAGAAGCGACTCTGGAAGAAGTCACTGGAGAATTGTCTGGGTTAAAGAGCTATATTTCACAAATGGTCGCAGCCATCTTCGGTAAGTCGCCTTGCCATTGTGTACATATTTTAAGTCGTGCAATAGAGTATATGCCAGAAATTAACTTTTCTGAGTATGCTTTGTACAGGCCCCAGATGCGGAAATTTAAACCACAATATGCTGACAAAGTTGAGAGCTTTGTATACCTTGGTGGAACAATTGTACGCTGGGTCACAACGTACACTTGCTTCGGTGGCCTTATCCAATGAGATTCCAACCCTCCTACCACGGGTCTTGAGTAAGCTTTCAATCCTTCCGCAACGGATCAATGAATTGAGACGGTCAGCTGCAAGAGTCGGAGCAATAAATGCTCTAAGCGGGCTAAGGCCTGGCTACCTGAACTAGATACGGAGGATATCGCCATTGGTTACCCAAGTCTTAAGGAAGATGGCACGCCGTTTGAGGATGCGGATTTTCTTGCCTGTTTCAAAGAGATACGCCCCGTGACGACTCTGATAGCTACTGAAATAGATCTTACCAAGTACCAGGCGGGTTATTAGGAACAAAATCGAAGAACTCCGACACCTCAATATGATGTGACCAGTCTGATTCCCCCAATTCGTAAGCATACCTTTGCTCCACGAAGTTGACCGGCGGTCTTGTTGATGATGAGGCAGAATTTGATGCTTTAAACAACATTGACTGGTCATCATCAACCTTCCGGGAAAAGGAAGCGAGCGCAAGCGGAGAGGGCTAACCGGGCGCTTCGGCCAATCTGAAGGTGAACTGTCATGGCGGCTCATTACCTGGTGTAAAAAACAATGCACACTATTTGGACTTAATGAGTCCTGTAATAGGATAGAGATAACTCTGTTGTGGCCATGCCATCGTGCTTGTTTTGATGCTTAATATCCTTAAGCCGCCTTGTTGTATTCGTGCACACAGTTGATCATTTTTGAAAAACTTTCCTTCAAATAAACTGCTAGGCAGGTCAGAAGGTTATCAAAATAATCATAGATTATCTAGTTGATAAAAACACAACTATGATAAAATTTCACAACTTGCACCACTGGTTCATATGACCCAGCTGGTAAGGATAAAGATCCAATATTTGGATACCTGGAAAGTACAACGATGCTTATGGGTCGACGACTCATCAGTCGATATTGAACTGGGCTACAGACATCATATTTATAGTTGTAAGCCTCAGGAAAAATCTTAAGTCAAATAATGGGGCTTCCAAAGAGAACTTAAGCCAAAAAGAGAAGTAACAATGGCAAGGCTACTGATTCGAATACGATCAGTGAACCGTCCCAGAGGGGTTTAAACTAGGATTCGAATACGATCATGTAGCCCCCAATGGCTTTGGGATTGCGCCGATCAAGAGGGTACCAACAGCTGTGTTCTCTTTGGTTCGAATACGACCTATGTTTGAGCAGAAGCCCTAATGACCTTGAGAGTTTTTAACGACTCGATTCGAATACGATCAAAGTCGGTTCCCTAATGGGGTTAAGCTATGATTCGAATACGATCAAGAAGCCCCCAAGTGAGCTCGGCAGTGTGCCAATCAAAAGGGTATCGACATCTATGTTCTCTTTGTTTCGAATACGACCTATGTTTGAACAGGAAGCCCCCTAGTGATCATAACTTTGAACAGCTAGATTGGAATACGATCGTAAGCCGGATCAGAACGGGTTGAGTCGGATCAAATATGACCCGCCCCCGAGCGATCATGCGAGAAAGTGATGACAATGATAATAAAAAATTTACCTTATGAAGAGGAAAAAAGGACAGAGGTCCTGCTTTATTATTTATCATAATATATACATTGGAAAAATATATACATCAGTGGAGCCTATGGCTCAAGTGTTGTAGGGCCGGAGATGAGAAATATTCCACAGCCTCCGGGTCTCTTCCTCTGACTTACGTGAGTCTTTGTGCTCTGGAACGTCAATAAGGTAATATGACCCGTTGTTCAAGTTCTTGCTGACCACAAATGGCCCTTCCCAAGGTGGGGATAACTTGTGAGCATTAGTTTGATCCTGGATGAGCCGGAGCACTAAATCCCCTTCCTGAAAGGATCTAGACTTAACTCGACGGCTGTGATAACGGCGCAAGTCCTGTTGATAAATCGCCGAACGAGCTGTTACCAAGTCCCGATGTTCATCTAACAGATCAAGAGCATCCTGGCGCGCCTGTTCATTGTCTTCCTCGACATAAGCCGCCACACGAGGTAAATCATGACGGATGTCACTAGGGAGAACCGCCTTAGCTCCATAGACCATGAAGAAAGGCGTATAACCCGTAGATCTGTTAGGAGTAGCGTTGATGCTCCATAACACAGAAGGTAACTCCTCAACCCAACAACCCGGTGTCCATTGCAAGGGGACAAAAAGCCGGGGCTTAATGCCTTTCAGGATCCCTTGATTGGCTCTCTCGGCTTGACCATTGGACAGAGGGTGAGCCACTTATGAAACACCAAGCCGGATATGCTCACGTTGATAGAATTCCTCCATGGCGCCTTTAGACAGATTAGTGCCATTGTCAGTTATAATGCTGTGTGGAAAACCAAAACGAAATATCACCTTCTTCATGAATTGAACCACCGTGGCTGCATCACACCTACTGACCGGCTCTGCCTCGACCCACTTTGTGAACTTATCAACTGCCACCAAGAGGTGAGTATTTTTATCTTTGGATCTCTTGAAAGGTCCAACCATGTCAAGCCCCCAGATTGCGGACGGCCAAGTAATTGGAATCATCCTCAACTCTTGAGCTGGCACATGAGCCCGTCTTGAGAACTTCTGACAACCATCACATTTACTGACCAGATCCTCTGCCTCAGCATGAGCCGACAGCCAATAAAACCCATGACGAAAAGCCTTAGCCACGAGAGATTTTGATCCGGCGTGATGACCGCAATCTCCTTCATGAATCTCACGGAGAATTTCTTGGCCTTCTACAGGAGAGATGCAACGCTGAAAAGCCCCTATAACACTGCGATGATGCAACTCGCCATTGACAATCGTCATGGACTTGGACCGCCGGGTTATCTGCCTGGCCAAGGTTTCATCCTCAGGCAATTTGCCCCGTGTCATATAAGCCAGATACGGCACCGTGCAATCTGGGATGATATGAAGAGCCGCCAACAACTGTGCTTCAGGGTCAGGAATAGCCAAATCTTCCTCTGTAGGTAGCTTGACAAAAGGGTTATGCAAAACATCCAAGAAAGTATTAGGCGGCACCGGCTTATGCTGAGATCCCAGCCGGCTTAAGGCGTCAGCCGCCTCGTTCTTTCTACGGTCAACATGTTCCACCTGATAACCCTTGAAGTGCCCCGCAATTGCATCAACCTCCCAACGAAAAGCCCCATGAGAGGATCCTTTGAATCCCACTTGCCTGACACTTGCTGAGCCACTAGATCTGAGTCGCCGAAGCACCTCACCTGGCTTAAATTCATCTCTTTAGCCATCCGGAGACCATGGAGCAAGGTTTCATACATAGTTGCATTGTTAGTACAAGGAAACATCAACCGGAGTACATAACAAAACTTATCACCCTGAGGGGAAGCCAAAATAACTCCAGCCCCCGAGCCTTCCAATTGCCTAGACCCGTCAAAATGAATTGTCCAATAGGTATTGTCCGGCTTTTTCTCAGGCATCTGCAGCTCTGTCCAATCATTGTTGAAATCCACTAGCGCTTGAGATTTAATAGTTGTGTGTGGCACATATTTTAAACCGTGAGGCCCAAGCTCAATGTCCCATTTGGCGACTCGCCCTATGGCCTCTCTGTTCTGAATAATATCCCCCCAGGGGGCAGAACTAACCACAATGATGGGGTGGCCCAAGAAATATTGCTTAAGCTTCCGGCTGGCCATGAACACTCCATAAACAAGCTTCTGCCAGTGCGGATATCGCTGCTTGGACTCAATCAGTACCTCACTGATGTAGTAAACCGGCAGCTGAACCGGGTGCTCCTTGACAGCCTCCTTGCGTTCCACCACAATAACCACGCTGACAGCACGCGTGTTAGCAGCCACGTTTAGTAACAATGGTTCCTTGTCAATGGGAGCAGCAAGAACCGGCGGCTCGGCCAACTGTCTCTTCATATCTTCAAAAGCAGTATTGGCGGCGTCACTCCAAGTAAAGCTATCTGTCTTCTTCATCATCTGATACAGCCGTATAGCCTTCTCCCCTAATAGGCTTAAAGCGGTGATACGACCCGCCAAACGTTGAACATCATTGATACATCCTGGTTTGGCCAAAGAGGTGATGGCTTTGATCTTCTCCGGGTTAGCTTCGATGCCTCTGTTAGAGAGCAGAAAGCCCAAAAGCTTGCCAGCAGGCGCACCAAAAACACACTTGGCCGGGTTAAGCATCATCTTGTAAACCCAGAGATTATCAAAGGTTTCCTTGAGATCATCAATCAAGGTCTCTTTCTCTCTGGATTTATACACTATGTCATCCACATAAGCATGAACATTGCGTCCAATCTGATCATGAAGGCAATTCTGCACGCATCGCTGGTAAGTCGCCTGGGCACTCTTGAGCCAAAAAGGCACTGAAACATAGCAGAAGGCTCCAAATGGAGTAATGAACAATGTCTTCTCTTGGTCCTTAACAGCCATCTTGATCTGATGATAACCAGAGTAAGCATCTAGAAAGCTCAAACGCTCACAACCCGCCATAGCATCGATGATCTGATCAATACGAGGGAGAGCAAAAGGATCAGCGGGACAAGCCTTGTTCAAGTCCGTGTAATCCACACATATACGCCAAGTGCCGTTTTTCTTAAGAACAAGCACCGGGTTAGCCAGCCACTCTGGATGAAACACCTCAATGATGAACCTAGCTGCCAAGAGCCGGGCCACTTCCTCACCGATAGCTTTCCTTTTCTCCTCATTAAACCGCCGAAGGAATTGCTTGACCGGTTTAAACTTTGGATCGACATTAAGAGTGTGCTCAGCGAGTTCTCTCGGTACACCCGGCATGTCAGATGGCTTCCATGCAAAAATATCCCGATTCTCACAGATGAACTCGATGAGCGCGCTTTCCTATTTGTGATACACATTAGCACTGATACTGAACTGCTTGGATGAATCGCCTGGGACAAAATCAACAAGCTTAGTCTCATCCGCCGAATTAAATTTCATGACCGGCTCATGCTCTGTAGTTGGCTTCTTTAAGGCTGTCATATTCGACGGGTCAACATTGTCCTTGAAGAATTTTAACTCTTCCGTCACGCAGACCGACTCAGCATAAACCGCGTCACCCTCTTCACATTCCAGAGCCACCTTGCGGCTCCCGTGCACCATAATGGTTCCCTTATGACCTGGCATCTTGAGCTGCAAGTACACATAACACGGCCGTGCCATGAACTTGGCGTAAGCCGGCCGCCCAGACAGAGCATGATACGGGCTCTTGATCTGAACTACTTCAAATGTCAATTTCTCGGCTCTGGAATCATATTCATCCCCAAATGCAACTTCCAACTCTATCTTGCCGATCGGATACGCCGACTTACTAGGTACAACTCCATGGAAAATGGTGTTGGACTTCTTAAGGATCTTATCAGTTAGCCCCATTCGACGGAAGGTCTCATAATAAAGGATATTGATGCTGCTGCCTCCATCCATCAGCACCTTTGTGAACTTGTATCCACCCACTTGAGGGGCCACGACCAGGGCTAAGTGACCCAGATTGTCAACCCGGGGAGGGTGATCCTCTCTACTCCATATGATAGGATGCTCAGACCACCTCAAATAACGAGGAATTGCCGGCTCAACCGCATTCACAGCCCTCTTATGAAGCTTCTGGTCCCGTTTACATAAACTGGTGGTAAACACGTGGTATTGCCCACTATTCAACTGCTTTGGATTTCTCTGGTATCCACCTTGCTGCTGCTGGTGACCCTTACACAGCCACTGTTGGTTATATCCACCTGGTTTCCACAGAATTTTGAAAATTGAGATTTGACCCGCCGCCCGAGCCATGAAAACCGCCACCACCTGAGCCGCCCGGGCCATTGTTACCGTCAAACATGTTAGAATTTTTGAAAGCCTTCATAATCGTGCAGTCCTTCCACAAATGTGTAGCCGGCTTCTCCTTAGTACCGTGTCTCGGACAAGGTTCATTCAGCAACTGCTCAAGTGTGGGTCTTGACTCGCTGGATCGAGGAGGTGGCCTTCCCTTGCGCCGCTGGTTATGACCATGTGCACTGCTGTTAGCCACAAAATCAAGCGACCGTCGACCTTCGTTTATTACCCTTGATTTGCGGGTTGTCTTTGAGAGCCCTTGCCGTTGCCGTTCTTCTTTCCCTTCCCTGCCTTTTCATCATCAACTTGGTATCCTTGGTACTATCAGAATCGGCGTACTTGATCAGAGCCGCCATCAGCGTGCCCATATCATTGCACTCACGTTTGAGCCGCCCCGGCTTTTGTTTCAAAGGCAAGAAACGACAATTCCTCTCCAACATTAAGACTGTGGAGCCGACATCCATCTTATCATATGAATGTATTATGGCTTTAACCCGGCGTACCCAATGGGTTGTAGACTCACCCTGTTCCTGCTTACAATTCGTCAGATCCACGATCTACATGGGCTGCTGTTATGACCGGCACGGTCTATACTAGGAAGAGGCCCACAGGGCATTAGTATTAGGACTTGGTCCACAAGTTATCTTAGGAAATTATCTTAGGAAAGTTATCTTAGGCTAAAGTTATAAATACTCATGTAAGACATCGATTTGAGGCAAGCAATAAAGACTATTATTATCTTTTGTTGCCCGGCTCCCAGAGGAGTCGGAAACCCTAGCCGCCGCCGCTAAAGCCGCCGCCGCCTTCAACCCTAGCCGCGACGGCGCCCTGCCGCCGGCGCAACCGCTCCACGCCACGCCCTCGTCCTCCTTGCCCTACAACCTACGCCCTAGGCCTGGTAGAACCCTAGCTGTTTCTACCAATTTGGTATCTAGAGACACCAGGCCGATCATGTCCCAGCCTCCATCACCGCCGCCGCTACCATCCGCCACCGCCCAGCTCTCGCTGCCGCCCGCTCCGTCTACGATGACGACCGCATCCGGCACCACCACCGACACCACCGCGCCAGCAGCCGTCGAGACCACCACCACCGCGCCATCGGTCGTCACCACCACCACTACGGCGCCAGCAGCGGTTCCCCCATGATCGAATCGCCTCCGCTGCTCTCGCCCGAGGAAGTGTCCGGCACCCTTCGGGAGTTGGTCCAGGCGGTCCGGGGGATTTCCCTATACCTCGCCGGGACCAGCCCCCGCCATCGAGCGCCGTCACCGCCCCCTATGGGCCGCTGCCGCTGCCGTGGCCAGCCTCGGCCTTCCACGCGCCCTACGTCGGGGCGCCTCGGCCGCCGCTGCTTTGCCCCTACCGGCGGCGGTGCAGCCACAGCCCGCTGGCGGCCTCCACAGTGCTGGCTGAGAGCCGCGCCCAGCAGCTCCTCCCAGCGCCACCGCCGGCTATGACGACGTGGGCGCCGGAGCAGACGGCCCCCCAGGAGCCGCCGCCATCAACAGCAACGCCGCCCGCACCTAGGGCTACGGGTCGGCCCCTGCACCAGGTGCAGTTTCCACCGTCGCCATCGCTGATCCCCGCTTGGGCGACCGGCCCGTCTTCGGGCATAGCCTACTCCACACCGCCGGAACACCAGAGGCCTTCCCTGCGGTTTGATCACCCCTCCAGCTCGGCGAACTACGCCCCGGCACTGCCCGACCCAGCATACGCCCGCCGGTGCATGCGGCCGCCCCAGGGCACGGCGGCCCAACACCCCCTCGCTTCGCCAAACTGGACTTCGCAACCTACGAGGGCACAGAGGACCCCCTCAACTGGCTCAACCAGTCGCGGCGATTCTTCGAGGGCAGCGGGCGCTTCGCCGGATCGCACTGGCTTGCGTCCTATCATCTTGAGTGTAGCTCAGACCTGGTATTACGCCCTCGGCGGGGCGAGCGCGCATGCCACCTTGGGAGCGTTTCCGGGAGCTCTGTCTCCTCCGCTTTGGACCTCCTATCCGCGGGAGCAGACTGGCGGCCCTCGGCCGTTTGCCGTTCACATCGACGGTGCAGGACTACGCTGACCGCTTCCAGGCCCTGGCATGCCACGCGCCGGGCGTCTCCGCGACCCAGCGCGCTGAGTTCTTTGTGGGCGGGTTGCCGGATCATATCCGCGTGTACGTCAAGCTCCGGGACCCCCATGACCTCCAGACGGCCATGTACTACGCCCGGGCCTTTGAGCAGCGAGCCCATGCACTGCAGCAGCCACTCGGACGGAGCGGCCGTCAGCCCAGTCGGGCGCTCTGACTTCTTCAGCATCGGGTCGGCCCTCCCCTACGACGGCCCCACCCCCTGCGACCACCCGGCCTTTTCGCCGTCTCTCGCCCGCCGAGCAGCAGGAGCGTCGCCGTCAGGGTCTTTGCTTCAACTGCGATGAGCCCTACACGCCGACCCATGTCTGCCCCCGCCTCTTCTATTTAGAGACGATGGACTACACCGAGGAGGACGCCTCGGCCGACGCACTACCACTGCCTGCGTCTATGGAGGATGCGGTTGTGGATTCCGCGGCAACGGCGTGTGTCGTCTCCCTGCACGCTCTGGCAGGCATCCGGCGGCGGACCATCTTCTGCCGTAACGATCCATGGCGGCGGTGGTGGCCCCCGCTGGATCTGGGCTCCACACACAACTTCTGCCGAGTCGACCATGCGTCGGTTAGCACTCCCAACAACAGGCGGGGCGCTTGAGGATTCTGATGGCAAGCGGCGATCACCTCCGGTGCCATGGGCTAGCCAGCGACGTTCCCATCTCCATCGGCGACGAAAATTTTTCCATTACCTGTGAAGGGATCGATCTGGGCTGTTTCGACTTCATTCTCGGGGTGGACTTTCTCCGGACACTAGGGCCCATACTATGGGATTTCGACGCGCTCACGATGACATTCTGGCGGCAGGGCCGCCGCATCCGGTGGGAAGGCCTTGGGGCGCCGTGCCGGCCGTGCCACACCTACGATTGGCGCCCGGCGTCCTCGAGAGGCGAGCACCCCTACTGGATCCTGTTACGCAGCAGACTGGCGACATCTTCGACGAGCGCGGGGTCTTCCGCCTGCCGGTGTCGACCATCGTATTCACCTCGTGCGGGCTCCACTCCGATGGCAGTGCGGCCCTATCGCTACCCACAGCTGCGAAGGATGAGTTGGGCGCCAGGTGTGCCACGATGCTCGCCGCGAGCATCATCCGCATCTCCACGTCACCTTCTCGGCGCGGTGCTTCTCGTCCGTATGTCCGACGGCACATGGCGCTTCTGCATCGACTACCGCGCCCTCAGCGCTCACGCTCAGGACAAGTTCCCTATCCCGGTGGTCGGCGAGCTCTTGGATGAGCTCCATGGGGCACGCTTCTTCTCCAAGCTCGATCTCGGTCGGGCTATCATCAGTCGCGCATGCATCCGGACGACATCGCCAAGACGGCGTTCGCACCCACCATAGCCACTTTGAGTTCTTGGTGATGCCTTCGGTCTCGCCAGCGCCCGGCAACATTCGAGCCCTAATGAGCGGCGTCCTTCGGCCCTACTTACGGCGGTTTGTGCTTGTTTTCTTTGATGACATTCTTATCTACATCACCACAGGGCGAACATCTCGGCCGCGTCGCCATCATCTTCAACGAGCTTCGAGTGCACAACCTCCATCTTAAGCGCTCGAAGTGCTCGTTCGGGACGCCTACTGTTGCCTACCTCGGCCATGTCATCTCAGCTGACGGGGTGGCTATGGACGCCGATAAGGTGGCAGCCGTCTCCGCCTGGCCTACGCCGCATTCGCCGCGGGCTCTCCGCGGGTTCCTCGGACTCGCCGGCTACTACCAGAA
Source organism: Aegilops speltoides (assembly GCA_021437245.1). Taxonomy (NCBI): domain Eukaryota; kingdom Viridiplantae; phylum Streptophyta; class Magnoliopsida; order Poales; family Poaceae; genus Aegilops; species Aegilops speltoides. The sequence continues at coordinate 523,770,433 of CM038145.1, read as the reverse complement.
ATTTATCCGGGAGTTCGGCCTCATCGCGGCGCCCCTCACGCGGTTGCTTCGCCGCGACGCCTTCGCTTGGGACGACGAGGCGACAGTGGCGTTCGAGGCCCTCAAGGGGGCCCTCACGACAGGGCCTGTCCTCCAGATGCCCGACTTCGGCCGCCCGTTCATGGTGGACTGTGACGCCTCGGGCACCGGTTTCGGCGCCGTGCTTCATCAGGGCGATGGGCCCCTCGCTTTCTTCAGTCGACCCTTTGCTCCACGCCATCTTAAGTTGGCTGCTTACGAGCGGGAGCTCATTGGCCTAGTCCAGGCCGTGCGTCATTGGCGACCATACTTGTGGGGACGGACTTTCCACATCCGCACGGACCACTACAGTCTGAAGTTCTTGCTCGATCAACGCCTGTCCACCGTGTCGCAGCACCAGTGGATCAGCAAGCTCTTCGGCTTCGACTTTTCCGTCGAGTATCGGCCCGGCTGTCTTAACACTGTGGCCGACGCGCTGTCCCGTCGCGATTCCGACCTCGCGCCGACAGCCGACTCGACCGCCGGGACGGTCATGTGCATCCGTTCCGGGACTTCGTTCCGCCTCTTCGCCGACATTCGTCGCGCCACTGAGGTGGCCGCTGATGCCGCTCTACTACAGCAGCAGCTAGCGGCTGGCACCTTGGAGGAGCCTTCGCGCTTCTCTGACGGACTATTCCTCCATGGGCGCCGGATCTTTGTTCCAGCGCATGATGATCTCCGTGACCATGTGTTACAGCTCGCCCACTCGGCCGGCCATGAGGGTGTGCAGAAAACCCTCCATCGTCCTTGCGCCGACTTCTACATCCCTGGCGATCGTGCCCTGGTCCGTGACTGGGTCCGGTCTTGTCAGACTTGCCAGCGCAATAAGACAGAGACTCTGAGACCGGCGGGGCTCCTTCAGCCCTTGGAAGTGCCATCTCAAGTTTGGGCGGATATTTCCATGGACTTCATCGAGGGCCTTCCCAAGGTTGGGGGCAAGTCGGTCATCCTCACGGTGGTCGATCGCTTTTCTAAGTATGCCCACTTCATCGCGCTCGGCCATCCGTACACGGCGGCGTCCGTAGCCCGGGCATTCTTCGACGGCATTGTCCGTCTCCATGGGTTCCCGACCTCAATCGTCAGTGATCGGGACCCAGTCTTCACAGGACATGTCTGGCGCGACCTCTTCAAGATGGCGGGTGTCCAGCTCCGCCTCAGTACGGCGTTCCATCCTCAGACGGACGGTCAGTCCGAGGTGGTTAACAAGGTCATTGCTATGTATTTACGTTGTGTAACAGGAGATCGGCCTCGCGCATGGGTGGACTGGCTCTCTTGGGCGAATCTTGCTACAACACTTCTTATCACTCCGCCTGCGCGCGCCATTTGAGGTGGTCTATGGTCGACCCACCCCGCCTATACTTCCGGTGGATCCGGAGGCGGCTCGGACGGTGGCTGCGGTGACCTTATCCGCACCCGTGATGAGATGCTAGCGGAGTCTGTCGGCGCCTACTTCAGGCCCCAGCAGACGGCCAAGCACTACTCGGCGATCATCATCGCGGGCGGAGTTCGCCGTGGGCGGCCCAGGTGTGGTTGCGTCTTCTCCACCGCTCTAGCGATCACTTTGGACCCAGCGCAAGCACAAGCTTGGCCCTCGTCGCCGGGCCCTTCGATCGTGGGCGCGCCGGGAAGGTGGCCTATCGTCTTCAGCTTCCAGACCGTGCCCGCATCCACGACGTGTTCCATGTGGGGCTGCTCAAGCCTTTCCGTGGCGATCCACCAAATGCTCCTCCGGAGCTTCCTCCAACCGCCGACGGTCGCATTCTTCCACAGCCAGCAAAGGTGTTGCAGGCCCAGCTCCGTCGTGGCGTCTTGTTCATTCTAATTCAGTGGGCGGGCCTTCCGGAGGAGGAGGCTACATGGGAACAGCGTGAAGATTTCCTCCAACACTATCCAGACTTTCAGCTCGAGGGCGGGCTGTTTGTGCAGGCGGGGAGAGATGTTATGACCGGCACGGTCTATACTAGGAAGAGGCCCACAGGGCATTAGTATTAGGACTTGGTCCACAAGTTATCTTAGGAAATTATCTTAGGAAAGTTATCTTAGGCTAAAGTTATAAATACTCATGTAAGACATCGATTTGAGGCAAGCAATAAAGACTATTATTATCTTTTGTTGCCCGGCTCCCAGAGGAGCCGGAAACCCTAGCCGCCGCCGCTAAAGCCGCCGCCGCCTTCAACCCTAGCCGCGACGGCGCCCTGCCGCCGGCGCAACCGCTCCACGCCACGCCCTCGCCCTCCTTGCCCCTACAACCTACGCCCTAGGCCTGGTAGAACCCTAGCTGTTTCTACCAGCTGCTTGCACGTGTCTTTGAAGTTCTGGATGAACCGGGCCTTTAACTCCGCCCATGAACTGATTGAATTAGGTGGCAACCCTTTCAACCAAGTGCGGGCGGTTCCTTCCAACATCATGGTGAAATACTTAGCCATTGCTGCGTCAGTAACCTCCAACAGCTCCATAGCCATCTCATAGCTCTCAATCCATGCCCCGGGTTGCTAGTCGGCTGTGTAATTCAGCACCTTCCTTGGTCCTTTAAAATCTTTGGACAACCGCTTGTTACGTAGAGCCGGCACTAGACATGGGACTCCTCCGGTCCGGGTGGCTATGCCTGCCTCAACAGAAGTCGCCGGATAAACCAGATACGGCTGATAAGCCGTCAACTGAGCCGCTTGTTCTGCCGCCTGTTGAACCGCCCATTCAGTCTCTTGCCGTAGTCTCTCTTGATCTACCAAGTTAACAGCCTCATGACGTGGCGGGTTACCCCCACCCGGCTGGTCGCGGCGTCTAACATTGCTTGACACGGCCGCTGAATCCATGTGCCTGCTATAACTCGGGCTTTGGCTTGGACGAGGGGTCGAGTGGATCCTGTCTCGGCTGTATGAGTACGCCTCCTGCTGTGCTAAGGCCGTCTGAAGAAGTTCCCTAACCCGTCGGGTCTCAACTGCAGACGGAGAGTCGCCATCAATTGGGAGAGCCGCCAATCGGGTTGCTGCCGCTATCATGTTTTCCAATGGGTTAGAGTAATGACCCGGGGGTGTTGGTACGTACTGAGTCAGCGCCATGTTCACGCAGGGAGGTCCCATCACTGGCGGCTGAAACGGTGCTCCATCCCCGGGTGTCGCAATATGGTCCGTTCCGGTGCGTGGAGGGAGCCATGGCGGGTTGCCTGTCTGCGAGGCAAGCCACGGCGGGTTACTGGGTCCTGCTCCTGGCGTGTTAAAAAGATTCCGAGGGTCATAAACTGGGGGAAGTCGAGACTGAGTCTTCTGATACCTTCTCCTCATGACCTCATAAGTCGCGTTCTGGTCTTGTGTGAGGCGGAAAGCATGCGCCTGGATTTGCCGAGCCTGAACATCCAGAGCCGCCCGCTCTGCGGCTATCCTAACATCTTCCGCTGCTAGGTCTTCCTTAGCTTGCGCCATATCCAACTTTAACTAGGCCACCTCTGCATCATGACAGGCTTGATCCGTTGGGTTGACTACGGCGGTTAACAGGGTGGTCAACTTGTTGGTGAGATCCATTAACACCTGGGCCGGTGAACGCACATGGCCTCCTGCCCTAGCTGCCGCTGACCCGGAGGTTCCGGCTGCTGTAGTTGTGGAGTCTTGGATGGGTTGGGTGCCGGCCATGAAGATCCCGACCCTGTTTGGCGGCTCGAGACAATCTGGAATGCTGCTGCCATCGGAACAGCCCCCAAGCCCGCCATCCTGCAGTTGGTACAATGAATCCGTCTCACCTGTGGACGACTCACCATCGGAGTAGATGGCCGTCTCACCACCAGAGACCGATCCTTCAGAGAGTCCTCCATGGATGCATCCCACAAAGGCACGTTTCACCGCTGGCGGAACCCAGGCGGGTCTCGCGCGCTAAGCAGTTTCGGCAAGGTCGGTGCAGATGTCCGGCTCAGGGCCCCGCTCGCCGATCTTGCCGATGAAGACGTGGATTCCGCCAAAGGGGACCCGGTACCCGTACTCAATTGAGCCGACGTCGGGGCCCCATCCTACATCGTCGATGTAGAGCTTGTCGCGACGACTCTTGGTCATCCGGCCTACAGCGTATCCCTTGAGCCCATCGAAGCTGCCCTTCAAGAACTCAAATCCACCGTGCGTTGGCCCCACGGTGGGCGCCAACTGTCGTGTAATTGTCACGTCAGATGTCCTATTGAAAGGACTTAGTCGTGGAGCCATCGCAACTAGGAAGCTTGAAGGGGTTAATCAGGACAAGAGACACGAGAGGTTTTATACTAGTTCGGCCCCTTACGATGAAGGTAAAAGCCTACGTCTAGTTGTGATTGGGATTATGTATGTCTCGATACCAGGAAGCAAATCGCCTTACCTAGCTCTCGAGTTGTTGTTTCGTACCCTGAACCGCCGCCAGGTCGTCCCTTTATATACTGAGGTTGACACCCAGCGGCTCTACAGAGTCCCGGCCAGCTTATAGACTATATGTGGCTCGGTCTCTTAATATTTCTTGCCTTACAGTACATGTTATATGAATAAGGCGGTTTTTAACACTACAGGCCTTAAGTCACCTCTGGGCCTTTGGGCCTTTACTAAACCGCGGTCTTCAAGCTTGAGCTTTAGTCTTCAAGAATGCTTATAGGTATAACCCGGCTCCTTCTGGCGGGTCATACCTAGTAGTTATATCCCCAACAGATCCTATGACTGAGGCATAGGGAATGACTTTTCATTCTTTTTCTATTTTCTGCCATGGTCGGGTTTTTAGTCTTACTCAACTTCACACCTTGCAACATAGGCAAGAACTCCTTCTTTGACTGTTCCATTTTGAACTACTTCAAAATCTTATCAAGGTGTGTACTCTTTGAAAAATCTTATCAAGCGTCTTGATCTATCTCTATAGATCTTGATGCTCAATGTGTAAGCAGCTTCACCGAGGTCTTTCTTTGAAAAAACTACTTTCAAACACTCTTTTATGCTTTCCAGAAAATTCTACATTATTTCTGATCAACAATATGTCATTCACATATACTTATCAGAAAAGCTGTAGTGCTCCCACTCACTTTCCTGTAAATACAATCTTCACCGCAAGTCTGTATATAACTATATGCTTTGATCAACTCATCAAAGCATATATTCCAACTCCGAGACGCTTGCACCAGTCCATAGATGGATCACTGGAGCTTGCACACTTTGTTAGTACCTTTAGGATTGAAAAAACCTTCTGGTTGCATCATATACAACCCTTCTTTAATAAATCCATTAAGGAATGCAGTTTTGACATCCATTTGCCAGATTTCCTAAAATGTGGCAATTGCTAACATGATTCAGACAGATTTAATCAGCGATACGAGTGAGAAAATCTCATCGTATTCAACACCTTGAACTTGTCGAAAAACTTTTTTGTGACAAGTCGAGCTTTGTAGATAGTAACACTACTATCAGCGTCTGTCTTCCTCTTGAAGATCCATTTATTTTCTATGGTTTGCCGATCATCGGGCAAGTCCACCACCCACACTTTGTTCTCATACATGGATCCCATCTCAGATTTCATGGCCTCAAGCCATTTCGCGGAATCTGGGCTCATCATCGCTTCCTCATAGTTCGTAGGTTCGCCAAGGTCAAGTAACATGACCTCCAGAACAGGATTACCGTACCACTCTGGTGCGGATCTTATTCTGGTTGACCTACGTGGTTCGGTAGTAACTTGATATGAAGTGTCATGATCATTATCATCAGCTTCCTCACTAATTGGTGTAGGGATAACATGAATTGATTTCTGTGATGAATTACTTTCCAATAAGGGAGCAGGTATAGTTACCTCATCAAGTTCTACTTTCCTCCCACTCACTTCTTTTGAGAGAAACTCCTTCTCTAGAAAGGATCCATTCTTAGCAACGAATATCTTGCCCTCGGATCTTGTGATAGCAGGTGTACCCAACATTTTTCTTTGGGTATTCTATGAAGACGCACTTTTCCGATTTGGGTTCGAGCTTATCAGGTTGAAGCTTTTTCACATAAGCATCGTAGACCCAAACTTTAAGAACGACAACTTTGGTTTCTTGCCAAACCACAGTTCATAAGGCGTTGTCTCAACGGATTTTGATGGTCCCCTATTTAACGTGAATGCAGATGTCTCTAATGCATAACCCCAAAACGATAGTGGTAAATCGGTAAGAGACATCATAGATCGCACCATATCCAATAAAGTGCAGTTAAGACGTTCGGACACACCATTAGGCTGTGGTGTTTCAGGTGGCGTGAGCTGTGAAACTATTTCACATTGTTTTAAATGAAGGCCAAACTCGTAACTCAAATATTCTCCTCCACGATCAGATCGTAGCAATTTTATTTTCTTGTTACGATGATTCTCCACTTCACTCTGAAATTCTTTGAACTTTTAAAATGTTTCAGACTTGTGTTTCATTAAGTAGATATACCCATATCTGCTCAAATCATCTGTGAAGGTCATAAAATAACGATGCCCGCCACGAGCATCAACACTCATTGGACCGCATACATCGGTATGTATTATTTCCAATAAGTCACTAGCTCGTTCCATTGTTTCGGAGAACGGAGTTTTAGTCATCTTGCCCATAAGGCGCGGTTCGCAAGCATCAAATGATTCATAATCAAGTGATTCCAAAAGTTCATCTTTATGGAGTTTCTGCATGCGCTTTACACCGATATGACCCAAACGGCAGTGCCACAAATAAGTTGCACTATAATTATCAACTTTGCATAGATCGAGATTATGATTTCTCCAAACGGCAGTGTGACCCAAACGGCAGTGTCTCCAAGGTGTTTTTTGGGTTGGCATAGATCGAGATTAAGATTTGTCACTCCGTGTATCGGAAAGGTATCTCTGGTCCCTCTCGGTAATGCTGATCACTATAAGCCTTGCAAGCAATGTGACTAATGAGTTAGTTGCGGGATGAAGCACTACGGAATGAGTAAAGAGACTTGCCAGTAATGAGATTGAAGTAGGTATGAAGATAACTACGATCTAATCTCGGGCAAGTAACATATCGATGACAAAGGGAACATCGTATGTTGTTGTGCGGTTTGACCGATAAAGATCTTCGTAGAATATGTAGGAGCCAATATGAGCATCCAGGTTCCGCTATTGGTTATTGATACGTTCGTCCGTATCTATAATTTTTGATTGTTCCATGCTATTATATTACCCCTTTTGGATGTTTATGGGATTTATTTTACACAATTATATCATTTTTGGGACCAACCTACTAACCGGAGGCCCAGCACATATTGTTGTTTTTTGCCTATTTCAGTATTTCGAAGAGAAGGAATATCAAACGGAGTCCAAACAGAATGAAACCTTCGGGAGCGTGATTTTTGGAACGAACGTGATCCAGAGGACTTGGAGTGCAAGTCAAGAAGCAGCCGAGGCAGCCACGAGATAAGAGGCCCCCCACAGAGGGCGCGCCCTGTCCGTGGGCCCCGGGCGACCACCAACGATACTTCTTCCTCCTATATATACCTACGTACCCCGAAAACATCCAGGGGCACCACGAAACACAATTTCCACCGCCGTAACCTTCTGTATCCGCGAGATCTCATCTTGGAGCCTTCGCCGGCACTTTGCCGGAGGGGGAATCGACCACGGAGGGCTTCTACATCAACATCCTTGCCCCTCCGATGAGTTGTGAGTAGTTTACCACAGACCTACGGGTCCATAGTTATTAGCTAGATGGCTTCTTCTCTATTTTTGGATCTCAATACAATGTTCTCCCCCTCTCTTGTGGAGATCTATTCGATGTAAGCTCTTTTTACGGTGTGTTTGTCGAGATCCGATGAATTGTGGGTTATGATCAGGGTTATCTATGAATAATATTTGAATCTTTTCTGAATTCTTTTATATATGATTGAGTTATCTTTGCAAGTCTCTTCGAATTATCAGTTTGGTTTGGCCTACTAGATTGATCTTTCTTGCCATGGGAGAAGTGCTTAGCTTTGGGTTCAATCATGCGGTGGCCTTACCCAGTGACAGAAAGGGTTGCAAGGCACGTATTGTATTGTTGCCATCGAGGATAACAAGATGGGGTTTATATCATATTGCATGAGTTTATCCCTCTACATCATGTCATCTTGCTTAATGCGTTACTCTGTTCTTATGAACTTAATACTCTAGATGCAGGCAGGAGTCGGTCGATGTGTGGAGTAATAGTAGTAGATGCGGCGAGTCGGTCTACTTGTTATGGACATGATGCCTATATACATGATCATGCCTAGATAATCTCATAACTATGCGCTTTTCTATCAATTGCTCGACAGTAATTTGTTCACCCACCGTAATACTTATGCTATCTTGAGAGAAGCCTCTAGTGAAACCTATGGCCCCCGGGTCTATCTCTTACCATATTTGCTTTCAATCTACTTTTATTTGCATCTTTACTTTTTGCATCTATATTATAAAATACCAAAAATATATTTATCTTATCATACTATCTTTATTAGATCTCACTTTCGCAAGTGGCCGTGAAGGGATTGACAACCCCTTTATTGCGTTGTTTGCGAGTTCTCAGTTTGTTTGTGTAGGTGCGTGGGACTTTTGAGGAGCCTCCTACTGGATTGATACCTTGGTTCTCAAAAACTAAGGGAAATACTTATGCTACTATCGCTGCATCACCCTCTCCTCTTCAAGGAAAACCAATGCATGCTCAAGACGTAGGAAGAAGGATTTCTGGCGCCGTTGCCGGGGAAGCTTCCACCAAGTCAAGTCAAGATTCGACCTCCCACCAACATGCGATTTCTGGCGCCGTTGCCGGGGAAGTCTTCGCTCAAGTCAAGACATACCGAGTACCCATCACAAACTCATCTCCCTCGCATTTACATTATTTGCCATTTTCCTCTTGTTTTCCTCTCCCGCACTTCACCCTTGCTGTTTTATTTGCCCTCTCTTTCCCAGTCTCCTCTCTATTTTTGCTTGCCCTTTCGTTTGCTCGTTTGGTTGGAATATATGCTTATTTATTGCTAAGAACCTAAGATCTATGGATCCTCATCTGCTTGCTAATCTTTTTAAGAGATCCAATTTTGATGAACCAATTGCTAGTGAGTTTTGTGCACTAGATTATCTTTATGAAGCTTTGCTCAAAATTTGCGAATCTGAAAATTATGATGAAGAAATTTATGAACAGATTCATGATAACTCCTTGAATAAAAAGCATGATTGCAATTATTTTCCTGTAAATTCTATTGATGTCAATTGTGCTAATAGTATGCAAAACCCTAAGTTTGGGGATGCTAGTTTTTCTATGTCTACTACTTGTTTCAATGATCATGATTGGGGTGATTCTTCTTATAACCTTGAAAATTTATTTAACCCCCATGATGAAAATGAGATTGATAATAGTGTTTGCAATATTATTGAAAGTGGGTTTGGAAGAGTGTCAACTTTAGATCCCACATATTTCGATTTTGATCAATCTTATGAAATTTTAGATAAAAGTGGGTTTGGAGAGTTCATGACTTTAGTTAATGTTAATCCCACTATCTTGGAAGAGTGTCAACTTTGCATGCATCTGGATCGTGTTGAGAATATGTTATGTGATAGCTATTTTGTTGAATTTTCCTACGATCCTACATGCAATTATTATGAGAGAGGAAATATGGCCGTAGAAATTTTTATCTTACTAAATTACCATTCGTCATGTTGAGATTGCTATCGTCTCTTTCTTCTTCCTTGCATATGCTAGTTTTTGCTTGCCTTGCAAATTTGTTTGCTTATAATATGCCTATGCAAAGGAATTATTTTAGACTTAGATGTGTTTGTCACATGTTTCATGATGCTCTCTTTGCGCTTCAATTCTTGTCTTTCATGTAAGCATCATTAAAATTATCAATGCCTAGCTAAAAGGCTTTAAAGAAAAGCGCTTGTTGGGAGACAACCTAATATTTTTCCTTGCTGTTATTTAATAAATCTTGCATGTACCTTCTGTTTAGATGTGTTTTTATCTTTTAATTAGTGTTTGTGCCAAGTAGAACCTATAGGATAACCTACGGTGATAGTTGATTTGATTCTGCTGAAAAACAGAAATATTGCGTGTGCGAATATAATTTTGTTAAATCACAGGAACGTGCTTTTGCATTGATTATTTTTTCTGCTGTTCAATAAACAAATTTTCCAGGACTTCCTATTTTGGTAGGATGTTTAGAGTTACAGAAGTTTGCGTTAGTTACAGATTGCTACAGACTGTTCTGTTTTTGGCAGATTCTGTTTTTCATGTGTTGTTTGCTTATTTCAATGCATATATGGCTAGTAAATTAGTTTATAAACCATAAGGAAGTTGGAATACAGTAGGTTTAACACCAAAATAAATAAAGAATGATTTCATTACAGTACCTTATGTGGTGGTTTTGTTTTCTTTCACTAACGGAGCTTATAAGATTTCCTGTTGAGTTTTGTGTTGTGAAGTTTTCAAGTTTTGGGTGAAGCTTTTATGGACTATGGAATAAAGGGTGGCAAGAGCCTAAGCTTGGGGATGCTCATGGCACCCCAAGATATTCAAGAATAGCCAAAAGCCTAATCTTGGGGATGCCCCGGGAAGGCATCCCCTCTTTCGTCTTCGTTCATTGGTAACTTTATTTGGAGCTATATTTTTATTCGCCACATGATATGTGTTTTGCTTGGACGTCGTGTATTATATTAGTCTTTGCTTTTTAGTTTACCACAATAATCCTTGCTGTACATAACTTTTGGGAGAAGCTTATTTGATTAGAATTTGCTAGAATACTCTATGTGCTTCACTTATATCTTTTGAGCTTGATAGTTTTTGCTCTAGTGCTTCACTTATATCTTTTAGAGCGCGGTGGTGACTTAATTTTCAAGAAGTTGCTAGTCTCTCATGCTTCACTTATATTATTTTGAGAGTATTTTAGAAAAGCATGGTATTTTCTATGGTTATAAAATTGGTCCTAGAATGGTGAGCATCCAAGTTGGGTATAATAAAAACTATCATAGGAAGTGAATTGGATGCTATGATCAATTTGACGCTTGATAATTGTTTTGAGATATGGAGGTAGTGATATTAAAGTCATGCTAGTTGAGTGATTATGAATTTAAAGAATGCTTGTTTTGAAGTTAGCAAGTCCCGTAGCATGCACGTATGGTTAAAGTTGTGTAACAAATTTGAAACATGAAGTGTACCTGGCTTGTGCATGCTTATGAGTGGCGGTCGGGGACGAGCGATGGTCTTTTCCTACCAATCTATCCCCCTAGGAGCATGCGTGTAGTACTTGGTTTTTGATGACTTCTAAATTTTTGCAATAAGTATATGAGTTCTTTTGACTAATGTTGAGTCCATGGATTATACGCACTTTTACCTTTCCGCCTTTGCTAGCCTCTTCGGTACCATGCATTGCCCTTTCTCACCTTGAGAGTTTGTGCAAACTTAGCGGTGCATCAAACCCCGTGATATGATCGCTCTATCACACATAAACCTCCTTATATCTTCCTCAAAACAGCCACCATACCTACCTATTATGGCATTTCCATAGCCATTCCGAGATATATTGCCATGCAACTTTCCACCGTTCCGTTCATCATCATCATGACATACTTTAGTTTTGTCATATTGCCATTGCATGATCATGTAGTTGATATTGTATTTGTGGCAAAGCCACCATGCATTATTTTTTATACATGTCACTCTTGATTCATTGCACCATCCCGGTACACCGCCGGAGCATTCATATAGAGTCACATCTTGTTCTAGTTTCGATTTGTAGTTCTTATGTTGTAATCAATAGAAGTGTGATGATCATCATTATTAGAACATTTGCCAAAACAAAATAAGAAAAAAAAGGCCAAAAAAGGCCCAAAAGAAAAAAAAGAAAAAAAGGGGAAAAGAAAAAATATAAAAAGAAAAAAGAAAATAAACAAAAAGGGGAATGTTACTATCTCTTTTTCCACACTTGTGCTTCAAAGTAGCACCTTGTTCTTCATGTAGTGAGTCTCATATATTGTGCTTCAAAGTAGCACCATGTTTTTCATATAGTGAGTCTCATAAGTTGTCTTTTTCATACTAGTGGGAATTTTTCATTATAGAACTTGGCTTGTATATTCCTACGATGGGCTTCCTCAAATGCCCTAGGTCTTCGTGAGCAAGCAAGTTGGATGCACACTTACTAGTTTTCTTTTGTTGAGCATTCATTTATATCTCTAGTGCATCCGTTGCATGGCAATCCCTACTCCTCATGTTGACATCAATTGATGGGCATCTCCTTTTTTTGTCTTCTCCACACAATCCCCATCATCATATTCTATTCCACCCATAGTGCTATATCCATGGCTCACGCTCATGTATTGCGTGAAGGTTGAAAAAGTTTGAGATTATTTAAGTATGAAACAATTGCTTGGTTTGTCATCGGGGGTATAGAAGTTGGGAACATCTTTGTGTGACAAAAATGAAGCATATCCTAACTATATGATTTTGTAGGGATGAACTTTCATTTGCCATGCTATTTTGAGAAGACATGATTACTTTGATTAGTATGCTTGAAGTGTTACTATTTCTTTTATCAATATGAACTTTTATTTTGAATCATTTGTTGGGGAACGTGGCAGAAAATTAAAAATTTTCCTACGGTTTCACCAAGATCCATCTATGAGTTCATCTAAGCAACGACTCATGGGAGAGAGTTTGCATCTACATACCACTTGTAGATCGCGTGCGGAAGCTTGCAAGGTGATGATGGAGTCGTACTCGACGTGATTCAGATCACCGATGTCCAAGTGCTGAACGCACAGCACCTCCGCATTCAACACACGTACGGGACGGGAGACGTCTCCTCCTTCTTGATCCAGCAAGGGGGAAGGAGAGGTTGATGATGATCCAGCAGCACGACGGCATGGTGGTGGATGCAGCAGAACTCCAGCAGGGCTTCGCCAAGCGTCTACGAGAGGAGGAAGAGTTGTAGCAGGGGAAGGGAGGCGCCAAGCACAAGGGTACAGCAGCCCCCCTCCCTCCCCCCCCCCTTTATATAGGCCTCCAGGGGGGCGCCGGCCCCTGGAGATCCAATCTCCAAGGGGGGGCGGCGGCCAAGGGGGTGGAGTACCCCCTGAGGGAGTCCTGGACTAGGGGGACTGGAAGGCCACCTCGTCATATGACGTCTACATGGTGGACACCCCAAAAGAAGGGGATGGCGAAAAAGCAGCAGAGGAAGATTCTTTAAAGAAGCAGCCAAAACGCCGGCGTCAGTGGCGCCGCTCTAAATCCCGCCATAACAAGAATGGAGATTCCGGCACGGGAGACAATAACACTCCGGAGAGTGTGGAAGGCGATCCTCCTGCAAGACTCAAGACAGAGGGCGCAGAAGCAAGCCCCCACGACAGGCGGCGGGCAGAAGGGTTGAGGATGATAACTACATGCCTCCCTCCAAGAAGGCGGCGAGCCTCAACGATTATGAATTCGTCATACCCAAGGATCCCGTCGAACAAGAGCGCTTCAGGCGCAGGCTCATAGCCACCGCAAGTAGCCTAAAGAAAAAGCAGCAACAGCTTCAAGCTGATCAAGATCTGCTAGCCGATCGATGGACCGAGGTCCTCGCGGCCGAAGAGTATAAACTCGAACTCCCCTCCAAAAGCTACCCAAGACGCAAGCTGCTCCCCCGATTAGAGGAGGAAGCATACATACCTTCATCACCAGCGCACGACATGGCTGACCGACCACCCCGTGGTCGCGACAGAGGCATTGAGCCCCCACCAAGACCGTACCCGACATCGATCCAAGAGTACGGCCAAAAGGAACGCGCGGACTTGCGAGACATCTTGGAGGACAAAGGAAGACAATCTAGATCCATCTATGGATCACGTGGGCGCCCTCGACCCACATTTAATACCGTCGCGCCGACATAACGCCGCCGGGCCGAACATAGCGATAGCGCTCACTCGAGCTGCGTCGCGATATCGCTCAATCTGAGCGCCAGCACACCGTTATGCTTCACTGATGAGGTAATGGATCATCAGATCCCCGAAGGGTTCAAACCCGTGAATATAAAATCTTACGATGGTACAACAGACCCTGCGGTGTGGATCGAAGATTATCTCCTCCCCATCCATATGGCCCACGGCGACGATCTCCACACCATCAAATATCTCCCACTCAAGCTTAAAGGACCAGCTCGGCATTGGCTCAACAGCCTGCCCGCAAAGTCAATTGGGTGTTGGGAAGACCTGGAGGCCACATTCCTTGATAACTTCCAAGGTACATATGTGCGACCACCAGACGCCGATGACCTAAGCCACATTATTCAGCAGCCAGACGAATCGGCCAGACAATTCTGGACACGGTTCTTGACGAAGAAAAATCAAATCGTCGATTGTCCGGATCGGAGGCCCTTGCAGCCTTCAAACATAACATCCGGGAAGAATGGCTAGCCCGGCACAGGGGCAGGAGAAGCGAAATCCATGGCAGCCCTCACATTGTTAATGACCGCTTTTGTGCGGGAGAGGACAGCTAGCTAGCCCGCAGCAACAATCTCCGCAAAAATTCTAGCAGTCCGGACACTAAGGACAACCACGGCGAGTCACGTCGAATCAAAACAAACGCCGCGTTAACGGCAGCGACAAAGAGGATCGGCGGTCAATGCGGATTCAAGGCTCAAAGCCCGGTCAACGGAAGAAGCCATTTAAACGAACAACTCCGGGTCCGTCCAATCTGGACCGAATACTCGACCGCTCATGCCAGATAGATGGCACCCCCGAAAAGCCAGCTAATCACACCAACAGAGATTGTTGGGTGTTCAAGCAGGCCGGCAAGTTAATTGCCGAACACAATGACAAGGGGCTAAATAGCGACGACGAGGAGGAGACCCGGCCGCCGAACAATAGAGGACAGAAGGGTTTCCCCCCGCAAGTGCGGACGGTGAATATGATTTACGCAACCCATATACCCAAGAGGGAGAGGAAGCGCGCACTACGGGACGTCTACGCGATGGAGCCAGTCGGCCGAAGTTCAATCCATGGTCCTCCTGCCCGATCACTTTCGATCGACGAGACCATCCGACCAGCATACGCCATGGCGGATTCGCCGCATTGGTCTTAGACCCAATCGTTGATGGATTTCATCTCACAAGAGTCCTGATGGATGGCGGCAGCAGCTTGAACCTGCTTTATCAGGACACAGTGCGCAAAATGGGCATAGACCCATCCAGATCAAACCTACTAAGACAACCTTTAAAGGTGTCATCCAGGAGTGGAAGCCAATCTATGCGGGCTCACCACACCGAAGTGGTCTTGGATCCCGGATAATTTCGGGCGAAGAGTTAATCTTGACATAGTCCCGTTCAGTGGCGGCTATCATGCCTTGCTCGGACGAATCGCGTTGCAAAATTCAGCGCGTGCCGCGTTATGCATACCTAAAACTCAAGATGCGAGGCCCTCGTGGAGTCATTACGGTCAAAGGAAATACGGAACGCTCCCTCGAGCGGAGGAACATCTGCGCTCTCGCGGCGAAATCTGAGCAGCCTTTTACGGCAATTCTCTAGTCCGGCAGTCAGAAAGCCGGATGCATCAAAGCGCGCCCGGAGCAACACTAACCAAGACCACCCGACGCGATCAGAGCACGCGTAGCAATGCGGCCCCCACCCTCGCCCGCGCATGATCGCAAGAATAACACTCCGCGTACATCATTACGCTTGGGAGATACCATGGGCGCAGGGGAGGGGCATAACCACAAGGACCAAAGAGTGCGGCTCGACCACACCAGGGGCTCATGCTAGCGCCCCCCATGGCTTTGTTTTTCTTTACCTTTTCTTTCTTTCTTTTTCTTTTGCATACACAGGACTCTATTCACCAGAAGCCCTGTCCAACGGCGAACTTGCCGAATTCAAGATGCAACAGTCAGGGATTAAAGAAGGCTGCGACGAACACTCAGGTGGTCTCCATTACGAGAATTAAATTCGATTACATACACCAAGTCCGCAGCTTATCCCTGGAGGGGGGCATGTTAATTTAGTCCGAATCCCTTGCTTACTGCACTATTTGTATCAGTCCGCTTTATTAGCAGACCTTCTTTTACAAATAACGCAACACTTCCTTCTTGCAAGTACATTACCTTTTCATTGCAATTGCATTATCTTTTACATATGCTCATTATATGACATCCTGCACCCGTATACTTTGGTACGGTCGAATACACCAGGCGCTTCTGTTCCCCATATTATGGTGTGATTAAGTCCGAACACTTTCACAAGTGCGGCACCCCGAACTTATAGCATTATATATATGAATCAGCTCCGAATCATGTCTTGGGTCAATAGTTGGGTTTGCCCGGCTCCCATGTTTTGGTACCTTACGTTCCGTTCCATCGGCTAAGGTAGCACTGGGAGAACCACTGCGATTGCGCCCCGGTTGAGCCGGGTTAACGCCTCGATGGAAAGCTAAAACGGCGGCATGATAAGGCGAGAGACTGGTCGCTGTTAAGAGAGTTCTTCGGGTCCTAAAGGCTCATGCCGCTTGCGAAGTTCGGATGATGTCCGAAGAAGGCGTGGATAGCGCCCGGATTCGATCTTCGAATACCGGGGCTTCGCCAAATTTAAAATTATAGAATTCTATGGCTAAGTGAGAGTGTTCAAGCATTATAAGTCCGTCGCCTTGTTAAATCGTGTTGGCGCCTCCTAGATGGACCCAATAATGGGAACAAGAGTGCTCAAGTTTATCACCGAACACCCCAGCCTTTGTAGCCCGGGGGCTGAAGCCAACGACTTGCCATCTCTCAGATTTAACAAACGGCCGCACAGAAGGTAATATTTTAAATTCAACAAAGCACTGCTCACGGCGCATATAAACGAGGTTTTCAGCGCACAGGATAAAAACACAGCGAGTTCACTCAAAGATTACATTAAGGGGCATTCTTCTGCAATATCGCGGGCTCCCTTCAGACAACTTTATAATATCGCTCCGGTCACGATGCTCCTTGCCCGGGCGGCGGATCTGTGAGAAGCTTCTCCGCATCCAGCTTGCCCCATTGCACCTTTATGCGGGCAAGGCCCAACGGCGCCTTCAATACACGCGAGCGCTTGAGTCACATCCAGCACTGGGCATGCATCCACCAGCCGCCGCACTAGGCCAAAGTAGCTGCCAGCATGGCCTGCCCAGAACCACAACCGGACAGTGAGGCCCTTCATGGCCTCCTCGGCTACCTTGTGGAGTTCGACCAGCTACTTCACCGGTCGCTGGCAGAAACACCGGATGGCGGCCTCGAAGATCTTGATACCGAAGACCTTCTCGTTGAGCTCCCTCCTCGCCATGATAGAACGCAGCGGCATCGATCGCACTCTGCTGCAGATCTGCAAATGCCCCAGAGAGCTCCGAATTCGGGTAAGTATCCGTAATTTACATTAACATGCTTGCTCGCATGAAAACGCCTTACCCGCCGCTATCTTCTTTATGTCCTCTACTTCCTCCTGGGCCTTCTGGGCCTCGGCCTTGGCGGACTTGGCACCTTCGAGAGCGAGGCAAGCTCGACTCTCGAGTCTTGAGTCACGCTCCAAACTCTCATGCTTTTTCATGAGAGCAGGAGCTCTTGCGAACTTCCGCCACCGTGCCGTTTGCTTTTCTCGCTCAGACCGTTCTGTGGCCGCATTGAGTTCGGCCACGGACACGGCATCCTTCAGGGCTGCCACCTCGTTAATGGCCCCTGCATTAAATATATTATCCTTATTAATCATGTTTGCAACCGAAACCCTTTTCTGTAAGGTACTTATTTAAAGCGGTGTTATTCACCTTCTTTTCCTTGAGCTGCCTCTTGGCATGGCGAGCTCTTGCTCCGACCGCTCAAGATCCTTCTTCACATCTCGACCTCCGCCGTTAATGCGGAGGTCAACAATGCAACCTGCAAACCCATATTGACATTTTTTAGCAACCCTGCGTCTATTTTGTTAGATCCTTAGTCCGGCTTTTTCTTTCCGAACACCGGACCAAGCATCAGGGGCTACTGTCTATGCGGTATTATATTACTCAATTTTAACCTTCTTACCTCAAAGCCTGTTAGAAGGCTGTTGCAGGCTTCGGTCAGCCCACCCTTGGCGAGCTGGACCTTCTCAATCACCGCACTCATGAGAGTGCGGTGTTCTTCCTCGATGGAAGCGCCGTTAAGCGCCTCCAGCAGGTTATCCGGCGCCTCCGGTTGGACGGGGGCCGCCGGCGCCATGGTCCTGCCCTTCTTTCGAAGGGGCCGCTTGCCGGACTCTGGAACCACTGCGGGTTCCGAGGTGGAGTCCGGCATGAAGTCCGGGGGGTTGCCTGACGACACCTCCGGAGCCTCCTCCTGGCGAGTCCCTCTGTGGGATTGCGCCTCGTCGTCCTCGTCGACACGTGGGGTAGAGGCGCTCGGGATGGAATTTACATCCGACGGCGCCAAAGACCCGCTCATCGAGTCGGGAAGATCGTCAATGGCCGGACTACGGGTAGAACGCGGCGTTAGGAGGACACTACATGGCATACAGTGCACGGCATATAAATGGTTTGAATACTTACGATCCTGCCGGACGCCTGGCCCTTGGAGGCCACTCTTCCTCGCCAACATCGATGTTGGCAAAACTATCCGGGGATAGTTCTCCCCTCTTGACCCTTGGCCGCCCGGTTGGGAGGCCTTCCTCTTCTTTCTCCCTCCTCCGGAGAGAGTACTCCTCCTCCTCGCCGTCGTCTTGAGGAGGAGTCCTCGTCGTCGTCGTCAGACGCCTTTGATTCTGAGAACTCTTTGAGTCCCCGCGCCACCTTCTTGGCCTTCTTCTCCGGCACCACGTGCGGTGCGGAACCAGCAGCCTTGCTAAGCGGGCGTCCACCGGTTCTTCGGCATGGGAGCCGGGCTGATGAGCAGTGGGCCTTCTCCATCCATCTGTCAAAGGAAGAGGTAGATTAAAAACCTCACTAGAGTCAATCTAGTTACTTCAAGTGTCCCGTAATGGGGTGAATCACTTACCTTGTCGATCGGGAGATCGCAGCGGAATCATGGTCTTGATCGCGGATGTGGGGCTTCGGCGCCCTTGAACAGCACCCTCCAGCGCCTTAAACGCGTTGTGTCAAGAGCGCTCAACATCTGGTGCTGTTCTGAATTAAACTCCCACAGATGAAATGCCCGTTCTTGGCACGGGAGAATCCGCCGGAGGAGCATGACCTGGACCACGTCAATGAGCCGGAGCCTATTGCTCACCAGCTTCTTGATGCAGGCTCGAAGTCCCGTCACCTCCACCGGATCACCCCACTGCAAGCCCTTCTCTTTCCAGGAGGTGAGCTGCGTGGGGATTCCAGATCTAAATTCGGGGGCCGCCGCCCATGTAGGCTCGCGCGGCTCGGTGATGTAGAACCACCCCGATTGCCACCCCTTGACGGAGTCCACGAAGGTCCCTTCTAGCCAAGGGACGTTGGGCAGCTTGCCCAACATGGCGCCTCCGCATTCCGCTTGCGTCCCCTTCACAATCTTCGGCTTGACATTGAAGGTCTTGAGCCACAGGCCGAAGTGGGGCGGATGCAGAGAAAGGCCTCGCACACGACGATAAACGCCGAGATGTTGAGGACGAAGTTTGGCGCCAGATCGTGGAAATCCAGGCCATAGTAAAACATGAGCCCCCGGACAAATGGATGGAGCGGAAAGCCCAGTCCGCGGAGGAAGTGGGGAAGGAAAAAAAACCCTCTCATGAGGCCCCGGGGTAGGAATGAGCTGCCCCGCGTCGGGCAGCCGATGCGCGATGTCGCCGGAAAGGTATCCGGCGTCGCGCAGCTTGGTGATGTCCTCCTCCTTGGCAGTGGAGGCCATCCATTTGCCTCCCCCTCCGGACATATTCGGAGAAGGGTCGAGGCGGGGTGCGCGAGCTTAGGCGCTGGAGCTTGGGTTCGCAGGGATGGATGAGCAAAGGAGGAAGAAGGCGTAGGTGAGAAGGTAAATCCTTATCCCTTATATATAGGCGGACGAAACTACGCGTCCTTCACCGGCCTGGTAAAACTCGCTTGTCTCCCAAGCGCCACCATCAATGGCGCGGTTGGGTTACCCACGCACGTATTGATGAGAATCCCGGAATAAGGGGAACACGATCTCTGCTTCGACAGGACATGCCAAGGAAACCGCTTCGCTAAACGTGCTGAGACGGAATAATAAAAACAATTCAAAACGAAGGCTTGGCTGCGGTGTGATGTCACGCCGCATAATACGTCAACAGATTGGATCAGTATATGTGTTTTATTCTCTCTCTACATTTGGAATGTGGAATTTATTTTGCAGAGCCGGGCACTATCCTGGTGTTCATTGTTTTCTCCGAATTATTCAAGGAGGGGAACCCGCCTTGCAATGCCGAACATTATGCACGCCGGACTTATCGTCATTGAAGACTGGTCGAGGCTACTCTTGAGGAGTCTGGACTAGGGGTGTCCGGACAGCGGACTATCAATATCCGCCGGACTCCCGGACTACGAAGATAGAAGATTGAAGACTCGGCTCGTGTCCCAAGGTACTTTCCTTGGCGTGGAAGGCAAGCTTGGCAACACGGATATGTAGATCTCCTACCATTGTAACCGACTCTGTAACCCTAGCCTCTCCGGTGTCTATATAAACCGGAGGGCCTTAGTCCGTAGGACACAACATTACATCTCAACAATCATACCATAGGCTAGCTTCTAGGGTTTAGCCTCCTTGATCTCGTGGTAGATCTACTCTTGTACTACCCATATCATCAATATTAATCAAGCAGGGGTGTAGGGTTTTACCTCCATCGAGAGGGCTGAACCTGGTAAAAACATTGTGTCCCTCGTCTCCTGTTACCATCCGCCTAGACACACAGTTGGGACCCCCTACCCGAGATCCGCGGTTTGACACCGACACCCCCAAGCCAAGTGGGCGCCCCACCCCTAGGGTTTCAACCCTAGGCGCGAGGTGGACCTAGAGGCGCACCAGCCCACTATGGGCTGGTTCCCCCCACTTCAGCCCATGGGGCCCTCCGGATGGGTGGCCCCACCGGTGGACCCTCGGACCCTTCCGGTGGTCCCAGTACATTCGGAGACCCCAAACTTTCCCGATGGCGAAATACCACTTCCTATATATTATTCTTTACCTCCGGACCATTCCGAACTCCTCGTGACGTCCGGGATCTCATCCGGACTCAACAACATTTGGTATGCTGCATACTCATATTCATACAACCCTAGCGTCACCGAACCTTAAGTGTGTAGACCCTACGGGTTCGGGAGACACGCAGACATGACCGAGACGACTCTCGGGCAATAACCAACAGCGGAATCTGGATACCCATGTTGGCTCCCACATGCTCCTCGATGATTTCATCGGTTGAACCACGATGTCGAGGATTCGATCAAACCCTGTATGCAATTCCCTTTGTCAATCGGTACATTACACGCCCGAGACTCGATCGTCGGTATCCCAATACCTTGTTCAGTCTCGTTACCGGCAAGTCACTTTACTCGTACCGTAATGCATGATCCCGTGGCCAACACCTTGGTCACCTTGAGCTCATTATGATGATGCATTACCGTACCTCTCCGTCATACGGAGTGACAAATCCCAGTCTCGATCCGTGTCAACCCAACAGATACTTTCGGAGATACCTGTAATGCACCTTTATAGTCACCCAGTTACGTTGTGACGTTTGATACACCCAAGGCACTCCTACGGTATCCGGGAGTTACACGATCTCATGGTCGAAGGAAGAGATACTTGACATTGGCAAAGCTCTAGCAAATGAACTACACGATCTTTGTGCTATGCTTAGGATTGGGTCTTGTCCATCACATCATTCTCCTAATGATGTGATCCCGTTATCAACGACATCCAATGTCCATAGTCAGGAAACCATGACTATCTGTTGATCACAACGAGCTAGTCAACTAGAGGCTCACTAGGGACATATTGTGGTCTATCTGTTCACACGTGTATTACGATTTCCGGATAATACAGTTATAGCATGAACAAAAGACAATTATCATGAACAATGAAATATAATAATACTTTTATTATTGCCTCTAGGGCATATTTCCAACAGTCTCCCACTTGCACTAGAGTCACCAATCTAGTTACATTGTGATGAATCGAACACCCATAGAGTTCTGGTGTTGATCATGTTTTGCCTGCGAGAGAGGTTTAGTCAACGGATCTGCGACATTCAGATCCGTGTGCACTTTGCAAATCTCTATGTCTCCATCTTGAACATTTTCACGGATGGAGTTGAAACGACGCTTGATGTGCTCGGTCTTCTTGTGAAACCTGGCTCCTTGGCAAGGGCAATAGCTCCAAGTTTGTCACGAGAAGAGTTTGATCGCCCCGACGCATTGGGTATGACTCCTAGGTCGGTGATGAACTCCTTCACCCAAATCGCTTCATGCGCTGCCTCCGAGGCTGCCAAGTACTCCGCTTCACACGTAGATCCCGCCACGACGCTCGCTTGCAGCTGCACCAGCTCTTGCTCCACCATTCAACATATACACGATCCGGTTTGTGACTTAGAGTCATCCAGATCTGAGTCGAAGCTAAGCGTCGACGTAACCCTTCTGACGAGCTCTTCGTCTCCTCCATAAACGAAACATGTCCTTCGTCCTTTTCGGTACTTGAGGATATTCTTGACCGCTGTCCGGTGTTCCTTGCGGGGATTACTTTGGTATCTTGCTACCAAACTTATGGCAAGGTTTACATCGGTCTGTACACACAGATGGCATACATAATAGATCCTATGGCTGAAGCATAGGGATGACACTCATCTCTTCTTTATCTTTTGTCGTGGTCGGTGATGAGCCGAGCTCAATCTCACACCTTGTAACATGGGCAAGAACCCCTTCTTGGACTGATCCATTTTGAACCTCTTCAAAATCTTATCAAGGTATGTGCTTTGTGAAAGACCTATGAGGCGTCTCGATCTATCTCTATAGATCTTGATGCCTAATATATAAGCAGCTTCTCCAAGGTCCTTCATTGAAAAACATTTATTCAAGTAGGCCTTAATGCTGTCCAGAAGTTTTGTATCATTTCCCATCAAGAGTATGTCATCTACATATAATAGGAGAAATGCTACCGAGCTCCCACTCACTTTCTTGTAAACGCACACTTCTCCATAAGTCTGCATAAACCCAAACGCTTTGATCATCTCATCAAAGCGAATGTTCCAACTCCGAGATGCTTGCACCAGTCCATAAATGGATCGCTGGAGCTTGCATACTTTGTTAGCGTTCTTAGGATCGACAAAACCTTCCGGCAGCATCATATACAGCTCTTCCTTAAGATGTCCGTTAAGGAATGCCGTTTTGACGTCCATCTGCCATATCTCATAATCATAGTATGCGGCAATTGCTAACATGATTCGGACGGACTTCAGCTTCGCTACGGGAGAGAAAGTCTCATCGTAGTCAATCCCTTGAACTTGTCGATAACCCTTAGCGACAAGTCGAGCTTTATAGATGGTAACATTACCATCCGCGTCTGTCTTCTTCTTAAAAATCCATTTATTTTCTATCGCTCGCCGATCATCGGGCAAGTCTGTCAAAGTCCATACTTTGTTTTCATACATGGATTCTATCTCGGATTTCATGGCTTCAAGCCATTTGTTGGAATCTGGGCCCGCCATCGCTTCTTCATAGTTCGAAGGTTCACCGTTGTCTAACAATATGATTTCCAGGACAGGTTTGCCGTACCACTCTGGTGTGGAACGTGTCCTTGTGGACCTACGAAGTTCAGTAGCAACTTGATCCGAAGTACCTTGATCATCATCATTGTTTTCCTCTTCAATTGGTGTGGGTATCACAGGAACGGTTTCCTGCGCTGCACCACTTTCCTGTTCGAGAGGTAGTACTTCATCAAGTTCTACTTTCCTCCCACTTACTTCTTTCGAGAGAAACTCTTTTTCCAGAAAGCATCAGTTCTTGGCAACAAAGATCTTGCCTTCGGATCTTAAGTAGAAGTTATACCCGACAGTTTCCTTAGGGTATCCCATGAATACGCATTTTTCCGACTTGGGTTCGAGCTTTTTAGGTTGAAGTTTCTTGACATAGGCATCGCATCCCCAAACTTTTAGAAACGACAGCTTAGGTTTCTTCCCAAACCATAATTCATACGGTGTCATCTCAACGGATTTAGACGGTGCCCTATTTAAAGTGAATGTAGCTGTCTCTAGAGCGTATCCCCAAAATGATAGCGGTAAATCGGTAAGAGACATCATAGACCGCACCATATCCAATAGAGTGCGATTACGACGTTCGGACACACCGTTTCGCTGAGGTGTTCCAGGCGGCGTGAGATGTGAAACGATTCCACATTTCCTTAAGTGTGTACCAAATTCGTGACTTAAGTATTCTCCTCCACGATCTGATCGTAGGAACTTTATCTTTCGGTCACGTTGATTCTCCACCTCATTCTAAAATTCCTTTAACTTTTCAAAGGTCTCAGACTTGTGTTTCATTAAGTAGACATAACCATATCTACTCAAGTCATCAGTGAGAGTGAGAACATAACGATATCCTCCGCGAGCCTCAACGCTCATTAGACCGCACACATCGGTATGTATGATTTCCAACAAGTTGGTTGCTCGCTCCATTGTTCCGGAGAACGGAGTCTTGGTCATTTTGCCTAAGAGGCATGGTTCGCATGTGTCAAACGATTCATAATCAAGAGACTCTAAAAGTCCATCAGCATGGAGCTTCTTCATGCGCTTGACACCAATGTGACCAAGGCGGCAGTGCCATAAGTATGTGGGACTATCGTTATCAACTTTACATCTTTTCGCATCCACACTATGAACATGTGTAATATTACGCTCGAGATTCATTAAGAATAAACCATTGACCATCGGAGCATGACCATAGAACATATCTCTCATATAAATCGAACAACCATTATTCTCAGACTTAAATGAGTAGCCATCTCGTATTAAACAAGATCCAGATACAATGTTCATGCTCAAACTTGGCACTAAATAACAATTATTAAGGTTCACAACTAATCCCGTGGGTAAATGTAGAGGCGGCATGCCGACGGCGATCACATCGACTCTGGAACCATTCCCGACGCGCATCGTCACCTCGTCCTTCGCCAGTCTCCGTTTATTCCGCAGCTCCTGTTGTGAGTTACAAATATGAGCAACGGCACCGGTATCAAATACCCAAGAGTTACTACGAGTACTGGTAAGGTACACATCAATTACATGTATATCAAATATACCTTTGGTGTTGCCGGCCTTCTTATCCGCTAAGTATTTGGGGCAGTTCCGCTTCCAGTGACCCTTCCCCTTGCAATAAAAGCACTCAGTCTTAGGCTTGGGTCCATTCTTTGACTTCTTCCCGGCAACTGGCTTACCGGGCGCGGCAACTTCCTTGCCGTCCTTCTTGAAGTTCTTCTTGCCCTTGCCCTTCTTGAACTTAGTGGTCTTATTGACCATCAACACTTGATGTTCTTTCTTGATTTCAGCCTCTGCTGACTTCAGCATTGAGAACACTTCAGGAATGGTCTTTGCCATCCCCTGCATGTTGTAGTTCATCACAAAGCTCTTGTAGCTTGGTGGGAGCGACTGGAGGATTCTGTCAATGACCGCCTCATCTGGGAGGTTAATGTTCACCGGGTCATACGGTTGTGCAACCCGCACATCTTTAGGATGTGCTCACCGACAGTAACTGTTTTCCTCCATCTTACAACTGTAGAACTTGTCGGAGACATCATATCTCTCGACCGGGCATGAGCTTGGAAAACTAGTTTCAGCTCTTCAACATCTCATATGCTCCGTGATGCTCAAAACGCTTTTGGAGCCCGGTTCTAAGCTGTAAAGCATGCCGCCTTGAACGAGGGAGTAATCATCAGCACGAGCTTGCCAAGCATTCATAACGCCTTGTTTCTCGGGACGGAGCGTCACCTAGCGGTCCTTCTAGGACATATTGCTTCTGGCAGCTATGAGGATGATCTCGTGTTCCGGACCCATCCGTATAGTTGCTGCCATCATCTTTCAGCTTGGTTTTCTAGGAACGTTGAAGTTCATGTTGACATTAGCGTTGGCCATTTGATCTACAAGACATATTTGCAAAGGTTTTAGACTAAGTTCATGATAATAAAGTTCTAATCAAATTATGAACTCCCACTTAGATTAGACATTCCTCTAGTCATCTAAGTGTCACACGATCCGAGTCGACTAGCCCGTGTCCGATCATCACGTGAGACGGACTAGTCATCGTCGGTGAACATCTTCATGTTGATCGTATCTTCCATATGACTCGTGTTCGACCTTTCGGTCTCCGTGTTCCGAGGCCATGTTTGTACATGCTAGGCTCGTCAAGTTGACCCTAAGTGTTTTCGCTGTGTAAAACTGTCTTACACCCGTTGTATGTGAACGTAAGAATCCATCACACCCGATCATCACGTGGTGCTTAGAAGCGACGAACTGTAGCAATGGTGCACAGTTAGGGGAGAACACTTCTTGAAATTTTTGTAAGGGATCATCTTATTTACTACCGTCGTCCTAAGTAAACAAGATGCAAAAACATAATAAACATCACATGCAATTATATAGTTGTGACATGATATGGCCAATATCATATAGCTCCATTGATCTCCATCTTCGGGGCTCCATGATCATCTTGTCACCGGCTTGACACCATGATCTCCATCATCATGATCTCCATCATCGTGTCTTCATGAAGTTGTCACGCCAACGACTACTTCTACTTCTATGGCTAACGCATTTAGCAATAAAGTAAAGTAGATTACATGGTGTTCTTCAATGACACGCAGGCCATACAAAAATAAAGACAACTCCTATGGCTCCTGCCGGTTGTCATACTCATCGACATGCAAGTCGTGAATCCTATTACAAGAACATGATCTCATACATCACAATTCATCATTCATCACAACTTCTGGCCATATCACATCACATGATCAATCGCTGCAAAAACAAGTTAGACGTCCTCTAATTGTTGTTGCATCTTTTACGTGGCTGCGATTGGGTTCTAGCAAGAACGTTTTCTTACCTACGAATAACCACAACGTGATTTTGTCAACTTCTATTTACCCTTCTTAAGGGCCCTGTTCATCGAATCCGCTCCAACTAAAGTGGGGAGACAGACACCGCCAGCCACCTTATGCAACTAGTGCATGTCAATCGGTGGAACCGGTCTCACATAAGCGTCACGTAAGGTTGGTCCGGGCCGCTTCATCCCACAATACCGTTGAAGCAAGAAAAGACTAGTAGAGGCAAGTAAGTTGACAAGATCCACGCCCACAACAAAATTGTGTTCTACTCGTGCATTAGAGAACTACGCATAGACCTAGCTCATGATGCCACTGTTGGGGAACGTTGCAGAAAATTAAAGTTTTTCCTACGGTTTCACCAAGATCCATCTATGAGTTCATCTAAGCAACGAGTCATGGGAGAGAGTTTGCATCTACATACCACTTGTAGATCGCGTGCGGAAGCTTGCAAGGTGATGATGGAGTCGTACTCGACGTGATTCAGATCACCGATGTCCAAGTGCTGAACGCACAGCACCTCCGCGTTCAACACACGTACGGGACGGGAGACGTCTCCTCCTTCTTGATCCAGCAAGGGGGAAGGAGAGGTTGATGATGATCCAGCAGCACGACGGCGTGGTGGTGGATGCAGCAGAACTCCAGCAGGGCTTCGCCAAGCGTCTACGGGAGAAGGAAGAGGTGTAGCAGGGGAAGGGAGGCGCCAAGCACAAGGGTACAGCAGCCCCCCTCCCTCCCACCATTTATATAGGCCTCCAGGGGGCGCCGGCCATTGGAGATCCAATCTCCAAGGGGGGCGGCGGCCAAGGGGGTGGAGTGCCCCACAAGCCAAGTGGGGCGCCCCCCCCCCCACCCCTAGGGTTTCAACCCTAGGCGCAGGGGGTGGACCTAGGGAGGCGCACCAGCCCGCTATGGGCTGGTTCCCCTCCCACTTCAGCCCATGGGGCCCTCCGGGATGGGTGGTCCCACCCGGTGGACCCCCGGGACCCTTCCGGTGGTCCCGGTACATTACCGGGAGACCCCGAAACTTTCCCGATGGTGGAAATACCACTTCCTATATATTATTCTTTACCTCCGGACCATTCCGAAACTCCTAGTGACGTCCGGGATCTCATCCGGGACTCCGAACAACATTCGGTATGCTGCATACTCATATTCATACAACCCTAGCGTCACCGAACCTTAAGTGTGTAGACCCTACGGGTTCGGGAGACACGCAGACATGACCGAGACGACTCTCGGGCAATAACCAACAGCGGGATCTGGATACCCATGTTGGCTCCCACATGCTCCTCGATGATTTCATCGGTTGAATCACGATGTCGAGGATTCGATCAAACCCTGTATGCAATTCCCTTTGTCAATCGGTATGTTACTTGCCCGAGACTCGATCGTTGGTATCCCAATACCTTGTTCAGCCTCGTTATCGCAAGTCACTTTACTCGCATCAGTAATGCATGATCCCGGCCAACACCTTGGTCACCTTGAGCTCATTATGATGATGCATTACCGAGTGGGCCCAGAGATACCTCTCCGTCATACGGAGAGACAAATCCCAGTCTCGATCCGTGTCAACCCAACAGATACTTTCGGAGATAGCTGTAATGCACCTTTATAGTCACCCAGTTACGTTGTGATGTTTGATACACCCAAGGCACACCTACGGTATCCGGGATTTACACGATCTCATGGTCGAAGGAAGAGATACTTGACATTGGCAAAGCTCTAGCAAACAAAACTACACGATCTTTGTGCTATGCTTAGGATTGGGTCTTGTCCATCACATCATTCTCCTAATGATGTGATCCCGTTATCAACGACATCCAATGTCCATAGTCAGGAAACCATGACTATCTGTTGATCACAACGAGCTAGTCAACTAGAGGCTCACTAGGGACATATTGTGGTCTATCTGTTCACACGTGTATTACGATTTCCGGATAATACAGTTATAGCATGAACAAAAGACAATTATCATGAACAATGAAATATAATAATACTTTTATTATTGCCTCTAGGGCATATTTCCAACATCATTTGGATCTGAACATTCATGCCACAATAAAGAAAATTGCATTATGAATTATGCTAGGTAGCATTCCACATCAAAAATTCTCTTTTTATCATTTACCTACTCGAGGACGGGTAGGAATTAAGCTTGGGGATGCTTGATACGTCTCCAACATATCTATAATTTTTGATTGTTCAATGCTATTATATTACCCCTTTTGGATGTTTATGGGCTTTATTTTACACATTTATATCATTTTGGGACTAACCTACTAACCGGAGGCCCAGCCCATGTTGCTGTTTTTTTTGCCTATTGTAGTATTTCGAAGAAAAGGAATATCAAACGGAGTCCAAACGGAATGAAACCTTCGGGAGCGTGATTTTTGGAACGAACGTGATCCAGAGGACATGGAGTGCAAGTCAAGAAGCAGCCGACTCAGCCACGAGATAGGAGGTCGCGCCCCCCCTGTAGGGCGCGCCCCCTGTCTCGTGGGCCCCTCGGGCGGCCACCGACGTACTTCTTCCTCCTATATATACCTATGTACCCCGAAAACATCCAGGGCTACAACGAAACACAATTTCCACCGCCGTAACCTTCTGTATCCGCGAGATCTCATCTTGGAGCCTTCGCCGGCACTCTGCCGGAGGGTGAATCGACCATGGAGGGCTTCTACATCAACATCCTTGCCCCTCCGATGAGTTGTGAGTAGTTTACCACGGACCTACAGGTCCATAGTTATTAGCTAGATGGCTTCTTCTCTCTTTTTGGATCTCAATACAATGTTCTCCCCCTCTCTTGTGGAGATCTATTCGATGTAAACTCTTTTTGCGGTGTGTTTGTCGTGATCCGATGAATTGTTGGTTTATCATCAAGTTTATCTATGAATAATATTTGAATCTTCTCTGAATTATTTTATGTATGATCAAGTTTATCCGACGAATTATCAGTTTGGTTTGGCCTAATAGATTGATCTTTCTTGCCATGGGAGAAGTGCTTAGCTTTGGGTTCAATCTTGCGGTGTCCTTACCCAGTGACACAAAGGGTTGCAAGGCACGTATTATATTGTTGAAATCGAGGATAACAAGATGGGGTTTATATCATATTGCATGAGTTTATCCCTCTACATCATGTCATCTTGCTTAATGCGTTACTTTTTTCTTATGAACTTAATACTCTAGATGCAGGCAGGATTTGGTCGATGTGTGGAGTAGTAGTAGTAGATGCAGGCAGGAGTCGGTCTACTTGTTATGGACGTGATGCCTATATACATGATCATGCCTAGATAATCTCATAACTATGCGCTTTTCTATCAATTGCTCGACAGTAATTTGTTCACCCACCGTAATACTTATGCTATCTTGAGAGAAGCCTCTAGTGAAACCTATGGCCCCCGGGTCTATCTCTTATCATATTTGCTTTCAATCTACTTTTGTTTGGATCTTTACTTTTTGCATCTATATTATAAAATACCAAAAATATAATTATCTTATCATACTATCTTTATTAGATCTCACTTTCGCAAGTGGCCGTGAAGGGATTGACAACCCCTTTATTGCGTTAGTTACGAGTTCTCAGTTTGTTTGTGTAGGTGTGTGGGACTTTTCAGGAGCCTTCTACTGGATTGATACCTTGGTTCTCAAAAACTGAGAGAAATACTGTCGCTACTATCGCTACATCACCCTCTCCTCTTTGAGGAAAACCAACGCAAGCTCAAGACGTAGCAATTTTTTATCGGAGATGTGTCTCGATCATGTCTACATAGTTCTCGAACCTGTAGGGTACGCACGCTTAATGTTCGATGAAGATTTGTATTATGAGTTATGTGTTTGGTAACCGAAGTCTGTTCAGAGTCCCGGATGAGATCACGGGTGTCGGTGTCAAAACCGGCAGATCTCGGGTAGGGGGTCCCAAGCTGCGTGTCTTAGGATTGATGGTAACATGGACACGAGATTATACCCAGCTTCGGGCTCTCTCAAAGAGATAATAATCTACATGCTGCTTTTGATTGTATTCGATGTGTATGATTACAGAGTTGATCTACCTCGAGATCTTATGTTGTGGTATAAGCCCTAGAGGTATGATGAGTAATGTCATAATGATCTATCGACTAGCCTGGCCTTGGCTTATATAATGTACCAGAGGCCTAGGATAACAAGAGTACTAGTCGAATATGCCGGTGGAGAGGAGTCCTTGTCTTGATCACCAAATCTTGTGGAATCTTCCTCGTGTATACATCGGCTATCCAAACTGGCCCATGAGTAAACGACCATGGGGGTCCTCGGCCCAATCCAACTGATCGGGAGACGACGTGGTGAGTACCCTCTAGTCCAGGACACCATCGGTAGCCCCCTGAACCGGTCTTCAAGTTGGGGACGCTCCTCGATTCTTCTGAACTGTTCTTCATCTTCGGTCGTCGGTCTTGAAAACTGGTTCAACAAATCATCTCATCTTTGATCTTGAGGATCGAAGTGAATCTGAAGAGTTTACACGTCGGGTATCCGAGGAGCCCCTTTAATTTCTCGGCCTTTATCAGTGCCTTGTTATTTTTTACACCACACGTCGGGTTTGAAGTTCTTCTCCTGTGGCGGCGTCCTCTTGCATCCAAACTCCAAAGCCGGACTTCATTCGAGATATCTTTTGCAGCCGAGCACCAACGCTGGACTATATATGAGCTCCAACGCCGGAATGTATCCGAGCTCCGACGCCGGACTATCTCCGAGGTGTCTTAGATCACCATGGCTTGAAAAAGTTTGAAGGAGGTTATCCGAGTTTAACGCTGAAAAGTTCTCTATGGAACGAGCCATTCAAATCCGAGCTTTATGCCGGACCACTTCCGAGCTCCAACGATGGTCAGCGTCCGAGGTGTCGCAAACTACCTCGGTCTTTTAAAAAATTGAACGAATTCAGTCGAGCTTAATGCCAGAAATGCCCTCTATGGAGCCAGCCACTGGCGCCCGAGCTTTATGCCGGACTGCTTCTGTGGTGGTGCACCATCCCGACCGTGGGCTGATTTTTTGTGAATATTTTTAATTGGTGCAATTAATTCTCTGCCAAGATATATAGCCAGTATTGTTGGAGATATGCCCTAGAGGCAATCATGTATGATGATATTTCCTAAGTGTTTATGAATAAAGATAGTCCTTGGACATTATCAATCATGTGTATCAGCAAGTACGTGACTTGTTTGTGGGACTATGCAATGTATGATGGCTATCCTAAAAGGTCCCTAGTCGAAAGGGTTGTGTGGACGCGCAGCCGACTAGACTAGCATATGACACGGTCGATGGCTCGGTCTCACTAGCCATGGATCATTGGATGTTAATCGTATAATATGGACTTGGAAAGGTCTGGTAGGATTCGACGTAGTCGGATCCGAGTCGAGATAAGGTCCGAGTCCGACAGACCCAACTATGAGACGCAGCGATATGTCATCTGTGAGTCTCTAGTACAACATACGTTCTATGTCCTAAGACCTGAGCTGATTCATGTACTCGGGATGATGACAGACTTGCTTTGGGCCTACCAAACGCTAATCCGTAATTGGGTAGTTACAAAGGTAGGTTTCAGGTTTGTCCAGACCCATGCTGCAAGACATGGTCGAGCAAGATGGGATTTGCCCCTCCGATCAAGAGAGATATACTCTGGGCCCCTTGTGTGATCCGACCAGGATAAGCACGGCCATGCGACAAGGATTATGAGATAATCCAGTTTGTGGTTGGTATCACTGCAACGAGAAAGAGGTCGGGCTAGCACAAGGATGACAGTCTCGCCTTGAGCTCGACAACATATATCGTGAGGCAAAGGAAATAGAAGTGTGACACATTGTACAGGTTCGCCTAACCAGCTTCATAGTATGCTTGGTGGTCAGCACACCTTGTTAGAGGCCGCTACCAACCGTGCAGGTCGGAGGTGATCCGAACTGTGACCAACCGACTTGAACCTAAGGGGTCACGCGCTTAAGGGAAGGAACCTACGAGGTCGGATCTTAGGACACTGGTCGGATGTAATCCGAGCTGTATTCGGATTGTGGCCGGGTAGACTTGTGGGCTTTAGGGTCCGTGCGAGGCCCAAGTGTTGAGCCTGCGATGGATGCCTATATAAAGTGGAGGTGCGGCTCACTCATTGTGGGTTGATCGCTTCGACGCTGTTACTAGGGTTTGCATGTGTTGCGAATAGCCACCTCCACTCGCCATCGGTTGTGTGATCGGACCTAGCAGTCTGCCGCACGACGTTCCTCCTGCACGCACGGATACCATTAGAGGCGGTGCACTTGCGCCATTCCGGCGAATTTGTACGAGGGATCGGACGACCTGCTGTTCGAGGAAGATCGGACGAGGAGGAGACGATTCACGCGGACGCGCTGCCCTAACTCTTCTTCTGCTGCACGGCACTGCGCGTCTAGTCGTAACGAACTATGATCCATCTCCCGTAGCATGTTCTTGGTTGTTATGCGCGTAGGTAAATTTTAATTTGCAGTCGACGCACCCTACCGTAGATCCCAACAAGTATATGTATATCCAATAGCCCTCAAGGTGTGTGTCGTTCTATAACCCGAGATGCACCTGAAGGAAAACATAAAACTGCTAATCCTAGTAGCCCCTGAGACTAAGGTCAATTTGCACAATCAGCCTGAGGATCAACTCCTAGCTTGGCAGCATACGTAGGAATAGAAACGCAGTGTAATATATTAGAAATAATGATCGGCGGACATGCCCCTAAGAGAGGGTTGTGAGAATTCGCCGTGATATATTAGCTTAATGCCGGATAAGTCCCAGATGGTACTTATTGTTGTCCGAAGACGCGCCTTCCCATAATTCGGTCATGCCGAACACTGAGGACTTGGAATTCTCCGCATTTATTAAGCAATGCAGTAGCACCCGAGACACTGGTCGGGTGGCAACACCAGATCAGGGGATCAGTGTGCCCTTTTAATATTTATAAATAATGAGCGCGAAGCCCAGTAGCCCCCGAGCCTTAATGTGGGCACGGGTGGCCGAATTAAG
Organism: Aegilops speltoides; assembly: GCA_021437245.1. NCBI lineage: Eukaryota > Viridiplantae > Streptophyta > Magnoliopsida > Poales > Poaceae > Aegilops > Aegilops speltoides. The sequence goes on along the minus strand of CM038145.1, from coordinate 523,736,442 downwards.
GATCGATATCCGTTTGACAGAAAATTTTGTTGTGTTTAACACAAGCTTCTTGGAAAGAGAATAAATATCCCTTAAAGGAGCTTAGAGATGGTCGAAATCCAAGCTCGCCAAGGTAGACCCTAGGGGGTTTAAAAGATGGATTGCAGTAAGTGGATTTTACTCGCAATTTTTATGTGTAATGATTCTATGTATCCAAGTACTTTACATCATGAATGCTCGGATCCGCATTGTACAACACCTGGTTGACCGACCATCGGCTTCAACCTCCTCGGCTCTTGGCCGGGGAGTGTTTGTGCTACTTTATGAAGCCTTTACAAGGGCAAAGGTTTACGCCAAGCAAGGAAATCCGGCCATATGGTTTTATAAACAAAGGTATGCGGAGAGAATGTTATATTACTATTTGATGTAAGAAACATCTCCCAAAGAAAAGAATCTCGCTATTGGTTCCTTTCTTTGGGTTGTCATGCCAACCATGATCATGGAACCTCAACTCCGATCGATGCGGGAGAAAAATATTGAGGATTTAGTTCGGGTTAAGTTCCCGATCTCTGTGGTTTTAAATGGACCAAATTTTTCACTTCAGTCGTTGCCGACCAATTATATCCTTTAGGATGGCTAGCTTTTGGCTTCATCCAGTCTAAGGTACTAACCCGGATGACCCGGTAGTAACAATCACAGAGGTGCTCCCTTTACCACCTATCCGAACAATCTGGAACGTATGGGTAAGCACAGGAGCCAGGCAACCTAGCTTGGCCAAAATCTGAAGTCAAATTGATGCATATTTATGGCTTTATAACGATAATCATGGAAGGCAGCGCTTGTACAATGAATACCGACACTGATGATATATGTTTATTTTGACTCCGTTGTGATCGTTTATAATCTGAAAGTGGCCCATCGTCGGCTTCTACCCCTTTGTAGATGCTACACAGGGTGTTTCCGCAGTAACAAGACAACCCTTAGCCGACGTCTCGATGCCTGGAGGCGGTTGTGTTAGCAGAAACAAGGCAATCAGATATGCGGGCTTTGTAACTTTCACTTAGTCATAGGAGCTTAAAGTTGGGAGGCCGGCTACTAGCCCCTGGTTAGTGTTCGGCGACGGCCGAGGTCAAGCCGTAAACACTTCGACTAATGTTATGAACAGCCTGTTAGTTGACACAGTCATTGGATCGCTGACCAGTTTACGCTTACTGTGACAGTCCGTTTTCGGCTTTCTCCACTGAGGTGCTTAACCATGCGAGCTGGAAGCACAATCGCAGTGGTTTGCCCTTTGCACACCTAGCCGAACAGAGCGGAACGTAGGAGGCAAGCACATGAGCCAAGCAACCCAACTATTGACCAAAGACACAAGTCGAAACAGATGCATATATAACAATATCCGAGAATGTTTTTGCAGAATTTCTAAAGGTGTCCGGCGTTGCACTACGAGACTTATGCTAGAAACACACAAATAGTTTAAAAGTGCCATAGGCTCAAAAAGCTAAAAACTTATGGAAAAGCTTGACGTCCGGACTAAACCAAGATTTGGGTGCCAATCCAGAAATTGGTCTTTTTTATAAAAAAAAATTGTGCTTCTGTCGTGCTTTAACATGACACATCCGATCTCAAGACTTCAAGCGGGTCAGCCTACGGCTTCAAGCTCATTATCTCGAAGGCGGAGTGCTTCTCCGAGGCCAGTTTAGCAAACTAAACTCGAGCGGCTTTAGAGAGAAGCCAGGCTATCCGGCTATTGACCATACACTCGAGTCAAAAAAGGAGTGGTAGAAAAAGACTTTGCAACGACCAAGAAGAATACACATTTATTATAAAATGGCTCATTTAATTTTAAGAGCCCCCAGTTAACATGGGTAAAGAGAGTATCTTTAACAAACAACGTTTGCTGACATGGTCGAACAGAACACAAGTTAAAAATTTAAAACTTTGAGCATGAAAGCGACTTAGCTGGCTAATGTGTTCGGCATTGATGAGGCGTTCCGAGCTTGATGCGCGACGAGGTTCTATCCCCCAAGCCGGTCCCGAGGTAGCGGAGCGAAGAGCTCGACACTTCCAAAGTGGTGACATGGCATGGCCAATGCAGGCCGGCCGAGTAACGCCAAAGTACCGGCATGGGTTATGAAGTGTTGACGAAGCCCCCGTCCATCTGAGGTAACAACACTGCCCAACCCGGATCATTTACCTATGCACAAAAAATAGTGCAAACCCGAGATAATAGTAATAATAAAAAAATAAAAAAATGTTGCATAATAAATAATTTATGCAAAATGAATAATAAAAGGAATAGGGCATGTGTGCCAAACACTCGATGAGGTAGAGCTCTCTCGGTGATGCCAAAGTCCTCAAGGCAAAAGAACACATTGGTATTGCAACTCGGCCAACAAGGTGACCATGCGAGCTGCTTTGCGCCGATTGGGACAACAGCGTCGGCTTGCTGAAGAGACCATGTGACGCAGTGTCAGGACCCCAACTCAATGCCACATAGATCTAGCATGTAACACCTCATATCACTTTGCGGCCTCACGCACGGTATCCCCACGGGTGTCGCCTTACCTTTGCCCGGGACCGTTTGCGCCTTTTGGCACACGTATATGATAGTGTCGCTAGCATCCATATGATAAGGAGCCCAGGCTGACATGGCTAGTCGTAAACCCAAAGTGGCACAAACTAACAGGGACAGGCATCCATGAACCAGCATCGAACATGTCGGTCATCGGTGAGTGAATCCAGTGCTGTAGCACTGGCTAGCAGACTCGGTGAACCAGGCAGAAGCGGGCTAACAGACTCCGTATTCATCGCGTGACATTTCCCGAAGGGACAGATACCACGAACGAAGAAGGACACATGCCGCCAGCCTAAGTGTTCGGAGCAAGTAGCAAGCTACCATGGCTCGGTGCAAACACTAGGAGACATTTCCCGGTAAGAGGGGCTACTAAGGATAAACAACTAGATAGTCAGATCCCACACATACCAAGCATTTCAATAACATACACACAATATGCTCGATATGTGCAAATACAACATGGCATCACAACATGACTCTACGACTCAAGTATTTATTCATTAGGCTCCGAGGAGCGAGATATTACAAACATGGGTCTCATGACCCAACAATCAGAGCATACAAGTCAAAACACAAGCGGAAGCTTAGTTTGTCTGAGTACAGACAACTATAAATGAAAAAGGCTGAAAAGCCTGACTATCTACCAGATCCTGCCGAGGCACAAAATCGTAGCTGAGGTATCAAGCTAAACATCGAAGTCCACGTGGAACTATTAGCGAGACTGAAGTCTCTCTGCAAAAACATAAAATAGGCAAACGTGAGTACAAATGTACCCAGCAAGACTTACATCAGAACTAACTACATATGCATCATTATCAACAAAGGGGTGGTGGGGTTTAACTGCAGCAAGCCAGCTTTGACTCGATGGCTATCCTGAACTACATTGCAAGTAACTCTTTTGAGGTGGCGCTACGAGTCCACATATTCACCATATCAATACTCCGCTATGGATCCGCTCCGCCTCCCTCGAGAACGCCATCCATAGCACTCACGCTATCTTGCATATTTTAGAGTGTCCACTTTCACTTGTCTATGAACTGTATAAGGGGTCCAAGTTTCCATATCCGAGGAATCCGCCTATTCAATAGATAATGATAACCCCGCAGGGTGTACTTCTTCACACGCTCTCGCCACTTATCGCCTGACACGCCATGTATCTCGGCAACCTTCAAGCGGAAGCCGGGCGAGGGAGTCGGCCACGACCTACCTAAACACTCAAGTCTCTCATCCAGGTTTATCGCCTATTCGGGTTCCATCCGCAAGGAGATCCGCCGGGTGTCGCCACGGCCCCAAACGATGTGAGCAGGGTTCCCAATCCCACCTCGACGGGTGGATCTACGCTTGGTACACCGTGCCACGGTGCCTAGTCATCCCAAGCCCACCTGCACGGGTGCCACTTGGTAGACTACTAACACTACCTACAAACACCGAAACTAGTTGCAACTCCCGGACAGAGAACAAGGGTGATTAAGAAGCCGAGAGGGTCGAGTTACGGAACCCAATGTGTGGTAGTAACTGTTCATGGATCACAAACACAGAACTCAGTTCCTGAGGACGGCTGCAATGAGACAACCCAGCATGTACTCCTACATGGCCTCTCACCGCTACCTTTACCAAATCGTGTTCACACACTTAGCTCTCAACGGTAGGACATGTTCACACGCCTCTGATTCATTCCCGATGAATCAGACCTGACTCAACTCTAAGCAATAGCAGGCATGACAAACAAGCATGAATGAGTAGGCACATCAGGGCTCAAACAACTCCTACTCATGCTAGTGGGTTTCATCTATTTACTGTGGCAATGACAGGTTATGCAGAGGATAAAGGGGTTCAGCTACCGCAGCATGTAACAGTTGAAACGTTGTTGTCCTAATGCAGTAAAAGAGAGCAGGAGCGAGAGAGTGGGATTGTATCGGAACGAACAAGGGGGTTTTGCTTGCCTGGCACTTCTGAAGATAATATATCTCTTCATCGGTGTCATCGAACTCATCGTCGGAACGCGTCTGTCGAGAGGGGGCAATTACCGGCAACTGAGAAAGAAGCACAATCAATGCAAATGCACAATATGATGCATGATCATGACATGGCAATATGCTGTGGTTTGAGCTAATGCAACTAGCAACAGATTAAATGAAGTTGGTTTGAATACAAGATTCAAATTCAAACTCCATATGTGATTATTCAAATGCCATTTAAATGACTTGTGCTAAACAGCAGCTATAAGTTGTTCTAACATGCATGAAAATGGTACAGATGGATAGATTGGATTTTTCTGATCATTTTTCATATATAATTTATTTGATTTGGAGCTACGGTTGATTTTCTATGAATTTTTGAAGTTTGTGGTATTTTCTGGATTTTTCAGAATAAGAATAAATCCAGAAAATTGCATTACTGCGTCAGCATGACGTCGTTGTGATGTCAGCAGGTCAAGAGACCGGGTCCAGGTCAAACCTGACGTGTGGGGTCCACACGTCAGTGACTATCTAACTAACCTAATTAATTAATGTTAAATTACTACTAACTAAAATGTCAGTTGAGTTAATTAGAATTAATTAAAAAGACTAATCTAGGATTAGCCGGGCCAGGCCCACTTGTCGGCGACCAGGGAGGTCAAACCCCTGGTCAGCCGAGGCTAACACGCCGGCGGCTCGTCGCCGGCTACAGCAGGCGCGGCGGAGGGCTCGGGTTAGCTCCTCCGGCGACCAAAACGACGGCAGAGAGGCTCTACGTGGTGCTGGGACTCGCGCGCATCCAACGGGGCAAGTGGGAGCAGCTGGGGTGGCCGGAGCTCGCCGGAAAATAGCTTGTGGCGGCGGCCGGCGTGCGGGTGTGCTCGGGGTCGGCGTTAAACTGCACGGCAGGGGACACGGAGGGGTGCTACGGGCACCTGGTGATGCACTGAGCGCTATGGCGCGGTCGGTTGCGGCTCTAGGTGTCGGTGGCCACGGCGGCGGCATGGCCGGCGGCGGGGAGCGCTCGGCTCCGGTGGTTGATGCGGCTAGGGGGCGAATTAGGCAACGAGGCATGGGGGAAACGATGCAGCGGCTCACCGCAGTTCTTCGTGTGCTTTGGCGGCGGCGGAGGCACGGGTCCGCGAATCGACGGGGGATCACCGCACCGAGGTCGAACGGCGGCGTTGGAGATGCAGCAGAGCTTCGCGCGCCGCGTGACTCGATGGAGAGGACGACGACGTCGTGGCGGAGCTCGGGATCACGTCGGAGAGGTGGGGCAGTGGCTGTGGCCGCGGTGGTGCACGTCGGCGGTGGCGAGCGAGGCGTTCGGGCGGAAAGAACAGAGCAGGGGGGGAGAGCGTTCGGGGGAGAGACAGAGGGAGAAGCAGAGGGGGTCCAGGGGGGTCCAGAGCGGCGCCGAGGAGGGCTTCGAGGCGCCTTGGTGAGGCAGGCGAGCAGGGAGGAGGCGTGGCGCCTCAGCAGCGCGCGCTGTCCCGCCTCGCCATCTTGGCGAAGTTAGGGATGATCTGGCGGTATTTCAGGCTGGGCCGCATGATGTGGCCGGCAGTGGGCTTTGGTGGGCGCCAGGTAGGTAAGGGTCCAGGTGAGTCTCTGTTCTTTCTACATTTTTTTTTGTTTCTGTTTTCTAATTTTGCAGTTTTGTTTTAATTTGGTTTCTTAACCAAATTATTTTTGCAGCTCTCTGGATATTATTATGGATGCATTAAGGTTTATCCTAGAGCTCCACAAAATATTCCACGATCATTGGAGCAATAAAAATATTTATAGAATTTATTTGCTCCAACTCAAATACAATTATGAATTAATTAAAAAACCATAAATGCATTGGAAAAAATGTGCATGACCTCTGATTAAGGTTTTACCCTTTTCCAGAAATAATGAACATTTTTGGAGGGCATTTTGGGTCCAATGAAAATATTTGAATTGAACCTAGTTAAAATTATTATCTGCTAGGGTTTGAACATCCCCATTTCAAAATTTCATTTGAATTTAAACATGATGCAACACAAGACTATCAAGACCAGAGCAGACCAGAAATAGGGACGTGACACGCAGTCGAAGTCCAATACCTGCACATGTAAAATAGTGCATGCCAACAATAATAATATAAATAAATAAAAATCCTCGGGTAATTAATTTACGCAAAATAATTTATTTAAAGATATATGGCCTGGCTCCAAAGTCAATGTCGATGCAGGGCGTCGGCGTGATGCGGTAAAGGCGTGGCAAAGCCTGAATTCGCAGGTCGGTCCGAGTTCCGGATGCGACGTTCACCGAACTATGTACGGAAACTGACTGAACCACCATGCGACCATCGCTAATGCGGCCACCATTTGATAGACCTGTATACAGATGATGGAACAAAACAAAGTAATAATTTCTTAGGAAAAATAAACCCAAACAAGCAAAAATTGCAAGGATTAATAGCACCTGGTTTATTTGTTGTAGCCGTCCGAAGAAAAAGTGACTCATTGGGACTCGATCCGCACACTCATTGCCTGATGGGCGGTGAAGCGACAGCATGGCGATGCTAGTAAAGGTTGGCTCGCCAAGGCAAAGCCCGGTCCAGCTAACGTGACGAAGCTGGTCGGCGGACGACGCCGAAGTCTCCGGAGTAGGTTGATGAAGGGATGGCAAAGCCCCCGGTCCAGAAGAGGTGACAAAGCAGGTCGGTAAAGAGACGTTGCAGCTGCTACGTCAGCCGAGGTGTTGAACTAGTTCGGCGTGATGGACATCAGCTCAAAGAAGCAACGGTGCGGTCATGCTGATGCAGGTCGTAACTCATGACGTGGTCAATGCCAGCTTGATGAAGTGACCGTGCGGCGATGCCGGTGTGTCCGCTCCGTGTAATCCGTATTGGGGAGCGTAGTAATTTCAAAAAAATTCCTACGCACACGCAAGATCATGGTGATGCATAGCAACAAGAGGGGAGAGTGTTGTCTACGTACCCTCATAGACCGAAGCGGAAGCGTTGACGCAACGTAGAGGAAGTAGTCGTACGTCTTCCCGGTCCGACCGATCCAAGCACCGTTACTCCGGCACCTCCGAGTTCTTGACACACGTACAGCTCGATGACGCACCCCGAACTCCGATCCAGCAGAGGTACGGGGAGGAGTTCCGTCAACACGACGGCGTGGTGACGATCTTGATGTTCAACCGTCGCAGGGCTTCGCCTAAGCACCGCTACAATATGACCGAGGTGTAATATCCTGGAGGGGGGCACCGCACACGGCTAAGGAACGATCACGATGATCAACTTGTGTGTCTATGGGGTGCCCCCTGCCCCCGTATATAAAGGAGTGGAGGAGGGAAGGGCCGGCCCTCTCTATGGCGCGCCCTAGGGGAGTCCTACTCCCACCGGGAGTAGGATTCCCCCTTTCCTAGTCCAACTAGGAGCCCTTCCATGTAGTAGGAGTAGGAAGAAGGAAAGGGAAGAGAGAAGGAGAAGGAAGGAAGGGCCCCCCCCCTCCCTAGTCCAATTCGGACTAGTCCATGGGGAGGTGCGCCACCCTTTGGCCCTTTCTCTCTTTTCCCGTATGGCCCATTAAGGCCCAATACGAATTCCCGTAACTCTCCCAGATCAAAAATACCGAATCACTCGGAACCTTTCCGAACTCCGAATATAGTCGTCCAATATATCGATCTTTACGCCTCGACCATTTCGAGACTCCTCGTCATGTCCCCGATCTCATCCGGGACTCCGAACTCCTTCGTACATCAAAACTCATAAACTCATAATATAACCGCATCATCGAAACCTTAAACGTGCAGACCCTACGGTTCGAGAACAATGTAGACATGACCGAGACACGTCTCCGCCAATAACCAATAGCGGACCTGGATGCCCATATTGGTTCCTACATATTCTACGAAGATCTTTATCGGTCAGACCGCATAACAACATACGTTGTTCCCTTTGTCATCGGTATGTTACTTGCCCGAGATTCGATCGTCGGTATCCAATACCTAGTTCAATCTCGTTACCGGCAAGTCTCTTTACTCGTTCCGTAATACATCATATCACAACTAACTCATTAGTTGCAATGCTTGCAAGGCTTAAGTGATGTGCATTACCGAGAGGGCCCAGAGATACCTCTTCGACATTCGGAGTGACAAATCCTAATCTCGAAATATGCCAACCCAACAAGTACCTTTGGAGACACATGTAGAGCAACTTTATAATCACCCAGTTACGTTGTGACGTTTGGTAGCACACAAAGTGTTCCTCCGATAAATGGGAGTTGCATAATCTCATAGTCATAGGAACATGTATAAGTCATGGAGAGAGCAATAGCAACATACTAAACGATCGGGTGCTAAGCTAACGGAATGGGTCATGTCAATCAGATCATTCAACTAATGATGTGATCCCGTTAATCAAATAACAACTCTTTGTCCATGGTTAGGAAACATAACCATCTTTGATTAACAAGCTAGTCAAGTAGAGGCATACTAGTGACACTATGTTTGTCTATATATTCACACATGTATTATGTTTCCGGTTAATACAATTCTAGCATGAATAATAAACATTTATCATGATATAAGGAAATAAATAATAACTTTATTATTGCCTCTAGGGCATATTTCCTTCAGTCTCCCACTTGAAGTAGAGTCAATAATCTAGATCACATCACCATGTGATTAACATCGATAATTCACATCATCATGTGATTAACACCCATAGTTCACATCGCCGTGTGACCAACACCCAAAGGATTTACTAGATTCAATAATCTAGTTCACATCGCTATGTGATTAACACCCAAAGAGTACTAAGGTGTGATCATGTTTTGCTTGTGAGAGAATCTTAGTCAACGGGTCTTTCACATTCAGATCCGTTATGTATTTTGCAATTTTCTATGTCTACAATGCTCTGCACGGAGCTACTCTAGCTAATTGCTCCCACTTTCAATATGTATCTAGATCGAGACTTAGAGTCATCCAGATCGGTGTCAAAACTTGCATCGACGTAACCCTTTACGACGAACCTTTTGTCACTTCCATAATCGAGAAACATATCCTTATTCCACTAAGGATAATTTTGACCGTTGTCCAGTGATCTACTCCTAGATCACTATTGTACTCCCTTGCCAAACTCAGTGCAGGGTATACAATAGATCTGGTACACAGCATGGCATACTTTATAGAACCTATGGCTAAGGCATAGGGAATGACTTTCATTCTCTTTCTATCTTCTGCCGTGGTCGGGTTTTGAGTCTTACTCAATTTCACACCTTGTAACACAGGCAAGAACTCTTTCTTTGACTGTTCCATTTTGAACTACTTCAAAATCTTGTCAAGGTATGTACTCATTGAAAAAACTTATCAAGCGTCTTGATCTATCTCTATAGATCTTGATGCTCAATATGTAAGCAGCTTCATCGAGGTCTTTCTTTGAAAAACTCCTTTCAAACACTCCTTTATGCTTTGCAGAATAATTCTACATTATTTCCGATCTACAATATGTCATTCACATATACTTATCAGAAATGTTGTAGTGCTCCCACTCACTTTCTAGTAAATACAGGCTTCACTGCAAGTCTGTATAAACTATATGCTTTGATCAACTTATCAAAGCGTATATTCCAACTCCGAGATGCTTGCACCAGTCCATAGATGGATCGCTGGAGCTTGCACATTTTGTTAGCACCTTTAGGATTGACAAAACCTTCTGGTTGCATCATATACAACTCTTCTTTAATAAACCCATTAAGAAATGCAGTTTTGACATCCTTTTGCCAGATTTCAAAAAATGTGGCAATTGCTAACATGATTCGGACAGACTTTTAAGCATCGATACGAGTGAGAAAATCTCATTGTATTCAACATCTTGAACTTTGTCAAAAACCTTTTTCGATAAGTCTAGCTTTGTAGATAGTAACACTACTATCAGCGTCCGTCTTCCTCTTGAAGATCCATTTATTTTCTATGGCTTGCCGATCATCGGGCAACTCCACCAAAGTTCACACTTTGTTCTCATACATGGATCTCATCTCAGATTTCATGGCCTCAAGCCATTTCGCGGAATCTGGGCTCATCATCGCTTACTCATAGTTCGTAGGTTTGTCATGGTCAAGTAACATGACCTCTAGAACAGGATTACCGTACCACTCTGGTGCGGATCTCAATCCCTTTTACCTACGAGGTTCGGTAGTAACTTGATCTGAAGTTACATGATCATCATCATTAGCTTCCTCACTAATTGGTATAGTAGTCACAAGAACAGATTTCTGTGATGAACTACTTTCCAATAAGGGAACATGTACAGTTACCTCATCAAGTTCTACTTTCCTCCCACTCACTTCTTTCGAGAGAAACTCCTTCTCTAGAAAGGATCCATTATTAGCAACGAATGTTTTGCCTTCGGATCTGTGATAGAAGGTGTACCCAACAATTTCCTTTGGGTATTCTATGAAGACGCACTTCTCCGATTTGGGTTTGAGCTTATCAGGATGAAACTTTTTAACATAAGCATCGCAACCCCAAACTTTAAGAAACGACAACTTTGGTTTCTTGCTAAACCACAGTTCATATAGTGTCGTCTCAACGGATTTAGATGGTGCCGTGAATGCAGTTGTCTCTAATGCATGATCCCAAAACGATATTGGTAAATCGGTAAAAAACATCATAGATTGTACTATATCCAATAAAGTACGGTTATGACATCGGACACACCATTATGATGTGGTGTTCCAGGTGGCATGAATTTGTGAAACTATTCCACATTGTTTTAATTGAAGACCAAACTCGTAACTCAAATATTTATCTCCGCGATCAGATCGTAGAAACTTTATTTTCTTGTTACGATGATTTTTCCACTTCACTCTGAAATTCTTTGAACCTTTCAACTATTTCAGACTTATGTTTCATCAAGTAGATATACCCGTATCTGCTCAAATCATCTTGTGAAGGTCAGAAAATAACGATATCCGCCACGAGCCTCAACATTCATCGGACCACATACATCTGTATGTATGATTTCCAACAAATCTGTTGCTCTCTCCATAGTACCAGAGAACGGCGTTTTAGCCATCTTGCCCATGAGGCACGGTTCGCAAGTACCAAGTGATTCATAATCAAGTGGTTCCAAAAGTCCATCAGTATGGAGTTTCTTCATGCACTTTACATCGATATGACCTAAACGGCGAAGGCACAAATAAGTTGCACTATCATTATTAACTTTGCATCTTTTGGCATCAATATTATGAATATGTGCATCACTACGATCGAGAGCCAACAAACTATTTTCATTGGGTGTATGACCATTGAAGGTTTTATTCATTTAAATAGAACAACAATTATTCTCTGATTTTAAATGAATAACCGTATTGCAATAAACATGATCAAATCATATTCATGCTCAACGCAAACGCCAAATAACATTTATTTAGGTTTAACACTAATCCCGAAAGTATAGGGAGTGTGCGATGATGATCATATCAATCTTGGAACTACTTTCAACACACATCGTCACTTCACCCTTAACTAGTTTCTGTTTATTCTGCAACTCCCGTTTCGAGTTACTACTCTTAGCAACTGAACCAGTACCAAATACCGAGGGGTTGCTATAAACACTAGTAAAGCATACATCAAACACTTGTATATCAAATATACCCTTTTTCACTTTGCCATCCTTCTTATCCACCAAATATTTAGGGCATTTCCGCTTCCAGTGACCATTTCCTTTGCAGTGTAAGCACTCAGTTTCAGGCTTTGGTTCAGATTTGGACTTCTACATGGGAGTGAAAACTTGCTTGTCAATCTACTTGAAGTTCCCCTTTCTTTCCCTTTGCCCTTTTCTTGAAACTAGTGATCTTGTCAACCATCAACACTTGATGCTCTTTCTTGATTTCTACCTTCGTCGATTTCAACATCACGAAGAGCTCGGGAATCATTTTCGTCATCCCTTGCATACTATAGTTCATCACGAAGTTCTACTAACTTGGTGATGGTGACTAGAGAATTCATCAATCACTATCTTATCTAGAAGATTAACTCCCACTTGATTCAAGCGATTGTAGTATCCGGATAATCTGAGCACATGCTCACTAGTTGAGCGATTCTCCTCCATCTTTTAGCTATAGAACTTGTTGGAGACTTTATATCTCTCAACTCGGTATTTGCTTGAAATATTAACTTCAATTCTGGAACATCTCATATGGTCCATGATGTTCAAAACATCTTTGAAGTCCCGATTCTAAGCCATAAAGCATGGTGCACAAAACTATCAAGTAGTCATCATATTGAGCTAGCCAAACGCTCATAACGCCTCGCATCCGCTCCTGCAATAGGTCTGTCACCTAGCGTGCATTAAGGACATAATTCTTCAGGGCAGCATTGAGGATAAACCTCGGATCGCGGATCCAATCCGCATCATTGCTACTAACATTTTTCAACACAATTTTCTAGGAACATATCAAAATAAACATATGAAAGCAACAACGCAAGCTATTGATCTTACAACATAATTTGTAAAATACTACCAGGACTAAGTTCATGATAAATTTAAGTTCAATTAATCATATTACTTAAGAACTCCCACTTAGATGACATCTCTCTAGTCATCTAAGTGATCACGTGATCCAAATCAACTAAACCATAACCGATCATCACGTGAGAAGGAGTAGTTTTCAATGGTGAACATCACTATGTTGATCATATCTACTATATGATTCACGCCGACCTTCGGTCTCCGTGCTCGAGGCCATATCTGCATATGCTAGGCTCGTCAAGTTTAACCTGAGTATTCCGCGTGTTCAAAACTGGCTTGCACCCGTTGTAGATGGACGTAGAGCTTATCACACCCGATCATCACGTGGTGTCTGGGCACGACGAACTTTGGCAACAGGGAGAACACTTCTTGATAATTAGTGAGAGATCATCTTAAAATGCTACCGTCAATCAAAGCAAGAATAAGATGTATAATAGATAAACATCATATGCAATCAAAATATGTGACATGATATGGCCATGATCATCTTGCGCCTTTGATGTCCATCTCCAAAGTACTGTCATGATCTCTATCGTCACCGACACGACACCATGATCTTCATCATCTTGATCTATATCAATGTTTCATCACATGGTTGTCTCACCAACTATTGCTCTTGCAACTATTGCTATCGTATAGCGATAAAGTAAAGCAATTATTTGGCACTTGCATCTTATGCAACAAAGAGACATCCATAGGGCTTCTGCCAGTTGCCGATAACTTCAACAAAACATGACCATCTCATACAACAACTTATATCTTATCACGTCTTGACCATATCACATCACAACATGCCCTGCAAAACAAGTTAGACGTCCTCTACTTTGTAGTTGCAAATTTTACGTGGCTGCTACGGGCTGAGCAAGAACCGTTCTTACCTACGCATCAAAACCACAACGATAGTTTGTCAAGTTGATGATGTTTTGACCTTCGCAAGGACCGGGCGTAGCCACACTCGGTTCAACTAAAGTTGGAGAAACTGACACCCGCTAGTCACCTGTGTGCATAGCACGGCGGTAAAACCAGTCTCGCGTAAGCATACGCGTAATGTCGGTCCGGGCCGCTTCATCCAACAATACCGCTAAACCAAAGTATGACATGTTGGTAAGCAGTATGACTTATATCGCCCACAACTCACTTGTGTTCTACTCGTGCATATAACATCAAACTATAAAACCTAGGCTCGGATGCCACTGTTGGGGAACGTAGTAATTTCAAAAAAATTCCTACGCACACGCAAGATCATGGTGATGCATAGCAACGAGAGGGAAGAGTGTTGTCTACGTACCCTCGTAGACCAAAGCGGAAGCGTTGACGCAACGTAGAGGAAGTAGTCGTACGTCTTCCCGGTCCGACCAATCCAAGCACCGTTACTCCGGCACCTCCGAGTTCTTGACACACGTATAGCTCGATGACGCACCCCGACCTCCGATCCAGCAGAGGTACGGGGAGGAGTTCCGTCAGCACGACGGCGTGGTGACGATCTTGATGTTCAACCGTCGCAGGGCTTCTCCTAAGCACCGCTACAATATGACCGAGGTGTAATATCGTGGAGGGGGGCATCGCACACGGCTAAGGAACGATCACGATGATCAACTTGTATGTCTATGGGGTGCCCCCTGCCCCCGTATATAAAGGAGTGGAGGAGGGGAGGGCCGGCCCTCTCTATGGCGCGCCTAGGGGAGTCCTACTCCCACCGGAGTAGGATTCCCCCTTTCCTAGTCCAACTAGGAGCCCTTCCATGTAGTAGGAGTAGGAGAGAAGGAAAGGGAAGAGAGAAGGAGAAGGAAGGAAGGGGGCGCCCCCCCCCCCCTCCCTAGTCCAATTTGGACTAGTCCATGGGGAGGGGTGCGGCCACCCTTTTGGCCCTTTCTCTCTTTTCCCGTATGGCCCATTAAGGCCCAATACGAATTCCCATAACTCTCCGGTACTCCAAAAAATACCCGAATCACTCGGAACCTTTCCGAACTCCGAATATAGTCGTCCAATATATCGATCTTTACGTCTCGACATTTCGAGACTCCTCGTCATGTCCCCGATCTCATCCGGGACTCCGAACTCCTTCGGTACATCAAAACTCATAAACTCATAATATAACTGTCATCGAAACCTTAAGCGTGCCGACCCTACGGTTCGAGAACAATGTAGACATGACCGAGACACGTCTCGCCAATAACCAATAGCGGGACCTGGATGCCCATATTGGTTCCTACATATTCTACGAAGATCTTTATCGGTCGAGACCGCATAACAACATACGTTGTTCCTTTGTCATCGGTATGTTACTTGCCCGAGATTCGATCGTCGGTATCCAATACCTAGTTCAATCTCGTTACCGGCAAGTCTCTTTACTCGTTCCGTAATACATCATCTCACAACTAACTCATTAGTTGCAATGCTTGCAAGGCTTAAGTGATGTGCATTACCGAGAGGGCCCAGAGATACCTCTCCGACATTCGGAGTGACAAATCCTAATCTTGAAATATGCCAACCCAACAAGTACCTTTGGAGACACCTGTGGAGCACCTTTATAATCACACCCAGTTACGTTGTGACGTTTGGTAGCACACAAAGTGTTCCTCCGGTAAACGGGAGTTGCATAATCTCATAGTCATAGGAACATGTATAAGTCATGGAGAGAGCAATAGCAACATACTAAACGATCGGGTGCTAAGCGAACGGAATGGGTCATGTCAATAAGATCATTCAACTAATGATGTGATCCCGTTAATCAAATAACAACTCTTTGTCCATGGTTAGGAAACATAACCATCTTTGATTAACAAGCTAGTCAAGTAGAGGCATACTAGTGACACTCTGTTTGTCTATATATTCACACATGTATTATGTTTCCGGTTAATACAATTCTAGCATGAATAATAAACATTTATCATGATATAAGGAAATAAATAATAACTTTATTATTGCCTTTAGGGCATATTTCCTTCAATCCGTGGGGCCGCGATGTTGGTGATGATTTATCCTTCGCGATGCTGAACTCTTGTTCAGCTTGCTGAGATGATGATCTGGAGAAGTTGAGCTCGGCTCAACAAAGCGACGATGTGTCTAGCGTGGTCGGCAGCCATGGAGCAACGTTGTCGGGCTGGTTTGACATCCGCGCGATGGTGAAGATCATATTGGAAAAAGACTTTAAAATTAGTGGGATGTGTTTGGGAACAAAACACAATACCCCATACAAAACTTCCTTCAAAAAGGATGTCCGAAATCCCGTTCATAAAAGAGATGAACTCGGGTTGGATTCGTTCTCGCGCAGAAAACAGATCCGAAAAGTGATGCACTCATCGGAAGGTTCCCGGAGTTTGGACGGTCGGATCAAGCTGAAATTTTGAGGGGTCTTAGATATAGGAATTCCGCAGCCGATCAATGGTTGGATCTTCCAAGGGACGTCCAAGCTAGATGCTGGACACCACGCTCCAAACTCGTCCAGATTCGACGAGGCTCTGGAATATCAGAGACCGGATGAGATTGCTCCATCGGAACGCGACGAAATTTTACAGTGTTGTTGTAGACTCAATTACGCACAATTCCACTGAAGGAATCGTCAAAGTGATGCTCGAGGAGGTGGTGGTAGCGGTTACAAGTTTGCTGTTCAGAAAAACAGCACGGCCGCCTGAGGGCAATGTTGACGTCGAGCCCCCGAGCTCCATGGATGACTCCTCCATGATCTTGATAGAGATCGGAGTTGATGTTGATGAAGGCCCTTGTCCAAACATGATAATTGGAGGTAGGGCACAGTCCTCGGTGAAGCCAAGGTAACCAGTCGAGGCGGCGACAAAGACGCTGATGTCGAAGTTGATCTGCAGGCCAGCCATTGATCCTTTTGCTGACCACACAGCGGAACTCACAATGAAAGCACCATTGTCGGTGCCAAAAACCGGCAGATCTCGGGTACGGGGTCCCAAGCTGCGTGTCTTAGGATCGATGGTAACATGGACACGGGATTTTACCCAGCTTCAGTCTCTCTTGAAGAGATAATACCCTACATGCTGCTTTTGATTGTATTCGATGGGTATGATTACAGAGTTGATCTACATCAAGATCATATGTTGTGGTCTAATCCCTAGAGGTATGATGAGTAATGTCATAATGATCTATCGACTGGCCTGGCCTCGGCTTATATAATGTACCAGAGGCCTAGGATAACAAAAGTCCTAGTTGAATACGCCGGTGGAGAGGAGTCCTTGTCTTGATCAACAAGTCTTGTGGAATCTTCCTCGTGTATACATCGCCTGTCCGAACTGGCCAATTAGTAAATGGCCATGGGGGTCCTCAGCCCATTCCAACTGATCGGGAGACGATGTGGTGAGTACCCCCTATTACAGGACACCGTCAACGGGCATGACGAGCAGCCTCGAAATGGTTGAGAGGTAAAGATTGATATATTGAAAAGTGATATTCGTACACCGGAAGGGTTCCGGAGTGTATTGGGTATAAACCGGAGTACCGGAAGGGTTATCGGAACCCCCCGGTGGAAGATATGGGCCATATGGGCCATGGCAGGGAGGCTAACCAGCCCACAAGGGGCTGGTGCACCCCCCACAAGGGAGGAGGCCGAATTGGACTAGGGAAAGGGGGCACCACCCCCCTTTCCTTCTCCTACTCCCTCTCCTTCCCCCTTTGCACCTCTGTAAGAAGGAAAAAAGAGGGGGGGGGCTAATCCTACAAGAAGTGGAGTCCTAGTAGGACTCCCCCCTCCCTTGGTGCGCCTCTGGTGGCCGGCCTCCTCCTCCCTCCTTTATATATGGGGGCAGGGGCACCCCAAAGGCAGAACATTGTCTTAGCCGTGTGCGGTGCCCCCCTCCACCGTTTATTCCTCTGATAGTATTATCATAGTGCTTAGGTGAAGCCCTGCGCGGATCACATCATCAACAGCGTCACCATGTCGTCGTGCTGACGAAACTCTCCCTCGACCCTCTACTGGATCAAGAGTTCGAGGGACGTCATCGAGCTGAACATGTGCTGAACTCGGAGGCGCCGTACATTCGGTGCTAGATCGGTTGGATCGTGAAGATGTTCGACTACATCAACCGCGTTAACTAACGCTCCCGCTTTCGGTCTATGAGGGTACGTGGACACACACTCCTCCTCTCGTTTCTATGCATCTCCTAGACAGATTTTGCATGATAGTAGGAATTTTTTTGAAATTGCATGCTACGTTCCCCAAAATGTGCGCATTAAGTGAGGGAAGTGACTCCAAAGTTTGGAATGGATGCGTATAAATATATAGCACAACTTGATCACACTTTATTGAACCCCTTCATTGGCGGGCTTAAATAACCCAACACTAGTGTCGTCACCGCTGACAAGAAAAAGAGTTGACATTAGCGATGATTCTTCTTCATTTTCATCATGGGAAATTACTACCAAAAATAGGTTTCCTTTTTTGGAGAGTTTTTTTAGAAGATTGAGGCAATCCTTTTTTTAGCGACTTGAGGCAATCCTTCTAAGCCGAGTATAGGAGCACACAACGACCTACTTTCTGATCTTTACCTAATAATAAAGCACACAGTGCTTCTGTCCGTTCACCGTCACACACTTTTTACAAAAAATCCCTTGTGTTTTTCGGTAATTAAACCCGCAGTCCCCTTTTAAGTGGATATCTAAAAAATGATTCGTTCTTGCATAAACCCCCCTGTCATTTGGTATATTCAACCTGCAGTGCTCCTTCCTCTCCATATTATGTATCTTATCCGCCCCCTTTCTAGAGCGAAGGACGAGGAGGTTTGGGCGGTGGGGATCGGGGATCGAAAAAGTCCCTTGATCCCGCGAGACGCAGCCAGTCTACCTACCATCTCTTGAGCTAGGAGCCGGCAACGACAAACCAGAGAGTGGCCTGCACAACCTGACTTCCTCGATTCTTGCGCCCAACCGAGGTGCACAACACATCTCCAGGCTATCTGTCGTCATGGCCAGGGAAAGGGAGGCAGCAAGCTCCTCAGGCTTTGTCCTGTGAACACTGGGAGAGGGAGAGAGAAGGAGAAGATAGGAGGTAGGTGGATGGAGCAGGGTGGCGCGGGGTCGGAGCTGCCGCTCCGGTGGCGTCTCTTGGCGCTGACGTCGGGAAAGACTGGGAGGAGGCAGAGAGAGGGTCTCGCGCGCTGCTCGGGCACGCCTCGGGGGCTGCAGTGTGTGGGCAAGGGCGACAACGAGCTCCTCGGGCTTCGTCCTGTGAACACTGAGAGAGAGGGAGAGAGAAGGAGAAGATAGGAAGGAGATGGAGAGAGTAGGGCGGTGCGGGGTCAGAGCTACTGCTCCGGGGGCGTCTATGGGCGCTGACAGCGGGGAAGACTGGGAGGAGGCAGAGAGAGGGTCTCGAGGCTATTCGGGTATGCTCGAGGCGCGCCTGTGGGCTACAACGTGTGTGGGGCGCTCAGGAGCTGGTTGAATCGGGGGATTCTGAAGGAGAGAGGTTGGTAGAGTGAAAGTATCAGCGGGGGCTGCCCTGCAAGTCGATCATGGTTTGGCTCGTCGTTCACCAACCAGGATGTGTGGTCAATGTTCGAGCTACATGTAGCCACACCACCAGTGCTGCTCGGCATGTGGCCATTGTGTTCCTGGGCAGTAGCATTCTGGTGTATCGGCTCATCGACGACAGGCTCCCCGTAAGCAGATAGCACGGGTGCTCGCGACCCTGCTTGCTTTTTTTTATATAGGGTGGATTTTTATTGTCTCAAAATGAAGCATCAAGAGGATACAAATAGTATGAGCACACGCCCGACCTGTGCATAGGTAGGATGCACACAGCCAAGCGAACCTCCTGGCTAACATGCTGTTTTGGTCGGTGGACTGTTAGCCATGCCGCATGTCGATTTTTGTGCCCTGCCTCCTTCAGTTTAATATTTGGTCTTGCATGTTGAGCTGACCCTACTGGTATACTTTTTTTTGCGGCTGCCCCTTAATGGTATACGCCCCTTATTAAACTCCAACATGTCCTTTTGTATTCAATCTCTATGGAATTTTGGAACATGGACTATTCAATGTGCCAACCTCTGCTTTGAAAATATTTGATGTTGGACTTGAGTTTCTTTTAATTAAATTCCCTGGTTTCATATGATTTGATTTTCTTTTAGTTAAATTCTCTTGTTTAGTCTTAGTCCTTTTTGCGGCTCGTAGGTTTGCACTCCTGAGGAGCTAGCAGAGCATGTTCCTTCATCATCTTCGAGGGGGCGCATTATAGGATATGCCGATGTGATGCATGTTGGCAAAAATCTTATCTGTAAGTCGGTCTGGCTGTAAGACTTGGTGATTTCTAATAATAGAAATCGGAGAGGAAACTCTCTTTATCGGAAGAAAAAAAACTGGTTTTATAAGTTGTGTTATTACATGAAACTCAATCCTCACATTGACTGTTATAAAAGTAGCATATATCTTATTTGTGATGCAAATATTCAGTTTCAGTAGTCGTGCATTTGCTCCAAAAGTTTTGCTTTGCTGAACCAATACTCAATAACTAGCTCGCCTATGTTTTCTGAAGGTGCTGTTATATCAGCAAGTTGAGAACGATGATAATTAATGACACAAATAAGAAACATGTACTTTTTTTCTCCCGTTGTAACGCACGGGCATTTTTGCTAGTGATAGGCCCATCACTAGTTGACCCAGTGGCCCAAAATGAAACCCTAATTGCCCAAAACGAAACCCTAATCGAAATTGCTATATAAGTTCCCCAATCCCCTGCCCTCACAGTTCCCATCCCGGCCGCCACAGAACACCTCCTAGCGCATGTCGCATCTATCCTCCACCTCTACGCTGAGGCAGGCCGGCAGCTCGACTCCGTCCCTACTTTTGCTCTCGGTAGGAGCTGTTGAGATGAGATTACCCCATACCCTGCAGAGAGCGTCAGCCCGACGCCGCACATGCGTATGGGGTAATCTCACCTCAACAGCCGCTCCCTGTGAGCTTTTCCTTGGTGATTGTTAAATCTAAGAAAGTTGACCGCGGGGATTAATTAATGCTTTCAGCCAACAAGGTTAGTGGTGCGATTTCTTGGTTACTGACAGAATTTTTTAGTATTCTTCGGCAGGTTTGGCGCAGAATTTCTTTGTTGGTCTTCAGACGAAACAGCTGCCTATAGAGCAGATCTGTCTTCTTCATCTCGCTGTAGACGAGACGAAGCAGCTGCCTGTGTATCAGATCTGGAGGAGGCCCTGGTTGTTTTGGGTCTCGTGAGGAGGACACAGATTGATAGATGAAATAGTGTTGTTAGTATAGTGTACGCATCATGTTCCGCTCAATACTTGTGTTCTTATGCCAGTACACTATGGCAGAAAGTAATCTTTAGAGAACACTATGATTTGATTGGTAATCACACTATGGCAGGAAGTAATTATGTTATATTGCATCTTTGCTAAAGAACGCTTACTTTTGTAAGTAAGCTCGTCCTCGCCGTACAAGATGGATGAAATGACCTGTATACGATTGGCTTTTCAAAGTACATTGAAGGAGCTATCTTTGTAGTCAGGCCATGTAATTCCTGGCCGTTGATGGCTTAGTTAATTTGCAAATACATCAAACTCGAAGTTATTTAGGAACCATCGAAACTGAAGATCTTTCTTTCAGATTAGCCCAACAATCTTTACCAATAGCCGACCTACTTTAATATAGATATTACATCTTATCAAATGGAAATGCAACATGTTATTTTGTGTTTGGGAGCCCGAGGATCCATACTTGGTTGATCGATGACAAATACGGAACATGAAATTCTCTCCCCATGAATTTTCAAATTTGAAATTTTGTAAGCTAACAAAATCATGGATAAAATTCAAATCCGGTTCTAAAGCGCTGACTAGCGGGAGCAACTAACTGGAAGTCATAAAAAACTAAGTGGAGGTTACCCCTTGCATGGGACATCTATGGGTCACTTTTGGCGTCAGTACACTAGCGGGAGAACATATTTTCTTGTGGAAAACCCACTAAGTAAAGTGAATTGATTGGTAGGAATTCAGGAACTAACCTTACGGGTGGATGAATGAAGTGGTGAGAGAGGAGGAATACCACTGGGTGGAGCTCAAATCATCGGAATGCGAGTCGATCATTGTGATGCCCATTAACACATTTTTGTTTGTCAAGTAAAAACTTATTGTTCACACAATTTAAGAGAAATATTTATCACATGTTATAGGTTCATTTATTTTTAAAATTGTTTGCAATATTCGACACCCAAAAAAGTGAAATAGGAAATAAATAAAAGTTCATTACAAGGAAAAAGAAAATATCAAGAAAGGAAATTTATAATTTTGCAACCCCCCTATTGATCTCAGCCCAGTAGGTAAGATCTTCATCCGAAGGTACCATAAATGTCTTTACACACATGTAATCCTATAAACCACTCAGTGTCGAGTTAGCACGCCTTCAACGCCGTAATGGTTCGTGTGGCGCCCATTATCACGGGCCACATTGTTTTTCAGTTGTCATTTATGATTTCTTTATTTTTGTTGTTTTATTGAGTTTTGATATTTCTTTTGTTGCTCCCTTAATTTTTTGGACTTAGTTTCTATTTTTGGATGAATATGTAAATGCTTCTAAAATTGATAAACATATATCTTAATGATTAATACATGTGAAAACGTCTTCCCAATTGTATGCCCTTTTCTTTAAAAATGAATGAATAATTTTATATATATGTCACTTTTAATTTCACATGTATATTTCTCCATTATTAATTGCATCTTTGTAACCATTTTAGAATTCCTTACCTATTGTTTTATTCTTCTCAAAAAAATTTGCGCAAAGTTTTTACCAACCCATGTCTCTACACCATAGTATACAAATTCCGCTTCCTTGAGATCCATGATGCATGCACAATATAAAAAATCACCTTTTCAGAGCATGACTTCTTTTTTTCTCTTAGAGACACAATGTGTCATTTCTTTTGCTTCGGATAAAAGAAACGAGCATGTGCGATGTAAAAATGTTCATTTTTTTAACAAATTTGTGAATTTTTAATTTCTTTTGTTGTGTGTTGGTAGGTTGTTGCCAATCCCGACATGAATAAAACAAGATATAGCTATGGTTTAGGTGAGCGATTCGCTATTTCTCATTTTAGTTGGTTCATCTCAGCATGGATTTACTTACGTGTAACTCTGAAGAGGCACTTGGCTACAAACCTTTATATTTCTAAAACTAAGAGGCTAGAAAAGATAACACGAGCATATAAGATTGACGAATCTTGGTGAGAGGAACGAAACACTGGATTGGATGCGGGATAAGGTAAAATGCACCTCACGAGGCCAACTCAATCGGTGTCGAACCGTCCAGCGCAGGCGGTTCAGGATTTGGGTATAGGGGGGGGGGCAAGCCAAGGCTATCGCAAAAATAATCTTGTACTCATCGAGTTCCAAAATATAACATTTTTCTATGTTTGAGTTTATATTAAATTATATGAGCATATCAATATATTAAATAAAAAATATGAAAATATATTTCATGAAAAAATTCTAATTATAATCATTTGGTCTCATAGGCATTCATATTTTCCCATACAACCCCGGCCAAAGTTAGAGAAGTTTGACATTTTAAAAAAAGTAATACACCTTATATTTTGAAACCGAGGAGTAGACCAAGGTTCCCCTCCGATGATACACAAACATTATTACAATTGCATTTTTTTTAAATTGGCCTCTACCGTCAACAGGATGAAAAATATTAATAATTTCAATAGTATTATCTATATTGTATTAGTCGGCATTGGAAAATTTTGCATCACAAATAGAAACTCGGACAAGATAATTTGCATCACAATATTTATAAGGCATGTGCAAGACACAAACTCTTCATACCATCTCAAATCAAACAAACCAACTAAAATCTGATGTATAAAAGTGATGCAATATAAGAATTGAGAGGTTATTATAGGCTGATGTGGTATTCGCCAAAATATAGTCTGATGTGTTAACCTTGGCCTGTTCGCTGGCTGGAGGAGTGAAGTAGGCTTCGCCGTGTACTCGCGAGATGAATCAGATGATGAGTAGCAGAGGAAGGAGATGAGAGGCAGGCAGCACTGGCAGCAAAGGCATAGGACGCGGCCGCACGACTTTAATTTAACGCTAATCTACTACCACTATAAAAGAAAGAGGGCAGATCCAAACAATCACATCCATCCATCATCAAAATCTAATGGCCATTAATCATTCTGTTTAACGCTACCAACCACGCACAAGCCCCAATCGATCGCTAACCCACCCTGCTCCGTTCGCCTGGCGCGACACCGCCCCCTTCCCACGACCCATCGCCCCCCTCCTCCTCCCTCGTTCCTCTGGAGCCAGACTTGAGCAGAGCCGCCGTCCCAGCCCCCGATGCCTCCGCCTCCTCGCGCTTCGCGCCGTTGTTCCTCTCGCAGCCGTTAGCCCGCTGACCGCTGCGTCCATGCCGCCCGAGAGCCCGCCATAGCGCCGCCACCGTCGCTCATGGGCCCCTGCTGTCCGGCCATGCCGCCGCACGCAGATCCAAGGCCGTGACCAGTTCCGCTTATGAAACGATACACCGATTGAGACCACCGCTAGAGGGTGCATGTGTATCCATGTAGCTTATGATTTGTAATGTATGGTGGCTTGGGATAATGTTGTTCCGACCTTCACATATGGTGGTGGTGGTGCAATAATAGCCAGGAAGCTACTGTTTAGTTAGTCAGATTGGACCATTTTATTTCTTAAGAATAATCAATAAGCAATATTCTATTATTGCTTCCAGAAATACATCTATGAGAGAAAGATTAGACTCCTATGATGTTCAAGAGCTACCAGGTGCTGCGCGCTGGGGGGCGTCGCACGCAAGGAGCGGCTGCGATTCATCCTTCATCGATCTTTTGCATCAGTGGTCGACTCATCTCTAAGAAAATCTGCCTTCGTCCTTGGTTCTTGGGCATTCGCTCTCTACAGCCTTTCACAAATTAATCTCCAGTTGCGGTGCACAACTCCATAACGCATGTACTGGTATTCCTTGTAAGATGCTTTCACCTATTCTCTAATGTACATGCAATCTCACATCCATTGCCAATTTGGCTTTAGGGAAATTCAGTGGCACAATAAGCAATCTTAAATTGTAATTGGTATTGTTCTGGAAACACCCAAAATGACGGTATCAATCGCATATTTTTGAAGCTACTAAATTTAACTTATACTGAATATCTGTTGTTCTTTTCTTCAAAATATGTTCTCCTTCAAACTCAATTTTGTTCCTTCTAATTAATGTGCGAAGAGGATATCAACCGAACAATTGGGAGTAGGAGAGGGCAGCCAGAGATAAGTTAAGAACAACACACATGCTTCAGATTAACTCCTATTCCTGAACCAATATTTTTTTACTATTCACCAATATGCTTTTGATGATTGCATTATATAAAACAAGTAGGAGAGTGTATTTATTTTCATTTTTTTACATACCTCCTAGCCAAGCACGCCTACCAGCACTGTTCGAGAAGTCATTGTGCAGACACACTATTTTGTTATTTGCTAGAGTTGGGTAACATAAATATTTTATGTCCCAACTTCAACGCTCATTAATAACACGCCAGTTTAAACAACAGAGATTTTTACATCTGTACTTCATGTATCCTTCGAGGCATTTTATAAAATAAGTTTCCATGTCAATCTTTTATCCTTCTCATTTTAGAAAACAAGTTTCCATGCCATCCATTAGAAGGTGCCTGCTTACATGAGAGGAACGATAGCAGCATTAGCATATCTGTACTACTTTTTATAAAAATAGACACCCTGAACAAATGTGTCAATATATGCCATCTAATTGTATGATTTTGTTAATATTCCATACGTGATATAATGTGATTGTGCAAATATGCGTAGGATGATCTCATATTTGGGACTGAGTTTTGTAATGATATGTTATCTTGACCAAATATCTTACTATTTACACAATGGTGCAATATGTATAGACTTGTCACCACTTTTACTAGATTGATATATCACTGTATGTAGAATGTTTCAATACAAATGCAACTGTTTAACTAGAATTTTTTTTCTTCAACTACGAAAATGTATGGAATCTTCCTCTATATTTTCATGCTGGTACCTGATTTACATATCCATACTGCTTAAGAATAATCAATAAGCAATATTCTATTATTGCTTCGAGAAATACATCTATGAGAGAAAGATTAGACTCCATATGATGTTCAAGAGCTACCAGGTGCTGATAATCATGTCGCTGGGGTGCGTGGGCCAAATTATGGTTATATAGAGAGCTGCGATTCATGTCCTTGGAATCGATCTTTTGTGCATCATATGGTCGCACTCATCTCTAAGAAAATCTGCCTTCGTCCTTGGTTCTTGGGCATTCGTTCTCTCTACAGCCTTTCACAAATTAATCTCTTCAGTTGAGGTGCACAACTCCATAACTTAAAAAATTGCATGTACTGGTATTCCTTGTAAGATGCTTTCACCTATTCTCTAATGTACATGCAATCTCAATCCATTGCCAATTTGGCTTTAGGGAAATTCAGTGGCACAATAAGCAATCTTAAATTGTAATTGGTATTGTTCTGAAAATTATTTGACCCAAAATGAATAATGTATCAATCGCATATTTTTGAAGCACTAAATTTAACTTATCATTGAATATCTGTTGTTCTTTTCTTCTTAAAATATGTTCTCCTTCAAACTCAATTTTGTTCCTTCTAATTAATGTGCTTCGAAAGAGCATGGATATCAACCGAACAATTGGGAGTAGGAGAGGGTCAGCCAGAGATAAGTTAAGAACAACACACATGCTTCAGATTAACTCCTATTCCTGAACCAATATTTTTTTACTATTCACCAATATGCTTTTGATGATTGCATTATATAAAACAAGTAGGAGAGTGTATTTATTTTCATTTACACTTTTACATACCTCCTAGCCAAGCACGCCTACCATGCCAGGTGGGTTTGAGAAGTCATTGTGCAGGACACACTAAAATTTTGTTATTTGCTAGAGGTCATTGGGTAACATAAATATTTTATGTCATTCAACGTCATTAATAACACGTCAGTTTAAACAACAGAGATTTTTACATCTGTACTTCATGTATCCTTCAGGCATTTTATAAAATAAGTTTCCATGTCAATCTTTTATCCTTCGAAGGCATTTTAGAAAACAAGTTTCCATGCCATCCATTAGAAGGTGCCTGCTTACATGAGAAACAGAACGATAGCAGCATTAGCATATCTGTACTACTTTTTTATAAAAACTAAGACACCCACTGAACAAATGTGTTAATATATGCCATCTAATTGTATGATTTTGGCAGGCAATTAAATATTCCATCGTCGACTATAATGTGATTGCCGTGCAAATATGCGGCTGATAAAGAAGGATGATCTCATATTTGGGACTGAGTTTTGTAATGATATGTTATCTTGACCAAATATCTTACTATTTACACAATGGTGCAATATGTATAGACTTGTCACCACTTTTACTAGATTGATATATCACTGTATGTAGAATGTTTCAATACAAATGTACTTGCAGCAACTACTAACTAGAATTTTTTCTTCTTCTCTAAAATACAAAATAGGGGTGTATGGAATCTTCCTCTATATTTTCATGCTGGTACCTGATTTACATGTCCATACTGTTGGGATGTTTGAGCTAACACTGGAAGGCCTTATGGTGCAAGGGGCATCTAATACAGTTTTCAGGTTACACCATAAAAACCAGGTTTTCAGGTTTGTCCCTACAATTATTATATCCCACCGACAAGGTATTTGCTCTCGGGACCACAAAAGTTGAACCTTCTAGGTAATTTGCATTGAGCAGTCCAACTAGCAGCATAATCACCGCCTCGGTGCCACACAAGTATCCTAGATTTGCATTGAAGTGATATAAGGTTTATTCATGTTTTTATATTTTGCTTCTCTTGATGGTTTGCTTGGTTGATTTTCTCCTTCAAGGTGTTAGTTTGATGAAAAGAATCTGGAGAAGGGAAGGATAGAGAGGAAGCATAGTATTATGAGTAAGAGATGTTGACAGTACTTCCGGCATCTTCCATTTATTTCATCTTTTGTTCACCGATTTGAAGCGGTGGCGTAGTCTGCGATGATAATCATGTTTTCGTCATTAATGAGAAGGTGTGAATAGTGGTACAAATTATGTCTTGTTATATAGAAGAGGTAGAGCTAGATGGAGCATCAAACAATGGAATCGAGACATGCATGGAATTGTAAGCCAATCATATAGGCATAGACCTGTTTTCAGTTTTCCGATGTACAGTTAAAATTACATAAGTCATTCAAAATATTAATATAAAGAGTTTTTCTATTGATGTTTGTTCTTGTGTGAATGTATTCCATAAAAAGAATCTGTTTTGATATATTTGAATGGTGTCATCTTGAATAAGATCTCTATAAGTCTACAGTAGCAGAATTTCTTATTATCTTAAAAAAATTATGTGCAAGGAGCTACTTCAATGATTTCGCTAAGCTCAGATAAAATTATGTACAAAGATTATAAGTCTCTTGTGCTTGAAATATGTTTATGCACTATATGTGTTGATCGATATGTGGCTATAGTGTACGCATCATGTTCCGCTCAATACTTGTGTTCTTATGCCAGTACACTATGGCAGAAAGTAATCTTTAGAGAACACTATGATTTGATTGGTAATCACACTATGGCAGGAAGTAATTATGTTATATTGCATCTTTGCTAAAGAACGCTTACTTTTGTAAGTAAGCTCGTCCTCGCCGTACAAGATGGATGAAATGACCTGTATACGATTGGCTTTTCAAAGTACATTGAAGGAGCTATCTTTGTAGTCAGGCCATGTAATTCCTGGCCGGTTGATGGCTTAGTTAATTCAAAGCGGAGCTCATTTTGAGCCTATTTCTAAAAAAACTTTGTAATCAGATACTGTTTTCTACTCTTGGGTGAGGGTACTCATCTTTTTCTCATCTATTTTAGTGTGGAAATACTGTGCACACGATGGTTGCTGGACAAAAATCACATGACACTCTGATCTACATGGATACATGGTTTTAATTGTGTGTTGTGCGTGAATCGGTTGCATAATATAGTCCATGCAGCAGTTGCCCATGGATCGGATCTGGAGGAGGAACTGGTTGTTTGGGGTCTTTAGAGGAGGACGCAAACTGCAGCCGGAACTATAGATGAACTAGTCTTATCAGTATATGTACGGTACAAATATACTGAACTAGTCCATGTATATCTGATTTTTTTGAGAATTTTTTTAAATGTAGAAATTTCAAATTTGCAAAATTTAAAAATCTCCAGATTAACACGAAAGTGAATACAGTGGCGCATGAGATTGCAAAGTTTTGTATTTTTATAGGTCTGATTGTGTACTTGTTAACAGTGTTTCGCCCTGCATGGCACAAGATGTAAAGAATGATTGTATGAATGTTCCTGCTCGCTCAGTAGTTGAGTTCTTATGTCAGTAAACTATTTGTTATGTCGTTAAATATGAATGAAATGGGAAAGGCACTATGGCAGAATATAATAATGTTATATCGCAGCTTCGTTGAAGAACATATACTTTTGTTATGGTACTGTTTTCTTCTCTTGGGGGAGGGTACTCGCCTTTTTCTCATCTATTTTAGTGGCTTAGTTGCAGTTGCAGACCGGTGACACAGATTATACATGTACAGTATAATCTATATATACAACATAACTTCAGCATGAAAAGTAGACTACAAGATTGTAAAATTTGATATAAGTTTAACCAATAGTCACAAAGACAGGAGTACTTTATAATTTAGAAAACTAATCGTGTTACTGCATGAACCTCGTCAAAAAATCGACGCATGTAAGATAAACAATTAAAACTAATGTAAAATGAAATGCAAGAGTGTTCTCGTAAGAAGCATGTAGAAGAAAAAAATTGTTTGAAAAAAATATAGTATGCTCCAAACATTCAAAATATATAACATCCACGAAAACAAAATATATGTCATCAAACTCATGCCATTTGATTTTATTATATGGAGATTTGTCTGAATTTTTTTATTTTTCCTTTTTGCCTTTTCCGTTTGATTGATTAAGTCACCTAGATGATACTTAAGTAATTCTCGTTTAGATGAGAGCTAAACATATCCTAATAATAACTTTATTTACACACATGAATTGGTGATGTGGCATAGGTGCATATATAAAAAACATAGGTAGTTGGTTTTTTAGTGGAACTTGCTACTTTAATTAAATCGGGTAGCGGTACACTCCGTGGCTATCATTGAGTTCGCAAACTCTCGTGATACGCGGATCCAGTCTTACAAAGTTTATTTAAGCGGCCTTATTCGGCTACTGACGCACCCACTTAACCCTAAACTCCTCAAAACTATGGAGTTCTTTCACCTTCTCCACGAACCGATCTGTTTGCTGATAGATCTTTTACATCTTAGCTAATCTTCTGCACCACCAACTGAAAATCGGATTCGAGAATGATTTCTTGGATCTCCATCTCCCTAGCTAGCTGCAAAGCTCGTTTGCACCGCCTGCTCAGGTTCCGTTGTGGACGGGGGAAAATAACACGTCCCCGCTCGGAAAAAGACTTGGTGGTCCTAGAGAACCGCTCCACCACTCCATCCATCCCAAACTATGTGCATATTAGGATTTTTTAAGCGAAACATTGTCAGTTTTGACCAAGTTTACATAAAATACTATAAACATTCGGGATACCAAATCAAGATCGTCAGATTCACCATCAAATATATATTCATATAATATATAATTGGCATTATAAATATAGGTAAATTTCTCTATAAACTTGGTGAATGTTCGCGAAGCTTGACTATTATACAAAAACCAATGCACACTATATTATGGTGTAGGAAGCACGTGAGCTTCTCTTAGACTGGATGATTAGGAAGCGCCTTAGCCTAGAGGGATGAAGAGATTATGGGGTTTTTGTAGAAAGAGAGCTTATGAGGTTAGTTATTCTATTTTTATAGGGGTAAGCACACTGGATGTGATGCAATATAGCCATAACTATACGAAGCTCATAGAATGTTGACGTGCTTATTAACCTCGCACCATTAAATTTAATCATGCCATGGTCTCGGTGTACTAGCTCGTCGACCTTTTAAACCCAGACATAGGTAGTAGTTAACATTTTAGTTAATACCATGTGAAACAAACTCTAGTCATGACAGGACTTGACACATTTAGTATTAGCCAATGTGTGCCCACAGAAATAGTGGACTTGAGTGGTTGCTGACTTGGCCCTAAATCCTATGGAAAACACACTAAATATACATAATGGACAGTGAATTGATTGGTAGTAATTTAGAAGCTCACCTCAAGGGTGGATGAAGGGAAGTGGCGAGAAGGGAGGAGGAATACCACTGGGTGGAGCTCGCCATCGCAATGCACCAATAATTTTGAGGGCCATTAACTCATTTTATTTGTCATGAATATAATCTAAATATTAGTATAGTTTATTATCTTTATGTACAAAAATGTTTAATAGTCTATCCCGTGGGCCTACCGAATGCTTGTGCTACCAAACCGCTTTGTGAGGCTTGGCTTGATGAACGTGCAAATACATCAAACTCGGAAGTGGACTTGGACTGACCTGTCAAAGTTTAGGAACCATCGAAACTGAAGATCTTTCTTTCAGACTAGCCCAACAATCTTTACCAATAGCCGACCTACTTTAATATAGACATGTGTCACATCTTATCAACTGCGGTATTTGTGGGAGGGACGGTTCATGGAGACACCGGTCTTGGAATGCAACATGTTATTTTGTGTTTGGGAGCCCGAGGATCCATACTTGGTTGATGTTCTGATGACAAATACGGAACATGACGCGAGATGATGGATTTTTACGCTTGTGGATTCTCTCCCCCATGACTATTTTCAAATTTGAAATTTTGTAAGCTCGTAACATCTTTTCCAAATCATGGATAAAATTCAAATCCGGTTCTAAGGCGCTGACTAGCGGGAGCAACTAACTGGAAGTTACCCCTAAAAAAACTAAGTGGAGGTTACCCCTTGCGTGGGACATCTATGGGTCACTTTTGGCGTCAGTTCACTAGCGGGAGAACATATTTTCTTGTGGAAAACCCACTAAGTATACATAATAGATAGTGAATTGATTGGTAGGAATTCAGGAACTAACCTTACGGGTGGATGAATGAAGTGGTGAGAGAGGAGGAATACCACTGGGTGGAGCTCGTCATCGGAATGCGAGTCGATCATTGTGATGCCCATTAACACATTTTTGTTTGTCATAAATATAATATAAATATTAATAAAATTTAATATTTTATCTCAAAAATTTCTTAATAATATATATATATATATATATATATATATATATATATATATATATATATATATATATATATATATATATATGAAAATTTAAAAGTATTCATGTGCCTAAAACTTATTGTTCACCCAATATTAAGAGAAATATTTATCACATGTTAGAACATAGGTTCATTTATTTTTTAAAATTGTTTGCATATATTCGACACCCAAAAAAAGTGAAATAGGAAATAAATAAAAAGTTCATTACAAGGAAAAAGAAAAATATCAAGAAAGGAAATTTATAATTTTGCAACCCCCTATTGATCTCAGCCCAGTAGGTAAGATCTTCATCCGAAGGTACCATAAATGTCTTTACACACATGTAATCCTATAAACCACTCAGTGTCAGAGTTAGCACGCCTTCAACGAAAACGCCCAATGGTTCGTGTGACGCCCATTATGCGGGCCACATTGTTTTTCAGTTGTCATTTATGATTTCTTTATTTTTGTTGTTTTATTGAGTTTTGATATTTCTTTTGTTGCTCCCTTAATTTTTTGGACTTAGTTTCTATTTTTGGATGAATATGTAAATGCTTCTAAAATTGATAAACATATATCTTAATGATTAATACATGTGAAAACGTCTTCCCAATTGTATGCCCTTTTCTTTAAAATGAATGAATAATTTTTATATATATGTCACTTTTAATTTCACATGTATATTTCTCCATTATTAATTGCATCTTTGTAACCATTTTTAGAATTCCTTACCTATTGTTTTATTCTTCTCAAAAAAAATTGCGCAAAGTTTTTACCAACCCATGTCTCTACACCATAGTATACAAATTCCGCTTCCTTGAGATCCATGATGCATGCACAATATAAAAAAATCACCTTTTCAGAGCATGACTTCTTTTTTTTTCTCTTAGAGACACAATGTGTCATTTCTTTTGCACGCGTACAAAAGAAACGAGCATGTGCGATGTAAAAATGTTCATTTTTTTAACAAATTTGTGAATTTTTAATTTCTTTTGTTGTGTGTTGGTAGGTTGTTGCCAATCCCGACATGAATAAAACAAGATATAGCTATGGTTTAGGTGAACGATTCGGCCAACTATTTCTCATTTTAGTTGGTTCATCTCAGCATGGATTTACTTACGTGTAACTCTGAAGAGGCACTTGGCTACAAACCTTTATATTTCTAAAACTAAGAGGCTAGAAAAAGATAACACCAGAGCATATAAGATTGACGAATCTTGGTGAGAGGAACCGAAACACTGGATTGGATGCGGGGATAAGGTAAAATGCACCTCTACGAGGCCAACTCAATCGGTGTCGAACCGTCCAAAGCAGGGGCGGAGCCAGGATTTGGGTATAGGGGGGCAAGCCAAGTAGACAAAAAAATATCGCAAAAATAATCTTGTACTCATCGAGTTCCAAAATATAACATTTTTCTATGTTTGAGTTTATATTAAATTATATGAGCATATCAATATATTAAATAAAAAAATATGAAAATATATTTCATGAAAAAAATTCTAATTATAATCATTTGGTCTCATAGGCATTCATATTTTCCCATACAACCCCGGCCAAAGTTAGAGAAGCTTGACATTTTAAAAAAAGTAATACACCTTATATTTTGAAACCGAGGGAGTAGACCAAGGTTCCCCTTCGATGATACACAAACATTATTACAATTGCATTTTTTTTTAAATTGGCCTCTACACGTCAACAGGATGAAAAATATTAATAATTTCAATAGTATTATCTATATTGTATTAGTACGGCATTGGAAAATTTTGCATCACAAATAGAAACTCGGACAAGATAATTTGCATCACAATATTTATAAGGCATGTGCAAGACACAAACTCTTCATACCATCTCAAATCAAACAAACCAACTAAAATCTGATGTATAAAAGTGATGCAATATAAGAATTGAGAGGTTATTATAGGCTGATGTGGTATTCGCCAAAAATATAGTCTGATGTGTTAACCTTGGCCTGTTCGTTGGCTGGAGGAGTGAAGTAGGCTTCGTCGTGTACTCGCCAGATGAATCAGATGATGAGTAGCAGAGGAAGGAGATGAGAGGCAGGCAGCACTGGCAGCAAAGGCATAGGACGGCGGCCGCACGACTTTAATTTAACGCTAATCTACTACCACTATAAAAGAAAGAGAGGGGCAGATCCAAACAATCACATCCATCCATCATCAAAATCTAATGGCCATTAATCATTCTGTGTTTAACGCTACCAACCACGCAACAAGCCCCAATCGATCGCTAACCCACCCTGCCCGTTCGCACGACCTGTCGCCCCGCTCGCACGACCCCAGTCGCCCCCTCCTCCTCCCTCGTCCTACCCGCACGATCCCCAGTCCCCAGTCGCCCCCTCCTACTCCTCCCGCGCCGTTCGCCGCCCCGTTGTTCCTCTCGCAGCCGTTAGCCGCCGGAGCCGCCGCCCGTCACGCGCCGGGGGAGCCCCGCCATAGGCCGCCACCCGTCGCTGCGGGAGCCGCCGGCAAGTCGCTGCCTGCGTCGCGCCCTTCGCCGTGGGAGAGCGGAGCCGCCGCCGTCGCCGCCGGGAGAGACGCCGCAGTCGCCGCCCTTTGCCGCGGAGAGCGAGCCGCGAGCCGCCGCCGTCGCACACCTGCTCTCTCCTCCTCTCGCCGCAGTACGCCGCGCCCTCCCCATCGAGCGCGTGGCCGCCGACCTGATTGAGAGGTAGACAAGCCAGTAAGTTTCCTCCTCCGCTGTTGATGCGCGTCTGCTTCGCCCCGGTCCATGCCGCTGCCCCGACGTTCAGGTGAGCAGAGACGCCATGCCGAATGCATCACTGCGGCCGGCCGACGTGGTTCGCTGTAGCTGTTGCCCCAACCGGTGCGTCCCCGTCGTCCGGCGACGGCATGACGCGGTCATGCGTTGGCTCACAGAGATCCAAGGCCAGGACCAGTTTCCGCTTATGAAACGTATACACCGATTGAGACCACCGTCTAGAGGGTAAGCATGTGTATCCATGTAGTATTATATTTAGCTTATGATTTGTAATGTATGGTGGCTTGGGATAATGTTGTTCTGTATGTCGACTTCACATATGGTGGTGGTGGTGCAATAATAGCCAGGAAGCTACTGTTTAGTTAGTCAGATTGGACCATTTTTATTTCTTAAGAATAATCAATAAGCAATATTCTATTATTGCTTCCAGAAATACATCTATGAGAGAAAGATTAGACTCCTATGATGTTCAAGAGCTACCAGGTGCTGCCGTCGCTGGGGACGTGGACGCAGGAAGGAGCGGCTGCGATTCATGTCCTTCAGTCGATCTTTTGTGCATCAGTGGTCGCACTCATCTCTAAGAAAATCTGCCTTCGTCCTTGGTTCTTGGGCATTCGTTCTCTCTACAGCCTTTCACAAATTAATCTCCAGTTGAGGTGCACAACTCCATAACGCACAGGTACTGGTATTCCTTGTAAGATGCTTTCACCTATTCTCTAATGTACATGCAATCTCACATCCATTGCCAATTTGGCTTTAGGGAAATTCAGTGGCACAATAAGCAATCTTAAATTGTAATTGGTATTGTTCTGAGCACGACCCAAAATGACGTGTATCAATCGCATATTTTTTGAAGCTACTAAATTTAACTTATACTGAATATCTGTTGTTCTTTTCTTCTTAAAATATGTTCTCCTTCAAACTCAATTTTGTTCCTTCTAATTAATGTGCTTCTGAAAGAGGATATCAACCGAACAATTGGGAGTAGGAGAGGGCAGCCAGAGATAAGTTAAGAACAACACACATGCTTCAGATTAACTCCTATTCCTGAACCAATATTTTTTTTTACTATTCACCAATATGCTTTTGATGATTGCATTATATAAAACAAGTAGGAGAGTGTATTTATTTTCATTTACACTTTTACATACCTCCTAGCCAAGCACGCCTACCAGCACTGGGTTCGAGAAGTCATTGTGCAGGACACACTAAAATTTTGTTATTTGCTAGAGGATTGGGTAACATAAATATTTTATGTCCCAACTTCAACGTCATTAATAACACGTCAGTTTAAACAACAGAGATTTTTACATCTGTACTTCATGTATCCTTCTGGAGGCATTTTATAAAATAAGTTTCCATGTCAATCTTTTATCCTTCTGAAGGCATTTTAGAAAACAAGTTTCCATGCCATCCATTAGAAGGTGCCTGCTTACATGAGAAGAACGATAGCAGCATTAGCATATCTGTACTACTTTTTTATAAAAATAAGACACCCTGAACAAATGTGTCAATATATGCCATCTAATTGTATGATTTTGGCAGGCAATTAAATATTCCATACGTCTGACTATAATGTGATTGCCGTGCAAATATGCAGAAGGATGATCTCACATTTGGGACTGAGTTTTGTAATGATATGTTATCTTGACCAAATATCTTACTATTTACACAATGGTGCAATATGTATAGACTTGTCACCACTTTTACTAGATTGATATATCACTGTATGTAGAATGTTTCAATACAAATGTACTTGCAGCAACTACTAACTAGAATTTTTTTTCTTCAACTACAAAAATGTATGGAATCTTCCTCTATATTTTCATGCTGGTACCTGATTTACATGTCCATACTGTTGGGATGTTTGAGCTAACACTGGAAGGCCTTATGGTGCATCAGGGGCATCTAATACAGTTTTCAGGTTACCCGCAAAAAGGTTTTCAGGTTTGTCCCTACAATTATTATATCCAGACAAGGTATTTGCTCTCAGGACCACAAAAGTTGAACCTTCTAGGTAATTTGCATTGAGCAGTCCAACGAGTAGCAGCATAATCACCGCCTCAGTGCCCACAAGTATCCTAGATTTGCATTGAAGTGATATAAGGTTTATTCATGTTTTTATATTTTGCTTCTCTTGACTGGTTTGCTTGGTTGATTTTCTCCTTCAAGGTGTTAGTTTGATGAAAAGAATCTGGAGAAGGGAAGGATAGAGAGAGGAAGCATAATATTATGAGTAAGAGAGATGTTGACAGGTACTTCCCATCTTCCATTTATTTCATCTTTTGTTCCGATATGAAGCGGTGGCGTAGTTGCGATGATAATCATGTTTTTGTCATTAATGAGAAGGTGTGAATAGTGGTACAAATTATGTCTTGTTATATAGAAGAGGTAGAGCTAGATGGAGCATCAAACAATGGAATCGAGACATGCATGGAATTGTAAGCCAATCATATAGGCATAGACCTGTTTTCAGTTTTCCGATGTACAGTTAAAATTACGCAAGTCATTCAAAATATTAATATAAAGAGTTTTTCTATTGATGTTTGTTCTTGTGTGAATGTATTCCCGCAAAAAAGAATCTGTTTTGATATATTTGAATGGTGTCATCTTCGAATAAGATCTCTATAAGTCTACAGTAGCAGAATTTCTTATTATCTTAAAAAAAATTGTATGTGCAAGGAGTACTTCAATGATTTCGCTAAGCTCAGATAAAATTATGTACAAAGATTATAAGTCTCTTGTGCTTGAAATATGTTTATGCACTATATGTGTTGATCGATATGTGGCTTGCATGTAGATGATAATTTAAATTTTGTTTGCTTTGTATTTCTAGGGTGAAGCAGCAATTTTAAATAAAAGATATATGTTTTATTTAGTGGTGCTCTTAAAATTATTTGTTCAAATTTATACCAACGTGAAAATTGAATAATGATTGATTTTATCTACACGTGCATTCGCACGTGTATGATTACTAGCAATATATTTTCTGGGAACAATGTTTATCATTAGCAATATATTTTCACAATGTTGTTGTGTATTTTGTTTTCTTTAACTCGATCATGTTATCACCAAGAAATCAGATTGGTATTACTTGGAAAATATATTGCACAAGAAATCAGAGCATGGATATATAAACCAGAGCATCCCAATGTTGATATTACTTGGATTAGTATTTGTCTATTTACCTTTTATTAAAATCTTCTGCATGTTCTGACAAGAATAAAATCTGATAGACTACTGAATGTACATGTATGTATGTACTTCAATAAAATATGTACTGGTAATTCTGTTGGCATAGCATAAATTTGCTTTTGTCATCTATAAAATCATTACTGGCAGTTTTGTGAATGTCAACACATGTTAAGATGTCTTCACTAAGAAGATTGAGTCTATATATAATTCTGCATCTTGATTGTCTGATTATTGGAGCATCACACGACATTGTCTGGTTTGTAACATGTGAGAGCAGAAGAATAGGCGCAATCAACTAAGAACCATGCCAGGTGGATGGTGCAAGTTGTTGTTAAACGGACATATATATGGTGGTTATCCCGGGGAAAGTTGTTTGTTTTGATAGAAAAACTAAGGGAAAAGGATGCATTTGTGAAAAAACAAAGCCATTGGTTCGCAATACTGGGGTCATATCCAAGATTCAGCAGGAAGATAAGGTTAACTTGTTATCTACCTGCTGTCTATCTATTCATGTTGGATGTTGACTTCTCATTCACCATCCTAGCGGCAGTTTCATTGTTTCTTAATATAGGCCTCTGATGTGGATGTATTGGTAATCATTCTTCACCTGTTACGACTGAAGTTTGAATTCCACGTTGTATTGCCTTGATTTACAAATTGGTTTAAAAATGAACATGATTATTGCCTACCATTTGTCTAAAATAGGAAGTATATACAGAAGATCAGAAATCATGGCATGGTTCCTTGCCTGCTTATTGTGTTGTGTAATTATTTTTGACAATCTGATGTTTTCACACATCATTACAAGATTCTTTAAAACTACCTTTGTAGAATATTTCAAACCCCGGTCTAGGATTATTCAGCTAACCATGTTTTTAAACCAACAGAGAATGTGAGAGAAAATATGTTGCTCGATACTGGTGAGGATAGTACACTATTTTGCTCAATATTGAAGCATCAGATCCTTCTTGTTCTATGCAACAACTAAGACTATTTTTCGCCACTACAGCCGTGAAATTTCAACCAATACATATGTGCTTGAGTTGCTTTGCAACACATAATGACTATCCAGTGTTTGCTGCGGGTGGTCGCTTTCATCGTTGGAGTGAGCAGCTTGGCCTGGTACCATGCGCAACAGTCCCACGGGATCTACCATCGCCTTCATTGCTGCGAAAGCCGGGGTAGTGTGCCGAAGATGTCGTCAATGGTGGCGACACGAATGGTGAGCGGCTGATAAAGAGAAGATTGCTGTTGAGGTTGTTGTGTGGGAATGCTCTGATTATTGATTAGGGGAGCATTGTTTTGATTTAAGAGGAGATTAGTAGCTTATTTTGTTCACACATGTTTAAGAGGGGACCGAGAAAATTTCTTGCTAAGCTTATAACGGTGTTGCACGTGCAGGCATCTGCCATAAAGAAATATAACTACAAACAAAGTGTTTTTGATTAGGAGTAGATGTATCTTTAAAAGGAGTTTTAGCCAAGACGTGCGTTGCACGTGCAAGCTTACTAGTCACGGAAGGGAGAGCGCAACTCACGAGACTACAGCGGAGGCCAATTTGCCAATCTGGCTGCTAGTGGGCTTCTACATGGGCTTCTTTCTTTTTCTCTAAAATACACACGTATAGGGGGTCCGGCTATGTGCATACGTACGATTGTATCCCTGTTCACGTATACCTGTTGTATGTTCACTCGATGGTTGGGGGGCCTAGCCCCTGCTCGCCCCCCCTTGGCTCCGCCACTGGTCCAAAGACCATCATGTCCAGGTGAAGAAAATGACTGCGATGCGTTAGGAGCGGCGATAATAATGTGGAGGAGGGCGGAACGGCAGAGGCGGGAAGAAGGGATGAAGCGGGGAAAAGTAGGGCAAGAAGATATGGCCGATGCGCATTAAGGTGAGGGAAGTGACTGAAAAGTTTGGAATGGCTGCGTATAAATATACACCACAACATAACCACACTTTATTGAACCCCTTCATTGGCGGCCTTAAATTAACCAACATTAGTTTCGCCACCGCTGACAAGAAAAAAAAATTGACATTAGCTATGATTCTTCTTCATTTTCATCATGGGAAACTACTGCCAAAAATAGTTTTCCGTTTCATGAGAGTTTTTTCTTTTGAGGCAGTCCTTTTTTTTACAAGATTGAGGCAATCCTTTTTTTAGCGACTTGTGGCAATCCTTCTAAGGTGGGTATGGGAGCACACAACGACCTACTTTGTAATCTTTACCTAATAATAATAAATCACACAGTGCTTCCGTCCGTTCACCGTCACGCACTTTTTACAAAAAATCCCTTATTTTTCGGTAATTAAACCCGTAGTCCCCTTTAAGTGGATATCTAAAAAATGATTCATTTTTTGCACAAAACCACTTGTTATTCAATATATTCAACCCGCGGTCCTCCTTCGTCTTCATATTATGTATCTTATATCCGCCCCCTTTCTAGCGCAGAGGACGGGGATGTTTGGCCGGCGGGGATCGGGGATTGGAAAAGTCTCTTGATCCCGCGAGATGCAGCGAGTGTATCTACCATCCCTTGAGCTAGGAGCCGGCGGCGACATCCCAGAGAGTGGCCTGCACAACCTGTCTTCACCGATTCTCTAACCCGACCGAGGTGCCCGACGCATCTCCAGGCTGCCTGTCGTCATGGCCAGGGCAAGGGCGGTAGCGAGGTCCTCGAGCTTCGTCCTGTGAACACTAAGAGAGGCACTATTAGGGAAAACCTTATACACAGAACTTTAGAAGTAACGTGGGTCAAAAAAGCACGTTGGTGCTAAGTAGCAGTAGCGCGCCTGTGCAAACCGCGCTGCAGATAATTTCCTAGCAGTAGCGCGCCTTGCTGTAAACACGTTACTACTAAAATTCCCACGGCTTAGCCGATAGGCTACACATAGTAGTAGCGATCTATATCGAACCGCCCTACCGCTACTTTCTTTGTAGCAGCGCATTTTATTCTAAACTCGCTACTGCTAAAGGATATAAAATTAAATGGAAAGCAAATAGAAAGGTAATTGAAAATGAAAGAAATAGAAGAAGGTGAAAGGAAAAAAAATAAAATGTGAAGAATAATAAATGAAAAAAGGAAAAAAGAGAAAGGAGTAGCAGTAGCGCGTATCCCAGAACACGCTGTAGCTAACGTAGCAATAGCGCGCTTTATGGAACGCGCTACTGCTACTTCTGACTTAACCACCGGGTTCGTCCTTCCCCACGGCCACTTCCCCCAAATCGAACTCCTCCGCTCTCGCCACCGTCGTCGTTCGTCGGCCGCTGCTCGCTCTCCGCATACCCTCTACGCCGCCCCGACCCCGGATTCAACGCCGCCCCCGCCCCCGCCCCGACCTCAACACCGTCCCGGACGCTGC
Source organism: Aegilops speltoides (assembly GCA_021437245.1). Taxonomy (NCBI): domain Eukaryota; kingdom Viridiplantae; phylum Streptophyta; class Magnoliopsida; order Poales; family Poaceae; genus Aegilops; species Aegilops speltoides. The sequence goes on along the minus strand of CM038145.1, from coordinate 523,694,846 downwards.
CCTGGACCCCGACCTCGACGCCGCCCTCCGCCGCGCGCCCGAGCCTCGACCCCGACCTCGACGCCGCCTGCCCCTCTCTCGCCGCAGGCACCCAAGGTGAGCACGCCTGCTCCTCCCCCTCCCCTACCTCTGCCTAGATAGGGTTCTTCAAATTTTAGTTGCATCAAATTAGTTAGGGTTCATCTATGGGTGGAAATGAATTGGATACAGATGCGGCTGGGATGTTTTCTTAGATGATGAATAAACACTAGTGTAATGCATAATAAAATGAGTAAAATTTGACCACTTATTTCACTTTTAAGTTGGATAATTGGAATATCCGCTACCACTTTCCACCCCTAGGTTCATCAAATTAGATGGTAATTAGGGTAGTAGTTCCTAGGTACTAATTAGTTAGTAAGAACTAGGTACTAATTAGGTACTAGTTTATTTTTATTTATAGTAAGTTTATTTTTAGTAAGAACTAGTTGAATTAATAGAACTACTTAGTAAGAACTTGTTGCTATTTTTTTAGTTAAAGCAATTTTTCCCGCATCGACGTGGACGATGCCTATCCCGCATCCTCGTCGTAGAGTCGGCGGAGGACACCTGGTTGACCAGATGGGCCATGTCCGGGAGTGGGCTCCGCCGGGTGGTACTGGAAGGCGCTACCTACCGGGGGTGAGGAGCCAGCCTGTCATTGACCCGAACCTTCTTTGGTGGCGGTCGCGTGGGCCAGTGACGGTCCAGAGGCTCGAGGACCCCGTGGAGGTGGTGTGTCACCATGTCAGTGAGGAGGACGCGTACGTCCGTCGCTACTTGTTTGCGTTGGAGCACAGGTTCTCCAGGGATCTCACTGGAGCTATGATCCTGTGATGGTTCCTTCTGGGTGTCCACCGCCCGCGTCGATACCCGTCGTGCGCTAGGGTTTTAGTTGTATTAGTGATGTTATATGTATGATACTATTCGAGATGTATTAGTGATAATATTCGATGATGTACGGACGCATGAGATGATTTACTTTTGCTTATTGAATGCATGCTAATTTGAGTCCTATAAGATATTTTCAAATGTATATCTTGTGTTGCTCAAATAGGATATGTGCTTGCCCAAGTGGCCGGTCATGTTTCCAGGTTACACCTCCGAGTGGCCTATGTTTTGCCGGAGTGTTGATTCATTTCCGTTCCGGTAAATTTCAGGAGCTCGATATGTCCTATTTTAGCAAAGGTCATGCCGGATTTTTCCGTGAATTTTGGCATGACTTGTGCCAGAATACGTAGGAAATATCGAGTGCCCCGGATTTGTGTGTTGAGTATCCTGGTAGTTGTCTTCGATCGATTTTCAATTAATGTTTCAACTATGAACATAGGAAATGTCTGACAACGAAAAGGATTTCGGTATTTGCAAATACTGCGAAGACGAGCACGGCCTGTGCGACGGAATCTTCCTAGATGATGATAGGCGCTTCAGTATCAAGCTGAACGAGAACTTCGAAGTGGATACAGTAAGTCACAACGACAAGTTTTTTTTTTGTAATTAAGCATGACATCTGCTTCATTTGCTTCAACTTATATTTTTTTTTACTATTCTACTAGCGCATCCCCTGCCATGCAAGAGTTTTTGTATTGGATAAGATAAGTTTCAGTCGTACTATGGAGGTAAAGAAAGTTTACTTGAAGACCGAGCATGGTTATATTTTCCACGCAAAATTATACAATTCAGACGACTACACCTATTTTGGATGCAAAACATGGCGAGCACTACGCAAAACTTATGCATTTGAGCCTGATATGGTTATCACCTTTGATATTCGTCCAGAAGATGATATTGAAGGTAATACCGACATCTCGGTCGATGTGCAAACGCCTCCAGTTATACCATTATGTGAGTTTCTCAACCATATTTATGTCTTTGATATTGTTTATTCAAAAATAGTTGACAACTAATTTCTATTGTCAGCTTATTTCTGTTCAAGCAAACATGTCCAGCGCTTGGTAGACAGGACCTACTACTGTGCCGGGGCTGAACTAAACTACGAGGACCTAAGTCATTATGTTTCATGGCTTGCGGATCTTGATATTGTCAAGACAAATTTTCTTCCTGGATTTAGAAATGCTAGTACTGAAAATGTGCGACCAATAGTGTTCGTAATGAACTACGGTCGCATCTATTTAGGAAAGATGGTAAGATTTTTACTATTTATCCTCAGTGCATCTTTTCTATACATTATTTTTTAAGCTAAACTTCATTGCTAAGTATGTTACCATATAATGTTCTTCAACAGGGACTCCCGATGAATGTTGGGCCTTACGGGATCGAGACTAAAGGTACCATGAGTATTGTTAGCTTACGGCCAAGATATCCTACAAATCACTATAGTGCATTCAGGATTAGTGACGAATTCTTAATAGTGAAAGACTGGACTATATCTGTAATGAAGGAGCACAGACAAGTACTAGAGGGCAACAATCAAAAGCGCAGCCCACGATTAAGAGACATGTTCATCTGCATGCTCCAACTTGATGAAGGAGGAGAGCTACACATGTTTTATGTTATTTTACCTGAGAGAGAGCAGCAGGAGTGATTAGCTAGCTAGAAATGAGTTTAAAGATGATGATGTGGTACACTATGACTATGATGATTAAATAGCTAGTATTGGTGGTAACGACTATGATGATTATTATGAGCTAGTGTTAGTGGTGATTAAATAAATATTGTTGATGGTAATGACTATGATGATGATTAAATAGCTTGTGCTGGCGGATTAGATTCAAGTGGAGGCAACATGTGGTGCACATCGAAAGTACTACTAGTCCAAACTAGATCAAGTTTGGATTAGTAGTATACTTTTGACATGCACCACATATTGCCTCCACTTGAACCTAATCCATCTTCAATGACACACTGTTATGGACATAATGATATAAACCTCATAATTGGTATTGTACCAAAATTTGTATAACGGTGGATAAATACACTAAAAAAAGAATACTAGTAGCGATGGACAGTAAACACGCTGCAAGTAGCTAGATTAGCAGCAGCGCGGGTGTGAACAAGCGCTGCCGCTATGTCTCTTAGCAGTAGCGCGTATCACACGCGCTACTGCTAAGTAATAGATGTATCGCCTTATTAGTAGCGCGGCAGCACGCGCTACTAGTGGGCTTTAAACCCGCGCTACTACTAGGGTTTTCTCTAGTAGTGAGGGAGAGAGAAGGAGAAGATAGGAGGTAGGTGGATGGATCGGGGCAGTGCGGGTCGGAGCTGCCGCTCTGGCGCGTCTCTTGGCGCCGGCGCCGGGGAAGACTAGGACTGTGGTTGGATGGTTAGAAAGACTGTGGTATCCCCAGCCCACCAGGGTTTAAATCATGTGCTCGCATTTATTCCGGGATTTATTTCAGGATTTCTGGCGATGCGCATTCAGTGGGCGGAGACGTTCCTGTCGACGACGAGGTGCCTACGGTGACTTCATAAATTTCAAGATGATATGTCGGCTCAATCTTTTGGAGGTGCTCATAGGGGTAGGGTGTGCGTGTGTGTTTATAGGGGTGAGTATATGCGCGTATATATGAGCGCCTGTGTTTGTACTGATGTTAAAAAAGAAATCGGAGAGGAAACTCTCTTTATAATAAACAAACCTGGTTTCATAAGTCGTGTTACATGAAACTCAATCCTCACATTGACTGCGATAAAAGTAGCATATATCTTATATATATATCATATTTGTGATGTAAATATTCAGTTTCAGTAGTTGTGCATCCACTCCAAAAGTTTTGCTTCGTTGAACCAATACTTGAATAACTAGCTTGCCTATGTTTTTTTTGAAGGTCGTGTTATATCAGCAAGTTGAGAACGATGATAATTAATGACACAAATAAGAAACATGTATTTTTTTTCTTCCGTTGCAATGCACGGACATTTTTACTAGTTTTTTTTTTTTGAGAAGAGGGCATTTTTGCTAGTGATAGACCTAATCGTGGCCCATCACTAGTTGATCCAGTGGCCCAAAACGAAACCCTAATTACCCAAAACGAAACTCTAATCGAAATTGCTATATAAGTTCCCCAATCCCCTGCCCTCACAGTACCCATCTCAGCCGCCGCAGAACCCCATCCCAGCGCATCTCGCATCTATCCTCCACCTCCACTCCCACCCGACGGCAGGCCGGCAGCTCGACTCCGTCCCTACCTTTGCTCTCGGTAGCAGCTGTTGAGACGAGATTACCCCATACCCTGCAGCGAGCGTCAGCTCGACGCCGTACACGCGTATGGGGTAATCTCAACTCAACAGCCGCTCTCTGTGAGCTTTTCCTTGGTGTTTGTTAAATCTCAAGAAAGTTGACTGCTGGGATTAATTAAAGCTTTCAGACAACAAGGTTAGTGGTGCAATTTCTTGGTTATTGACAGAATTTTTTAGTCTTCGTTGGCAGGTTTGGCGCAGGAAGCTTTTGAACAGGCAGTGTTGGTCTTCAGACGAAACAGCTGCGTGTATAGAGCAGATCTGTCTTCTTCATTTCGCTGTATACGACACGAATCTGCTGCCTGTGTATCAGATCTGGAGGAGGCGCTGGTTGTTTTGGGTCTCGTGAGGAGGAGTGGAGGACACAGATTGATAGATGAACTAGTCTTATCAGTATAGTGTATGTATCATGTTCCTAGCTCGCTCATTACTCGAGTTCTTATGCCAGTACACTATGGCAGAATTTAACCTATTGTTAAATATGATTTGATTGAGAATGACACTATGGCAGAAAGTTTTTATGTTATATAGCAGCTTCGTTAAAGAACATATACTTTTGTAAGTAAGCTTGTCCTCACCGTACAAGATATGGATGAAATGGCCTGTATATGATTGGCTTTTCAAATAACATCGAAGGAGCTATCTTTGTAATCAGGCCATGTAATTCCTGGCTAGTTGATGGCTTAGTTAATTCGAAGCCGGGCTCATTTTAAGCCTATTTCTAAAAAAATGTCGTTATTTATTGTTTTGTTCTCATGGGTGAGGGTACTCGCCTTTTTCTCGTGCGGAATTACTGTGCACACGATGGTTGCTGGACGAAAATCACACGACACTCTGATGTACAGGAATACATGGCTGTAATCTTGTGTATGCAAGATTTGTGTGATTTTTTTATTTTTCCTGCCTTTTCCTTTTGATTGGTTAAGTCACCTAGATGAGACTTATCTAATTCTAGTTTAGATTGAGAGCTAATCATATCCTAATAATAATATTACTTGAGACGTATGAATTGATGATGTGGCATAGGCGTATGCATAAGAAAAATAGGTATTGGTTTTTTTAGTGGAACTTCCTGCTTTAATTAGATCAGGTAGCGGTACACTCAGCAGTACACTGAGTTAGCAAACTTTGGTGATACGCAGATCCAAGTCTTATACAAAGCTTATTTAAGCAGCCTTCCCTAGCGAAAGAGTGGCCTTATTCGTCGGCCGACGCACCAACTTAACCCTAAACTCCTCAAAACCATGAAGCAGTTCTTTCACCTACTCCACGAACGACCTGTTTGCTCATAAATCTTTTGCACCCTAATCTTCTGCATCACCAATTGAGGATCAGATTCGAGAATGATTTTTTTGGATCCCTATATCTCCCCAGCTAGCTGCAAAGCTCTTTTGTGCCGCCTGCTCAAGTCTAGTTGTGGATGGGGAAAAAAGTGACATGTCCCCGCTCGGAAACAACCATGGTGGTCTCGGAGAACCACTCCTCCACTCCATCCATCCCAAACTATGTGCATATTATGATTTTTTTAAGCCAAACTTGCTCAATTTTGACCAAGTTTACATTAAAAAATTATAAACATTCGGAATACCATATCAACATCATTAGATTCACCATGAAATGTATTTTCATATAATATATGATTGGCATTATAAATATAGGTAAATTTCTCAATAAACTTGGTGAACGTTTGTGAAGCTTGAATTTTACAAAAACCAATGCTCGCCATATTAATTATGGCACAGGGGAGAACATAGGACTAGTGTTAATTATTTGGGACAAATTATGTTTGCATTTTAGGAGGGTTGCCCTCAATAGATCCGCCCTACTTAGTTGTTGGTAAAACATGTTGAGTCCGGCTAGTCCCACTTTGCCTAGAAGGCTAGACATAACACCACTTTGACTAGAAATAACAGAGAAACATGCATACCACTTACATGTACTATGTTCGTGCAAGATTACCAGATGGCGTAGGAAGCACTTGACTTTCTCTTAGACTGTGTTATTAGGAAATGCCTTAGCCTAGAGGGCTGTAGAGATTATGGCATTTTTGTAGAAAGAGAGCTTATGACATTAATTGTTGTGTTTTATAGGGGTAAGCGCACTGCATGTGATTCAATATAGCCATAACTATACGAAGCTCAATGAATGTTTCCACACTCATTAACTCCACACCATTAGATTTAACCACGCCTGCTCTTGGTGTACTAGCCCGCCGACCTTTTAAACGCAGATGTATGTAGTAGTTAGTAATATTTTAGTTAATGCCATGTGAAACAAACTCTAGTCATGACAAGACTTGACACATTTAAATTAGCCAATGCATGCCCGCGCAAACACAGAACTTGAGTGGTTGCTGACTTGGTCCTAAATCCTATGGGAAATCCACTAAATATACATAATGGGCAATGAATGATTGGTAGTAATTTAGCTGCTCGCCTCAGTGGTGGATGAAGGGAAGTGGCAAAAAATGTAAATATATATAATTGTTATAATTCAAAGAAACCGCAGGCATGAATATTTGTACAAGTAGAGGCCAACAAGGAGTAGCACCCATTCCAGGAAAGGCAAAGGAGAGGAGTTAAGCTGAACTCCCTAATCAAGAAAAAGTTCTTCATTCAAGTTAGAATACTAAGCCATGCATGCGAACTGAACTATTCAGCCATGAAGGATGGCTTATATAATACTTCAAGGCGTGCATTAGTGCACTCAAGTCTTGAAATAAAATATCATGGCACAAGAGGACAAGAATATAAAACTACGATGTGGACATGGTCTTCATTTTGGACATGTCTTTAGTTTGGACAAAATCCTCTATCGGGACAAGGTCTTCAGTCTAGACAAAATCCTTGGCCCGGACAAAAGTCTTCATCAAAACAAAAACATAGTCACGCATTGGAATCATGCATGGCTAGACTATGCAAACAACGATGCTTGAGTGTGCAGACTACAAGGAATACAAGGTAGATAAATATTAGGCTGGTTCATCAGCTCACACAAAGGAACATGCATGACACTTCAACCAGTGAAGTCGTCTCGAGGCATGAAACAGTGCACAGGCTATAGAGGAATAAAGAAGGGACCACACGGAGTCCATCGCACACTATAAAAGGATGACGACTGAGCGCTACAAAAGACACAAAACACCAGACTCCATAGCATTGCAACACTCTTAGAGCAAGAACACCACAATCGCCCACTCATTAGTAGTAGTAGATGTTTCATCTCCACTTGTAATAAAGCTTTATGTTGAAGGCATTGTATCATCAGGTAGCAAAGGTTGGAAGGAAGAAGGTAGTCTTCTTATTTCCTGTATAATTCCTTCGGGGTCTCCCGAAAGGAAAAATCTTATGAAAATTATGTTCTCAAATGAAGTAGTTTTGTGTTTCACTTGGTTTCCCTATTATTACTTTATGAGATGAGTTCTTATGCTAGGGATCCCATAGGAGAAATCTCTGTCGGGAGTTTACCCTTGTGTGGCGTCTGATGAGAACCTTGTGGTCATAGAGTGTTCCCTTCAGATGAAACTGGGAAGACGGCAAGAATTTATCCCATAAGTTTGCAGACAAAACATCAATTGAATGACCTTAGCTACTTCTGAAACAACATAGTGAAAATATGGTGAGTACCGAGTAGGATTAATTAACACAACCACGCCACACACCGTCAACCATTTTCTTGGTTTCCCAACCTTTAAAAATCATACCGAAAACAAATAAAATAGAGTAATAAGAATATCTAACTATTTTCACTAATTGTTTTCAATGCTAAATAATTTTGATTTTTACCTAAGTTTTTATACTAAATAATATTTTCTTGCAACATAATGTTTATATCTGTGTGTTGGTTTTTTGCTGGATCTTTTAAGGCTGTAGAAACCAAGAAAATGACCGATGGTCTGTGTAGTGATTGTGTTAGTCCTACTCGGTACTCATCGTATTTTTCACTATGTTGCTTCAGAAGTAGCTAAGTTCACTTTATGTTTTTATTGCAAACTAATAGGATAAATTCCTACCGTCTTCCCAGGCAATTCCACCCAAGGGAAACTCTTATCTACGGCCACATGGTTTTCATCAGGTGCCAGACAAGGCTGAACAAAGAATTATCAACAGAGGTTTCTCCTATAGGATCCTGGCATAATAACTCATCTCATAAATTCATAATACAAAAACCAAGTGAAACACAAAAAGTACTTCATTTCACAAGATAATTTACATATGGTTTTACCTTTCGGGAGATCCCGAAGGGATTACACAATAAAGAACAAGACTACCTTGTTCCTACCTTCAGCACCTGATGATACAATGCAGTTAGTATAAGGCTTTATTACAAGTGGAGATGGCACTACTACTACTACTACTACTACTACTACTACTACTACTACTACTACTACTACTACTACTACTACTACTACAACTACTACTGATGAGTGGGAGGTTGCAGTGCTCTTGCTCGACGAATGTTGCGATTCTCTGGAATCTAGTGTGATGTGTCTTTTGCAGCTCTCAGTCCCCCTCCTTTCATAGTGCATGAGGGACACCGTGCAATCCCTTCTTTATTCTTCTATTGCTAGTGTACTACTGCATGCCATTGGTTGGCGCATCATGCATGTTCCTCCATGTGAGCTGATGAACCAACCCAATATTTTATATACCTTGTATTCCATGTAGTCTGCACAATAAAGCATCGATGTTTGCATAGTCTTGCCATGCATGATTCCGAAGCGTGACCGTGTTTTTGTTTTGGTTAAGACTTTTGTCCAGACCGGGGATTTTTTCTAGACTGAAGATCTTGTTCCAACAGAGGATTTTTTTCCCAAAATAAAGGCCTTGTCTTGACAGAGGATTTTGTCCAAACTGAAGACATTGTCCCCATCATATTTTTATATTCCTGGCCTCTTGTGCCATGATTTTATTTCAAGACTTGCATGCACCGTTGCATGCCATGAAGTATTATGTAAGCCACCCATGCATGGCTTAGTATTCTAGCTTGAATGAAGGATTGTATCTTGATTGAGGAGTTTAGTTTAACTCCTCTCCTTTGCCTTTCCTGATACGGGTGCTGCTCCTTGTTGGTCTCTACTTGCACAAATATTCATCCTACAGATATTTTAGGTAGGAGTCTTCCCCGCACATATTATTGATAATACTTTATCAATATTCGGGTATAGGTCCTCTGCGCCCGAATAATCGATAGTCCTATCAATTCATATTCAGATATATTTCAGGATTATGCTTATGATCTTCTATTTGATTGGTTTCCCGTGTACAACAATATCCATATGATCTTCGTCGGAAAGATTGGGATCATATTTTTTATCATATTCTTTCTTTAGATTTCAAAACTTCCATTCATTTCTAATCATAATTCTTTAAAATTTCTTCTTTTAGTTTTGCCTTCACTGATTTTGTGATCTCTTTATATTTTTCATTTATCTTCAAGTGTATGTATTCACTATCCAGGAGATCAGTTCCTTTGACAAGGCATTCTTTGGATGTCGGATATTTAGGGGAATATTCTTCCTTAACCTTCTTGGAGCTTGATGCTTCTCCTTTTGTATATTTATGAAATTATGGAGTGGTCATATTGTTAGCTTTGCTTCTCCGACTTTGAATAGATTCTCTAGCTTTTGGGATGATGTAACTTTTTCCCCCTATTAAGCTTCTTTCGCATTTTTAAGCTTCATTGATTTTTTTTCATATCTTTTCCATGAAAAATCTTCATTTTTTTGTCTTGCATAAAATTTTTCTCCTTTGCCACCAATGCTGATATTTCAGTGCAGGCGTTCTTGTCAACCACGGATCTGGCTGCAACCTTTCACCTTCCGCTCTCCATGCAAGCCCATGACGAGCTCCGTCAAATCCAGCGGGAGGTCTCTCAGGTTGTTCTAAATGACTCTGCTGATCAATGGATTTGCGTTTGGGGAGATCAGTCCTTTAAGACCTCTGCCTATTACAACTTTGTCTTCCGAGACGTGCTGGCACATGAGGGGTTCAAATTGCTCTGGAAGGCCAAAACGATCCCTAAGATCAAGGTATTTAGTTGGTTTTTGCTCTCTGACAGACTCAATACGCGCAACATGCTCAGCAGGCGACACTACAACATTGGCGATAACTTGGATTGCCTCCTCTGCAACCAACACGTTGAAGAGACTGTGGAACACCTGTTCTTTCATTGCACTTTCAGTTCAGCGTGCTGGCAATACTTGGGAATTCATTGGCCAACACAGGGCAACAGATTGGATTTGATTTCACATCTAAAGATGAGACACGGGAGCAAGATGATCATGGACATCTTCCTCGTTGCTGCATGGAGTCTCTGGAAGGAACGTAACAATAACTACTTTCGACATGTGACCCCCACGGTCACCTCCTGGAGGGCACGCTTCAAGAAAGACTTCTCTGATATTAGTCATAGGCTGCCACCACATAAGAAACACTTAGTGGCCACTTTTATTGCTAATCTTGCCTAACCACCTCCCCCACCCCACACCCCCACGCTACCACCCCCTCTCCTTGTAATCATCATGTAACACCACCCATTATTTATATATATATGCAGTAGGAAGCTCTCCTACTGTCCTAATTTTCAAAAAAAACTTTTATTACTAATAATATTATTATAATATCTACATATCGCTTCACAGTCTGTTCACACTATATATTCCTTATATCCTAAGTATAATCTGAAACCGTTTATTGTGTGCACTAGCGCAAGGATTTTTGGATCAATATTATTGACTTTTTTTTAGTTTATAACCTAGTGAGGCGTATCTACATACTTTTCTTATACTTTGGACAAATTTTAGTAGGTTTTTGCTTCAAAATAGCGCCCCAACCTACTTTAAATGCATCAGTCTCAATTATGAAGTAATAATCATACTATGATAATACTAGAGGTTTCTGATTCTTGACCTTGTCTTTAATGGCCCTTACTAATTTTAGATCTTTCGAGTTGAAATACGTGACCCTTCTTTCTTAATTTAGCATATAAAGATCAAGCAAGTTTTTATAAGTTATCTATATAATTCCTTGCATGGTTCACAATCCCTTACTGCAAAATATTTTCATCATTCATATTATCGGGAATTGTGAAATTTTGATTTTGCAGCAATTTTTAGGGATTATGAACTATGCAAAGAATCACATAGATAACTTAGCAAAGCTTGCTTGACCTTTATATGCTAAATTAAGAAAGAATGGTGAAAAGTATTTCAACTCGGAAGATATATAATTGTTAAGGGACATTATAGACAATGTCAAGAATTTGAAGCCCCTAGAACTATTGTTGGAAGATTATTACTTCATAATTGAAATCAATCATTCTAAAGTAGGTTGGGATGCTATATTAAAGCCAAAAAACTTAACAAATATTCTCCAATAGAAAACGAAAAAATATGCATATACGCCTCAAGAAGCTATAGATTAAAAATAGTCAATAATATTGATAGAGAAGTCTTAGTGGTAGTTCACGCAATAAATGCTTTAAAGTTATACTTAGGATTTAAGGAATTTCCCGTGCAAATAGACTGTGAACGATATGTAGATATTATAATAAAATTAATAGTAATAGAAGTTCGACTAGAAGATGGGTCTTATTTAAAGGTACTATAGTAGGGAATGGTTATAGAGTAGTATTTGGATATATGAAAGGGAAGGATAAAAGCTTACCTGAATATTCTCTCACTCGTCACTTTTACAGGAATGAAGAGAGGACCGCTTCCTAAAGGAAATGAAGCATTCTATTTGGTGAAGAAAATAAAATCAATATATCCGCAAAGGGCTCATTCGATCTCAAACAAAAGAGGCATGTCCATATTTATAAAATCCAGCAATGCATACTAGATAATTTATGGTTTTAATATAATAATAAAAGAGAAGACAATTGGTACATGTTGGCAATCCTTAATATTCTATCAGAATACTTTAACATGTTGAACAAAGGAACACCCAAAGCTGCAAAAGAGAAAGTGTAAAAAGAAATGACACTATATATAATATTTGATGGGAATAAATCGGGAATATATATGAGTTTTGAAGATGTTCTAAAAGAAAATGTTGATGCAAGACAAAAGAATGAACATTTAAAATGGAAAATATATGATGGCATCATTGAAGCTTAAAAATGCGCAAGAATTTTAATAGGGGAAAATTATTACATAGTCACAAAAGGTAGAGAATATATTCAAACTCGTAGAGGCATGGCTAACAATATGACCACTCCATCGTTTCCTAAATATACAAAGGGAGAAGAGTCAAGCTCCCAGAAGGTTAAGGAAAAAGATTCCCCTAAATATCAGACATACGAAGAATGCCTTGTGCAAGGAACCAATTTCTTGGATAATGAATACAACAATTGTTATTCTGGTGCGCTGATCCTATGGGGCCTTAGCACGACGACTTCCCGACTATCTAATACAACAAGTTTTGCTCGGTTCTAGCGATGGAGCAGCGATGACGGTGGCACGCCTTTGGCTCGCTTTAGTGCTTGTAGTCATCGCTAGGTGCTTCACGAATCTAGATGTAATGTTTGCTATTTATGGTGTATTGTACTGCCATGATAGAAGATGAATAGATCGAAAATTTTCCCGCAAAAAGAAATACAAAGACGTGATAAATGAAAAAAAATAAGAGATCATGAAATCGGTGATGACAAAACTAAAAGAAGAAATTTCAAAATAATTATGATTCGAAACGAATGAAAATTTTGAAATCCAAAGAAAGAATATGATAAAAAATATATGATCCCAATCTTTCCGATGAAGATCATATGGACATTGCCAGACACAAGACCCAATCGAATAGAAGATCATAAGCATAATCCTCAAATATATTTGAATATGAATTGATGTGACTATCAATTATTCGGTCATAGAGGGCCTATACCGGCATATTGATATACTGAATATTGATAAATTATTATAAATAATATGGGCTGGGAAGACTCCTACCTAAAAAATTCTACAACATGATTATTTTTGTAACTAGAGGTCAACAAGGAGAAACGCCCGTAGCAGGAAAGGCAAAGGAGATGAGTTAAGCTAAACTCCTCAATCAAGAGAAAGTCCTTCATTCAATCTAGAATACTAAGCAATGCATGTTCAGCCACGCATGGATGGCTTACATAATACTTCATGGCAAGCAACGGTGCATGCAAGTCTTGAAATAAAACAAGGGCACAATAGGCCAAGAATATAAAAATGCGATGGGGACAACATCTTCAGTTTGGATAAAATCCTCTATCAAGACAAGGTCTTCAATTGGAAAAAAAATCTTTTGTCCGGACAAGGTCTTCAGTCTAGACAAAATCCCCGGTCTAAACAAAAGTTTTAACCAAAACAAAAACGTAGTCACACATCGAAATCTTGCATGGCCAGACTGCAACCAGCGATTCTTGATTGTGCAGACCAGAGTGAACACAAGGTAGATAAAATATTGGGCTGGTTCATCGGCTTACATGGAGGAACATGCATGATGAGTCAACCAAGGAAACTGTCTCAAGGCATGTAGCAGTGCACCAGCAATAGAGGAATAAAGAAGGGACCGCATGGTGTCCGCGCACTGTAAAAGGAGGGGGCTGAGAGCTACGAAAAACGCAGAACACTAGACTCCAGAGAATCACAACACTAGTAGAGCAAGAGCACCACCGCCCCCCAGTCATCAGTAGTAGTTGTCCCTTAGCCCTTTGGGTCTCCCAAAAGGAAAAGCCATATGTAAATTATTTTGTGAAATGAAGTAGTTTTGTGTTTCATTTGGTTTTTGTATTATGAAATTATTAGATGAGTTCTTACGCTAGGGATGCTATAGGATAAACCTCCACCGGTAGTAGGAAATGTTTCCTTCAAGTGAAACTGCATGGGATAGGAATTTATCCCCTAAGTTTGCAATAAAAACATCAAGTAAATTAACTTAGCCACTTCTGAAACAACATATGTCGAGTAGGACTAACACAACGACTGCATATACAGTCGGTCATTTTCTTGGTCTCGCCATCCTTAAAAGATCATGCAAAAAACAAATAAAATATAATAACTAGAATATCTAATTAAATTAAGTTTTCACTAATAGTTTTTAATGCTAAATAATTTCGAATTTCTTAATTAACTAAGTTTTTATACTAAATAATATCTTGTTTGCAAATAAAAATTTATATCTGTTTTGTTGATTGTGCTTATAATACTTGATTTTCTTTCATATACAAATCTTCTCCATTATTAATGCAAATAAATATCAATATTTTTAGAATATAGCAACTAAAAATATACGCTTTCATGGGCTACAGAGTAGCGGACCATTATACACCCCTTGATGGGGCGCTCGATAAGAGAAATCACTAATTAAGGAGTACTCCTGGCAAAGATCACTCCCACTACCTCAGGTTGTGACAAGTGGTGCGCTGCATATGCGCCACTTGTCGCAATCTGTAATTTTTCCTTTTTTTGGAGAACCATTTATTCAAAATGTTTTATCTCTTAAACCATGTGTCCAAATCTCGAACCATTTTCACCGTTGAATTCCTCGGGTCGAGATCTTTAAAACTAGATCTCGTGTTGATTGGTTTTGATGAACTTTTTTTCACTGAAATAAGGACGAAAAAACAGGACAAAAAACCGAGCCAGGAGCAAGGTCTTTTCCCTTTCTGAAAGAGGCGCGACTGTGCCTCTCCCGAAAGCACAACCGTGCCTCTCGCGGAAGGAAAAAAATAAAAAATAAACAGTTTTTTCCGTTTTGAGGGGCACGGCCGTGCCTCCCGCGAAAGCACAACTGTGCCGCTCGCGGAAGCAAAACCATGCATCTCATGGAAGGAAAAAAACAGAAAATGTGTTTTCTTTTCATTTCTGAGAGGCACAGTTGTGCCTCTCGCGGAAGCGAAACCGTGCCTCTTGCGGAAGGAAAAAACAGAAAACACATGATTTTTTTCATTTCCAACAGGCTCGTCCGTGCCTCTTGTGAAAGCACAACCGTGCCTCTTGCGGAATCAAAACCGTGCCTCTCGTGAAATAAAAAACAGAAAACGTGCTTTTTTTCGTTTCCGCGAAAACAAAAACATGCTTTTGCGGAAGCAAAAAACGAGTTTTTTCGCGCAACAAAGAAAAGTTTCAAAAAAAATTGGTCCAAAAGCTAAGGAATAATAGTGAAAAAGCAAAAAATCGAAAAAATAACCCCGCTTAAAAAGACGAAAACACTTGCGGAAAAAAATCTAGAGGGAAAGCCCAGAGCGCGACACGTGGCGCGCTCTCAGCCCACCCACAAGTGATCATTGCGAGGCTCCTGAAGGAGCGCTCCTCAACTAGTTGCTCCCCCATAAGAGCCACTAAAGTTGTATATTGCGCCAAGTAATATACAAGTAAAGTAGTATGAGTACACAACGCCCACAGAAGTTCCCATTGTTTCAAAGCATGTTGGCCTATTGGGTATCTTCTAGCAGTTCGAACCACTGTTTTTTGGGCACTTTTCTCTGGTTTCCCTTTGGGGACTTTTTTTCTCTTTTTTAATTTATATTTTTCGTTTTTTATTTTTATTTTCATATTTTATTTTTTTGTCCTTTTTGTTTTCATTTTCGTGGATATCTTAAAATACATGAATATTTTCAAATTCATGAACAATTGGCATTGCGTGAATATTTGAAATTTTGGGAACCCTTTTTCGAATCCAAGACATATTTTCTAATCCGTGAAGGTTCTTCAAATATATGAACTTTTCCCAAATTCATGAGATTTATTCAAATTTGGCCTCGACATCGGGTGGATGAGGTCCAATTGGAAGGCCACGCATTTGTTTTTGTTATAAATTTTTATTACATTTCACTTTTTAGGGAGCATGTAATCACTTTTAAAATTACATGAACACGTAGTATCCAATATATTACATTATCGAAATGTAAGATCATTTTCTTTGTATGCTAGAATAATTTCTGAAGGTGCCACAAATATCTATAAATTATATGAAAATTTGTGTTTTTTTTACATGAGCATTTTTATTTTCAATATAAAATTTATGTATTATTAACGCAAATATGCCAACACTTCTACAATTAATTAACTGGTGAAACACACATTTTAGTGTTGGGGAACGTAGTAATTTCAAAAAAAATCCTACGCACACGCAAGATCATGGTGATGGGATAGCAACGAGAGGGGAGAGTGTTGTCCACGTACCCTCGTAGACCGTAAGCGGAAGCGTTAGCACAACGCGTTGATGTAGTCGTCGTCTTCACGATCGACCGATCCAAGCACCGAACGTCGGCACCTCCGAGTTCAGCACACGCTCAGCTCGATGACGATCTCCAGGCTCCGATCCAGCAAAGCTCCGGAGATGAGTTCCGTCGACCTGACGGCGTGGTGACGATGATGATGTTCTACCAGCGCAGGCTTCGCCTAAACTCCGCAACGATATGACCGAGGTGGAATATGGTGGAGGGGGCACCGCCTGCACGGCTAAGGAACGATCCGTAGATCAACTTGTGTGTCTATGGGGTGCCCCGCCCGTATATAAAGGAGCCAGGGGAGGAGGCGGCCGGCCAAGGAGGCGCGCCAGGGGGAGTCCTACTCCCACCGGAGTAGGACTCCTTCTTTCCTAGTTGGAATAGGAGAAGGGGAAGAGGAGGAAGAGGGAAGGAAAGGGGCGCCGCCCCTTTCCCTTGTCCTATTCGGACTAGGAAGGGGAGGGGCGCGCGGCCCCCTCCTGCCTCCTTCCCTCTTCTCCCTCGAGGCCCATGTAGGCCCAATAACCCCCGGGGGGTTCCGTTAACCTCCCGGTACTCCGGTAAAATGCCGATTTCACCCGGTACGATTCTGATGTCCAAATATAGGCTTCCAATATATCGATCTTTATGTCTCGACCATTTCGAGACTCCTCGTCACGTCCCTGACCACATCCGGGACTCCGAGCAAACTTCGGTACATCAAAACTTATAAACTCATAATAAAACTGTCATCGTAATGTTAAGCGTGCGGACCCTACGGGTTCGAGAACTATGTAGACATGACCTAGAACTATTCTCGGTCAATAACCAATAGCGGAACCTGGATGCCCATATTGGTTCCTACATAACGAAGATCTTTATCGGTCAAACCGCATAGCAACATACGTTGTTCCCTTTGTCATCGGTATGTTACTTGCCTGAGATTTGATCGTCGGTATCCAATACCTAGTTCAATCTCGTTACCGGCAAGTCTCTTTACTCGTTTCGTGATGCATCATCCCGTAACCAACTCATTGGTCACATTGCTTGCAAGGCTTATAATGATGTGCATTACCGAGAGGGCCCAGAGATACCTCTCCGACAATCGGAGTGACAAAACCTAATCTCGAAATACGCCAACTCAACATGTACCTTCGGTGACACCTGTAGTACTCCTTTATAATCACCCAGTTACATTGTGACGTTTGGTAGTACCCAAAGTGTTCCTCCGGTAAACGGGAGTTGCATAATTCTCAAAGTTACAGGAACATGTATAATGTATGAAGAAAGCAATAGCAATATACTAAACGATCAAGTGCTAGGCTAACGGAATGGGTCATGTCAATCACATCATTCTCCTAATGATGTGATCCCATTAATCAAATGTAAACACATGTCTATGGTTAGGAAACATAACCATCTTTGATTAATGAGCTAGTCAAGTAGAGGCATACTAGTGACTATATGTTTGCCTCTTTATTCACACATGTATCATGTTTCCGGTTAATACAATTCTAGCATGAATAATAAACATTTATCATGATATGAGGAAATAAATAATAACTTTATTATTGCCTCTAGGGCATATTTCCTTCATTTAGATTATGTTATAAAAATATTAAAATACCTGTTAGGGGGGCGCGTAATGCCCAACACAATATGCACCCCCTAGAGGTGGCTCAGTGATAAGAGCCACTTAAAGTACATGTGTGCCCCTCCTCAATGCTCTCTTTTCTTCATCCTTAATAAGTTCTCTTATTCTATGATTTATACTCAGGCAAACGCCCCAAAGGCGGGTATATGGACTAACCATCCAATAGCTTTATAAATTTTCAACTTTTTAATTTCATATATGATTTTTTAACATATCTACAAAAGTATTGTCAAAATCATTTTAAATAATAAAAAATCATACGTTGCGATAATAAAGTTCCCTGATGCATTCTATCAGTAGTGGTTCCTGCAAGAAACAATGTGTATAACCAATAAATCCATGGGATAATATTTGTCAAATAGCTCTGTTGAGTCCAATGTTGGTTACGAAACGAATTAACGATGGGATAATATTATCCATGGGATAATATTTTTCTGAATTTTTTACGAATTTTTTTTTGAACGGGTGCAGATGCACCCGGGCACCGAAACGCCGCACTCATTAACGAAAATCCAAATCTGAGCCCGAGCTCATCTGCACCTGCGCTCACCAAAAAAATCAAAATAAATACTAAAAAAATTCAAAAAATTCCAAAAAAAATTGGCGTGGTGGACAATTTGATGCGTGAGGTGCGCCCCAATTTTCAAAACATTTGGACTTATGTGCAGCTCTCAGCAAAAAAGACAAATCGGAGGTCTGTAAAAATGTGTACTGTTCATATACTGTTTTGGTCTAATTTGTCTTTTTTGCTGAGAGCTGTACATAAGTCCAAATGTTTTGAAAATTGGGGCGTACCTCACGCATCAAATTGTCCACCACCTCAATTTTTTTCGGAATTTTTTGAATTTTTCTGAATTTTTTACGAATTTTTTTTTGAACGGGTGCAGATGCACCCGGGCACCGAAACGCCGCACTCACGAATTAATTTCTACTATTATGAAACCCATGTGAGATATAGAGGAAGTAGCTATTCTTTTTTTGAAATTTCGTTGACCAAGAGAAGTTTAACTTGCATAAATTATTTCATCGCTCCTATTATTACCAATCAAGGCGAAGTAGATAACGACCATGCTTATACAACATTTGCCGATTGCTGGATCTCCAGGTCGGAGAAGGGAGACAGGCAATTACGCCAACCATGCAAGAAGATATGGCCGATGCACATTAATAGAGGGGAAGTGATTATAGGACCGGAATGGTAGTTGAGCAATGTATATACACTACTACAGAATCATACTTTCGTTCAACCCCGCCACCGACGGGCTTAAATTTAGGACCATGACAAGTGGCACACGTGTGGCACATAGAAATTCCGTCCTGACGTTTTCTGATGTCAACTTTAGTTATCCGAGGATGGCAACTTTAGTTGTGAAGCATGACAACTTTTTATTTGGATGGCAGGTTTCAATTTTTTGGGGGTTTTCTCGGATGGCAATTTTAGTCATAAAACCACTAGGGCGGTGTTACTCCGTATCACATGTTTGGCATTTATCATTCGTGTAAATTTAACCGGTACTAGTGTCGGTCACCACTGACATGCAAACCAACTATGACGTCAGGAATGATTTTTTAGGAGATAAATTTTTAATCATGTGAAATTACATTTTTCTTAGAGATAAAAGGGAAATTTATATATGAGCGATGCTACAAACTGTACTGTTTTTTTTCTTTGGCTTTATAAAAAAAAAATTAGTAACTTTGGCTTTATAAATCTAATCCCTGTGTCGACATGCCTATCGTGGCCCATCACTGGGTTTTCAGTGGCCCAAAAAGAAAACCCTAATTACCCAAAACGAAGCCCTAATACTGCTCTATAAATTGCGCCTACCCCTCACGATTCCGTTCACCGCCGCCACACCGCCGCTCTTCCCCTACAATCTATCCCTCCCCCTTCTCCTCAACGCAGCGGCAGCTCGACTCCGTCCCGGCTTGCTCTCCGAGGCGGCCGTTGAGACGAGATCTCCCCATACCACATAGCGGCAGCTCGGCTCCGTGCACGCGTATGGGAAGATCTCGCCTAAACAGCCGCTCCGTGTGAGCTTTACCTTTACGTATGATGCTGCTGCTGTTCCATCCCCTGCATCGCTGTCTTCTTCAGTCCAGCTGAGAGTTCACTGCAGGGATTAAGGCTTTCAAACAATGAGGTCAGTGATGCAATTTCTTCTCGTTGACATAAATTTTTAATTGCATGCACGTCTTCTTCGGCAGGTTCGTGTGCGCAAGTACGCGGTGCTGAGATGATCCTGTCGGAGTTCACCTGAGTCCTACTTGCCGAGATCGTCATCGTGTGTGTTGGTGTTACTTGGTCCCTAGAGAGATCAGGACCATCGTTATTGCTTGCGTGAAGATAGGTCCAAAATTACTCCGTCATGCTTTGTGTACTGGGCCACGTTTTCCTGTAGTACCTCTTTCCGATCTGATGTAATCACTTTGTACTGTTGTTTCTAGGAGTTAGAGATCCCTTTTTGTTTATATGTTTTCTCTATAGCTGAGAGAGTTTTGTAAGCATTTGAGGTTCGTGACAAAGATCAGCCTGCCATCATGCTTCTGTGAAGAAAGTGGCTTAGTACCACCTCGTTCCTTTACAGGCAATCCCATAAACTTACGTTTGCGAGTTAAAATCAGAAAGCCGCCTTGAAAAATAATGAGATGGTAAAGTGTGGCGTTTATATGCCCGGGGAGAACAAACAAACTTCTCTTGACTCCGAGAGAGATCTTGATTTTGGGATTTGTGTGGAATTTAATGGGAGGAAAAGACCCAACTTCGGAAGACAATTAATTCTCCAGATCCGATTTGTGGCCAATTAGAATTAATAAATAGACAGGTACGGTTGGCCAATTGTAAAATTAATTAATAAATGGGAGAGAGGGATTTCTGATGATTAAATTGGTACGTAATTTTATACGACATGATGAAATTAATTGGATAATAACTACTGTTCCTTTTGTTCAAGCACAGAATCGAAAACCGCTCTTCAGTCTAGCAAATTCTCATTCGTCCATGTCACTATCATTGTTTTCAACCGACAATAGATGGCTCAGATCTGCAGGCCAAGAGATGAACTCACCGTCCTCCAAGCCCCTCCCACTCACCAGGTAGCGGTGCTAGGACATGTGGTGTCAACGGCTTAAAATTTTAGATATACAGTTTTGCTAAACCACATCTAGATGTGCTTTAAGTATTGTACATCTAAGTCTTATTACATTGACGTCATGTTAAGATTCATGCTAGCATTTTCTTTTGAGTTTTTTCTTTTTCTTTCTGGTTTTATTGAGCCACTTAGATGTGCAATAACTAAGGAGCTCGGCCTTCATGGAGGCCAAGCGTTTTGAAAAATTCAAAATTTATACTTTTTGGTTCCAAAAAAAATCTCAAAAAAAAATTGTACAAATAAACAAGGATATGACGTGTATGTGTGTAAAAGTTCAGAATGAAATACCTTCAGATGCGATCTGTGCAAAAAGAACAAATTCATGGACTTTTGGGATGATTAGTACCATGTGTTGAAAAGCCACAGATTTGTCTGTTTTGCACATCCCTCATTTCAACGTATTTCATCTTAAAAATTTACACACATGTGTGTTATGCCTTCATGTATGTTTGTATTTTTTTCAGATGTTTTTGAAATGTAAAAAAGATAAATTTTATTGAATTTTGAATTTTTCAAAAACCGGCCTCGACCTCCAAAAGCAATTTCTGCTTAGGCCAATGATAGGCGCCGGTACGCCGACCCGATTCGGATGCGTTCAGCCATTCGATTGGGTCTTCTTCCTCGTGTCTTCTCCCCCTCGCTCCCCTCCCCCCTCCCATGATCGCACCTCCATGGATGAGCACACGACCGGCATCGAAGCACCACCCTGCGCACTCGCCCGTCATCGTATCATGCCTTTCTTGCCGGATTCATGCATGCATCAATTTCGCTCGCGGTTGCAGCTCCCTCGTTCGCGGTGGCGGCTCCGATCGCGCCGGTCGCCGGTCACAGCACACCGGCGACGAGTTTGCGAAGTACTCTTCTTTGGGCTTGTTGGTGGCAACAAAAATGTCATCCAGTAGTACCCAAACAAATGTGCTGGTTCCAGCAAAAAAAAGCTCATCGGTGCCGGCACCCCGTCGCCACTGAAGCAAAATAGATCGTCGGTTGTAGTTTTTTCATTGCCGGTTGTAACTTTTGTGATTGCCGGTTGAAGCAAAAACAGCTTCTGGTCTAGCTCGGGGCTTCTCTGGTAGTAGCAGAAAATCGACAATGGTTGTAGATTTTCTAAACACTAGTTGCAGCTCTACTGATGACCGGTTCCGGCTTCTACGAAAGCCCATTGCAACTTTCTCCCGTCCTAGCATTACCGAACACAGTTCCAGCATCTCTCGGACACAGTTCCAACATCGCTAGAACACGGTTCCAGCATGGCGCCCTTTTAGCTCTTCTGTGCGCCGGTTGTAGCTTCCAGGGTGGCCCGTTGTAGCTCCGGCGTGGCAGGCAGAGCTCCAATGGCGCGGATCCGAGCGGATCGGGCCGAGGGTGGCCGGACCGACTGATTCTCGTGGCGGCGGCGCCCTGGGAGTCAGCCTGGACGGCACGAGCGGGCTTTCCGGCCCGCTCGTGGCCCGTTCAGGACCGGCCCGTACGGTCCAGGCCCGACAGAAAAACTTGCCTGTCCGAGCCCAGAAAAGGAGACCGAAAAATTTTCGGTCCGGTCCGGTCTTTATCCGGGCCGACCGAGCGGACCGCTGGCGGCAAGGCCCATCAAGTGTACAGATCAAGCCATCGAGGCCCACCCCAAGCCGAGCGACCCCCTCCGCTCGTTCCATTCCCCCCTGGCTCGATTCCTCTGCGTTCTGCCCCTCCAGCGCCTCCTCCTCTGTTCCTCTATCCCTAACCCTAACCCAGGTGACGGCGCCGTTGCCCGCGGCTCTCCCTTCACCGACGGCGCCATCTCGTCCGAGTCCGAGATGGAGGAGCACATGTACGTCGGGGAGGCAGCAAGGCCAGCACGCCGTCGGTCCGTCCTTCCCTGGTTCCTCACCGAGCGCCACGAAGAGGAAAAGGTAGCCTCCTGAGATCTCTGTTCTTAAGTTTTTCATACTCCCAAGCCCCAATCCCGATTGGTATCTTCCTCTAATCTACATCACATAGTAGATGTTGTAGTTTAGTGAGCTGAACAATCTTGCTGGCAAGTCTTTGATTTGGTGAGGAGATAATGGTGAAGGAGAAGGGGGATTATGTGCTGTTTTTTTTTTTGTAGATGATTGTCAGGAGATAATTGTGTTTATTTGCACTAGTAGTAGATGATTTGGTCAGGAGATAATTGTGAAGGAGAAGGGGAAAGAGAGGGGGATTATGTGCTGTTTTTTTGTAGATAATGGTCAGGAGATAATTATGTTTATTTGCACTAGTACTAGATGATTTTCTATGCTACAAAAAGAAGAAGATGAATTATTTGCACTTGTTTGATGTACTGACTGCAGATATTATGTGCTGTTTTTTGTAGATAATGGTGAAGGAGAAGGGGAATGAGAAGGGAAAGGGTGATGGTAAGGAGAATGTCAAGGCGAAGACAAAGGAGAAGAGCGTGAATTACTTAATTAGGCAAGATTCCGCGCTGCCTCCGCCGGTTCCGAGGAAGAAGAGGAAGCCTAAGGTGCAGATTAAGAAGGCAAAAGACTTTCCCAATGCCCCAACGGGAGAGTTGATTTGTAGGTTAAAAAAACACCCTCCACCTCCTCGGCGTCTCCCCGACCGCACCGGTGCCGGCGTGCGTGCCGCGGAAGCCGCTGCCTCCGGCTCCACAACCTGCTCTGAGCTACCTCATGCATCTACTATTGTATGATTGCTTTACTTGATGCTTGATGTAGCCATATTTCCATATAACCATATAGGTGTTGTTTGCTTATTTGTGTGCTCATGTGTGTTAGGTGGTAGATGACGAGGAGAAGGAGGACGACGAGGACGAGGACGTGGACATGGATGAGGACAAGGACAAGGATGATGAGGAATATGAGGAGCAAAATCTGTTTATAGTCCCGCCACAAGCGAGTGCTGATATGTCGGATGATGATACATCAGAAGGGTATAAGGAAACAGCTGATGAACTAGAAGGTCATACTATGTCCGAGGAATCACTTGTGCATGTTGTCTCTAGTGAGGAGGAGGAAAGAGAAAGGAAAAAGATGATAAGACCTTATGTTTGTTAGAGCAAGTTTGTAATCGCGTTGTTCAATGATGATAAGGCCTTATGTTTGTGGATGTGATACTTGTGCTTAACCTGATTTGTGCCATCTTTCGTGTCAAAATCAGTTTGTGGATGTCCAAAAAACAAAGGAAATTCTGTCCAAATTTAGTTATTCTTGCTGTCCAAATTTACTCCAGTGCTTCCTGTCCAATTAGTTGTTTGTGGCTGTCATATTCATGTTGTTTCAGTCCAAAATTTGTGGCTGTTTGTGGCTGTGATCAATGTTTGTGCATGTGATTTTTGTGATATTGTTCCTCTCAAAATCAATTGTTTTGATGTCCAAAATACAAATAAAATGCTGTCCAAATTTAGTTATGCCATACTAGTCATTATACAGAAACAGAGCACTCACTAAATTTGGACAGGGCACTGCTAAATAATGGCCAAAACGCTTAATAGAGCACTCCCAGGACTAAACAGCGGCCAACAAAGCACTCTCAGGCTGGAAAACAGCCTAAACAGAGTGCCAGCCATCGGTCCCATTCGGTCCATTCGGGCTGACTGAGCTTTGCTCCTTTCGGTCCGGTCTTGGAAATTAGGCTCGCTGGCCACCTCGGTCCGGTACGGACCGGACCGGCTGCGGCCGGTCCAAAGGCTGGCTCGGTCAAAGCCCGGACCGGACCGGACCGCGTCCACCCTGACCTGGGAGGCCTCCAGGCGGCGGTGGGGTCCCCTGAGAAAGAGAGAGAGATGAGCGACGAGAGAAGAGAAAAAGGATGGAGAAGGAGAGGGGGAGACGCGGATAAGAGAAGGACGTCTGCGTGCAGGCCCTTTGACCGGGTGGCACGTGTGTGGACAAGGTACCGGCCGAGCGTTCTGCCGGCGCGCCGAGCCCAAATGTTTTCCTTTCGCTTATGTACACATATACACTTGAAATAGCTTGCTCACCCAAATTTTGTGACGACACTTGATATCATAGTCAGTGTGTGCTTCGCCGCTGCTCCTAGTGCCTCCTTCCTCGACCCGCTGGGACACCCCGAAACGGCGGAAGCGGAAGCGAAGCCCCTACAATCGAAACGTCTGCGAAGCAATCTCTCCTCATAAGCTGGTCGCCCCGTCTCATTCCCCATCTATCTCTACCCAAATCAAAATGGCATGGGACGACGGATGCAGCAGAAACCCAGGCACCAACGAGGGTAGAACCGGCGGTTACGAGGCATGGGCAGGATAATCTTCGCCTACTTGATCTGTGTGTGTTCCCCGCGATACACCTGCAGCCCTGGGTGTTGTGTCCCCTCTCCGTCTTTGTGTAATGTTCTACCCACAACCTCTTCTTTGTGGCACATGTTGATCGTGTCATGCCCCCCATCGATCTAGTTATTACAGGTCCAGTTCTTAATCTAGAGACTGTAAATTCTTGTCTCTGAAACTGCACAACTGATCTATGTTGGAAAGTTGGTGTCTTGGTTGATGCAAACATTGAATTATAGAATTGTTTTGAGATGTTCAAACTTGATACGATCCTTCTGTACCGAGATGATTGTTGTACTGAAATGTCACCCTTAAATTTTAACTGTCCTTCCAATGTTGTAGTTCAAATTCACATATATATGTACAAATGCCTACCAAGACGAAAACCATTGATGCCACCAATATATTGCAACTATTTTTTTTACATGAAGCTAGATAAAATGCGCTCTTACTTTTTTGTTCCCTGCTACAAGCTTAGGAGATGGTGTGTGCGTATCCATGAATTTCTATATTAATATGAATGAATTGTCCAACTTTTGTGTATACATAGAACTTCACAGCCATGTCAGAATACCTACATGGTCAGATTGTTTAGTAATATACTTAGTTGATGAATTGTAATATTTTCTTGCAGTTTATTCTTGCAATCATTAGCGAGAGCTAGCAAACATCATAGGCCAGGATCCATCTGTGCCCACAATCATGTCATGTTGTAGGTACGGTTCGTATGAACTTCCTCTTTACACTTATAGGAGTTTAAATGCAATTGTTTCCTTTGCTTAAGACTTAGTCAAGCTCTACTGTGTCGTGCGTGTTGGTCACCGCGTGTACCCGGATCGGAGGCGGCTTACCCTGGAGCCGGGTGATCTGTCGCCCATGGTTCTCTCTCCGTTGACTTCACCATGTCTGGGATCACGTTTTGAGGCGTTGGGCGTCGAGGGAGAGGAACATGCTGACGTTGGGGAGTCGTCCCGCTTAGCGTCTCATATGGCTGATGTGGTAGTACTCACCGGCGGCGAGGTTGCAGACGAGGGCGGACATTGGTCCATTGTCAAGTCTAGGAGGAAGAAGTAGAAGGAGGAGATTGCTCAGGAGTTCTGGACGGACATTGGGTACCCCACGCCGGCGTCACGCGTTTGGGAACGGGGCTCGCCGTCGACATCGTCTTCCCTGCAGGTGAGAGCTAGTTCAGTTTCAGACCCGTGTGCAGCGAGCATGAAGCACCAGTGGCGTCTACAAGTGGTCGCTCCTCCCCGAGGGGCGCGATGTCGCTGGAGAAAGTGCTGGCAAACTCGACGGCTCCTTCAGTCTGGGCGCAGCAGCACATTATACGTCAACACTCCCCCTCACGTGTGGCTCCCTCAGGCCTAAACGTGGACCGAAAGTGGGCTGCAATTTAATTGCGCCAGCCGGGTCTTGAACTCAAGACCTCTTGCTCCGATACCAGAACTGATGGAGGGAGGCGGCAATATATTTCAACACTTCCCCTCACATCTAGGCTATTTTAGTCCTTAGACGTGGGATCGATGTAGGCCGCAGAATCGTTTTATTTAATACTGCGTTGGCAGGGTCTTGAACTCAAGACCTCTTGGCTCTAATACCATATTGAAGTGCATGCTCTAGCCAATGCAACCAAAAGACCGATCTAATGGAAGAGACTAGGCAGCACATTATACGTCAACACCACTGCCGCGTCGTCGCGTGACGCCGCCGGTGGCCCTCGCCGCGTTTCTGCCGGCGTTGACGTCCTGTACAACCGCGGTTCAGGCGCCGGACAGGTCGTCTCCTGCAGTTACTGCTCGCGTAACGGCGGTCGAGGAAGTCGCAGCCATCGCGGGCGATCAATCGACACCGCCACTGTCTGATGGGCCAGCCTTGCAAGCGAATCGTGGACGTCCTCTGTGTCAAGCTGATCTCAGCCGTAGACCGGGCCTCAGTTCGGGCTCCTCACAAACGAGCGAGCAAGGTTTCGCTTTTGGTACTGGCGGACCATTGAAGCAAGGAGGGAAGAAGAAGAAGAGTGGGCGTCGGCCAGGCGCACATACAACATCAACACCTCAGGCGCCCCCAGTTGCCGCAAACTCGGCCCTCTCCATATGCCACCATTGGCTGAGTCCGGCGGCACGGTTGCCGCTCAACAGGAGGAAGCCCCTGCCAACGTGCCTAAAACCAAGAAAGAAAAGATGCACTGTTTCAAATGCCGGTCTAATGATCACCTGTCCAGAGATTGTACTGTGGTGCACTTTGGCTACATCTGCAACAATTTCAAGCACGCTATGTTTCGTTGTCCCGTTCTGAAGCAGCCACGGCCCTCGGCATCTTTTTGTGGACAAGGATCTAATGCTTCCATGTTCATTCAAATCCCAGAGCACGTGTGCAAGGACATCGACACTTCTCCATCAACATCACCAATTGCCTTTGTCACAGTTTTCGGTGGGGAGCTACCTGCAGTGGTGCTTGAAGCTGAGATTGCTAGGATCGTTCGGACTCAGATTCAGTGGAAGTGGGAGGCTATTCCGCATGGCAAGGATGCCTTTTTGGTGTCATTCCCCTCCTTTGACGATCTTCGCCGAATGGCTGACCTAGAGGTTCGAGTCAAGTTGCATGGTGTTGAAATTTCTTTTAAAGAATGGAAAGTTGAAGATGTCCCATCTTATGTTTCTCTGGAGACTTTTTGGGTGCACGTTTACGGTGTTCCTCATTCACTACGCACATTTCCTCGGGCTTTGGGTTGTTGGATCGGTCATTGGAGTAACTCAAGATGTTGATTTTTATGCCCTACGTCGTCATGGTTTATACGCATTCAGGTTGCGGTGCGCTCTTCCGATATTTATATCTATATCTACTATATCTATATCTATATCTCTCCCTAATAATAAAGCACGGATTGGGTCTCCGGGTTCACCGTCACAATACGCTTTCTTCTCATGTCATAATACGCTTTCAGTTTTTTTCACCTATATTTTTTTCTACATCCGAGGTGGTACTATTACTTCTTACCATCGAAAACTTAGTGCGGTACTGTCCAAACGTAACCTGACACGCCACAACCAGCTAGCGTGGGCTCAGCCCATCAAACAAAACAACCAAACGCAGTCCTGATGGGCATCTACAGGAGGAAAAAATTAATGGTCTGGTGGGGATCGAACCCAGGACGTTTCTTTCCATCTCTTGCCCTACAACCAATCACGCCATGTATTGCCTGTGCTAGGCCGTCCAGTTGTATGAGAATCAAGCAGCCAGTGAAAAAAAGAGACGACCAATAAAAGAAGGACTCGGGGGACATGCATGGCTCTCCCTGCGAGAAGAGCAACTTAATTATATAGAGCCAAGAGCCATGCATGCCCACAATCACGTCCCAGCCACCATGGAGTTTGACCAGGGAGTCACGATGTCCATGTCCGTCGTATAGAAGAGCTACGCAGCTGTAGTTAAACAGGATCAGCCACGAGATTTACCTATAAAAGAGCAGCCGCATCAACAAACAAGCAAAGAGAGCCATATTATAAGAAAAAACTCCGCTGCACAACACCGGCCGCTTGTAGGAGATACGGGACTCCTTAAGAGAGCAAAAGGCGCAGCCCAGTGCCCGTGTGGGCGGGCAAACGACGAGAAGACCTCATGCGGGCCGCTTGCTCAATATTTTTCTTGGTCACTGTCTCCCTCCAATCAGCAAGCAGTACGTGTCTTAAGTTACTTTTTTTTCGGCAAACATGCCTTAAGTTTGTATAAAGGAGAGTAGGTCGCCGAGTACGCAATATCAAATGAAAGGTATAAAGGAACAAATTAATTTGGTTGAGTTACGAGCTTGATCAAGTGAATTTAAACAAGCGATGCAGATGTAGATTAGGTTTGAACTATATGACGTAAGGGTGAGAGCAGACTAAGTCTAACCTATATCTAGACTATATAAATGCATCAACCTCTTATTCATGAATCTCATAGTGTGTAGTTGGTAATAACGTTATTCCTCTCTTAAGTAAATGGTGTAGGTCTTGCCGTTTTAAAATGGAATTTTACTCCACTTAACTACATCTTTTCTATTTACATCATGATTCCAACCATTTCAAAATGGCGCATCAACAATATAAACTCAAATTTCTTTGCCGATAAGTTACTTTGTGGCACAAACCAAATAAACTATAATTATCGAATACGCAACATCTTTCTTAGCAAAATTCAGTTGGACCGATGAGTACTTAATCTAACAAAAAAAAAGACAAGTTAGCCATGAAGATTGAACGTTCACGTCCATCGTCAACATCGTGGAGGTTGTGTCTACGCCGGCGGCGACCATAGGTGATTAGGACTTCGACGGCTACGAGATCGATCACTTGGATGATGGAAGACACTGCGGTGGAGAGCATATGCCATGAAGCACAAGAACAGGAAGTTCGTTCACAACACTGACCCACGCATCCGTCAATGATAAGGCCCTCAAGCCGACCTCGCCCACGCCACCATGTGTCGCATGCTATTCTTCGTGTCGCCAATGGGTCCATATGATTCATCGTCAACGGCTACCTTCTATTTGCCCACACCTCCATCCACATCTCCATTGATTCACTTTGACCTTATTTGCACTTCTATTGGCTCGTCGCAAATGATATCTATTCAGGTAAAGTTTCTTTTACTATACCTACTAATATAGGGAGAAGTACCCATCCGTCGTAATTTTGCGGAAACCCCCTGCCATTCTTTGAAATTAATCCGCGGTCCTATTTTAATCTATATCTACTCATAAAGGGAGAAGTGCATCTGTCCGTCAACGATTTGCTCTTCTTTTTAGAAAATCCTATATTCTTTTGCTTAATCAACCCGCGGTCCATCCACTATTTTTGGGTAGATTCAAATGATTTAAAAAAATATCCATATCTTTTAAACCTAACTCTAATTTTGCATGTTATATATGAAAATTGACTAAAAAATATGTAGAATCTGAATATGATGTTGTTTTATCTATTCAACATTTATTTAATAATATTTAGGATACAAGTTTAATCAGTAGTGCACAATCCAGCTTTCCTTCATACCGGCGTATATCTGGATTGGAAATCAAAACCTCATCAAAGTAAGTTTGGAGGCGAAAGAAATCATCATTAACATGCATGCACGCCTTGGCAAACCCTCCAGGAAAAAAATAGATTCCTCATCTTATGCAGAGAGACAAACACCTTAGAATTGACCGCATTCAAACGTGTTATAATTGTGTGAGCACAGCGGTCACCATTGACAAGGGTAGAAAGAAGGATAAGTGGCAACACAGATGGGATGCACGGTGGATCTATTGGAGTCTTCAGTCATGGTTTTTGTGTTAGAGACGTGTGGATTTTTCACCCATTGCAACGCACGGGCTCTTTTGCTAGTCTATATCTATATCTATATCTATACCTATTATTAAAGTAAGGTGATATTCTTAGTTTCGTCCCGCGATTAGTTTTTTTTTCTACTGTTAGTTTTGGTCACGTACGAGGTGGCGAGGTGGTACTAACATCATGTACGAGGATCGCTCCATCGGTACGTACCGGGCCAGGAGCCAAGCAAGCAACACTGGTGGAAAAACAGGCTTTCCGTCCAGCCCATAAGTCGCGAAGCTGTAGGAACCGCGACCAATGGGACCTTTAGTCGCGGTTCTGGAGGTGAACCGCGACCAAAGGCCTGGGCCTGGGCGCTCGGTGGCCAGGTGGTGCACGTGAGGGCTTTAGTCGCGGTTGGCGGACCAACCGGGACTAAAGGTCCTCGGTAACCGAAAGGCCTTTAGATCATGGTTGGCGAGCCAACCGGGATTAAAGGTTAGACCTTTAGTCGGTTGGTCGGCCAACCGCGACTAATGGCCCGAACCTTTAGTCATGGTTGGCGGACCTTTAGTCCCGGTTGGTCCGCCAACCGCGACTAAAGGGATTTGAGGCCTCATTTTCAAACTCTACCCCGGGATCGCCTTTTCAGTTTTAGAAAAACAAAAGAAAATTATGCAAATGTCAAAAAATAAAATAAAATAAGTTTTCCATGTGATATGTGGTCTAGTTGTTGGGAAAATTAACAAATATGAATTTTGACTTTATTTGCAAAATCTCTCTGAAATTCTTAAAATTGGCATAACTTTTGCATACGAACTCGGATGAAAAAGTTTTTATATGAAAATCATCTACTCGAAAAGTTACATCCGAATTTAACGGGGAACCCGTTAAACATTTTTAGAATCCCCAAAAACCTAACAGAAAAAAAGATACGGGGCTTTTAAGTTCTGGAGAGGCAAAAAAATTCAAAAAATTTCAAATTGTGGTCAAACTGTGGTCAAACAATGGTCAAACTAATTATTCTAGAATATTAGTGTTATTCTAGAATATTAGTGTTACTAAATAATTATTTCAATTTCTTTAAATTTTGGTCAAATCTGGTCAAACTGTGGTCAAAAAATGGTCAAACTAATTATTCCAGAAATATTAGTGTTACTAAATAATTATTGTTTTTTAAAACAATAGTTCCAAACTCAAACAGTGAAATGTGTCACTTCATGCTCAAGCTAAATACCTGAGGGTTAATAGAATTGACATCCTACTATTGTCGAAAAACAACAAGTGCAGACTTGAAGCGAGGAGAATAGAACCCGGAAGTTAAGCGTGCTCAGTGGGGAGTGGGAGGATGGGTGACCGTTCGGAAGTTAGATGATTTGGAATTATGAGGGTGATTAGAGATTAGAGGATAAATTGAGCAGTGATGAGGGGTGGTGATTAGAGATTAGAGGTTAAAATAATTCAGAAATTTGAAAATAAAAAAAAATGAAAAAATTCGCAAAAAAAATTCGTAAAAAAATTTAAACCTGCGGAGGAGGCTTTAGTCCCGGTTAGCCACGAGAACCGGGACTAAAGCCTTTAGTCGCGGTTCGTAAGAGGCCGCGACTAAAGGGGGGGGTCTTTAGTCGCGCTTATCTGGTCGCGGTTGCACAGCCGCGACTAAAGGCCTTTGCCAACCGCGACTAAAGGCCTTTTTTCTACCAGTGCAAGTGGGCCTTCTAATGATTTTTCTCTTGTGGGCTACGAGTATATGGGTGGTCTTTCAGAATATATAAAAAAATTACTACTGCTTGCATGGTTGTTCGATCTCACGGCCATCTAACTATGCCAAACGTTTCTGAAAAAAAAAACTAACTATACCAAGCAAAGAACAACGTAGCCAAAGCTAGCTGATGATTATGCTTGTCTAAAAATAAGCTGATGACTATGCGAGAAAGAGGTTTGTTTGCTAATAAAATAGTCCCACCTCACTTTTTAACACAAAGTCTGACCAATTTATATACTTGCGTGGGGTGCTTGTACAAACAACCAGCCACTTGGAGAAGCAACAAACAAACAGTAATTCGCAAGAATTAACTTGGATTGGGGGCTGCATGAGATAAATAGAGGAGGGCACAAAAAGCCAAGGGTTTCCGCTGCCTCCTGCTGTGTAGCCGCCATGCCGCCTCGTCTCCTATGGATCACGGTCCTTGCCGACAGGAGCGCTTTGTTTTCAGGTATTTTTTCGTTTTGGTAGGGTTCATGTCCTACTTAGAAAGACGAGGCGGTGGCGGCTCCCTGAAGGTCCCCGCCATGATGATGCTTCTAGCATCATCGAAGGACGTGTGTAGGTTTTTCTTCGATGGATATCGTGGGATTTGGTCGGTATTTGTCTTTCGTGGATCAACTTGGATCCGCTCTTTCTTTGTCTATGTCAGTGTGTCTATAAGTTGAATTCTTCCAATCTACGCTTTTCTTTATCGGCGGCAGTTGTTGTTTCAGTGCTTGTAGTCGATGCTAGATGGTCTACGGACCTGGATATATATTTAAATGGGATTGTGGGTTGTGTCTGAGAAACAATATTTCATGGGATAGTAACATAGAGTAATATTTAAAGATGCCCTCGTGCAGCATTGGTGAACTTTTCGATGGAAACATATTAATTTACTTTGCCGTTGCAACGCACGGACATTTGTGCTAGTATTCACCTATATATAATAATGATTTGGGAGGAGATTCCACAACCGCAGAGGCATTTGTCAAGCTTGATGGGTATAATTTCTACTACCAGGTTGAAAAGGATGACTATATTCCGGATGCAGATTTCATACCTCTAATCTGGAAGCAACATGATGATGGCCCAGATAGAGGTCATGGCCGTGATGATTAAATTAACGATGGTGATGTTAGCAAAAAAGCAAAGAAAGGAAACTCTGCGAGTGTGAATCCTCCTGCAAACTCGAGCTCTAGCACTCCAGTTCCTATGCTGAGTGCATCTCTCGCCGCGCCATTGTCTGAACTGCAGCACACTACAGGGCCTTCGAACATGCTTGGCGAGATTGCTGAAGGTTACACTTCGCCGCCGTCGTTGCCGGCGCCGCCTCCGGTATCGTCAACCTTGGTACACCGCTGCACCAACCTCTTCTACAGAATGAGCTGCCTTTGCTCAGGACGCCGCGAGTGGCGGCCGTGGAATCTCCGCGCACGGACGTGCATGCTTGCAGGGGTGCAACTGTACCAACCAAAAAGAACTCACCCGTGGGGTTGCATGGCTCTGTGCAACCGACGCTACAGGGGGCCGCTGTCACTGAGCTGGGCTCGTCAACAACTACCGACGATGGACGCCCAATACAGCCCATGACTGCTCAGGAAAAGGTTCTGCAATCACATGCGTCGTCGCCCTTGCTACAGAGCGCGCCGAGCCGTGATCTGGCTGCTGCGGTGATACTTGGTCCAGCCACGGGGCGCAGCATGGAGCTATCCTCGTCACCCGTTGCTGACGTTCTAACGGAGCCAGGAGCTGCTGCACCGTTGGGATCGCCTCCGTCTTCTCCAACGCCGCAGCCGGCACTCTCCATTCTACTCCAAGTCTCCAACCAAGCCTTCCCGAGTGGAGAAGTGGCTTCTTGCCGTTTCCAACCCCTTCTTCCCAATCTCACCAATCCATCCAAATCTACTGCAATCCACAACCAAATCCCTTTTCCCCAACCTAATCCTTCCATCTCCTCTCTTCCCCACCTTCAGTTTTCGATCTAAAGGTCAGACTATCGGGAGATTGAGATCTGCGATGGAGGGCATCTCTGGATCTTCAGTATTGGATCTTAATCGCTATCCGGCCATTCAAGCGGAAGAAGATCCTCCTGGAGAGGATTCCTTTCAGCGGCAACTTCACCAAATAGTAGAAGCGCCAGATCTGGCACTCAACCTGCAAGCTTTGAGTCTGTCAGCTCCAAGAGTTTGCAGCCTGCAAGCAAGTCAAGCAGAGCAAAATCAAGAAATTCAGGAAAAATATATGCTACTGATGAAAGTAGCATGTACAGGAGGTACCCCAAGAATAATTTCAGAGCACACAATCAATCAAGCCATGTCAAGAGCTTGGAGACAACATTTCTATGCAATATCGCAGGTATCTACAAATTTGTTCATGGCATATTTCAGTTCTCAAGAAGATATGATGTTTGTTTACACACGCCAGCCATGGATGATGGGTACGGACAATCTGCTTTTAGAGTGGGTAGATCCAAATGATGATAGTAAAACAAAAGAGGACTACAGGTTTGACCATATCTATGTCACTGTAAGAGCATATGGAATACCCAAGGAAGCTAGATCAATGCAGCTTTTACAGGATATTCTTGAAACAGTCGGTGAGCCGTCTGAATTCCATCCGCTTCAGACTAATATGATATTCTCTAGAACAGACTACATTTGGGGCATGGCAAAGTTAAAGGTAATGGAGAAAGTGGTAGATAAAATCAGTCTCACTCTCCCTGATAAATCTACAACAACAGTTTATCTGCATTATGAGAAAATAGGGAGAATTTGTCTATTTTGTGGGATCATGTTTCATACAGTCCAGCATTGCCCTCTCAGAAATGATTTGATTATGGAAAGAACCAAGCACAGAATGTCTGTGAGTGACATCCCCTTTGTCAGATTTGGAGAGTGGCTGTTAGATCCCAATATGATTCCTCAACAAACGATGAGCCCAAGGAAAGGAAATTCATCAGTTTTAAGCAGGTTTCAGAAGATGTTCAGTGATGAAGATGAAGGAAATAATTCAATCCAGGGAAAATGTAGCAGCACATCAGCATTTCATTTACCAGCTGATCATCATTCACTTAAACTAAATCAAATGCAGCCTCAACAAGCAGCGAAGTTTGGAATTTCGGAAAGATTGCAACTCCCAAATGTGATGAGCCAAAGGTCCAGATTACACACTACTATTGTTCATCCACCACTAAGCATTCAAAGCGATCAGGCCAGACAAGAGGGTAGCTTTGTCCAGAAAGAGATGCACAACAACCACATAACACAAGAGGTTGCTCCTCCATGCCTATCCTTGCAATGCATTGATATGGGAGGACATCGGATTGAAACTAGTAGAAGAGGCATCAATAATGCAGAGCAGGAGAAGGGGAACAATTGGATTAGAAGCCTATCTGCGCAACATATCTTTCCCAATTTAATAAATGCCTCGGGACTAGTAGAAAAGAGAGCTTATCCCCAATGCTCATTACAGGAGACACCAGTAACCAAGAAATGGATACCAGATGGAGGAATCCTAGGCAAGCCACCGCAAATACATTCTGATGGAAAAAGAATGTACAGAATCTGAATCTCCAATGCACGGAACAAGTTGAAAACCAAGAAACAATGGAAGCGACCCAACACAGCTCGACCATCACAATGAGAATCCAAAAGGAACAGGTGAGGTTGTCTATGCAATATCCTCAGATGCAAGGGACACAACAGCAGATCCCATTAAAGAAGCAACAACAAGAGATAATGGAGGTAATCAGGAGATTGCAAGTCATAGAAGAGGAGGATCCAACACAGCTGTTGTAGGGGGGGATCAGGTTGCTTGCAGCAATCAGGGAAATGAACCTCGACGTCGAGCTTCAGGATGGGATATTCGCCCGGCAACCGGATCTCAAGATTTTAGCCTGGTGATCCACATCTTCCTCTTATTGGCTCTGTGGTCCCATAAGGAATCGTCAATACTTCTCCAAGAAAAGGGCAATAAGAACCAAATGTGCAGAGATAGAAGCTCGACAATGGAAAAAATTGGTAGCCCATATCCTTCTCGTTATAGCAGATCGCCTGCCAGAATGCACTCACCAGGACGAGATGGATATGATCCAAAGTCCATTCAGACACCTTCTCCGTCCTCTAGCACCAGCTCTATTGGGTCTAGATATGATGGTTTTCCCCCTCCTCCGATGGTCAGTGACAATCACATGAGTATGGATGCTCTCATCGACTACAGTGGCACTGGAGCATCAACCAAAAATCAAAGCCGAGCTAAAGGCAGCAGTGATGGCAATGGTGAAGCA
The DNA here is from genome assembly GCA_021437245.1 of Aegilops speltoides. Classification (NCBI taxonomy): domain Eukaryota; kingdom Viridiplantae; phylum Streptophyta; class Magnoliopsida; order Poales; family Poaceae; genus Aegilops; species Aegilops speltoides. The sequence goes on along the minus strand of CM038145.1, from coordinate 523,658,049 downwards.
CCTCTAATTCTGGAAACCCAATTTGAAGGTGACATGGATGTTGATGGGGCTATGGCGCCAGCCCTGAAGGCGCCACAGGCGCCATGAGAATGATAGCTTGGAACTGCCGAGGCATGGGCCAGGGCCTTGGCAGTAACAAAATGTGCTACCTGGCTAGGTTGATCCAAGCGACAAAAGCTCAGGTAACTTTTATTTCTGAAATAAAATCGTCTAAATACAGTTCATGTGATTTAAAACTTCGTTTTAACATGCATGATAGTATTGTAGTGCCTTCCAAAAGTCGTTCCGGAGGGCTTTGGCTGATGTGGAGTGAAGACCTTCAAGTTCATGTACATCTTTCTAATTTCCACGTCATCTTAGCTACTATAGTTAATGTAATTTCTAGGGAGGAGTTTGCTCTGGTTTGTGTTTATGGGGATCCATATCATCGACAAGCGAATGAGATATGGGAGCTTGTGGCATCTTTTGTGTATAATAATGCCAACAAGCCAGAGTTTGTATGGGAGACATGAACAATATTTTGTATGATGTAGACAAGAGCTCCCAGCGTGTAAATAATAATCGAATGCGTGCTTTCCGTAACATTGTTAAAGCTTGTGGTTTCTTTGACTTGGGCTATAGTGGTCCAGCCTATACTTGGACTAATAAGCGCTTTACATCTATGCCTATCTTTGAACGCTTAGATAGATGTTTGGTTAATGCTGAATGGTGTGCTTTATATCCCATCACTAATGTTTATAATCTGCCGATCACCATTAGTGACCATGCTCCCATTCTTGTTTCCACAGAAGGTAAGCTTAGAAAGCCACTTCAAACTTTCAAGTTTGAGAACTGGTGGCTCATGGAGAAAGATTTTCATAATTATGCTAAAGATGCTTGGAATAGTACAACCCATAGACCTTTTTATGCTAGAACTAATCATCTTGCAGAATCACTTAAAAAATGGTGCAAGAAGAAGAAACCTTTGAACCAGGAGCTCAATTATCTGGAAGAGCAAATTAAAAATATCCAAATGAAACCTTTACATGAACAGGATCACAATCTAGAAGCAACTCTTGTTTGTAGGTTTGAAGAAAATTTGACTAAGCTTACTCACTTTTATAGTCAGAGAGCAAAAAAGCATTGGGCTACAATGGGAGACAGAAACACTGCTTTTTTCCACCAAGCTGTTCTCAAGAGAAGAAGAAAAAATCAAATAGTCTCCATCAGGGATAAAAATAATGTTACACACTTTAATCCTGATAATATTGCTGACACCTTTGTGGATTATTTCAAAGATATTTTTAGGTCTAACAATGCAGATCATGGGAGGCCATATAGAGCAACAACAGCAAGCCAAGATCACAGTGACTACACCAACACAATCCCGACAAACATGAAGTTTGGGACATTCTAAAAGATATGAAGGCAAATGCATCCCAGTGTCCGATGGATTGAATGTGGCGTTTTATTTGGCGGCTTGGGATTGGATAGGAGAGGACATCACTAATCTGGTAAGAAATTTTATGTAACGGGGGTGATGCCTGATCATATCAATAACACTAACATTGCTTTGATCCCTAAAAAACTTGTTAGTGTTACCCCTGCTGATTTTAGGCCTATTAGCCTCTGTAACGTTGTTTATAAAATTATCGCCAAAACTCTGGCTAATAGACTTAAATCTCACCTGCCAGATTACATCCATCCTTCACAACAAGCTTTTATTGAAGGGAGGAGAATTAGCAATAACATCATTATAGCACAAGAAATCTCCCATTCTTTTGCTCTTAAATCTTGGAAAACTCCTGCTTTCATGTTAAAAATTGATCTCGCCAAAGCTTTTGATCGCCTTGAGTGGAGTTTCATCACCTCAGCCTTGGCACGTAAAGGGTTGCATAGCCATTTTATTAACCTCATCTATGCTTGTATAGCTACTCCTGTTTTCTCAGTTATCATTAATGGTCAAACTTATGCAAAATTCAGAGGAAGCAGAGGAATAAGACAAGGATGCCCACTCTCTCCATATCTGTTTGTGCTAGCCATCAATGAATTGTCCATCTCCTTGCAGGAAGCCATGACAGCCAACCAATTGTCAGGTATATCTCTTGGACCAAACTGCCCCCCTATCCATTCTCTCATGTTTGCAGACGATCTCCTTGTTTGTGGTCAGGCCACTTTACAGGAAGCAAATACTATAAATCATCTACTCCTTTCCTTTTGTGCCACTTCTGGCCAAGTTCCGAACTGGAACAAATCAGGGATTCTTTTCAGCCAAGGGGTGGATAGTAGCACTCAACAAGGCATAAGAAACATTTTTCCTGTCCCTTTCATTGATAGCAATTTCACTCATTTAGGACATCCTCTCATTCTTCCAGCCAAAGATAGATCATCTGCCTATAACTTTGTTATCGATAAATTCAAAGCCAAACTCCCAGCCTATAAAGCCAACAAACTCTCTCATGCTGGTAGGCTCACTCTCATAAATTCAGTCTTTGCTTCTATTCCTATTTATTACATGTCAAACATTCTCTTCCCCAAGAAATTCTTAGCTAAGCTTACTGCAATCATTAGGGATTTCTGGTGGACAGGGGTCAGGGAGGAAACTAATGCTAAATCACTTTACTTAAGAGCATGGAAGGATATATGTACTCCAAAAAATGAAGGAGGGCTAGGAATTAAGAATATGCAGGCCACTAACAGAAGTCTCATTCTTGCAGCCGCTTGGAGAATTGCAGAAAATCCTAATAGCCATCTTTCTCAGATTCTTCGATCTAAATATTTTCCACATTCTTCACTTTGGAAAGCAAACCAGAATGTTCCAAAATCTGCCTTTTGGGCATCCATCCTCAAAGTTAGGCCTGTGCTTATCAGAAATTCACTTTTTCGAATCAGAGATGGCAACATCTCTCTCTGGAGCTCTCCCTGGTTTACCTCCTGGGAAATGATCTATGATCACATCATTGTTCAAGCAAGTGATTTTGTATATCCCGCTCTTGTTAAAAATCTTTGGCTTCCAGATCGGAAAATGTGGAATACTAACCTCATAGATACTCTGTTTGATCCTGATATAGCAAACACTATTAAACAGGTACAAATCATTCAGGAGGAAGGTGAAGACATATTATGCTGGAGGCCTACTCCAACAGGGAAATTCACTACAAAAAGTGCATATAAAACTTGTCTGCAGGCCATGCAAGAAGAAGGAGAGCCAAGGCCCAGAACTTTATCCAATAACACAAAAGAACTCTTAAAACAAGTTTGGAAGGAAAGAGAAATAGCTCCAAGGATACAAACTTTTGCATGGAGGCTAATTAGGAAAGCTTTACCTACAGGAAAAAGAGCAGGTAAGTATTCAAAACACATTAGTAAGCTTTGTGATAGATGTGGTTTAGAGGAGGATGATTTGCACATCTTTTTTGACTGTCCTTTTGCTAGAGCAGCTTGGTTTGCAAAACCATGGTATATTAGATCTGACATGTTGAGCCAGAACTCAGATTCTTTAGTTAACATCATCTTAAATTTAACTAATTCTAATCATCCACACGCCACTTTAAGCAATATTTTTACCTTTATGTGGTGCCTTTGGAAATTTCAAATGAAAAACTTTTTCGAAGAAAGATGCCTGTCCAACACATGTCTTTTTGCTGCTCAAGCTATAAAAAATAGTATGTCTTTGGAACAAAATATAATAGTACAGGAACAGAGCTTCAAGGAGAAAGAAAATACAAACAGAAGAAAGAAAGCACACTCAAGGAAGTACAATTGACAACACTAAGCTCTCTACACCAATTAAAGTCTTTACAGATGCGGTGTGGAATGAACAGGAGCAAGCAAACACAACAGGAACAGGGAAAGCAGGTCTAGGGATTTTCATGCAGGTACAGGAAGGACAATCAAGATGGCATGTCAAGATTGCAGCAATGGCCATGAAGGCTCAGTCGGCAATTCATGCTGAAGCTCTAGCTATCAAATTAGGAGCTATAATTTTAAACAGGTTGGGAATACAGGAAGCAGCCATTTTAACAGATAATCTCACATTGGCCAAGGCGGCAGCAGCAAGGAAGCCTAACTTGCAGCCCGGACATTGGATTATCAGAGATCTTCTAACAGATTTTTGTGCCCTCACAGCCTCTAGTAATGTTCAGGTTTTTCATGTTAGTAGAAATCACAACACTGAGGCTCATGAAGCAGCAAAGCTAGCATATTCGCAGGAATTTCATCCAAATCAAAAGGCTATAATTAAATGTAGTACAGCTGAATATCAGCAATGGCATTATTCCCTGGAACAAATTATTGCAGATGTACTACAGCAGGGGTATGCCATTAATCATGTAAATTGCTGTTATTTTGAATGAATGGCGCCTTGAGCGCCCTTATGTTGTTCAAAAAAAAAAAAAAAGCTGATGGATACTCCGTTACGGCGCAGTGGTCGCCACTTCACCTCTGCTGACGGGTCCTCAGCCACGGATGAGTGCTCCCTTTCCGAGGCGATGCGGTGTCAGGCGGAGCGTAACCTCGACCCTCCTACAGGTACACCTTGCAATAAATTATTGCTTTCTTTTTCTGATTCTCGTATTTCCTCTAGTTTAAATAATGTTGGAATTAAAATTGAAAAAAATGATAATGATGTGTCCATTTCGGAGGGGGTGCTTAAACACATGGAGATAGCCGATTAAAGGTTTCTCCAAAGTGTTCGAGCCCCCTACCATACCCTGAAACCGAGGAGGAGGAACCGGCGGCTGCTTATGACGGTCCGCTTCTCTCCCACTTGGTTGGTGCGGTAACTGAGGTCGGATTAGAAACACCGCATCCTCGCGTAAATCAAAATCGCACTCCTCAAAAAAGAAACAAAAACCGCCCAAGAGGGCGAAGGTATCCACCCTGACCCGAGTTTCCACATGAGAGGCATGTTTTGGAATAGCAGAGGTCTTTCAGACTTGGCTATACATAAACACGTTGGTGACTGTGTGCGTGACCATGGGTTAGATTTTGTGGCAATTTTCGAGGCTGGTAAATGTGACTTTCGTGCACATGTCTTTGATCACCTATCAGGTGGTTTGGACTGCACATGGCATTGCTTACCACCACGTGGAAGGTCCGGAGGAATCTTACTTGGGATGAAGACCACAACCATGGACTTGTTAGCTTTTTCGGTTGGTGAATTTCACATCAAATTCCACCTACGAAATAGAGCCGACAATTATACATGGAGCCTGGTCGCAGTCTATGGGGCTGCCCAAGATGAGAATAAATCCGCTTTCCTTCGGGAATTGGTGAACTTGGCTAAGGATAACCCCCATCCAATGCTTATTGGAGGTGACTTCAATATCCTTAGATACCAGGAAAGAAAAATAATGATCGTTTTGACACACACTGGCCTTTCTTATTCAACGCTGTAATTGACAGTTTGAATCTTCGAGAAGCTAGTATGTCAGGGCGACAATTCATTTGGGCCAACAACCGTCCGGTGCCGACATATGAGAAACTCGATCGAGTACTCATGGATACCGAATGGGAATTAAAATTCCCTATGGTAACAGTGCGTGCCCTAGAGCGTATTGAGTCACTTTCGGACCATGCACCCATCATTCTTGATTCTAACTCTACTAGCTCTCCCACTATTCGCCGTCCATTCAAATTTGAATTGGGATGGTTACATCGGGATGGTTTTGCGGATATAGTTAATAATTTATGGGAGAGGCATGCCGTTGGTCGCACACCGATTCAAAGATGGAACTTCAAATTTTGAGCCATGAGGCGGTTCCTAACTGGATGGGCCAAACATACAAGTGGTATAGATGACCTCGACAAAATAGCAGAGACTCGCATTTTTTTCTCAACAGGAGATTGATATGAAAAATCAATCCAATGAGCAGATTGCACGTCTATTGCGAGAATAGGAAATCAAGTGGTATCGAAGATCAGGTGCCCAATTCATTTTGGAGGGAGACAACAATACGCGATATTTCCAAATGGTCGCCAATGGGCGGCATAGGAAGAAGTGTATTTTTAGCCTCCAACAAGATGAGGGACGGATCGAGGGTCAGGCAGAGCTCAAGCGTTATATAACCAAATACTAGAAGTGTCTGTTTGGAGCTCCAGAGGAAGGGAACTTCACTCTAGATGAGACCCAAACAGATAACATTCCACAAGTCACAGAAGAAGAGAATGATATCCTGACGGCACCTTTCTCTGAAGAGGAGGTGCGAGCTGCGGTGTTCCAAATGGAACATAACAAAGCTCCAGGCCCTGATGGTTTCCCCGCGGAGTTCTATCAGAACTTCTGGGATGTCATCAAGACTGACCTAATGGAGTTGTTTAATTTTTTTCATGCCGGCCAACTAGAGCTATCTAGGCTTAATTTTGGCGAGATTGTTTTATTGCCAAAGACTAAGGTGGCTGAACAAATTAAACAATTCAGACCGATCTACCTCCTTAATGTCAGCTTCAAAATCTTCACCAAAGTTGCGACTAATAGGCTCAATGCGGTCGCCGGTCATGTTGTTCAGCCATCCCAAACGGCTTTCATGCAAGGACGAAATATACTCGATGGAGTAGTAATCCTTCACGAGACCGTCCACAAGATGCACCGGAAGAACATTAGTGGAGTAGTATTTAAAATCGACTTTGAAAAGGCATACGACAAAGTCAAATGGTCATTTCTCCAACAGACCCTAAGAATGAAAGGTTTACAAATGGCGCGAGTGGGTCCAAAATTTCGTTACTAGAGGTAGTGTGGCTATAAAAGTCAATGATGATGTAGGCCATTACTTCCGGACGAAAAAGGGATTACGACAGGGTGACCTAGTGTCTCCAATGTTATTTAACATTGTCGCTGACATGTTGGCTACTTTGATCAAACGCGGCAAACAGGACGGCCAATTTGAAGGAGTAGTGCCACATCTTGTGGATGGCGGAGTTTCTATCTTGCAATATGCCGATGATACAATTGTTTTTATGGAACATGACCTAGATAAGGCTAAAAATATGAAACTGTTGCTTTTAGCTTTTGAGCAAATGTCAAGTCTGAAAATTAACTTCCATAAAAGTGAAGTGTTCTATTTCGGAGAAGCCAAGGAGGCGGCCGCACAATATGCTGACTTGTTCGGTTTTGCACAAGGCCAATTCCCGATTAAATATTTGGGAATTCCGATTCATTATCGGTGTCTCACTGATGCATAGTGGAAACATGTTGAAGAGCGATTGGAGAAACGGTTGAGCAGTTGAAAAGGCAAGTTGCTCTCTGTTGGAGGGAGACTAGTTTTGATCAATTCTGTTCTCACAAACATGGTTCTCTACATGCTCTCATTTTTCCAAATTCCCAAAGGGGTTCTGCAAAGACTGGATTACTTCAGATCCAGATTCTTTTCGCAAGGAGATAGTGAAAATAAAAAGTATAGGCTAACCAAATGGAGTGTGGTTTGTCCACCAAAAGACCAGGGAGGTTTAGGTGTTCAGGACCTCCAGGTTAAGAATTATGCCTTACTCAGTAAATGGCTATTCAAGCTACTTACCAAGGATGGTGTTTGGCAAACCCTGTTGCGCAATAAGTATCTAGGCCAAAAAGCGTTGTCCCAGGCACATTGGAAACCTGGTGACTCACATTTTTGGTCTGGTCTGATGGCGGTAAAGAAACATCTATTCTGCTTTGGATCATTCACGATAAAGGACGGCTCTGAGATACGTTTCTGGGAGGACAGGTGGCTAGGAAACACCACTCTTCAGGAACAGTATCCAGCCTTGTACCAAATTATACGCGATAAGAATGATACTCTTGCGCACGTGCTCAGCTCCTCCACGCTGAATGTATCATTTAGGAGGGATTTTATTGTCCTCCGCCTTGCATCATGGCAACATCTTCTATCCCGTTTGGATTCGGTTAACTTGACACACGGGAGGGATGTGTTTCGCTGGAATCTCACTACATCTGGATCGTACACAATTGATTCTATGTACCGTGCACTCTCGCACTCAGAGGTTCCATTGGATAATAATAAACTAATATGGAAATCAAAGATGTCACTAAAAAATAAGATTTTCATGTGGTATCTTCAGAGAGGAGTTGTGCTAACAAAAGACAAACTCGCTCGACGCAACTGGCAAGGAAGTAAGAAGTGTAGCTTTTGTACTCATGACGAGACAATTAAACACCTCTTCTTTCAGTGCAAGTTTGCGTGTTCTATATGGCCAGTCATCCAAATAGCGTTCAATTTGTATCCGCCAACAAGTGTTGCCAATATATATGGTCACTGGCTTGATGGAATACCAAATACTTTTAGTACGCTAATATGGGTGGGAGCGTCTGCCTTATTATGGTCGCTTTGGCTATGTAGAAATGATTGTGTATTTAATGGCAAAACCTCTTCTTCTATGCAGGTTATTTACCGTTGTACGCACTGGCTTCGTATGTGGTCTACGCTACAGTGAACGGAGTATCAATCGCTGTTTAAGGCGGTGTGTATGTAGTTGGAGCAGGTGGCCAGGCAGGTTTTTACCCAACATGGGTGGCAACATAATCTCCGGATCGGTCCACCTCCTCCGTCGACATTGGCATAGTTTTGCACTCATATGGCTTTACTGTTGACAACTTGTCATTTATATATATATATATATATATATATATATATATATATATATATATATATATACTTTGCTAGACTCTTTGTTAAGGCTGTGTGCATCTTAGCTATGTAGAGGCCGGGTGTCACTCATTATGCTTTGTATCCACTTGATGCTACATTATGAGTTAATAAAAACGCCCTTTATCGAAAAACGCTGTCAAAGCTTCTCAAAATACGAAAATAGACACCAAGATCATAGGGTCGCCCTTGACAAAGTTATTGGTAAAACATAATTATATTACATTGGTATGAAAATAGGTTCACCTTGCAAGTTCCATACCAGTCATATCATCAGAAAAAGCTTCTCAACTGATGGCACAAATCCACTTTGAATGCAGCTTGCTATAGGGCCCGTTTCACTGTGTGGGGCTGCTTCACTCCTTAAAATTCAGCTTCTCTCTAGAAAACGAAAGCCAAAAGGGGTAGCTCCACGATATGTCGCTCCGCAAAAAAAGGTACAACTCCCTGTTATTTGTGAAGCTCTACAAGGGGTGCTCCAAAAACTCTAGAAGCCTGAGTTGAGAGAAATTATCCACCACTGCCACCGGTAAGTGGATACCCCTTCGTTTTCCCCCACTCAACCAATCTAATAGATCCTTTCCATGAAATTTCTCATTCTTGAAACTGGAGCTAGATGAAAGCCAAACATTCTCTTCGATAGAGCTGCAACTTCTATATGAAACTGATCCAAGGTGGGTTTGGTGAAGTGAAACTGATTTTGATGGAGCGGAGTAGTCTCAAACAGGCCCTAGAGGTGAGGAAATATCTGGTAGTCACTAACAAACTATTTCGAGCGTACTAACTTGAGCAATGAAGCATTTGTAGGCATCCAAAATCAATGACATGTTGTGCCTTACAGCTTTAGGCCACACAAATAGTGAGAGGTTTGTTCTCATCCATCGAATTAAAGTTACAATTCAATTTCAAATAATTGTGACCTCTCCAGTTAGATTAGTTGCTCCCGGTGATATAGAAAATATTCAAACAAGGTATCACTCATGGATCTGCATACTTATTTAATTCATCGGCAAAAGTTTTACTACAAAATTTTGTTTCGTAGGAACTCTAGTACAGAAAGAAAGAATTGATTTCACTAAAGATGTAACATTATTCTAGTTAGCAGGCAAATTATACCATTCTTCCATATATTTATTAAAGAAAATTAAAATACATACATTGACACTAATCTCACTATTTATAATCGACACCAATATAAATTACTTTCACCAATTATGACTATCTACATGTATCACAATTTTCTGTTGATCTCTCACTTTACATTTTTACGCAGCACTAGAAAAACAAGAACGCGGGAAACCTTCCATGATAAGTGGAGTAATGCCACTACAAAAAAAAATCAAGGTACTATGCATCACATGAATCTAAAACTTGTACCCAGCTCTTAGGAAATAACTTTCTGAATTAACCAACTAACCATACTATCCAGTTACTGTCTTCCTAATGGTGCTAAACAAAATTTGCAGCATGTAGGGCAGCATCAGGCTTTGCTAAATAGAAGATACATGCTTCAATGCTTTCCATGCCGGTTCCTAGATTGTAACTGAGAAACATTATCATACTTCTGTGTGTTCTTAGGGGTACAAAACTGCATAATATCATCATGCGTGACTACATATATTTGCGTGAGATTTGTTGATATAATCTGCACAACTTCTGGATATTTGTCTAAGTTTCTCATCCTACCATGGTGTGAATGTTTGGTCTGAATGTATTGCTAATTATTTATGGTTCGCATTTTGGTAGTAGATTGTGTAGTTTTATGGACAAATTCATGCTTCTGTTAACCATTTTGGATCTTTGTTTTTTGTTTACTTGCAAAATGCAGTGTCGTTGCTTTGCGATACGAAATCTAAGATAATCTTTGAAGAGTTATATCAATTTGATCTTAGATCTCTATATACTTTCTCAAAGTGTTCATTGCTGAAAGAAAATGGTATAACAGGTGTGTGAACGTGTTCTGTTTGCCCGTCACATTTGCTTTGTGTGCCATCATGTGAATTTTTTGCATTTCTAGGGTGACACTGTGAAGTCTGAATGCTTTCAATATGTTAGGAAATTAAGTCTAATCAGTTGGTGGATGAGATTATCCACTAATAAATTTTGAATCACTGCATATTTGTGAAACACATCGTACTATTTCAAATTATTTTCTTCTTCCATATGTTGATTTTACTCCAAACTGCTAGAAAGTACCGCAACAACGCGCAGAGCATCATCTAGAATTAGCAATTACTCCTTATGTTATGAAATACTTGCAGTTTAGAGTTGTCAAAAAAATATTAAATTTGTAGAAAAATGTATCAACTCTACACCACTAAAGTAAATCCATTATAATATAATATATACTTGATTTTATAGAAATAGCAATATTTTCTATAAAGTTGATCAAACTTAAGAGAAGTTTTGACTTAAAACAAACATAGAATTTCAACTATTTTGAAACGGACGGGTAGTTCCGGATGCATGAATGCTTGAAGAAAAGGGAGAAATGGGTGATTGACCAATGCATGCACGCCTAGGCTCTTAACACTGGTGGAAAAAAGGCCTTTGGTCGCGGTTCGCAACTGCCATTAGTCGCGGCTGCGCAACCGCGACCAGATAAGCGCGACTAAAGACCCCCCCCCCTTTAGTCGCGCCTCTTACGAACCGCGACTAAAGGCTTTAGTCCCGGTTCTCGTGGCTAACCGGGACTAAAGGCCTCCTCCGCAGGTTTAAATTTTTTTACGAATTTTTTTTGCGAATTTTTTCATTTTTTTATTTTCAAATTTCTGAATTATTTTAACCTCTAATCTCTAATCACCACCCCTCATCACTGCTCAATTTATCCTCTAATCTCTAATCACCCCTCATAATTCCAAATCATCTAACTTCCCGAACGGTCACCCATCCTCCCACTCCCCACCTGAGCACGCTTAACTTCCGGGTTCTATTCTCCCTCGTTTCCAAGTCTGCACTTGTTGTTTTCCTGACAATAGTAGGATGTCAATTCTATTAACCCTCAGGTATTTAGCTTGAGCATGAAGTGACACATTTCACTGTTTGAGTTTGAAACTATTGTTTTAAAAAACAATAATTATTTAGTAACACTAATATTTCTGGAATAATTAGTTTGACCATTTTTTGACCACAGTTTGACCAGATTTGACCAAAATTTAAAAAAACTGAAATAATTATTTAGTAACACTAATATTCTAGAATAATTAGTTTGACCATTGTTTGACCACAGTTTGACCACAATTTGAAATTTTTTGAATTTTTTTGCCTCTCCAGAACTTAAAAGCCCCGTATCTTTTTTTCTGTTAGGTTTTTGGGGATTCTAAAAATGTTTAACGAGGTTCCCCAGTTAAATTCGGATGTAACTTTTCGAGTAGATGATTTTTCATATAAAAAACTTTTTCATCCGAGTTCGTATGCAAAAGTTATGCCAATTTTAAGAATTTCCAGAGAGATTTTGCAAATAAAGTCGAAATTCATATTTGTTAATTTTTCCAACAACTAGACCACATATCACATGGAAAACTTATTTTATTTTATTTTTTTGACATTTCCATAATTTTCTTTTGTTTTTTCTAAAACTGAAAAGGCGATCCCGGGGGTAGAGTTTGAAAATGAGGCCTCAAATCCCTTTAGTCGCGGTTGGCGGACCAACCGACTAAAGGTCCGCCAACCATGACTAAAGGTTCGGGCCATTAGTCGCGGTTGCTGCATCAACCGACTAAAGGTCTAACCTTTAATCCCGGTTGGCACGCCAACCATGATCTAAAGGCCTTGGGCCACTGAGGACCTTTAGTCCCGGTTGGTCCGCCAACCGCGACTAAAGCCCTCACGCACCACCGGCCACCGAGCGCCTGGCCCAGGCCTTTGGTCGCGGTTCACCTCGTAATCATGACTAAAGGTCCCATTGGTCGCGGTTCCTACAGCTTCGCGACTTATGGGCTGGACGGAAAGCCTGTTTTTCCACCAGTGTAACTACAGTAATAATCTCCTTAGGCGTCATATGCACATCTCCTTAGGCGCATATGCACATCTCCTTAGGCGCATATGCACGTGGACGGAGGGAGTGGTGTTTTCTGTATAGCGAAACATAGGGCACCATGCTTGCGCATACCAATTTCATTGATTGTAAGTACACATGAATTTTCTTTACCATTGCAATGCTCGACATATGTGATAGTAAACACTAAAGTAATCTAGAGCATCGCTAGACCTTCCCATAAAATTATTCTAAAAAACTTATTTTCTTCATTAACACTATTTATCCCAACTAACATCATCCTCAACATGAGGCAGCTCGCCGGTAGCTCCTTCCACGGCTACGACATGTGACCTCCCCCGCACCGAGATCCATCCATAGATCATCCACCTTGTGCCCGTCTCCACCTAGTCATGCCAGAGAGAAGGAGGTCAACAAAGGACCGGAACTATAGTAAGAAGACTCAAACAGTAGCAAGAAGTATATATAGCCGAAAATTTCAAATGCAAGAGAGGGAAGTATTGTGTGTGAGAGAGCAGTCAACCATCCTCATGACTGTTTCTTTGCCTAGTTTTCCTCACAACTAGGTCTCACTGATCAATTTTGTTGTTAGACGCAAGTGATATTCAAATCAGTATTATTTGTTACCCACTGGCCTCTAGTCGTCCCACGGTTGGTTCCAAACCATGAAGGTTGCAAGTAGGCAATTGGTGTGTTGAATTCTGCCCCAGCTATTAAAAGTGACTAAGCAGAACCCGGGAAGGGGGGAGGGACTCTGATTAACCTAATCGAACAAGAAGGGGAACAACGACGATGATGAGCTTGTAGTTTGCGAGGGGCCAATGACCGAGAGGTAGCTGTAGGAAGGGTATCAAGGTTGTATGGCGGGGGTCGGGCAACGATGACCAATGGGTGGGGGCAGGCATGGTAGTGAGGTCAAGCGAGCATCGCTGTCGTCAGGTGATTTTCCTTTTCCACAAATGATTTTTGGACAGTTTTAAAAAAAAATTATTGCAAAAAATACGTTCATGAACTCTAATAAATGTTTAGAAAGTTTTCAAATGTTCAGGAAAAAACATCCTATGTTTTATAAAATATACAAAAAAATAAAAGTACACATTTGAAAATTCCACGATTTCTAACATATTTCATGAATTTTTTTAAACATCATGAATTTTAAAATATTCAAATGAATTATAATATATTCATGCTTGAGGTTGTTTCTTCGGAAAGTGTACCGTATGCTCATTACCACTAACATGAAAAGTGACATTGCCTTTGTTGCAATCAATAACAGCCCATGTAGTATTCAAAAAGGGTGTACCAAGGATGATCAAGAATAACAAAGTCTGTTAAAATAGTAACGTCTGCAACCACAACAGGCACATCCTCACAAATATCGATGGGTATAGCAGTTGATTTATCGGCCATTTGCAAAAAGATTTCAGTAGGTGTCAACTTATTTAAATCAAGTCTACGATACAAAGAGAAAGGCATAACACTAACACCGGCTTCAAGATCACATAAAGCAGTTTTAACATAGTTTCTTCAAGATCACATAACACTAACACCTCTTCACTGGCCACCTCCGATTGCTAACAGAGAGTGCCCCGACCCCTCAACACGCTCCGCCTTTAAGCTCGCCGATGTCGCACTCACTACATGCCTTGTCGTGACTCCGCAACGTCGTAGCCGGCCCGTTCCAGCACCGAGAGCTCTCGCACATAGCATCCATGCCGGAAAGGTTCCAGCACACTATGCCCACGCAAGCTTTGCACGTAACATCCACGCCGGTCAATCCTAGCATCCGGCCATGTCGGTTGCAGCATCCTGTCGACGAGAGAGAGCATGGCGTCGAGTATCTTGCACCCCCCCCCCCGACTCAAAGGTTGTAGCTCCCGGCGTCGTCAGTTCCAGCAAATTGTCGCGCCGATCACAGCTTGTAGTCTTGTAGGTCCTAGCAAAACCATCTCCCGATCACAGCATCGCCACATGAAGGTTGAAAACACGTGAAGGATAGGGAAGGAAGCGACGCGGGCGGTGTTGGTGGACCCCAACCGAACACGTGGCTGCGTGGGGAGGAACTGCGACCGGCGCAAGCCCTAGCCGGTTGCCCGATTAGAATCATTTACCATTTCATAAACCAAAAAAAATTAGGAAAAAAGTGTTTCTTCCAAAAGGTGACCCTAGGAAAGCAGTCACCCCTGGCCCCATTTTATATCAAGGCACACACAACACCTCGCTGATAGTACCTCTTTCTTTCTCATTTTGTATGAAAGGGAAACAACATGAAAATGCTACAATTTTTGTGAAAAGAAAAGGGTTTTTACATGGAAAATAAAATGCTAATATTATTCTAGCTAAAAAAAGGCATCCTTTCCTCGACAACAAATGGCCCTCGCTTTCGCAAAAAAAAGGGGGAAAAAGCATGTGACTATACATAGCTGAAACTAAACAAACAATGTGGGACAAAAGTTGATTCAGTTATGAGAACCTCCATTTCTTCTCTTCTAGGTTGGTTATTACTCTCATTTCCGGGATACACCACCATGACACCCCTCAACAAGTGACCTGGAGTGCATGAATTATAAATATATTTGTGCCTTCAAAAATTATACCTCTCTGTTCAAAATATAAGGTGTATTAGTTTTTCCAGAAGTCAAACTTGTGCATGTTTGACCAAGTTTTTCTAAATATTGATATTTATAATACCAAATTTGTATCATTAGATACATCATCAGCAGTCCTTTCATACTTTTACTTATTTAATATTGCCAACAGTGATATTTTGTTTTATAATCTTGGTCAAACGTGCATATATTTGGCTTGCATGAACATTGATGCACCTTATGTTTTGAAATGGAGGGTGCATATGTTTTTTTTGACAAACTTCTCCTTTATTCACTTAGAAAAACAGTGACATCATTTACAAGTTTAGGAAGCACCTCAACCAGTGCCGAATCCATCTAGAGAGGAGGAGAAAACTTAACTAACCTAGCAAGTTCATGAGATACTTTATTACTCTCTATATTACAAAGATCACAAAGTACATGATTAAAATCTAATGACATGAAAAGGCAGTCATCAATAAATGCACTTGCTACCAAAGACGGATTGCCTTCTTTCAAAGCTTCCACAACCTCCAGGCTATCTGAGTTGATCACGATCTTGCTACATCCAGCAGTACTTGCTAGGTTCAAGCCAAATCTAACAGCCAATGCCTCTGCAGTGAAGGAGGCATAACACATATTTACTTGTTCATTAGCTGCCGCAATAAATTTCCCGTTGTGATCTCGGATGACAGCCCCCACCGATTCCTAAAGGAGATCATGATCAAAGACAGCGTCTACATTTAATTTCATATATCCATGCATTGGCTTTTTCCATGCGTGTACACGTACCTTTGCCCTCGTAGAACATGCAATGCTAAAATTAGCTGCGAGTCCACGGATAGCGAGGGCAATTTGTGATGGGGTCTGAGCCTCCCCTCCGTGGTATATTTTACGGTGCTGAAACCATATGTGCCATGTTGTAGTGGCCACAGCCTCGTTTAGCTTGGGGAGACCTAGGATGTGGACTTCTGTTTCCTCCATGCTCAGCAGTTCCTGCACCACTTCTTCACCTGATTTCAGATTTACGCATCTCATCTTGATAACATCACTCAACCCCAATTGTCGCCATACATCCTTTGATCTCGAGCATTCAAAAAGGAACTACTTGATACTATCCGGTCCCATATTGCATTCTGGACAATGTGCTTTCCCTTTTATGTGCTTCAAGGCCAGAACCGCCCTACACGGGATAGCACTATGGAGAACTCTCTAAATAAAGATTCGGATCTTGGCTGGGCATTGTAAGCTCCATAGCAAATTCCACTTCTCGTCGGGATATGAAGATTCCGCTCTAGTTTGCAGCAGGTGGCCAAATTGAGCATTCCATTCAATTTGGTAAGTTGATCGGACCGAAAAAAATCCATTCTTGGTGGGATCCCAAGCAATGAAATCCGTCATTTCATGTACGGGCAAGGGTATAGCAAGTATCCTCTAGGCTTCCACTTCCCAGAACATTTGATTAACCAATTGTGAATCCCAGTCGCCAGTTGCCAGATTAATGAGATCACAGACTCGGGAGATTAAATTTTTACCTCTTATAGTTAGAACTTTTTTTGTTGGTGATTGAGTATCCTCCCCTATATTCACCTTTTCACCATCTCCAATTCACCAAATATACCCACATCTCAGTGTGTCCACACCAGCCATTATACTCTGCCAAGTATATGATGATTTTTTCTTCAAATTCGCACTCATAAGATCTCCATCTGTGAAGTACTTGGCTTTTAAAATGGTTGCACATAGTGAGTATGGATTGTTAATGAGGCGCCAAGCTTGTTTTGGCAAAAGTGCAACGTTAAAACAATGGATATTCCTAAAGTCCACACCTCCCTTCTTCTTTGGTGTATACACATCTCCACCAGGCAAACCAATGCATCTTTTTATTAGTTGCGCCATCGCCCCACCAATAACGAGACATCCCGTCTGTGATTCCTTTGCATATTTTTTAGGAATTTTGAAGACGGACATCACATAAGTTGGCATCACTTGCGCTACTGATTTCAAGAGCACTTCTTTTCCCCCAGAAGACAAACATCTCTCCTTCCATCCTGTAAGTTTCTGAACCAGGTGGTCAGTCAGATATTGGAAGTTGTCACATTTATCAATTCCCAAAGTAGTCGAGAGGTATTTGTCATTCAAAGCCTCTGTCATGATCTCTAGAGTTGAGCATACATGTGCCTTAACATTAGCATCTGTTCTCGGGCTGAAAAAATACTAGATTTCTCCACACTAACCAGTTGGCCGGATGCCGAACAGTAAAGATCCAGGATGGATTTCACACAAGCAGCATTAGTAGCATTGGCCTTCATCGGGATGAGTGGATCATTTGCAAATACAAGATTTGTCACGACTGGTGCATCGCGACAAACCCTCACCCCCACTAGGTCACCGTTATTTTCAGCCCTAGGGAGTAAGGCAGTAAGTCCCTCTATGCACATAAGGAAAAGATACGATAAGAAGGGATCCCCTTGACGCATCCCTCTCGGTGGTATGAAAGCTTTTGTCTCTGTCACATTGTACCTGGCCCTGTAATCCACCGAAAATACACATAACATAATCACATTCACCCAAATTGCAAGAAAACCAAGTTTGACAAGAATAGCTTCCAGAAAGACCCACTCGACTTGCTCATAGGCTTTCTGCATACCAAGCTTAACCGCACGCCACCCTTGATTGCCTGATTTCTTTTTCTTAATTGTATGTAAGCTTTCATATGCAACAAGAACATTGTGCGTGATTAACCTCCTCAGGGCACTCTGGGTTGGACTTATTATTTCAGGCAAGAATAATTTTAGTCTCATGGCAATCATTTTGGAGATAACCTTATAGACCACGTTGTAAAGATTGGTCGGTCTATACTCCGAAACTTTCTCTGGTGTCTGTACCTTTGGGATCATCACAATCGTGATTACGTTCCATCCCTGCGGCATCACCTGTGAATTAACTACATTTAACACTTCCGCTACTAGGTCATTACCAAGCATGGACCAAAATCGCTTGTAAAAGATAGGATGTAAACCAGCTGGCCCGGGGCCTTAAGATCACTGATGGAAAATAGTGCTTTCTTCACTTCTCCTGCCGTGTAAGGTGCCATCAACTTTTCATTCATATCGGTAGTTAACTTGGGATGTAAATAGATTAATGAAATATCTGGTAATAATGGAGTTGATTTCTTCCACACCTTCTCTCCACACTCATGTATCATCCAGGAGCCTCTTAATACAATTCCTCTTCTTACGTGTTCTTTCTGCTTTATTGAAAGAAAAAAAGACGTGTTTCAGGCACCATGTAGTAACCAGTTTGCCCGCGCACAGTGTAGCCAAACAATTTCCTCCTGGTCCAGCAGGTTCTCAATAAGTATTTGTGTTTCCTTCATTTTCTGTCTAGACTTGGTTGTTAGCTATCCCCTCCTTAACTTCTCCAAATATTTTTGCAGTTTATGTATCCTTTTCTTCAGCCCTCGTAATGTATCACGATCCCACTTTGTTTTTTTCACCAGCAAGCCTGGGGGCTTTTTATTCCTTATCAAATATCGTTACTGTATTTGTGGAAAAGAACTCTGGAGATAGATCCTACTTGTTGTATTTGTGGCAATGGAGAGGAGGATGAGTACCATGTTGTGATTGCTTGCACGAAGAGCAGAGCTCTAAGGGCAGCGATGAGAGAAAAATGGGGTTTACCGTCAGAGAATAGGTTCTGGTATACCGGGAATGACTGGCTGCAGGTGCTGTTAAGCACTGAGAACGAGGACATGCGAGCAAAACTCCTCCTTCTGATATGGTGATGCTGACATCTACGTGAGGATTGTGTGCATAGCAATGGCAAAGAGGCGATCAGCAGATCGACTCAGTTTCTGATGCAGTTCAAGGAAGAATTCTAAAATGCAGCAACGATAACTGGGCTCACAAGCAGGATGGATATGGGGGGTGAGACTGTACCCAGACTGCAAACTGCTGATTCACGGGACAAGGTATGGGAGGCACCTGAACCGGGCTGTCTGAAAATAAATTATGACGCCTCCTATGCGCCAGAGACAGGAGAGAGTGGTGTCGGGGCTGTCGCTCGGGATTCCAAGGGCGGAGTAGTTATGGCACTATCTCCGAAACTTCACCCTTACTACAGTGTAGAGGAGGCAGAATCCCGGGCTGCCCTGGTGGCGCTCCAGGAACTAGCGGGAATTTACAGGGGAAAGGTTATTTTGGAGATGGACTGCCAGAGTATTGCCAAAGAGCTTGTTGAATAGGCCCCAACGAAATCCCCCTACTATGGCTAATAATGGACATCAAGCGAGCCATGTCCGCGTTCGCTGGGTGCAGAATCAATTGTGTGAGACGTAACAAAAACACCTTGGCACATGAGCTAGCAGTGTTAACCAGAACCGCTGGGGATCAGAGGATGCTGAATGACGTCCCTTATAGTCTCCAAAGTCTGATGCTATCTGAATGTTTTGTTCTGTCAAAGTAGTGTTTATACTGCTCCAAATCTCAAAAAAAAGTTTTTACATCGTGTATAAGTGTCTGCATAAGAAATGTAGGGGGTTCATCGACCCAGGTACAAAAATTTGAATAAAACAAAAATGATCTGGCTATCTCATGTGATGCATTTGCTTCCCTAGGGCATAACTCATAGGAAACCTCGTCAAAGGCACTTGCATGCAGCATGCAGTCATGTAAAATTGCTAAACTTGCAGTCGCAGAAAACCCTCCTAAGATAAGAGTTGATATTACCTGCTCATAGTCAGACTGAAGAATAACCCTGGAATGCCCCGTTTGTTGAGCAAACCATGCGCCATCTCGAGAGGTAGTAGCTTCAGCCATAAGTACATCGGTTGGTCCATCAATTCTGAAGCATCGAGCGGCCACAAATCCTCCACTAGAATCTCTAATCACCACCCCTGAAGTGGCCACATGGGTTTTAGGATTGAAACGAGCATCGACGTTAATCATATACACCCCTTCAGGGGGTTTGTGCCATCCTACTCAAGGTCTTTGAGCTTTTTTCTTTCCGCTTCTGATATAATTAAGCGATAAAGCACTGATTGGCATCACAGATCGTTTGATCGGCTAGACCTCCTTCCCATGTGTTGCTTGCCTTCTCTCCCACCAAATATACCAAGCGGTATTTAGAACTAGCTCTCGTATGTGAACTTCTAGGCATAAGGGTGTTGGATGGTCGTTTTTAAAAGTTTCTCCAACAAAATGGCACCAGATCTGTCGGAACACAAAGCCACTTCTACCTCTTCTTTTACTCCTAATTCCTTCCAAACTTACCTTGCTCTAGTACAAGTAAAAAAAAGCATATGCTTCAAATCTTCATATCCCATTGGACACAAAGGACATTGACCTGAATCAACGACGTGTCTACATGCTAATATGCCCACACACGGGATCGATTCTTTGAGTGCTCTCCAGCCAAAAACTTCACTTTTTGTGCCACAGTAGATGTCCATAAATTTCTCCAAACCTCCCTATCTCCTGCCCATCCTATGCCCTGATCATTGCCATAACTTCTTCTAAACTTATGATTTCACTCACCATAGTATGCCGATTTTACTGAAAATATGCCTGTTTTTGAATTGTGCCACGCAACAAAATCATCAGGATCATCCATTAGCGGAATTGGCAATATGGATTCAACATCAATCGGCCAAAAAATATCCCTAATGAGCTCCTCATACCACTGACCCGAGACTGGATTGATTAGATCACAAACTTTTTGCACAAGTTCCCACCTTTATTTTAGGTGTTAAAACTAGATCAGGATGTGTTGGTAACCAGTTATCCCACTGTGTGTGTGTGTGTGTGTGTGTGTGTGTGTGTGTGTGTGTGTGTGTGTTTTTAAATGAGTTATCCCACTGTGTTAGAAAGGAGTAGAAAAAGACGAACGAAAAGGCCGAAATAAAAACTGGTGGAAGCAACAACCAGCTACGCTACTTGGGCTGGCCCATCACCAGATAGGTTAGGAAATTGCTCCAGTTCGGAGTCCGAAAAAAAGTCAACCGAACAGAAGGGGAACAGCGGCGGCGGCGGCGGCGGCGGCGGTGAGCTCGCGCGGCCGGCGGTCGGGAGTAGTATCGTCTTCGGGCAAAGGTATGACCTTCTTCTTTGGCGTCTTAATCAGGAAAGCCCTGTGAATCCCACTCGGATTCAGCGAGGATGGCGTCTTTCTCAAGCGAATTCGCTATGTTTTCTCTCAGATTCGTGGCCCGCCGTTCCCAAGATTGAGATGCTTCGATTCGTTGCTACCTACGACTAGGAGGCATGCCTTCGTCGTTGAGGAACATGCCGCCGGTGGCCGCGGCGGCGACGGAGTGCCGGCTCAGCGGAGACGGGGTTACCAAGCGAGACATCATCCCCGGCAAAGATCACAAGTGCTTCGTGCGCCTGCACGGCGACCTGATCGTGAGCTACCGGCTGCGCGCTGTGGGAGGGCCCAAGAGACCCACGCTCCTGCACCAGGAGCCTCCCCGGAGATTCGACAAACTCTTCGAGCTCTTCGACGCCGACGCCTTCTTCCATAGCTACCTGGCCTGCCGCGACGCCATCCACCAGATGCTCGACCAGACGCCCCTCGTCGGAGACTTCGACCTCGCCCCCGACAACTGGGACGACTTCCTGCCCCATGATCTGGCCATGCTCATGGTGCGCGCGGTTCGGCACGATACCGATGAACATGGGGGTGTCACCCTTCGCTACAACGTCGACATGGATCTCACTATTTTGGTGAATATCGTCTACAGCGAGCCCAAGGCGCTGCTCCTCGCGTGTGAGCGCGCCGCGGTCACTTGGTGCCTCTTCGCCATGACGCGCACCGAGTGCCCTATATGCATAGAGGGTTTTGCGGCACCGGCGAAAGGCGGTGACACCACCGTGAGGCTGCCGTGCTCCCACAAATTCCACCGCGGCTGCATCCTGCCGTGGTTCTACAAGGTGGCCAAGTGCCCAGTGTGTCGCCTCGGTTTGGCCAAGTACCTTGTCGCCGCCACCGATGCCCCAATGGGGAAGTTCCCCGGCCTCCCCAAACCTTCCTGATCGGTCGACCCAGTTCCAAGGATCAACAACTATATATAATCATACCCCTGATGTTCTAGTAGTATTCCTTTTGTTGTGGGCATGTCCACGGAAGATCTTTCCCGCCTGCAGAGATGGTTAAAGTAGTGTGGTAACATTAGTGCGATGGTAAGTACGGCAAATGATTTTTAGTTTGAAGTAACAACATCTGCATTTCCTTCTGTGCAATCAGCTAATCATATTGTCCAGTGTACTACTTCCTACTGTCCTCAATGTGGAAGAAGGTTTAAACGTAAGGGACCATCAATGTCTATGCACCAGAGGCAGGTTGTGGTTTCAAATAATGATGTTGAAAAGGTTTTATTTGTTCTTCACTTTGTCTGTGTATTTTGTCTGGCCATGAACTGAACATGTTGCATGTCTGCAGCATCTTGCGGGGGAAAAGGCTGAATCCTTTGAGGAAGCTGTAAGTAATTCTTTATTGTTAGCTAGTGCCCTCAATGTGGAAGAAGGTTTAAAAATAAGGGCACCATCAATGTATATGCACATCTGGTTGCGGTTCCAAATAATGATCTTGAAAAGGTTGGGTTTGTCTCTTCACTTTCTACATTTTGTCTGGCCATGAACCGAGCGTCTCTACAACATCTTGCAGGGAAAAGGTCGAATCTCTTGAGGAAGCTGGAAGAGCTTCCAGCGGAGTAAAAACAAGATCCTTTTCGCGTGCTTGTTTGTATTGCTAACTTCCTGCTAACATCAAGTTAAAAATGATTTCACAGACAAATAAAAACTACTATTTGCGAGACATTATTAGCAGATAACAAATGAGATGGGACAAAATCAGTTGTCCTCGGTCATGAATGTGCAAATGGATTATTTTCTCAGCCTGCCCATTTTTAACTTCCTATATTTTGTTTGAATGGTTTTCCTATATTATATCCAATCCAAGAAGAAAGGATGCTGGATATTGTTTGTTGGTTGCTGCCTATGATTCTCAGGCAACCTACTGAAAATGATGAAATAGATCTTCCTTACTAACAAGATTAGTTCCCATTTCTATAAATTATTTCTTTAGTTTCTGCTTATGGAGGATCGAAGAACAGAAATATAGATTATGGTTTATGTGCTTATTTTCTCTGGTTCATGTAGATGATGTGTCCTTAGTTTCACGGGTGTTGAAGCGTTCCATCTGTGTGCTGGAATAGATGTGTTCATTTTGTGTTCCGGTATCCATCGTCTGAATCCTCAGCCTTCAGGTGGGCATGTTTGCCTTGTGTCTTGGTTCCCTCGCATAGTTCTTTGTACTGAAAATGATAAATTCGTACAGTCGATTATTCTTTTATGTTTTTTACTTTCTCTAATTTTGTTTGGTTTTTGGTTCAGTTACCAATTTTTTGGGTTACTTTAATTTTTCGATCAATTTATATTCATGTACATTTTTAGAAAATACTTGTGTAGATTTTTTAAAATTTGTGAACATTTCTTAAAATCTCTGGTTTCTAAGGATGTGAATAATTTTGAAATTCTATGATTTTTTCGAATAAAAAATAAAAGTAAATAAAACCAAAATTGTTACCCATCATTGTTGTAAACATTATGCACCCCAATTATAGTTCCAGGCACACACGCGACCCCGTTGCTAGTACCTTTTTTCCCTTTTACATTTTGTGTGAAAAGAAAAACAACATTAAAATGATAGCATTTTGTGAAAAGAAAATATTTTTACGTGGAAAAGAAAATGCTAATACTACTCCAGCTAAAAAGGGGAAAAAAGACATCCTTGCCTTGGCAATAAATGGCCCTTGCATATGCCACTTATTCAAAATGGAAAAAACCATGAGACTATATATAGATGAAACTATGCAAACAACGATGTGGGACTAAATAAGTTGAATCCCGATATGAGAACCTCCATTTCTTCTCTTCTAGGTTGGTTATCATTCTCATTTTCAGGATACACCGACATGACACACCTCAACAAGTGATCTGGAGTGCCTTGGTATCGGATCATTAAGCTGGTTGTGCTTCCTGCAAAAAAAAACATATTGTGTTCTGATGTTTTGTTGACAAAAAAGAAAAAGAAAATTGATGATCCACTACAAAGGCAACCCCATTTGTAATGGTTTATGCTAAATAATGTACTATTTGAGGGGGAAATACTGACACACCCATAATTAAGGTTCACATGTTTAACTCATTTGACATACAAAAAATAATCAACGAATCATGTCAAAATAGTTCGCCAAAAAAACAAGAAAAATGACCATGAGTAACATAAAAAGAAAAGAACATTGTCTAAATGGTCATGTGTAATAACATGAGAAAAAGACATACTAAGTGAGTTTGGTGACATAAAAAAATCATATATTTTTCTTTCTGCGATAAAAACGACATGTGATCCACCTTGATGTTCATGATTGAATTTGTCAACATAAGACGTGTTTAATTCTCGCTATACTTCTAACTCGGCTGTTGAAATGCTCGGAATTTGTTTGACTCCATTTGATATCTAAAAACAAAAAATATTAGGGCAATACAATGTGGAAGATGGAAACATTCAAATTTCATGTTTTCCCCGTGATGCTACTCGGCCCTCGCTCTTGAACTGCACGACTCAAACCCTCACTCAACGCTATTTAATAAAGCGATCAAAAATATTCTCAATTCCTTGTTGTTGGTCTACATCATAGCTCCTCAGCCCAGAGATGTTGCTGCTAACCCCACAGTAAAATTTACAGTGCAATGTTATTTGTCATAACTTTTGCCATGTATTTGCAAATACATTTGTATCATCCAAAATTATATTTTGCGTCAAGAGTTACGTTCACTTTTTCTTTAGGTCCTTGTCTGAAATATTCCTAAGAGAACGTTTGGTTCAATTGAACCCTTCGATCTTAAAACAATTTTTTGATAATTAATATGTATCATGAGATGTCTTATTGTACATTCTATGTGTCATAACTATTTTAATATCCTTACATATCATTCTATAAAACTCTAGAACATACGTTGTTAAGCAAATACCTTGAATTGTAAGCCAATAATATGGTGGTGGTAGGGATGGGGTGATGGGCTAAAACTGGAGCAGCCACTAGTCCATCTATACTATGTTGGTTGTTCTTGCTCTCGAGAAGAGACATGACACCCTCATCATGGGATCTCAGGCCTCATTTGGTTCATAGGGTAGGAAAATCGTAGCAATAGGAAAGTCATAGAAAATGAAATGACATGTATTTTAAATCCTATGAGCAGAAATTAATAGGAAAGGAGATGCCTTTGATTCACATCATAGGATTTTTTTTCCATTGAGTCTAGGCTAATGTTTATTTTTCTATAAAATGTGGAGGATAGGAAGAATTCCTCCATAGGAATATGATTCCATTCCTATAAACAAAAGGGCTCTACAGAAATTTTGTGCTGTAAATGATAAATAAATTACGTAGCAGTAAGTATTCTTTACGTTTATCACTTCCTCTAATTTTCATTGGTTTTTGATTCAATTCCTAGTTTTTTAGGTTACTTTAGTTTTTCCGTCAATCTATATTCACGTACATTTTAGAAAAATCTTTGTGAAGATTTTTAAAAAATTCTGAACATTTCTTTAAACATCTGATTTTTTTTAGGTTGCGAATATTTTTGAAATTCTTGAATTTTTTAAATAAAAATAAAGGTAAATAAAACCATTCTAAAACGTAAAAAAAATAACTCAAATAGAAAAGGTAGAAATGTACAAGAAAGAAATAAAAAATAACTGACAAAGAAAACAACAAAAATGAAATGAAAACAAATGAAATCCTTCTAGAACCTTCTTAAAACCCGGAAAAAGTGGTAGTCTGGCCAACCCGCCAACCCTCTATTTTGTGATTGCACCGCAGCAAGCAACAAATAGGATTTACCCTGGAACAAGAACCAACAACGATTACGTTTCGGCATGCGGCACAAACAGGTCGACGAAGTCCGTCGCCGACAAGCAGGAGGAATCATCCATCTCCTATGGCTCTCATCTTCGAAGGAACACTACTCTACCCGCTAGGATAGGGGATTAAATTCGATGATTACCTCTTCTCCTCCGTGGAAGTATCAAGCAATCAAACAATCAATCATGCCCTGATCTGAGGGGTGGAGCGCATGACCACAAGAGAGAGAAGAGAGATTGATTGGGGAACCGAATCCACAATCCCTTGGTTTGGGACGGCAGGGGAGGGCCGACAAACCTCACCATGAAGAAAAAAGAGTCAATTTCCCCCCTACCCAAATTGCCTACCAATTGCCATGCCACGCGTTAACGATGTAGGCATTCTACGCCCCATTTTATTTCAGGGCACACGTGCAACATCATTGCTTGTACATTTTTTTCTCATTTTGTGTGAAAAACCAACAACTTGAAAATGCTAGCATTTCTGTGAAAAGGAAATGGTTTTTTTTTAATGATACGCGCCACTAATGATAAAGCCAAGACTTGCCAAAATTATGCAACTTTATGTGATGTTGGCTAGATCATTCGGTAACCAACCATTTAGTAGTCGATATTTGAAAAAAAATGCCAGACATTGACCTGCCAAACTTGTGCATCAAACCAGGCATTGCTTTGAAACAGTCTCCCTAGAATTTCAAAGCCTCAATTACTAATGTCCCAAAGAAAAACTGCCCCAATAGAACATGTTCAACTTGCTCAATATAAGCGCAATCCACGTCACATTCAGACTCCAATAAAGATGAGGACTTGCCTAGCAAGATTATACACTAAAAAGGATACTTGAACGACCCCCTTAGTAAACGGACTGGTCTGACGGCACGTTTAGCCCGCTAGCCCGTGTATGATTCCGCCTATTGGGCTATTTTGGGCCTATATTCATCCTATTGGGCAGTATAAAAGTAAAAAAATAAAGGGGGGGATCGTGTCGTGCCGGCACACCACGTGCCGGGCCAGGCCCGTCACAGACCAGGCACGCCAGAACCGGCCCATTTGGCCAGGTTTGGACTCCACCCGACCGAAGCGAAGCGCGCGAGCCACTCTGCGGCGGCCGCAGCTAGGGACGGTGCGCCGCAACCCGAGGGAGGTTCGAGTCGCCGCTGCCGCCGCCTCCTCCCCGGCGACCACCGCCGGCCGGACCGCCTCCGCGCCTCCCCGCTACTCCACCGCCGATCACCGCTTCTCCAGCCCTGATTGTTCCCCAGAAAGGTAATGCTCCATCCCACCTTCACCCTCCTCCCTCCCTCCCCAGCCTCTCCTTCAGCCTCCCTTCCGCCCAATTTTTTGCTAGAAATTTCTCGCAGTATAACTGCAATGCATGTGCCGTTTGTGAATCGTAATGGTTGCTTCGCTTGCTTGCGATTAGCATAGTCTATGCCGCAGGTGCGCGCTCTGAGCCCGCTCGCAAGGTGTTTGCGATAATGCCTCTAGGAAAGTTGGAATGTCAGTTTCTTCAGCCAATGTAGTACTAGAATTCTATGTTCGACAGGATATATAGGAGCCTATGGACCTTAAACTTTGTTCATTAAATTTAGAAGAAAAAAATTGTATTATTCGTACACAAAACAAAACATCTATGTGTGGGGATGTTGGCATTGCGCGATTAAATTGAAAAGAAAATGCTCTGATCAGATTAGCACATATATATACGGTGTGGTTCATGCTTCCAAGACGTCTTCTCTTCTGTATGAAGAGAAGCTGACTTGCATTTACGGCTGATGATGATTCCTTCTGTTCCATAGTTTAAAAGGGAACCCATTTTTGCACTGGATAACCAAGTATGCTGTCAGGGTTAATTTTAATTTTAATTTATACACTCCTAATGTACTCTGATTCAGCCAGGACATCACACGACCGTGCTCTGTTTCTTCTCAGGTCCAGCCTGATTCGAGCTTCCTGGACAGCCACAAGGCATGCCTTGGCCGCCATTGAGCAGAATGTCGCTGGTGGCCGCAGCGGCGAGCGGAGAAGGGAGTATCAAGCGAGACATCATTTACGGCTGGTGCGCTACACACTGCAGGCAGTAGGAGGGCCGAGGAGACCCACCCTCCTGCACGAGGATGCTCCAAGGAAATTCAACCAAGCCTTTGAGCTCTTTGATCCCAACGCCTTCTTCCGAAGCTACTCGGTCTGCCGCGACACCATCCATCAGATGCTCGCGCAGACGCCGCTCCTCCGCGACATCGACCTTGCCGCCGACAACTGGGACACCTTCCTTCCCCACGATCTGGCCACGTTTGTGGCGGACGGATCGCGCCGTGACACCGATGAGAACGGTGGTGTCACCCTCCGCTACAACATGGAAATGTCTCTGACCATCTGGGTGGAGGTCATCTACAGAGAGCCCAAGGCGCTGCTTCTGGCGTGCGACGAGCGTGCCACGGTGACTCGATGCCTATTCGCGGCGACGCCGACCGACTGCCCTATATGCATGGAGGATTTCGCCAGTGACGACAGTGACACCACAGTGAGGGTGAGGCTGCCGTGCTCCCACTCCTTCCACTGCGGCTGCATCTTGCCGTGGTTCTACAAGGTGGCCAAGTGCCCAAAGTGTCGCCATGACTTGGGCAAGTACCTTGTCGCCGCCACAGACACCCCAATGGGCAAGTTCCCCGGCCTCCCCCAACAACCCTGATTGGTCGACCGAAGCATGATGTTCCGAGGATCAAGGGTTCTAACCGTGCTATCAGGCTATGCAATCCTATACATGCTTACGAATCCTGCAGCCGCGAGCAGATAGAGACTAGTTGATGATATAACATGTAGAGAATGACTTGTATATGCAGTGACTCTCTTCTTAGTATTATGTGGTCAAATGGATCATCTTTTGGTATCTACCGGTCAATTGGATCTTCGGCAAAATGCAACTGCTGGCGTTTCTTCTGGACAGCAAGTGTGTGCTGTAGTGGGTTTCATTCAGAGGGCAAATACGTAAACCTGGCATTGAATGCTTAGCCAGGCTTCAGGTGGGCATTTTTTGCCTTGTGCTTTTGGTTTACAAGATCAGATAGTGCCCCTGCATGCTTTTGTGCTGTGAAATGATAATTTTGTTATCCTGTTAATCATCTTGTTGTATTTGCCAAATATGCGCTAGATTGTAAAATTTATCTTCATTTGGGTGCAAGCATATATCCTCTTGCATTTCATCATCTAATAAGTTGAGCACGGCAAGAGCCAGAAAGCAGGTTTAGACTGCTCTACTGATCAATTATTATGTAATCAAATACACACCATTAAAATGTACTGCGACTTTGCCAGTTACAAGACAAACTAGCTAGTAATATTGAAATGACAAACTAGCTAAATTATGTGTCAACTGTCTCAAACGAACTTGGTGTACAGAAATTTGATCTGGTTATGTTGAGAGACCGAAACCCCTTCTCCCGAGCATATTGCAGGTGTTTAGTCCATCCGAGATCAAAAGCCATGGAGAACACCTTTAGCTTCATCCGAACCATTAGTTTCCAAATCAAAAGACATGGATCAGGCCACTTTTGTGTGGGCATGCTTCCTTCGTTCCAAAATATAACCGTGTATAACTTTTGTGTGGACATGCTTCCTTCGTTTCAAAAGTTTGACTTGCCCAACTTGCGCAACTTCATGTGAGGTCGACTAAATCATTCGATAATCACCTAGTTAGTAGTCAATATTGAAAAAATGCCAGGAATTGGCATGCCAAACTTTTGCACCAAACTAGGCATTGCGCTGGAACATTCTCCTCAGAAATTCAAGGCTACAATGACTAATATCCCAAAGAAAAGCCACCCCTATAGAATGTTCGTTTAGCTTGCTCAATAAGCGCAATCCGCGTCGCATTCGGACTCCAATTAAGCTGAAGACTTGCCTACCAAGACACACTAAAAAGGATGCTTGAATAATAACATGCTCAATTTTTTCTTTGTGAACACGACAACACAAAGAACACACCCAAAATGTTGTCCACACGGAAACGCCTTCTCTCGAGCATGTCGGGGGTGTTTAGTCCATCCGAGTGCAAAAGCCATGGAAAACACCTTTAGCTTCATCCGAAGCTTCGGCTTCCAAATCAAAAGACATGGATCAGGACACTTTTGTGTGGGCATGCTTCCTTCCTTTCCAAAATATAATGTGTATAGATTTTACTTTTTCTGAATGTCAGCCCCGTAAAGCTCAAGCAAGTTTGTCAAAAATCATATAAGCATTAACATATCCAACTCTATATGCAAAAAAGAAAAACTTGTACTCAAACGAGGCATTGATCTGAAAGATTCTCCCTGGAACTTCAAGGCCACAATGACTAATATCCCAAAGAAAAACTGCCCCAATAGAATCTTCATTCAGTTTGCTCAATAAGCACAATCCACGTCACATTCAGACTATAATAAAGATGAAGACTTGCCTAGCAAGACACACTAAAAAGGATGCTTGAATAATAACATGTTCAATTTTTTCTTTAGGAATACGATAACACAAATAACAAACCCCAAACCTATGTCCCCACTGAAATGCCTTATCCAAAGGATATAGCGGGTGTTTAATCCATCCGAGATCCAAAGCCATGAAAAACACCTCTAGCTTCATCCAAAGCTTCGGCTTCCAAATCAAAAGACATGGATCAGGACACTTTTGTGTGGGCATGCTTCCTTCGTTTCCAAAATATAATGCGTATAGATTTTTTTTCCCGAACGTCAGACCCTGTTTAAAGCTCAAGCAAGTTTGTCAAGAATCATATGAGCATTAACACATCCAACTCTATATGCATGCTTCCTCTGTAAAGTGTTTTGGAAGGTACTCGAATGTTCTAGCATATGATGGAAGCTTTCAAGAAGGTCTGGAAGGTTCTGGAATATTCTGAAACATTTCGGTGGACTCCTACAAGGTACCCCCCCCCCCCCGCGTGATTTCTTGGGGAGCAAGGCAGCCTGGTGGGGCCAGGTTGGCCGAACCCTCCTAGTTGGCCACCGCATCCCTCTACCCATCTATATTAGATCTAGTGTTCATCGTAAGGCTACTGAAACTCCTTCTCGTAGTTCCCCGCTACTTCGTTGTGTTGGTCCACAAGCTGTTGTGGTGTTGCTACTTCGATACATGTGAATACCTTGGAGGTGTCACAATCGTCGACGCTGGACCAGACAGATCATCACGAGGAGAAACTCTCCCGGCTGAGAGGTACAACTTAGTTGTGGGAGTAGGAAGACTTCATCGACATCATCAAGGGTATGATCTCGTTATCTGCACATCAATAATGATCTTGGCTGGTTTGCGCACGGTAAAGAAAAAGCGTTTTGCGTAGTACGTTTCCTACAAAATACACCAAAGTATCAAATTTCGAAGGGGGTTTGCAATAGAAGTAATGTAGCCAGTAAGAGCTGGAGATGCTCCGTACCTAAGAAGATGTAGGGAGTAGGCCACATGAAATCCTCTCCTTTGAGGCTGATCTAGATGGCCTAATGTTTTGAAAGTCATACTAATTACGGGTGTGCTTTGGTTTGCTACCAGAAATTGTTAAAGCAAAGACTTGCCAAATTACACAACTTTATGCAAGGCCGGCTAGATCATTCAATATCCAATTAATTAGTAGTCAATATTAAAAAAATGCCAAAATTTGGCACGCAAATTTTTTGCAGCAAACCAGACATTGCTCTAGAGCATTCTCCCATGAAATTTGAGGCCACAATGATTAATATCCC
The DNA here is from genome assembly GCA_021437245.1 of Aegilops speltoides. Classification (NCBI taxonomy): domain Eukaryota; kingdom Viridiplantae; phylum Streptophyta; class Magnoliopsida; order Poales; family Poaceae; genus Aegilops; species Aegilops speltoides. The sequence goes on along the minus strand of CM038145.1, from coordinate 523,626,194 downwards.
AAAGAAAGGTCACATCTATGGAATGTGCGTTTACCTTGCTCAACAAGCACAATCCGTGTCGCATTCGGACTCCAGTGAAGATGATGACTTGCCTAGCAAGACACACTAAAAAGGGCGCTTGGAAAATAAAATGCTCAATTTTTCTTTAGAAACACGACAACACTGAGAACACACCCCAAACCATTGCTCACACCGAAATGCCTTCTCCCTAGCATGTTGCAGGTGTTTAATCCATCTGAGATCGAAAGCCATGAAAAACACCTTTAACTTCATGCAAAGCTTCGATTTCCAAATCAAAAGACATGGACCGGGCTACTTTTGTGTGGGCATGCTCCCTTTGTTCCAAAATATAATGCCTATATATTATTTTCCGAACGCCGGACCCCGTAAAGCTCGAGCAAATTTATAAGGAATCATATAAGCATCTCATAGGGAATATAATCATTATTAATAATCCAACTCTACATGGGAAAAAAGTTTAGGGGGTCTGCATAACAAGTGAAGTATACTGGTGAGGAACGAAACAAAGACGAGATTAAGCAGCCCTGTAGAATGTTCATTTAGAATAAATGCAATCCGTGTCGCAGCCAAACTCAAATAAAGATGAAGACTTACCTAGCAAGACACACTAAAAAGGGCGCTTGGATAGTAACATGCTCGAATTGTCTTTAGGAACATGACAACACAAAGAACACACCCCAAACCGGCGCCACACCAAAATATCTTATCCCAACCATATCGCGGTGTTTTAGGGCTAGTTTGGTTCTTGTCCATAGTTGTGTGCTTGGGAAAATTTACTGCCTGGTGTGAATATGAATCACGAATGATTTCTTGCCTGTTAGACAGCCTAGGCAAAAGGGTGTTTGGTTCTAGCCTGGGAGAGCTATTAGGTTAAAAATTACTTCATGAGTCGTGAGTACAAACACAAAGTACAGTTTGCCTAGTACTTAGGACCCAGGCAGCCCGCCAGGCGGTCAATTGCTAAAGCCTGGATCAGGCTAACTAATTGCCTAGCTCCTCAAACCAGGCTAATTTCCCTCCTATTCCAGGCCAGGTCACTTCAAGCTTTTTATGGACACAAACCACACAACTTGCAAGCATCTTCCAGGCGCGAGTTATTTACCCAAAACCACCACATTTGAGGCTAGGGTAACAAATTAGTACCAGATTTTAGTCAGGGCACAAAAAACCACTGGAATTGTGCCTAACCTGTAACACAGAGCACTGATTATCTGATAACACCACCACCAAGGTGCTCGCCGGTGTGGGCATAGTCGCCGGAGTCCGGCCGCCCACAAGCGGGCTCCGCATCTCATTTGCTACCTCAGCTGGTCAAAGCTTGTTTGGTGCTTGGTCTTTGCCACATCAGCTCTGACAGGTGGGCCATACCTGTCGGTTTCGCTGTTTTCGTGACTAAATTCGAGCGTCGATTCTTTCGAGTGTTACGTATTAGGCGCATTTTTGGTGGTTTTTTGTGCCCTGCCTTCAATGTGGTACCAAATTGTTACCCTAGCCCCAAGTGTGGTGGTTTTGGGTAAATAACTCTCCAGGCGCGCTCCAGGCCAAGCGGCACGTCACGAGGACACGAACCAAACTAACTCTTAGTCCATCCGAGATCAAAAGCCATGATAGACACCTTTAGCATCATCTGGAGGACTCCTAGAGGTGAGAAGCACGAAAGTATCAAGATCTTAAAGAGTGTTTACAACAGAAGTAATGTACTAGCCATTAAGAGCTGGAGATGCTCAGTATACTTGAGAAGTTTAGGCCGTATGCCACACATTCATTCTTCTCCTTCCATGTGTGATCTAGATGGCCTAACAGTTTAGAAGTTGTAGTTATTAGGGGTGCTTGGTTTACTGGCAAAAATGATAAAGTCAAGACTTGCTAAACCCGTGCAACTTTATGTGAAGGCCGCTAGATCACTCGGTAACAAACCAGATAGTAGTCAATATTAAAAAAAAATAGACATTCACATGCCAAACTTGTGCATCAAACCAGGCATTGCTCTCAAACATTCAATTTCAAACAATGACCAATACCGCAAAGAAAAAGTGCCCCGATAAAAAATGTTCGTCCAACTTGCTCAATTAGTGCGGTCCACGTCACATTCGGACTCCAATAAAGATGAAGACTTGCATAGCAAGACGTGCTAAAAGGACGCTTTAATAATAACATGCTCAATTTTTTCTTTCTTTCTGAAGACGACAACACAAAGAACACACCTCAAACCGCTGCCCGCACCAAACGCCTTCTCCCAAGCATGTAGCGGGTGTTTAATTAGTCCATCCGAGATCAAAAGCCATGACAAACACCTTTAGCTTCATCGGAAGCTTCGGTTTTCCAAATCAAAAGACATGAGTCGGGCCATTTTTGTGTGGGCATGCTTCCTTTGTTTTTGAAATATAGCGCACATAGATACATAGTTTTTTCCAAGGCGAAACCCCGTAAAGCTCGGCCAACTTTGCAAAAAATCATATAAGCATTACTATAAACACATCCAACTCAGCATGAAAAAGAAAAATTAGGGGTAACCTATAACAAGTGAGGTACTAGTATAGCTTTCAAAGAACAACCAAGTTTATTTCTTTTACGGGTTTACAGAGGGAGTAGTAGTGAGAAAGAGAGCCGAGTTTATACATATAAGTCTTTTTAAACATTTCAAATGGAACGTCACGAGGACTTGAACCAAACTACTCCCTCCGTTCCTAAATATTTGTCTTTTTAGACATTTCAAATGGACTACCACATACGGATGTATATAGACATATTTTAAAGTGTAGATTCACTCATTTTGCTCCATATATAGTCACTTGTTGAAATCTCTAGAAAGACAAATATTTAGAAACGGAGAGAGTAGCTCTTCGTCCATCCGAGATCAAAAGCCATGATAGACATCTTTAGCAACATCAGAAGGACTCCTAGAGGTGAGAAGCACGAAAGTATCAAGATCTTAAAGGGTGTTTACAACAGAAGTAATGTACTAGCTATTAAAAGCTGGAGATGCTCCGTACTTGAGAAGTTTAGGCCGTATGCCACACATTCATTCTTCTCCTTCCATGTTGATCTAGATGGCCCTAACAGTTTAGAAGTTGGGATGCTTGGTTTACCGGCAAAAATGATAAAGCCAAGACTTGCTAAACCTATGCAACTTTATGTGAAGGCCGCTAGATCATTTGGTAACAAACCAGATAGTAGTCAATATTCAAAAAAAATGATAGTCATTCACATGCCAAACTTCTGCATCAAACCAGGCATTGATCCGAAACATTCTCCCTAGAATTTCAAACAATGACTAATACCGCAAAGAAAAAGTGCCCCGATAAAAAATGTTCGTCCAGCTTGCTCAATTAGCGCAGTCCGCGTCACGTTCGGACTCCAATAAAAATGAAGACTTGCCTAGCAAGACGTGGTAAAAAGGACGCTTGAATAATAACATGCTCAATTTTTTTCTTTATGAAGACGACAACACAAAGAACACGCCTCAAACTGTTGCCCACACCGAAATGCCTTCTCCCGAACATGTTTTTTATTAGTCCATCCGAGATCAAAAGCCATGACAAACACCTTTAGCTTCACCGGAAGCTTCGGTTTCCAAATCAAAAGACATGGGTGAGGCCACTTTTGTGTGGGCATGCTTCCTTCGTTTCTGAAATATAGTGTGCATAGATACATATTTTTTTCCCAAGGCGAAACCTCGTAAAGCTCGACCAACTCTGCAAATAATCATATAAGGATTAGTATAAACATATCCAACTCAGCATGAAAAAGAAAAATTAGGGCAACCTATAACAAGTGAGGTACTAGTATAGCTTTCAAAGAACAACAAAGGTTTTTTTGACGGGTTTACGAAGGGAGTAGTAGTGAGAAAGGGAGCCGAGTTTATACTCCCTCCGTCCGGAAATACCCGTCGGAGAAATGCCTAAAAATGGATGTATCTAGAACTAAAATACATCTAGATACATCCATTCCTTCGACAAGTATTTCAGGACGGAGGGAGTACATATAAGTCTTTTTAGAGATTTCAATAGAGTCTGTATACAGAGCAAAATGAGTGAACCTACGCTCTAAAACATGTCTAAATACATCCGTATCTATGAGAAAAGGGAGCAGAGATTGCGACGCGATAAAGAAAGACCCATGCCGTGGCGATGAGGACGAGCGGCGGGCCACGTCAGCTCACGGGTCCACGCCCCCCTTCGCAAGAAACCACGCACCCCCGCGGGCCCCACCCGCCGAAACCCTCACGCGCACCCCGCTCCCTCACCCTATCTCACGCGAGCCGTCCGATCCCACCCACAGAACCCATCCGACGGCCGGATCCGCGTGCCCACGCGGTCGGCGCTCGGCTAGATCTACCCCGACCCTCGCACCCAGCGCCGCACCACCCGTCTTCCCCCCGCCCACCGGAAGCCGCAGCGGCCACCGGATTCCCCACCCCGAACCCCAACCCGGCGACCCACCCACGGTAAGGGACGAGGCATGCCGCGGCAGATAGCGGCGGAGGCGGCGGCTTAAAAGGGCCTCGACCCCGTCCTGTACCCCCACCCCACCCCACCCCACCCCGAACCCTACCTCGCCGCCGTATCTCTGATCTGAAGAACCGGAGGAGCGCCGTGGAGTCCTAGTCCGTTCCCGCCTGCTCCCTTCTACCCCCCGACCCCGCCGCGATGAGCCGCCGGAGGTATAATTCCTCCCAACCCCTCTTAAATCTCTCTGTCTTAGGACGCGTGCTGTTCGGTGGCTGCTTGAGTCGGATTATCCATTTCCGTGCTCTAAGTTCAGTTATCTCTGCTCGGGCTGGTTCAGGTTGCTTCGATTTGATGCTTTCACTTGTTGCGTAGGAGTAGTTGCTATGCGCGATCTAGCTATTCGGTGCTTGCTTACAAATGGCAGCAGAGCAGAGCAGAAGCTTAGAGTTCAGTTTCTTATGCGGGGCTGGGCTGGTTCGGCCGGCTTGAGTTTCATGCTTTCGCTCATCGTGTAGGCATCCGGCTACGGATCGCTCCATGGGGCCTAACTATTCGGTGCTTGCATACATGTCATGGTGTTGCATCCTAGCTAGATTAACAAGGAACAGAGTAGATGCTAGAGTTTCCGTCTGGTGGGATGGGAGCAACAGTGTCTCAGTAATAGCTGTCTATGTTTGCCTTGTCTAGAGAATTCCTGGTAGCTAGGATAGCAAAGTAGATCACATACTTACGCTAAAAAAAAAGAGTAGATCACATACTTGCTGACCATGATTGGTTCGCGCCAAGCGCTAGATGGCCGTTGGCGCGCAAAAAAGTCACCCTTTCGCGCTCGGGCTGGTCCCTGCAGCTTCATATTAGTTGATGCGTCTGCATCTCGTGTTTTGAGTTATTGCACATGTTCTAACTAGTTATTTAATATGCTTGCATTGTCTGGGGAACGGTCGAATATTCAGTATATTAGATCTTTCCTTCGGTTCCAGTATTAGTGCGTACTAATTAGTTCTGGTTGCCTGCATAGCCGTTTACGCTCGCTAGACGACAGAGCAAGTTACGTACTTGCTAAACGTGTTTGGTCGGTGCTTACTGTTGGATAACTGTCCATTTATGTGCTCAGATTTCACCCTTCTGCGTTCAAGCTTGTCCATGCTACTCCAGATAACTGCTTTTATTTGTCAACCATGCCTTGCACATCAAAGTTAATATGTATGCATCTAACTACTACATATTTCCATATTCTGGAAACAACCTTATATGCTAACCATTTGAACAACAACAACAACTAAGCCTTTAGTCCCAAACAACCTTATATGATATAAGGGTTTGAAATCGAGTAAAAATAAATAGTTTTCTTTAGTGCAAGTATTGATGTGATAAAAATCAACTTTGAGTGCCTGTCTAGTGCAACGCGGTCTGCCAGCTGGATAACATAGTAAGTTGCATACTGACTAAACAAATGTTACAAGTTTGATGTGCTGAGTGCTACAGACTAACGCTGCTTACCTAATAGGCACAACAAGCTTTGTGCACAAGCTGTCATCATCCATCCATTCTCAAGACTAATATGGCGATGCCATAAGGTGCTTTTAATGCCATGGGATTATACTATGGCCTTGATGTTGCTGCATTCGGTATGTCCGTTGTGGAGATTCCGAGAGCCAACAATGGCAGTTTACAACCAGGCCACAATGCTAATCTTTGTCGCAGCAGCAGCACCAGCAGCATCATTAGCTTCTCTCCACCATTGTTCGCTGCTGAGCCCTTATGTGGCCGCACCAGCAGCGTTCCTGGTTGGAGCAACGATGTGAAGCTGCATGGGTAAAGAGTCACAAAGGCATGATTATTCTTTAATAATTGTGGCATTGCACCCATTATTATTCAAGAAAAAGAATTTTTTCCCTAGACTGAATAGAATACGTATCAGGTCATATGAGCTGGCAAATAAACTTTATTGCTATTAAATGGGAAAGCACCACTGGCAACAGCACCTTTCTCCTAGATACTAATCTTTAGCATTTGTAAGCGTCTAAGACAGGTTTTAGCAATCCATCATCCATTTACAAGAAGTCATTTCTATCAACGTAAAGGTTCAAGTTTAATGTTTCAGGACAGATTGATGCCACGAATACTCAACTAGTTTTTTTTTCAGAGAAACAGAACATAATTATATTTAATTCATATTCTTACAAGTTTCCATGCGTCATCAGTATTTATTGGTGAATTTAGTCCTGAAGAAACTCACATCCCTTTGTGATTTGCAACTTACTACTGCCAATGGTAATCCTTAATAGTTAACACTTCCATCAGGAGAACAAAATGAGCACTGATAACATCTCCAGATTGTTTTACTTGTTAGTTGAAAGGCTTACTGAATCATTGAGCTAATATTGGTGTAGATTTCTCTTTCTTTTCTGGTGATATCTTTCTATGGTTTGGTTCTGCATGGTGTGTCATGAAAGAAATACATAGATTTGTCACACAATACTTTCTTTTTTTCCGCCACCCATGCTCCCCCTCTGTACATATCTTTATTCCGTTTTTTTCTCCTCATGTCCCAGGTCCATTTCACTTACCCTTGTGGATAACATGGCTCGTTTTGAAGTTACTTTTGTGCTAGCACAATCTAACTAGCTAGGTTAAGCTATACTCTTTGTTTACTTAGTGGTGTAAATCTGTAAAGAAAGTCAATACTTAGTTTTAGTTGAGCTTTGTGTAAAATATGGAAAGGAAGACTGGAATGGTACTGGATGAACATGTCCTGAAAGCTACTGATCGCAAGAGGAAACATGAGTCGTCTGTGAAGAGTACTGGCACAGATGATTTTGCTGAGGTCTCTCAGCATGCTGATGGTTCTGCTGTCCTTAAGAAGTCTAAAATGACCTCCTCTGCTGGCGATATTCTGGAGTGCTATAAGAACTTCAAGACAAGCGGTTTGCCCGTGCGCGTGCTTTGTTACCACCAGGGTAAATGGAGGGACTTTCCAGATCATGTTGTGAATCTGGTACAGCAGGACTTCCAGTTGAAGAGGCCAATTACTAATGCTGTATTGAAGAACCAGCAAGTCCTGTTGGACTTTATGCACATGGTCTGCATTGATTCTTCGATGACCACAAACAAGCCAATAGCATGGATTGATGTTCATGGTAACCGCTTCTTTCCAGAGTTATGTGCTGGGCTGGTAACATCTAAACCATCTCAGCATGGAAAAAGTGACCCCAGTGGTAAATCTGAAGCTGGTGAGTGTGCTGGGACTTTGATTTTGACAGCTGGAGCTGAAAGCTCGAGTTCAGATTCTGTTGATGCAGTACTCCCTCATGCTAAGAAGGTTAATAACATACTGAAGGAAGAACAGGAGGTACATAATTATGCTGCTGTTGAAAATAAAGCTGGTCCTGCAATCTGTTTGAATGAACCTGCTAGTGGAAACATACATGCTGCTACTTGTAAGCAGAAAATTGGCCAACCTGTTGATTCAGCTGTGCGCAAGTTATTACTTGAAGGGGCAGGCCAACCTTTTAGTGAAGAAAATATTATTGGCATCTACAGAACTCCACTGGTAGATCAGCAAGGGCGGGCTCGCTTCAATCTTTTCCAGAAGGAACTTGAAGCCACCAAAATGCATCGTGGGAACGCAAATGCGCGCTACGCGTGGCTACCTTGTTCCAAGGATACTATGGAGGGGATGATGATGCGTGGTGTTCTGGAAGTTACAAAACCCATGCTGGGGCCAATGTATGGCATTGGTACACATCTTGCTCCAGCGAACTGCGCCAAAACTTGGTAAACACTTGTTCTGTTTCTCATTTATGTATGTATGCTAATCTAAATTTAGGCCATAAATCCATCTGTTAAAAAAATTCACTGCAACAAATAGAATATTTGTTTGTATATATGCATCTTTAGATTTTCTGCTGGATTGCTCTTGCTTTGAGTATTCAGTAGTTTCTTATGATCTTACTTGATTATTTTTTCACAGTGCTAGCTACTCAGATATTGACGAAAATGGCATCATGAGGATGATGCTGTGCCGTGTCATAATGGGGAATGTTGAGGTTGTACTTCCTGGATCAAAGCAATTCCAGCCAACCAATGGAACATTTGATAGTGGCGTGGATGATCTTCAAAAGCCAAAGCACTATGTTATATGGGATGCTAATGTGCATCGACACATCTATGCTGAATATGCTGTTGTTATCAAAGCACCTTCCATGACCAATGGTACTACTATAGCCGTTCTCATGGTTCTTGATTTTATCTGTCTTTCCATTTTCCATTATTTCCTTCTGTGTTGTTTACACAAGAGAATTCATTTGATATTACTGCAGAATACTTGGCTAGAGAAGATACTGCATCCAACGTATCTGAGATAAGAAATTCTGGTTCAGCAGAAACTGTAATCAAGGTATGCTTATTATGTTTAACTGGTTACAATCATATCTCAGCTTTGGTGTACATTGTGCCTTGAATGCACAGTATATTAATACCCCACATGTATTGACTGCTGCATGTTTGGTGTGTATTAGCTAGGTGTATTCAGATAGGTTATTATCTACCATCTTATGGCTGTTGGCCTTCTTTTATCTAAAAAATATGATTAGGCATAGATTTGGAAGTTGTTGGCGTGCTTGTTAAGGATTGCCATAATTTGCTTCCAAGCTTGTGATGGAATAGGGCTTACTTGTACTTATATGCACTCCATATGGATGGAGTCAGAAGTTGGTACTTAATTTCGGTGCGGCATTTTACTTGGGAACTTTCAGCTCTTCATATTATTTTTTGTTTGTTTGTTGTGATCAGGACGATAGTTCCGAAACCGTGGCATCTCCAGCTGATAAACAACAAGCACCCAGGTTTGGGCGTGCTCCAACTCGAAGGCCACCTACCTCACCCTGGATGCCCCTCCCAATGCTTTTCGCTGCCATCTCCACAAAAGTTCCTCGTTCTGACATGGACGTAATCCATGGACACTATGAAGAATTCAAGGTTGTTAACGCTGTTTTCCTTCTGAGATACCGTACTTGGTTACAGTTATTGTTCCCAGTCAACATGCTAAATTTGATGTGCCTGTTAATGTTCGAACAGAGGAGAAAGATAAGCAGGCCCGAGTTTGTGGGACGACTAAGACAGATCGTCGGCGACAAGCTGCTGGTTTCTACAGTAATGAGGCTGCAACCTAAGGTACTTGAGAACATTAACGCTAATCCTCCATGTCGTGTGCATACATTCAAAGTCTTTCTCATCGTATGTAGTGTAGCCTGTTTTGTTGTGCTAAACACTTGCTCGTGTTGTCCATGTTGCAGGTAGTGCCACCCATGGCAGGTGCTGAACTGCTGCCAAGAAGAGCACCCGGCACGGGAGGGAGTAGCAGCCCTTGATCAGCACCTCCAGAAGTTAGCGGCAGTTTGTCAACATAACATCTCGTGGAGCCGCTCCTAGTGTAGAGGGAGAGAGAGCACAAGGAAAGCCATTAAGTTATGTGTCAGTTGGTTATAGACAGAACTAGTCAGTAATCTGTGAGCAGCCTGTTAAGTTGGTGTAGCTTTGTTCTGTTCCATCTGGTTGGTCTCTTGTTGTCAGTCGGTAACTGGAAACACTCTGTTGTAGCCGCTGCTGTTCTGTGCAAATCTGTTTGCAGCTTGTACTGTACTTGATAGATTTGTTGTCTTAATTTTGAGCTGATGAACCTAGCATAGAATATGTAGGCCTGATGGTGAGTTTCAGTTGGCTCTAGATTTTCTCTCTTTTGCCGACGAGCCTAGCATAGAATTGATAGAAGTGATGGTGAGTTTGAGTTGATTCATGTGATCTCCCCTTGGGGACCATTGCTTCTTCGGCTCTGGTTGTGTTCGACGAAACATGGTGAAGTTTTGGTAAGACAAAATCGAGAGTTTTCTTGTTTTGACTCTACTTAGGCCCTGTTCGGAGACCTTCCACTCCACCACTCCGCTCCCGGAGCTGGAGTCAAAAGGCATGGAGCTGGGAAAGAGATGCTCCAGCTCCTCGTATTTTTAGGAGTTGGAGTGACTTCGAACAGGGCCTTAATTTACCCTTGCTAGCCCTGATTTAATTTATGGGCTCTCTCTCTGAACAGAAATGAAAAGAGACGCCCCTCGTTTTTGGTAGTAACAAGATGATATACCTCGGAGAGTTAGGGAGTTGGAGCAAGTTACCTTGGTGGCATGGCATCTTCAATCCAGCCGCACCAAGAAAAGAAGCAATCAGGTAGCAGGCAGGCAGGCATCTATCTCTCCAAGTGCAACAAGATGTATAGATGGCTTTTCTTTTCCAGATCACACTGAAGAACATGGTACATTTTGGTCCCATCTCCTCCTCGCTAAACAAGTCACCAACAGATGCTCTGTTTAATTAACAGGCAAGCCGTGCATGAGTGAGAGTAAACAAATATGACTACCATCCCAATATAATCCCAATATAAAGGATATGCAAGTGCAAACACATTGGACTTGGGGTACAAGAAAGGGAGAGAGAGGCAGACCTAATTGATTAGCACCATCCCGTTTCTCTGCTTGCAGCTAGAATACGAACATGAAAATCCATTAGATTCTTCATAAAACATACATTTATAAAATATTAGCATTTCCCTGTAGACTATATTAAATACAAGAAAGATTGAGGACAAACCAGACCTTTTGTTTTTCGAGAAAAGGCAAATGGTATATATTAAGTAGCACAAACCCTTACAAAAACACCCTTATAAGAGATATACTTATGGAACTCCCTCCCCTGTTCCAAAACCAGCTCCATCCATGGCGTCCCCGGCCGTGCCACCATGGCCCTCCCATGTCTCTCCGCCACCCCCGCCAGTGACGGTGCATTCGGGAGCGCCGCTCCCCCTTCACCTACACCAGCGCGGGTTCCATACCTATCTCGATCCATGGCGGCGGCAGCGAGGCGCCACCGATCTTAGCCGTTCTCTGCTAACACTTTCCCTAAAATTCAAGCGAACTTCTAGCATTGCCACAAAACTATCGAAATACTGTGCATACTTTTGGTACTCTCTGCACCAAAGCTTCTTTCTGGGCACCACTACTATACAAGAAGCAAGTTCGATGCAGCTGCATTCCTGGGAAAGTCAACAAAAAGACCAGGACACGAAAAGTTTAGTTGTATCAGAGCCGACAAAGATGATCTCTGAGAGTGGCGTCAAACTAGTCCCCTCCGTTCCACAATGAAAGTTCAGTTTTACTTCAAAATGGAGTCAATTCCCCTGTTGCTTTAAAAAAATATTTACATTTGGCATGTGCTAACTACCATGACATAGGCAGTAATAGTGTTTCTTGGCCTCTTAAAGGCGTCTATATACATCCGAATGTAGTTCTATATGGAATCTTTAAAAAGACTTATATTTAGGAACGGAGGGAGTAGGTACCCAGCCACGGAATTAAGATGCTTCTTGATTAATGAAAGAAACACACGAGGAGTCACTTGGATAAAAGAGGGGGCCGGCATGCATCAGCTGAAAAAAGCAGAGTACAGAGTGAGACCATTGATTCATCTTCAGAAAATATCCAGATATGTAGAGATGTACCTAATCCAAGGATATTACAAAGAATTCAACGTTGCTAATATTGCTTTACCTATGCTCAGCAGTTATAGTTACTATGTCCAATCGTCCTGCTAACTGTGATGTGCCTGTTAATGTTCAAAGTTCAAACAGAGGAGAAAGATAAGCAGGCCCGACTTCATGAAAAGGCAAAATCCTGCGCAGCCTGTTAATTTTTTCATCTGGTTTGTTGGCGTCAGCAAGTGCAAATCTTCTTGCAGCTTGTTACTGTACAAGGCAAGGACATTTGTTGTGTGTTGCATACATAAAATACTCCAACATCTCTCGTCTTTTATTTTTTTGGATGCATGTAAATCTCTTGTCTACCATCAATATAAAGAGACACGGCCTTCAAGGGGATAGATACGCTTCCTAATCTAGTACTCCCTCTGTAAAGAAATATAGGAGCGTTTAGATCACTACTTTAGTGATCTAAACGCTCTTATATTTCTTTGCGGAGGGAGTAGGTTTTATCACAATTCACAACACATATCGTTTGGATCATGGAAGATTTAAAGAAATGACAAAACTGAAGCAAGAGATGTCCTTGACCCATATCATTCAGGAAACACAACGAAGAGCGGCACCGTATCTATCTTACAATCTCGCAGGCACAAGCACATTTTCCTTCAGGAATTCTGGCATGAGCAAGCTCATATTATTTATTACAAATCTCTGCAAATTTAAATCGTAGTTCATGGGCGTCTGCTTCAAATACCCATGCTAAATATTGAAATCAACAAATGACTAGATTTAAGACGGTCCTCTAATCACATGTCAAATTGGAATTGCTTCTCTGTGTTAAACGCTCACTTGTGCTCTCCTCATGCTCCATGCCCTGAGCTGAGGCACTCTCACCATGGTGCTTCCATTGTTAAAGGCATACATGTGGGGGCCGCCATCATCGTTGACAAGCGCCACCGGATAAACTCTAGCCATGATGCAGACTCTGCCACCGCCGCCAAAGCTCTCCACTGCCGACCGATCAATCTGCATGGCAGCGTCTATTTTTTAGTTCTGTCACGAAGTGCATAACCGGAGAAATTGATGAAACAAAGCCTCCCAACTCACCAGAGTTCTGAGAGAGATCCTCCTTTCCTTTTCAAGGTCAAGTTCAAAGAAGCCTCCGTAGGCTGGTGTGTGCAGTCCTGGTCTCAGGGAAGACCTATGCAAAGAAAATGAGAGAAATTGCTTTTTAGTTTCCTTCCAGACATCAATAGATAGGCATTTATGGAAACCAAGGCTAACAAAAATTAATGCAAAAAAGCATAAGCACTAACCTTCTTAGGTCAGTGCACATGAGGATCATGTAGTTTTCCTGTGATTTGTAAACTCTGAAGTGCACAACAGTCTGCTCCTCCATGTTATCGGAGGCCAGGATAACAAGTCCAAATGGCCCTATGCCACCATGAACCGATGCATCAGCTTCCCGGCACTGCTTCGGGGCATCTAAAAGCCAGGAAGGATCAAAAGGTTCGGCTTCATCAATTGATGTCAGCTCAAAATCTATCTCGACGTCAGCCTGTTTCAAGAAATTATGTGCTGATTAGCTACACTTGCTCTAAAAAATACACAAAACACATAAGCCTAAGAATATATGTGTACATATATTCTGTTGCCAAGAATGTACTATACATATATATAATTAATACTTATCGGAAGACCTTATAACTTTTACTGGCATGACACCTTTTGAAGTAAAACAAAAATAAAATTTGGAAGAGCAGGTAAGTATGTTTGTGACCATGAAACTACCTGCAAAGTGTCAATTCCCTTAATCTCAAACAGATCTCTTTTGTTCAGCTCTAGTCCTTGATGGTTGATTTCATTTCTTCGAAGGGACTCAATCTCTTCAACTGGCCATTGCAGCAACTGCTTGCCATCGCTGTCTAACCAAATTGTCCTGGGGATTGACTAAATATAATAAAAGTGAGGTTAAAGATGTTACGCCGAATATGTCAATATCACACAATTACAACCAATTAAGGACATATTTTCTTACATGGATTCCTGCCCAGCCTTTTGCAACATCATCTGAAGAAGTATCTGTCTCGTTGCTCCAAGCCCATATGATCCTCCTTCCATGTTTGGAGTCAAAGAACGATTTTGAAGCATAGAAATTGCCATAATCGATCCTCAGCCATAGCCGATAGTCATCTATGACAGTATCTGGCACAAAGACATCACGTTTGAGATCATAAACCCCAATCATGTACTTGTCACTGTAATCCATGCCCATTTTGAGGACGTGCTTGGCGCCATTAGGGATTGCTGAAGACATGTCCAGTCCACCGTTACTTCCCGACAATACCGCGAAGAAATCCAGGCACTCCCACATGTCAAAGGACTTGGATGAATACAATGGGTGTTCAACTCTAGTCCAATTCAAGAAGTCTTCACTCTTGTACAAAAGTGCAGTACTGGAGCCGTTCAGATCAGCACCAACTGCTATTCTCCATAGTCCATCTGGTCCGATCCAACCGGTTGTCGGATCCCTGAACTGGCTCGAGTTCAAGCCTGGCATGACCGGTTGGATCACTGGGTTATTGCCTGCTTTGGTCCATTCCCTTAGGTATGGATCAGACCGGTTTTTGGGAAGGGCAATGTTTTGGACCTGATGCTTCTCCATGTTGACGAGACCAGTATATATGATGACCGGTTGATTACCAGGTAGAATTGTGGCTGAGCCGGTCCAGCAACCGCATATGTCACTTGGGGTATCCGGTACTAGTACGGGTTCAAGACCGATCCAGTTGACAAGGTCTGTTGAAACTGAATGGCCCCAAACTATGTTATAGGAGAGACTTGGACTGTTGGAGCCATCGGGGTTATACTGGTAGAACTCATGGTAGATGCCATTGTAGTACATTGGTCCTGATTTTTTTTATAAAGGTAGTATAAGATGTAGAATGCTGCAATTTCTTTTTTTATTTAAAAATGGTTGTGGCTGAGATATTCATACCACTTGGATCTTTATTGTTGTCGCAGATTTCCAAGGATCGCCAATCCATTGAATATATGAAAAAGCAAGAGAATGTCGATGACTTGTAACAGATGCACAATTAATAGGATATGATTATTGGTAAAACAGGAGCAAAGATATTCTAGACTTCAAAACATGTCAGTACTTCATTACTCTCATATGGGTATAATAGATCTATCTAATATGATTCAGACACAAACCGTAACACCCTTGTTCCGGCTTTATGATTTTACGTTATTTGTCTTTGTCCTCTTGTTTTCTCTCGTTGATCTTTACTTTCTGTGCCCATGCTTGGATCAACTCCACCTTATTTTCCCCCATTGACATACACCCATTCCCTAGACACCATGTCACAATATTTCTCCCTCATTTCCGCCCTATTTAAATGATTTATATTGCCTATGTACTTCAAGTTACAAAGCAAACTCTATGCAAATAAGATGGAAAATTCAAAAAAAAATAATCTTGAAGCCTCCCGGTTATGTAAAAAGAAAATCTATATAAATATCTCGGTACGTAGGCCAAATGTTTGCATAAGCTCCAATTCAAACTTTTGCCAACTTTGCCAAATTTTACAATTTGGGTTTTGCAGAAGCATCTAAAGAACAGGGTTATCATCATATTATGGTAGTACAGTATTACTCGGAATCTAACTGCAGCGCATCACAGTTGATGTGCCTACTTTGGGCAACATTCAGCAACAGATTTGCATAAGTAATCAGTTACCTATGAAGCTTTCCCTCGCCTGTAATTATTTTTGACACAAAGAAAAGTTCATAACTATACTACCGTAAAAAATATTACTCCCTCCGATCCATAGCAATTGTCGCTGGACCAGAGGGAGTATATATATTTTAACAACTATATTGGCATACCAAATTTAGATTGGCTAATAGGTTTTAACTTAGCTTCCCCAGTTAGGAGAAACACCAACCAATTTTATTTTTTTGTGCAAATTAACCAAGTTTTCTTTGACCAAGAGAACAAGAAAAGCACACCAAATCAGAGAGACTATATCTGATTGGCCACGAATAAAAGTCGACAGAAAGCATAGAGGAAGCCAGAGAGGTAAACATATATACATACCGTTCATCCAGTTCTTGGGAGGCTGGAAGTGGTAGGCAGTCCTGTACCTCGCACTGACAATGGAGGGGACGTTTGTTGACGACTGTGAGCAAAAGAAGACTCCTTCGTTGCTGCAGGGCCGTACCTACGAAATTTGGGGGCCGACCAAGCTGAATTTAATTAGGCTTGATCTACTTATAGAAAGAAATTAGTTAGTAGGAGTACTTGTAATCAAGAAACTATTAGTTGGTTGTCTCTTCAGCACAACTGAATGAATTGTAGAAACTAATATAAAGTGAAACCATATCAAACCTTACTGAAACGGAGAGTGAGTACGTTAATCCTATATACTTAAAGAGAGTCACCTCACTAGTTTATTATCTTAACACATGCAGGTATACCACCTCACTATACAATTATGAATGAGATAAGGCTCACCTCAAGATGCAATCATGCATGAAAAGAGATTCACCACAACATTCAATCATGAATGGAAAAATGTTTTCTATTCAGTTATTGAATATAAGTAGAGTAATTCATATCTATTAGAGGTCACACTACAGAAAAACATGTCGCCGTATGGCTGGCGTAAGCTGAGTGTAAGAATACGAGCACTCGGCTTACATAAACATAAGGGCATATTCAACGCTGACCCTTAAACCGGACAACTCATCCGTCTACGGGAGAGGGGAGGGGCCAGTCCACGGAGACGGATGCAGGAGTCGGCCATCCAAAGTTCACTTTTTTTTAACAGGGGAATATATTAATATCAAGAAGATACCAATTACACCCAACCTCTACGTGAACAAGATGTCTAAAAACATCCGGGATGCACACATCCAAAAAAGAAAAGAAAAAAATGAAAAAGAGAAAAAAAAGACCCTGCCGCCACTAGTAGAAAAATGACTTTACGTTCACCTCATTAGTCTCGGTTCAATTACGGCCCGGTACCATTAGTACCGGTTCGAATGGCTATGCATTAGTCCCGGTTCATTTGTGATATATAGTCCCGGTTTGTGTCACAAGCCTGGACTAAAGGGGTGGTGACAGGCTGGCGTCAGGCCGGGGCCACACGAGCCCCTTTAGTTTCGGTTTATGACACAAATCGGGACTATAGCTTAGACCTTTAGTTCGGGTTGGAGCCACCAACCGGGACTAGTCGGCTCCAACCCAGACTAAAGGGGTTCTGCAACTTTCAAACTCTACCCCCCCATCGCCTTTTCAGTTTTGAAAAAAAGAAAATGATAAAAACTTCAAAAATTAAAAGCCTTCGAGATGTAGTTATGTTACTATATCTACTAGTTAGGGAAATTTAAAAACATAAATTTCAACATGTTTTGCAAAAAAAGTGTTGTGAAAAAGTAAAACGACCATATCTTTTGCATACGATGTCGAAAAAAACGTATAATATATCAAAATGTTCAGCACAAAAAGCCGGTTCTGATTTCGACCGCCGTAGTCCATTTTGTAAATTTTTAGAATCCTCATATTCTGAAAGGAAAAAAAATTTATGCTCAAATTTCAGTTTTTTTGAATTTTGGTTAAATCTGGTCAAACTATGGTCAAACTACTTATTCAAGAAATACTAGTGTTACTAAATAATTATTCAAGAACATTAATGTTACTGAATAATTAGCTTTTCTGAATTTTGGTCAAATCTGGTCAGACTACTTATTCAGGAAATATTAGTGTGACTAAATAATTATTTTAGTTTTTTTGAATAATAGTTTCAAACTCAAACGATGAAATGTGTGACTTCATGCTCAAGTTAAACTCCTGAGGGTTAATATAGGATTGACAGTTTACTATTGTCAGGAAAACAACAAATGCAGACTTGGAAACTAGGGGGAATAGAACTCAAAAGTTAAGCGTACTCAGGCTGGAGTAGTGAGAGAATGGGTGATCGGCCGGGAAGTTAGACGATTTGGAATGAGTGCTCCACACTTGAGCAGTGATGAGTGGTGATTAGAGATTAAATCATCAAATAATTCAGAAATTTGAAAATCGAAAAAATTCAATTTTTTCAAAAATAAAAATAAAAATAATCCTTTAATCCCAGTTGGTGTTACCAACCAGGACTAAAGGTCCCCCAGCCCCCAGCGCGAGCTCGTGCCACGTGGTGGGCCTTTGGTCCCGAATGGTGCAGAACCGGGACTAAAGGTCCTTACGAACCGGGACTAAAGTCCGATTCTGCACTAGTGCGCGGTGATCAATCACCCACAGTAGCAACATTCTAACCACCATCAAAGACAACACCCGGACTAGAAAGAAGGTTCTCTAAAATCAACGCCTCCAGGAAGGAAATAATGCACAAGCGTTGTCGTTGTCCGATCAAAGATCATAGGTCTTCACCCTGAAGAAAGACCGCGTTTCCAAAACAATGTCTTCAACAAGGTCATTGCCAGGCACAACCAATAAAGGCAAGACCTTGGGTTTTCACCCTGGAAATCACGCCTCGGTACTCAAAGGAGCACCACCAACAAAGAAGCCCTTCTATGCTGCCGCCCCCACTTGTGGAGGCTACTACTGCATGTCACCTACCACTAGGCTCATAGGAATTCGTGCCCAGTTTGGACGGGAACATATCCCGCAACCCAAGTCTGAACAACTGCCTGTGAAGTAAAGTCTTCAGTCCATCCAAGACCCTGCCTTCACTATTTGCATTTTCTCCAATCACGCCATGGCATCCTCCGCATGTGTTGCACCCTTGTGAATCTTGGTGCATACGTGTCCCAAGGTGTCAACAAAAACAAGCTTCGTGACACTCCGGTGAAGCTGGTTATGCGGATGTTACAGGTGCACACGACCGGCTCCTATCCAATTAAGGTTTCCAAAGAGCGCCATACATGCTAGTCCATGTTTTCCTTCGAAGGAGACGTCCAAAACTCGTTGATGGCCAGATCAAAGAGGACTGATTTCACGACCACCCATCGCCGAGCCATCGAGTAGCCGGCGCATCACACCGCGTCCGGGTGTCTTGTGCTTGGCATCAGCAGACGCAACGATCAGGAGCGGCTGGAACTTATCCTCCCAAAGCACGCATGGGAGCTGAGAGATGTCACCAGCCACCTGAGGCACACGATGGGACGGGGAATGGCCCAGCCTAGGCGCATGCGCTCAATTGAATAGATGTTGGAGAGCACGCCACAACTGCCATCAATGGCCACCGCCCCAGCAAGGCGAGCTCCAAGCCAGCCGCGTGGAGGAGCCTCCCCTTTGCCCATCGTAGGGCGCACCGCCAGATTGGATGGAGCTAGCAGGAGCCTGACCTTCAAGGACATGATGAAGAGGGGATCCGCGAGTGCCGTGACGACCTCCAGCTGGCAGCACCGCGCCCGCTCGCCACGCAGCACGTCGCCGGAGATGGACCAGGCAGCCGGAGCCGGATGCTTCGGATCGGGCGGATCTGGACACCAGCATGGCGACGCGCACACGACCAGGAGATGACCCGCCGTGCCGAGAGCCCCCCAGCGCCACGAGCAAGGTCCCCTGCCGCCGCCGTCGGCCACGAGGCTTCGCCTTGCGGCGTACTCCGGCGGTGGCGGAGAGGGGTGGCTGGGATACTAGCGACGGCGGCTAGGGCTGCAGAGTCCACCCGTGTCGCTAGTACGAGAGCGACGCGGGGGCAAACGAACATGATCTTTCTATTATTACTCAATCCAAAGTTCACATACATACGCACGCTCAAAATAGCTGCATATCTAGTTTCAGTTTTGCTAAAAAAATGTTCAAATGTTCAAATGCAGCAATAGTTCTAATTTAAATATTACACTCCAACAATGTTTTCCGGCCCAGAATTGCTCAATCAAATCTTCATTCAGTTGCTCATGATTTGCTAGATGCCGAATTTGTTGATGTATTTGAATTTTGAACAAATTCATGAAATGTGGCCAGATTCTGGTCTGGAAGTTCGATAGGATCACCCATGTTCTCAAATTCAAGACCTACGACGACATCCTCACCCTCATCCTCGATGATTATGTTGTGCATGATCACACAACACATCATCACCTCCCACAGGGTCTCCGGATCCCACTGTTGAACTCTAAATGACCTCTCAACATCTTTTCTTTCCACTTCTTGTTTTTGGGCAAAGTGAGACTTTTTCGGGCAAGGGTGTGGCTGGGCAGCTGGGGTGGTGGAGCGGCGGCGGAGCCAAGAGAGAAAACGAATGCAGAGAATGGACGCGCGGGGTTCGGGAGGGGTTTTGGTTGGGCCGGGGGTGTCGGAGTCCTACGTGGCTGCTGTCCGGACTCCCGCAAAGCCCCCCAAATTTGTTTCGACTTGTTCGGAAAAAAGTGCGTCCAGACCGGTTGGCGGACCAATGTAGACCCGTGCTGGATGGCTAAACACGTCCGGACCGTGTTGTCCGGACCGTTGCGGGCGGTTTGAGGGCCTGCTTTGGAGATGTCTAAGCGAGTATCAAATGAAGGGCACACGACAAACAAAAGGACCGGGCTTACATAGTTGTAAGCCGAGTGGCTGCAGAAAATGCCCTTGGCTTTATATGAATGCCCGACATAATAAGCACTCGATTTACATGGAAGTCCTGGGAACGGTGTATGGCATGTCACTGCCGTTGGCGCCTTAATGGCTAGCGCGATGGTTGTTGTATAAGCCGAGTGCGCTCCCGCGGTACTCGGCTTATAATTACCATTTCTTTTTGTTAAACCAGACCGGCCCGTTGGTTTAAGTCGAGTGAAGCCATTGTTAAGCGGAGTGCACTCGGTTGGTAAATTAAACCGAGCGGCACAATCGGCTTATCGTGGCCTATTTCGTCGAGAGCCTTTGTTTTGACCTTAGTTTATATGTAAGCGGAGTAGCCGTGGATGACACTTGGTTTACATGGCATAAACCGGTCCAAATGAAGCCGAGAGCCGTAAGCGTATACATACAACCCTCAACTTACTCTAAGCTGAGGTTATTTGTGACTTCACCGAGTATATATGTTCCATACATGGTTTTATTATTTTTCCTGTAGTGTCATATGTATTTTATCAATCAATTTCCGTTACAAGAAATGATTGGCACCGTCCATACGTATAAGCTTAAATTCTGTTTAATAAAGAGAGGAGATGGGCTTAATTACCAGGATTTGGAAGAGAAGGCTGGTGGAGAAGATACACGCAAGGCCACCAAGCCAGCTGCAGCAGCACAAGATCTCGAACTAAATAATCGGAAGAAACAAATCGAATCGAATAGAATAGTTAATGAACCTGACAAACAGTCGAACAATGGATGAACTTACACTGTGAAGGCAGACATGAAGCAAGAGTGAGTTGACACAAGACATATCGTCCCGCCACCAGCAGCAGCAGCAGCAGCAGCAGCAGCAGCAGCAGACAATCCAGTAAGTTATTCGTCAGACACTTGGCAAGTAGTACGATCCAGTAAACAAATTATGAAACGGATGGAGTAAAAAAACTGGGCTGGGCTGGGCTGGGCTGGGCTGAGGTCGGGACAATTAACTAAGCAAGCAAGGAAGAATCCCTCACCTTGCACGGTCATCGCCATCGTCTCCGGCGGGCGGCGGAGCACCACGCAAATCGAGCTTCCCTGTTTTGGACGAAGAACAATGATGCAATAGTAGTATATATTATGAACTGGGTGCGTGGGTGGGTGGGTAGGGGCGGGGCACCCGTGACTGACATGCGATCATAAGAATATATTACGAAGAGCGTGGGATGCATGTTTCTTGTCTGACGCTCAATTTGCTTGTGTGGCCGGCATGCATGGGTCCGCTGCTTCATATTGTTTTCGTCTTTTCACCTAAGATAGGGCCCGTGCAAAGTAAATTACGGTTTTGGCGGTACGGCGCTAGTTGTCTTGTGCTTGATGGATCATTCCCATTCTCCACCTGTCTCGTCAGCCGTGGAGTTGTTGCTGTCATCATCACAATTGATGCACTTGTCCAGTCACATTTGTCCCGCCCGCCCAACATTTTGTTAGGTAATTAGGGAGATTTTGTTTGAGCTTAATCCAACTTAATCCAAGTTAACATCATCGCGAGATTACTGACATGACAAATCACATACAACGGGATAGAAACATGTAGCACATAGGCATAGACATGCCAAGAGAGAGAGAGAGAGAGAGAGAGAGAGAGTCAAAACATATGAGGGCACATGAAACTCCGATGCAAGGGTATCTTTGGTCGTAATGGTGAAGACAAGATGGCCGCCCACCGTAGAGCAACCAGTCGAAGCGGACGGACGGACGTCTAGGATGTAGTCGCACTTGAGCGAGCAGTCGCGTTGAGACGATCTCTAAAAATCTTATTGACCCTCACCCTGAAGGTTCTGAAGGGGCGGAGTTTCAAAGGGCTATTCTCCCGGAAGAGGAATGCTTCGGTACACCTCACAAAATGTATAAAGGGTAATATGGACTTTTCACAAATTGTACTCACGTTTCTACGTATACGCTGTAGGTTCGTATAATACCCGGCGAACAGCCCTCCCACATGGGCTCAGCCCATTTAGGTTTTTTAGTTTTAATCATCAAAAAATGGGTGTTCTAGGCTGGATTTGAACTACAGCCCTCACCGACTACGTGTGACCACACAAACCATCTGGACTGCCCACTAACCTTGTTTTCTACTTCTTGTTCGAGACATAACGCCAAGGAAAAAAACACAGCACCTTCACTCTTTGGTTTATGTTCCTTTTTTTTGCATGGTTTTCGTTAAGGTTTCTAGTTTTCCTGTTTTGTTCATAAAATACCAATATTTGTTTTTTAAGAATTGTACATAAATTTCAGAAAATGTCCATGCCTTTCAAACTTGCTCAGAATGTAAAACACGAGCAGTTTTTTAATAAAAGAACACAATTTTAAATATGAACATTTTTTGAAAATCAATAACAAATTTGGAATTCCAGAAAAATATGAACAAAATTTGAATTCTGGAAAATATAAATTTATGAGAAATAGAAACAATAAACAGAATAAAAGAAAAGTCAAAGAAGACAAAAACTAAACAAGAGAGAAGATAAAAAAGAAAAATAAAAAACACGGTTCACGACCTCCGAGAACGTCCGATAGCAAACCGAGAAAACCTTTTGCAAATTTCCTTAGTGAACTTATTTTTTTTGAAAAATTTCAAATCCATGAATATTGTGTAAAAAATTGATGAGCTTTTTTCAAATCGGTGAGCTCTTGGACCAGGCCCACACGCGCCCGACGGGTAGTTAGGCCAAGACCTAAGTGTTTTATTTTATTTTTTATTTTTTTCATTTCATTTCTTATTTTGTTAATTCACTTTTCTCTTTTTTCAATACCAAAATACATGTTTTAACTAACTTTTTAAACTAATGATTTTAAATTCTTTTTTCTATTTAAATGCTTTTTAAAAAACACTTACTGTTTTCAGTTTTATCCCTTTGTATTTATTAGTTGGGGTCATTTCAAGGATGTCCAAAAAACACCATGTTCAACAGAGATTATTCGGTAAGGTCAGAACGGTTCGTCTGATAGCACGTTATTTTTTAATATCTTTGAAATGGCCCCAATTTCCCCAACAAAAAAGAAGAAGAAATGGACCTAATTTTTGAAGGAAATATGCCCTAGAGGCAATAATAAAGTCATTATTTATTTCCTTATATCATGATAAATGTTTATTATTCATGCTAGAATTGTATTAACCGGAAACATAATACATGTGTGAATACATAGACAAACATAATGTCACTAGTATGCCTCTACTTGACTAGCTCGTTAATCAAAGATGGTTGTGTTTCCTAACCATAGACATGAGTTGTCATTTGATTAACGAGATCACATCATTAGGAGAATGATGTGATTGACTTGACCCATTCCGTTAGCTTATCACTTGATCGTTTAGTATGTTGCTATTGCTTTCTTCATGACTTATACATGTTCTTACAACTATGAGATTATGCAACTCCCGTTTACCGGAGGAACACTTTGTGTGCTACCAAACGTCACAACGTAACGGGTGATTATAAAGGAGCTCTACAGGTGTCCCCAAAGGTACATGTTGAGTTGGCGTATTTCGAGATTAGGTTTTGTCACTCCGATTGTCGGAGAGGTATCTTTGGGCCCTCTCGGTAATGCACATCACTATAAGCCTTGCAAGCAATGTAGCTAATGAGTTAGTTACGGAATGATGCATTACATAACGAGTAAAGAGACTTGCCGGTAACGAGATTGAACTAGGTATTGAGATACCGACGATCGAATCTCGGGCAAGTAACATACCGATGACAAAGGGAACAACGTATGTTGTTATGCGTTTGACCGATAAAGATCTTCATAGAATATGTAGGAACCAATATGAGCATCCAGGTTCCGCTATTGGTTATTGACCGGAGACGTGTCTCGGTCATGTCTACATAGTTCTCGAACCCGTAGGGTCCGCACGCTTAAAGTTAGATGACAGTTATATTATGAGTTCATGTGTTTTGATGTACCGAAGATAGTTCGGAGTCTCGGATGTGATCACGGACATGACGAGGAGTCTCGAAATGGCCGAGACATGAAGATTGATATATTGGACGACTATATTCGGACACCGAAATGGTTCCGGGAGTTATCGAATATATACCGGAGTACCGGGTTACGGAACCCCGGGGGGTAATGGGCCTCATGGGCCCAAAGTGGAGAAGAGGAGGGGCGGCCAGAGCAGGCCGCGCGCCCCCTCCCCTCTAGTCCGAATAGGACAAGGAGGGGGAGGGGGACGACGCCCCCCTTTCCTTCCTCCCCTCTCTCCCTTCCTTCCCCCTCTCCTACTTGGAAAAGGAAAGGAGGGAGTCCTACTCCCGGTGGGAGTAGGACTCCTCCTGGCGCGCCCCCTCCTGGCCGGCCGCCCCCTCCTCCTTGCTCCTTTATATACGGGGGCAGGGGGGCACCTCTAGATACAACAACAATTGATCCTTGAGATCTATTAGCCATGTGCGGTGCCCCCTCCATCATATTTCACCTCGATAATATTGTAGCGGTGCTTAGGCGAAGCCCTGCGTCGGTAGAACATCATCATCGTCACCACGCCGTCGTGCTGACGGAACTCTCCCTCGACACTCGGCTAGATCGGATTTCGAGGGACGTCATCGAGCTGAACGTGTGCAAGAACTCGGAGGTGCCGTGCTTTCGGTGCTTGATCGATCGGGCCATGAAGACGCACGACTACATCAACCGCGTTGTGCTAACGCTTCCGCTTTCGGTCTACGAGGGTACGTGGACAACACTCTCCCCTCTCGTTGCTATGCATCACCACGATCTTGCATGTGCGTAGGATTTTTTTTGAAATTACTGCGTTCCCCAACAGTGGAATCCGAGCCTGGTTTTATGCGTAGATGTTATATGCACGAGTAGAACACAAGTGAGTTCTGGGCGATACAAGTCATACTGCTTACCAGCATGTCATACTTTGGTTTGGCGGTATTGTTGGATGAAGCGGCCCGGACCGACATTACGCGTACGCTTACGCGAGACTGGTTCTACCGACGTGCTTTGCACAAGGTGGCTGGCGGGTGTCAGTTTCTCCAACTTTAGTTGAACCGAGTGTGGCTACGCCCGGTCCTTGAGAAGGTTAAAATAACACTAACTTGACGAACTATCGTTGTGGTTTTGATTCGTAGGTAAGAACGGTTCTTGCTCAGCCCGTAGCAGCCATGTAAAACTTGCAACAACAAAGTAGAGGACGTCTAACTTGTTTTTGCAACGCATGTTGTGATGTGATATAGTCAAGACGTGATGCTATATTTTATTGTATGAGATGATCATGTTTTGTAACCGAGTTATCGGCAACTGGCAGGAGCCATATGGTTGTCGCTTTATTGTATGCAATGCAATCGCCTTGTAATTGCTTTACTTTATCACTAAGCGGTGGCGATAGTCGTAGAAGCAATAGGTGGCGAAACGACAACAATGCTATGATGAAGATCAAGGTGTCGCGCCGATGACGATGGTGATCATGACGGTGCTTCGGAGATGGTGATCACAAGCACAAGATGATGATGGCCATATCATATCACTTATATTGATTGCATGTGATGTTTATCCTTTATGCATCTTATTTTGCTTTGATTGACGGTAGCATTATAAGATGATCTCTCACTAAATTTCAAGGTATAAGTGTTCTCCCTGAGTATGCACCGTTGCGAAAGTTCTTCGTGCTGAGACACCACATGATGATTGGGTGTGATAGGCTATACGTTCAAATACAACGGGTGCAAAACAGTTGCACACGCGGAATACTCAGGTTAAACTTGATGAGCCTAGCATATACAGATATGGCCTCGGAACACTGAGACTGAAAGGTCGACCGTGAATCATATAGTAGATATGATCAACATAGTGATGTTCACCATTGAAAACTACTCCATCTCACGTGATGATCGGGCATGGTTTAGTTGATTTGGATCACGTGATCACTTAGATGATTAGAGGGATGTCTATCTAAGTGGGAGTTCTTAAGTAATATGATTAATTGAACTTAAATTTATCATGAACTTAGTACCTGATAGTATTTTGCTTGTCTATGTTTGTTGAGATAGATGGCTCGTGCTGTTGTTCCGTTGAATTTTAATGCGTTCCTTGAGAAAGTTAAGTTGAAAGATGATTGTAGCAATTACACGGACTGTGTCGTAACTTGAGGATTATCCTCATTGCTGCACAGAAGAATTACGTCCTAGAAGCACTGCTGGGTGCCAGGCCTGCTGCAGATGCAACTGACGACGTTAAGAATGTCTGGCAGAGCAAAGCTGATGACTACTCGATAGTTCAGCGTGCCATGCTTTACGGCTTAGAACCGGGTCTTCAACGACATTTTGAACGTCATGGAGCATATGAGATGTTCCAGGAGTTGAAGTTAATATTTCAAGAAAATGCCCGCATTGAGAGATATGAAGTCTCCAATAAGTTCTATAGCTGCAAGATGGAAGAGAATAGTTCTGTTAGTGAACATATACTCAAAATGTCTGGGTATAATAATCACTTGATTCAACTAGGAGTTAATCTTCCTGATGATAGTGTCATTGACAAAATTCTTCAATCACTGCCACCAAGCTACAAGAGCTTCGTGATGAACTATAATATGCAAGGGATGGACAAGACTATTCCCGAGCTCTTGGCAATGCTAAAAGCTGCGGAGGTAGAAATCAAAAAGGAGCATCAAGTGTTGATGGTCAATAAGACCACCAATTTCAAGAAAAAGGGTAAAGGGAAGAAGAAGGGGAACTTTAAGAAGAATGGCAAACAAGTTGCTACTGAAAGTGCTAGTATCGACTAGAGGGGGGGGGGGTGAATAGGCGATTTTTATGAAAGTCTTCAAAACTTGGAAGTTTCGAAGACAAACAACAGAAATAACCTAATTGATATGCAGCGAAAGATAAACTACCCTAAACAAGCCATAGTCAAGTATGTAATGATGTGAAAGTACATGACTAATAGCAGTTAGGTAGTAAGGATCAAGATGGAAGATAGTATGAAGCCACTCAACAGTAGTAGTCAAGAAATGAAGTCAAACAGATAAACAGATAGGCAATGACTTCACGAAGACACAATAAAGTAAAGTTGGGAAGGGATAGAACCAGTTGCTTGTTGAAGACACAGATTTGTTGGACCAGTTCGATTCTTTGTGACAACTGCATTATGGTTAGGAGGCTGAGATTTAACTCGAAGACCGTGTCTTCACCTTATTCCCTTGAGCTAAGGACACCCAGTCCTCGCCCAATCACTCGGTAAGTCTTCAAGGGAGACTTCCAAACCTTCACAGACTTCGCTCACCGGCAATCCACAATGACTCTTGGATGCTCGAACGCGACGCCTAACCGGCCGGAGGATTCACAGCCTCAAGTGTAATAAGTCTTCGTGTCACATGCATGAATGACTTCAAGATGATGGCTAACACTCTTTGGCTCTGGTGTTTGGGCTTTGTCCTCGCAAGGATTTCTCTCTCTCAAATGCTTCGAGGTGGGTTGCTCTCAAACGAAAAGAGCCGTGCACAAACTCTGAGCAGCCACCAATTTATGGTGTAGGGGGTGGGCTATTTATAGCCACTGGGCAACCCGACCTGATTTCTCCAAAATGACCCTGGGTCACTGAGGAACTGACACGTGTTCCAAGGGTCAGATTTCAAACACACACGACAACTTTACTTGGGCTACAAGCAAAGCTGACTCATCCAGCTCTGGATAAGATTTGCTCTCATTGTCTTCGCTCGAAGACATAGGATTTGAGTTGAGCATCACTTGACCACTCGACTTAGTTCACTTGGACCCCACTTAACAGTACGGTGGTTCCTATGACTCAACAAAGAAGAAAAAGAAACAACGAAACCACACAGTCTTCACGCCCCAAAGTCTTCACACAATGTCTTCTCATGTCATAGTCTTCAATATGAATATCTTCTCATACCACCATTGTCTTCAATGTCTTCATACATTTTAGGGTCATCTCCGTAGGTAAACCGAATCAATGAGGGACACTACCTGCGTTATCCTGCAATTCTCACAAACGCATTAGTCCCTCAACCAACTTTGTCGTCAATACTCCAAAACCAACTAGGGCTGGCACTAGATGCACTTACAATCTCCCCCTTTTTGGTGATTGATGACAAACTGGTTGAAGTTTTCAACGGGGATAAATATGTGAAATTGTAAGGATAGGAATTGTCTTCATAAGTTGCAAGGGCTCCCCAAAGATGTGCATATAAGTAATTTGCTTTTGGAATGCAAATGCACATGGCAGGTTGTACTTGTGGAGATCCACTTCAACTTATGAAGATAATTCATCATGCATGAAATGATATAGCAAGTAGAATGACATGCATAATGAAAAATGGACATCTGCAGAATGATCTAAGTGCGGAAGTTATCCTCGCACATGCGGAATTTATCATCGCATCATAGTAAAGCAAATAAGTAGCAGAAGTAGCAGACGACCATCAAGTTTAGGTGTTACAACTCAAAGAACCAAATGTTTCAAAGTGCAAGAGTTGTAAGCACGCAGCAAAATATAATGCAACCGCCGTAAGACAGCAGTCCGTGGAGGAGTGGAGTCAAACTGGAACCTTTCATTGAAGCCATCGTCTTGAAGATCAGCTTCAGCACTGAGCAGGGTCAAACTCTTCCATGATCGCCGGCAAGTTTCATGAGCAACAAAGGCATTCTTGGTGGCAAGGTTGCGAATGCGATTGACATCCACCAAGAGGCTTTGCATCTGTCTCTTGAGCCAGAAATGATGCTTATCCTGTTTCTAATGAAGGGCCACAAGAAGTTCTCGATCATTGAGAACGCGAGAACGCTTCCGAGGCCTTTGTGCAATGGTGCTTTCAGTGGCTTCATGGGTGCTCGATGAGGCGATTTAGTGTTTCCAGCCAAAGGATAGATTCGTGTCGCTGCTTGAACACCTTCAATAGGCTGAGTGAAGCTTTGGTGCTCAACATTCGAAGACAAAGCGCGTCTTGGCGGTCGAGTATATAGCATCAATCGACATATCAACCTCTCGCGTAAAGATTATATGATTGCGGCGGAGGGCTGATAATTGATGATGAGTGTCGCTGATGAGGCGATGACCCATGGAGCATAAAACTTCGACCAAATAGGTCGAGCGGAAGCGACAAGTTGCACGATGAAGAATTCCTGAGTGTTGAAGCTGATGCCATTGAGAATATAGAAGACCAAAGTCTTCATAGCTCCTTCAAGCTTGGCCGCTGATGAATGTCCTTTGACTGGCCATAGAGTTCGCCTGGCAGATACTCAAGGTCTTCAACAAAGAAATGTGTGGGATACTCAGCGTCAAATGGCAAAGGCTTCATCATGCTCAACATCTGGCTCATATTGGGTTCGGCTTATGAAAGATGCTCTCTCAAGATTCGGTGTAGCCGACAATCGAGCTCATACAGTTCTCCAGAGTGGCTAGCCCTGTAAGCTTGATGATATCCATAGCTTTGGCTTCATGATGAACATTTCCAGTCATCCACTCGAGAACCCATGTCTTGATGTCTCTGTAGTAGCCGCGAATGTGCAGAGTGGCATAGAATTGAAGCAATAGCTCTTCATTCCAATGTTTTTTGTCTGTCACAAAGTGGAGCAGACCAGCATCACGAAAGCAGTCAAGTGCTTCTTCTAAGCACGGTAGTCTAGCAATGGCTTCAGTATCAAGGCGCATATGAGGGAAAATGTGCCCTTGATCATATAGAACGCAGGAGTAATAGCTTCTCTGCTGATAGCTCCAGAACCGATCTGATGATATCCTTGGCTTGGAGTAGGGGTTCTTGGCGCTGTCAAAGAAGGTATTATGGCTTTTGAAGCCATTTGCATTGAAAGATCCTGGTGAGTTGGCAGTACCTGGAAACCTTGGCAACCTAGGCTTTGGCTTCTGGACCTGAGGCCTATGCTCAACATGATAGTCAAATTGAGGTCCTGAGGCAGAGGGCGGAGGCACCAGAATGGGCCATCATACAGTGGTAAGCTGACCGTGATTGTATGCTTGCTCAATGGTGTGAGGCCTTGGTGGCGGAACGGGAGCAGGGGCAACAGCTGAGGCGTTAGGCTGCACAACAGGTGCTTCGGGAGCAGTTGTCCTATTAGCTTCAGGTGCAGCATCCTCATGGGCTTCAGATGCAGCATCCTCATTGGTTTCAGGTTCAGTGGCCACATTTGCTTCAGGCACACTAGTTGGCACAGGCTCCACATTAGCGTCAGCCATGACTACATCACTGGCTTCATTGGTGTTGGTGGTGGCAGCCTCAACATTGTCAACCTCCTCTTGATGAACAGGAGGATCGGGCACAGGCACGTTCACATTAGGAACTTCTTCTTCTTCAATTACTGGGGGAGTAGGTACACGTACTTCTTCATTTTCTTGGCTGATGCAGCCGGAATGTCTTCAGCAGCATGTGCTTCAGACTCAGAGACATTCACTGTTGGAGCAGGCTCAGAAAATACTTGACGTGCAATAGGTGAACGTTGCACTTCTCCTTCTGGAATGCTCGACAGAGGGACTTGAGGCCTTTGTCCTCTGCGAAGCCTGCGAAGTGCTGGCTTCGCCTTAGGAGATGGAGTTGGCTGGGCCTGAAAGTCTCCATCCTCTTCTTGCACGGGGGGTGCAGCTTGTTGTTGTTGTTGGGGAGTACTTGGGGAGTCTTGGACTTGTGGGTGATCAGCCCACGATGCATCCTGAGCGATTGGCGTCAGTGGACGACCAATGCTGATGAGTTCGCTGTTCGTATGAACAGGCGATGATACCACGTCATGTTCGATCTGAGGAAGAACTTCGTCATCAACTACATTGTCATCATGACCAATGTCTTCAGCAGCGGTGGGTTCAATTTCTGAATATCTTCACTTCATGAGCCTCTGTGGGAGCAGGCTCATGGACTACCGCTCGTCGTTCTTGATGTTACGATGTCAAGGCGAACCACGGAAATGGGTTCAACGACTAAGGGCCTGTGGAAGCAGCCCTAGTCTTCTTGGTCTTGCGCTTCTTCTTGGAGGAGCGCATCGAGGCTTCAGATTCTTTCTCTTTACGCTTCACCTCGGCAGCCCTCGTCTTCTTCTGTTCTGAAGCTGTTTTGGTGACCTTTGGCTTCGAGCCAGTCATGCTGCTTGGGAAGATAATGCGAGGGGCTTCTTGGCTTGAAGGTTTAGGCTGTTCAGCAGGGTGCTTCTTCTTCTTCTTTGCAGCCATCCTGGGGTCAATGCCAGGACGGCCAAGTGATTTGCGCTTCTCAGCCTCATTGTAGGCGAGCACACACTTATCAGCCAAAATCTTCATGCGCTCTCGAGAGCCCTGAGCTTCTTGGCGTTTCTTGAGAAAAGCTTCTTTAAGCTCATGCAACATGACCTTGAAGTTTCTGACGTCTTGAACACTTAGCTTGGCCACATGCTTCTTGAATTGAGCCTTCTCATAGTCAATCTTGTTCTTGAGCTCAACGATCGCTGAGCGAGAGCTAGCTCGAAGCAATGGCGCCATTGAAGGCGATTACCGAGGCCAATGGGGAGTGTAAATCTTCAAAGCGACATTGGGGTGTTGAACCACTCTTCAATGAAATTGTGGATGATGGCCACATCAAAGAGAGGCAAGTTGTCAAGATTTCGCTTCTTCCTTGCTCTTTATCACCGCTCAAGAGCATCATCAGCAAGATCTTCATCACTTGATAGATCAATGGGTTCTTCACGCAGAATGGCAGCAGGAGTCAAGGCTCTTTGATCAGATGGTCTGACAAGTTGCTTTTTCTTCTCCGTTCTCTTGGAGATACGGGATTGATCTTCAGACTGCACACTGGCTTCAGGAGGTGCAGTGGCCAGTGGCTTCACACGTGAAGTCTTCGGAGGTGCAGCTGATGTTGAAGCCTTTGTCTTCTTTTGCTTCCGTGGCTTTGGAGGAGGAGCAGGGGCTTCATCGGAGTCAGCATCATTGTCAGAATGATCTAGTCTGGCACCTTGGACCATGATGTAGGTGATGAGGCCGTCAAGGTTGGAGAAGGGGACGATGACATTGGGATTAGCGTCACGGGAGCCGTCAGCACGGGGAGCAGAGGGACCTAGGTTGAAGTCCAAACCCAAAGACTTCTTGTTCTTCTTGGCCGAAGCCACATCAAACTGGTAGTTGCGCTTGAAGAGAGAGTCTTCACGACACCATAGTAGTGAGGTGGGATCTGCGTTCTCAGGCTGTGGTCCACGGACCATGCAAGGATAGAAGCCTTGGTCAATGGCTTCAGCTCTGGTCTTGGGATGAAGGTCTCGATAGAGAATACCACCCCAAGGTCTCTTGATGGCATTCTTCTCTGCATATTCCTTCGTCATAAACTTGTACGTGAACCACTCCTCAGCCCAATAGCGTCGAACCATTGGATTCGCGTCTTTCTCTGATGATAGTTCTCTTCAGGATCTATCTTGTATAGTTCTGCTAAATCATCAGGGAGATCTTTGGATGTTCCTTCTCTGCGCTGTCTGCCACCCTTCCTTGCTGATTTTTCGCATCCATGAACTTCAAGCTGAAAGGCTTCAACACGCTCAAAGGCTTCAGAGATTTACGCCATCGTCAAGCAGAACTGGCTTCAGGAGAATTGATATGATGTCTTTGTAAGTATTCGCAAACGAATGCGCACTATGAGAACCAAGGATTCTCCCACGGACATGTACTGTGACAGATTAGAGATGCGAGGAAGGGAAGAGGTCATATGCATTCTCGTAAGATTTTGAAGATAAATTAGTTTGAAGACATTGACCTCATGATGCGAAGACATTCACTTATATAGGTGAGTTGGTTCCAGATTTGTACCAATCCGTGAATAAGTACAAGTGAGGAATCAGACAGGAAATCTAAGTGAATCGACTAGGTAGTATGAGATGCAGACAGAATAGATCTAACTTGAATAGACAGAAATCACATTCGGTAAACAGGATGAATCTTGAAGATCAAAAAGGTGGTAAAAATAGAATTATAATTACCGCACGAAGAACTGCTAGATGGGAAGAATAGGAGACCGAGCAGTTCAGCCCACCGTGCCCTAACTTGGCGATGGAGTACACCTACAGCGACAGCGGAGAGGACGATGTCCACGGCCGGCGTGAGGACGGCGTCGGAGAAGTCGTGGCAGCTAAGCGCTTCGTCGCCGGCGTCGTCGCGAGCTAGCGGGGGCGCTAGGGTTTTGACGGAGGTGGAGAGGTGGAAGAAGGATTTCTTTACCGCAGAGGACAAGTATTTATAAGTAGGTGAGAGACACAGCGCAATTACGCTGGTGCCCCTGGCGGTTCATATCTGTGGGGTACATGGCAAGCATGCAACACACTCAGGGTTGTCCCATGTTCCCACGCCCGCCAGGCATGTCAGAGAGTTGTTCCGGCTTCTCCGGATTTCAACAATAAAGATAAGCCATTTAAAACAGATTTAATGTTTGTCTCTTTGCCTTCTGCTGACTAGGACGCAGAGAAGACATTCGACAGTTTCAATAGAATGCATATGATTTGGACAGATAGAGTTTGAGATAGGAAGCATTGAGAGGTTAGGGTCTGATCACATTCACTTAGTTCAAAAGATTCAATCTTGAAGACATAGCTATAAGTGAATGCTGTAGAGGACACAACACTAGTATATATATATATATATCAGAAAGCAATCAAATCATCATAGTGCAGAAAGTCATGAAGACAAATTGAAACTGAAGACAAACCAAATGCGAAGTCATTGCAATATAACACCTTGAGTGAAACACTTCAAACAAAGAAAGTTGGTGGTGGCGTTACCCACCGTATAGGAAGTATTAGACCCAGACACGGCGCACAATTATCGTGGCGCTCCGAAGTCAAATTCCATGTTAATATATTCACACTCAGAGTGTAAATCTTCATTGATTGAAGATATACATTACTTGTGTGTTGCACATCTATGTCATCAACATGCATAAGTGTTAGGATGTGTGCCTGATCACAGGACATTAGAGGATTCCAAGATATTTAGCTCACACCGTAACTTGCAAAACCTTTTCTCATCCAAGGGCTTTGTGAAGATATCTGCCAGTTGCTCTTCAGTGTTGACGTGAATGATATCGATATCTTTCTTCATAACATGATCTCTAAGAAAGTGATGACGAATTTCAATGTGCTTTGTCTTCGAGTGTTGGACTGGATTGTTGGCTATTTTGATGGCACTTTCGTTGTCGCAGAAGAGAGGTACTTGTTTCAGGTTGATGCCATAATCATTGAGAGTTTGCTTCATCCATAGAAGCTGAGCACAACAGATCCAAAGAAGAATGTATTCAGATTCAGCAGCTTGAGAGTGATACACGCTCGCTTCTTCAAGACCAATGACAAGTGATCGACCAAGAAAATTACATGTGCCTGATGTAGACTTGCGGTCCACCTTGTCACCAGATAATCAGCATCCGAGAATCCAACCAAATCAAATTTTGAGCCCTTGGGATACCATAATCCGAGTGTTGGGGTGTAAGCCAAATATCGAAGAATTCGCTTCACGCCTAAGTGATGCGATTCCTTTAGTGCCGCTTGGAATCGAGCACACATGCAAACACTAAGCATAATATCTGCCTAGATGCACATAAATAAAGCAAGGAACCAATCATGGAGCGGTATACCTTTTGATCGAACTCTTTACCATTGTCATCGGGACCAAGATGGTGTTTGGTCGGCATTGGCGTCGTGTAGCCTTTGCGCCTTCCATTCCAAACTTCTTCGCATAATCTTTTGAGGTATTTCTCTTGAGATATGAAGATGCCATTACTTTGTCGATTTAATTTGAAGACCAAGGAAGAACTTCAGCTCACCCATCATGGACATTTGATATTGCTCTTGCATCATGTACCCAAACTCATCACTATACTTCGGTTGGTGCATCCAAGATTATGTCATCCACATATATTTGGCACACAAACAGTTCACCATCATATGTCTTCGTGAAGAGAGGGATCGAGGGATCCAGGTTTGAAGCCTTTGCTCTTCGAAGTCTTTGATTGTATCATACCGAGCACGAGGAGCTTGTTTGAGGCCATACAGATTGCTTTGTTTAGCTTGTACACCATATCGGGATGTTTTGGATCTTCAAAGCCGTGGTTGTGCAACATATACTTCTTCTTCAATCTTGCCATTGAGAAATGCACACTTTACATCCATTTGATATAGCAAGATATTGTGATGATTAGCATAGGCTAGCAAGATGCTAATAGCTTCAAGCCTAGCAACAGGAGCAAATGTTTCATCGAGTCAATTCCTTCAACTTGAGTGTATCCTTGAGCCACAAGACGTGCTTTGTTTCCGATTTACTTGACCATGCTCATCTTGCTTGTTTCGATATATCCATTTTGTTCCAATAATGTTATGCTTGCGAGGATCAGGTCGCTTGACAAGTTCCCAGACATTATTCAGTTTGAACTGTTGAAGCTCTTCTTGCATGGCTTGAGTCCATTCAGGTTCCATAAAAGCTTCAGCAACTTTCTTGGGTTCTGATATTGACACAAATGAAAAGTGCCCACAGAAGTTTGCTAGCTATGTTGCTCTTGATCGAGTGAGAGGACCAGGTGCATTGATGCTGTCAATTATCTTCTCTATTTGAATTTCATTTGCAACACGAGGATGAACAGGACGAAGGTTTTGCTCTGGCTCATCATTGTCATCATTGGGAGAATTGTCTTCGGTCTGAGCATTGTCTTCAGGTTGATTTGGTGCAGAGATGATAAGTTCCTCTTCAGGCTGTGCTTCAGAGGGCATGATTTCACCAGTTCCCATCAGCTTGATAGACTCATTTGAAGGAGCTTCATCAAGTGTACTTGGAAGAATCTCTCTCTGTGAACCATTGGTTTCATCAAATTTCACATCCACAGTTTCAACGATCTTGTAGAGATAAAGGTTGAAGACTCTGTAGGAGTGTGAATCCTTTCCATAGCCAAGCATGAAGCCTTCGTGAGCCTTAGGTGCAAATTTTGACTTGTGATGGGGATCCTTTATCCAAAGATCTTGCTCCAAATACTCAAGTAATGGCGACGCTTGGCTTCTTGCCGAAGTAGCTCATATGATGTTTTGTTCAAGCTTATGAATGTACACGCGGTTGATGATGTGACATGTTGTATCAATAGCTTCAGCCGAACTTTCTTGGTGTCTTGTACTCATCTAGCATTGTTCGAGCCATCTCAATGAGGGTTCTGCTTTTGCGCTCAACAATGCCGCTTTTTGAGGTGTGTACGGAGCAGAGAACTCATGAGTGATTCCCATTGTATCCAGATCTGATCAAGTCCAGTGTTCTTGAATTCAGGCCATTGTCACTTCGATGTGCTTGATCTTCACGCCATAATTGTTCATTGCTCGATCCATGGCGCGCCAAGACATCTTGCACTTCAGTCTTGTAAAGAATTATATGAACCCATGTGTATCTTGAGTAGTCATCAACAATGACGAAGCCATAGAGACAGCAGTTGTTGTGAGGGTGGAGTAGTGTGTAGGTCCAAATAAGTCATGTGTAACAGCTCAAGGGTTGAGATGTTGTCATGATTGTCTTCGAGGGTGCT
The DNA here is from genome assembly GCA_021437245.1 of Aegilops speltoides. NCBI lineage: Eukaryota > Viridiplantae > Streptophyta > Magnoliopsida > Poales > Poaceae > Aegilops > Aegilops speltoides. The sequence goes on along the minus strand of CM038145.1, from coordinate 523,589,133 downwards.
TTGCCCTTGTCATCTTTCCACTTCACAGCACCACACAGATGATCCTTCTTGAACTTGACATCCTCGATGCCAATGACATGCTTCTTCTTGACGAGTGAGTGTAAGTTCCTCATGCCAAGATGTCCCAGCCTTCGATGCCGAGCCAAGATTCAAGCTTCGTGAGAAGACATACGGCAAGTCTGTGGACCTCTTGAGAAATCTACCATGTATAGATCATCTTTTCGATACCCTTCAAAGACTAGAGATTTGTCGATTCCATTAGTACAATGCAACGATATTTGCCAAATATCACAATCATGTTCAAGTCCCAAAGCATTGAGATGATATTGTTGAAACCAAGGGATTCAACAAGCATCACTTTATCCATGTGTTGATCCTTTGAGATTGCAACTCTACCTAGACCCAATACCTTGCATTTACCAAAGTGTCAGCAAATGTAATGTGACTTTTGTCGGATGGACGTAAGGTTGAGTCCATGAGAAGACTTCGATCACCAGTCATATGATTTGTGCATCCACTGTCCATAATCCATTCTGAAGCTTTTGGTGATGTACCCTACAAAGTGCAGTTAGGAGGATAGGCTTCACAAGAGTGTTGTGAAGCATAAGCATTTGACACATATAGGGACAGTCACAGCTTATAACAAAGTTAGGAGATAGTATGACTGATAAGATATTCAGATGTGAAGCATATAGAATGACATTTTATCGTGCGTCCTCAATGAGTTTTAGGTCCCCAGCAATAGTATCGGACGCCATTGATTGCTGGCTGGAGACCGTTTTCTGCAAAAGAGAGTTAGTTCTTCTTTGCCACCTACATCTTCAGTGGGGGCTTAGAAGCAATGAGTCTAAGTGCAGCATCTGAGAATTTTGGCTTTGGAGCCCTAGCAAATAGCATTGCAGGAGATGAATAATACTCATATGAATAAGCAGAAAAGTTCTTAGTCCTATGAACATAGCGGTTCGAAGATACACACTCATATTCATAAGTCTGAGCATGATATCTGTATGAAGACTTTGGGCCACATGAAGCTATTGGTCTGGGGTTTGTCTTCTTCCTTGGTGGTGTCATGACGACATTCACAGGAAGATTCTCAATGTACTGCTTAGGTACCCAGATCTTCTTCATAGGTGGTCCATTCCTGCAGTTAGTACCAATGTACCTGGCAAACACTTCACCATTCTGATTTTTGAACAGCTTATAGTTTGCATCAAAGGATTCATCAATGACAATAGGATTAGCATAGGTAAAGCCAGATAAGGTGGATGGATCTACTGAAGGTTCCTTTGCAGCAACCCATGTGGTTTTGGGGTACCGCCAGGCTTCCAAAGATGAGCCATCAACATTCATTTTCCTTTCGAACCCAACACCCTCTTTCCTAGGCTTTCGGTTCAGAATCTGCTTTTTGAGGACATCGCAGAGAGTCTGATGTCCCTTCAAACTTTTTTACATCCCTTTTTCAAGCAATGTCTTCAACATAGCATTTTCATTAGCAACAGCAGTAGTATCCTCCGTAGAGGGGTTAGTAACCACATTAGTAGGTGAAGACAATGAAACAGTAGCAGCAGTGGAACATTCAAAGAATGTATGTAGCGTTATCACGCCAATGCATTTTAGACATGGTGGTTCAAATCCTTCCTGAGCGGAACTGATCTGTTGAGCGTGAAGTGAATCTCGCTCCTTCTGAAGATCTTCATAATCCACTCTTATCTTTTCAAGGTCTAGCTTTCTTTGAAGACATTCGGAAGAAAGCTTCTCATGATCGCATAAGAGAGCATTATATTGATCTTGAAGGGCGCCAAACTTAGCATGAAGTCTTCAAGACTATCACCAAAGCTTTTGATGATCCATTTCTTCACCCAACATATCATCGCTCTTACTAAGCATGTCTTGAACCTTTTCCAAGATTATTTATTGTTTAGTGGCAAGGGAAGCAAGCTTGTCATAGCTAGGGCCAAATTCATCACCCGATTCATCATCGCTAGATTCAGAGAGATAGCATTCAGTTACCTTATCACCCCTTGCCATGTGGCACGATGAGGATGATGATGATTCAGGTGCAAAGGTCATCTCCTTGAGAGACTCCTTGTAGTCCTCAAACCACGGATCATGACGAGTGCGATGACCTTCATATACCTCAGAGAGCCGGTCCCAGATTAGCTTCGCGTGATTGAGGTGCATAACATTCCTGAATTGATTTCAGGACAAATGACAGCAGATGACATCCTTCGCTGTAAGGTTCAATAGAATATACTTGCGAATGACAGTAGGACTAACAGCAGTTAGGTAGTAAGGATCAAGATGGAAAATAGTATGAAGCCACTCAACAGTAGTAGTCAAGCAATGAAGTCAAACAGATAAACAGATAGGCAATGACTTCACGAAGACACAATAAAGTAAAGTTGGGAAGGGATAGAACCAGTTGCTTGTTGAAGACACAGGATTTGTTGGACCAGTTCCAGTTGCTGTGACAACTGTACGTATGGTTAGGGAGGCTGAGATTTAACTCAGAAGACCGTGTCTTCACCTTATTCCCCTTGAGCTAAGGACACCCAGTCCTCGCCCAATCACTCTGGTAAGTCTTCAAGGGAGACTTCCAAACTTCACAGAACTTCGCTCACCGCAATCCACAATGACTCTTGGATGCTCGAACGCGATGCCTAACCGGCCGGAGTATTCACAGTCCTCAAGTGTAATAAGTCTTCGTGTCACATGATGTAATGACTTCAAGATGCCTAACACTCTTTGGCTCTGGGTGTTTGGGCTTTGTCCTCGCAAGGATTTCTCTCTCAAATGCTTCGAGGTGGGTTGCTCTCAAACGAAAAGAGCCGTGCACAAACTCCGAGCAGCCACCAATTTATGGTGTAGGGGTGGGCTATTTATAGCCACTGGACAACCCGACCTGATTTCTCCAAAATGACCCTGGGTCACTGAGGAACTGACACGTGTTCCAACGGTCAGATTTCAAACACACACGTCAACTTTACTTGGGCTACAAGCAAAGATGACTCATCCAGCTCTGGATAAGATTTGCTCTCATTGTCTTCGCTCGAAAACATAGGATTTGAGTTGAGCATCACTTCAGTCACTCTGACTTAGTTCACTTGGACCCCACTTAACAGTACGGTGGTTCCTATGACTCAACAAAGAAGAAAAAGAAACAACGAAACCACACAGTCTTCACGCTCCAAAGTCTTCACACAATGTCTTCTCATGTCATAGTCTTCAATATGAACATCTTCTCATACCACCATTGTCTTCAATGTCTTCATACATTTTTAGGGGTCATCTCCGGTAGGTAAACCGAATCAATGAGGGACACTACCTGCGTTATCCTGCAATTCTCACAAACGCATTAGTCCCTCAACCAACTTTGTCGTCAATACTCCAAAACCAACTAGGGGTGGCACTAGATGCACTTACATCTACTCAAGAGAAGAAACCCAAATTTGGACCTAAGCCTGAGACTGAGTGCTTCTACTACAAGCGGTAGGTCACCGAAGCTTAAACGCCCCAAGTATTTGGCGGATAAGAAGGATGGCAAGATGAACAAAGGTATATGTGATATACATGTGAAAGTGCGTTATATCGACTAGAGGGGGGGAGGGGGTGAATAGGCGTTTTTTTATGAATTCTTCACTGAGGAATTTGCTGGTGAGGAAATTCCTAAATGAAGAACTACTAGCAGCGGAATAAATACTCAGAAGTAAACATAACAGAACACAAGCATAGTCATTGAGGGAGTCCTGGACTAGGGGGTGTTCGGACAGCCGGACTATCATCGTCCGCCGGACTCCAAGACTACGAAGATACAAGATTGAAGACTCCGTCCCGTGTCCGGATGGGACTTTCCTTGGCGTGGAAGGCAAGCTTGGCAATACGGATATGTAGATCTCCTACCATTGTAACCGACTCTGTGTAACCCTAGCCTTCTCCGGTGTCTATATAAACCGGAGGGCTTTAGTCCGTAGGACACAACATACATTACAATAATCATACCATAGGCTAGCTTTAGGGTTTAGCCTCCTTGATCTCGTGGTAGATCCACTCTTGTACTACCCATATCATCAATATTAATCAAGCAGGACGTAGGGTTTTACCTCCATCAAGAGGGCCCAACACTGGTAAAACATCGTGTCCCTTGTCTCCTGTTACCATCCGCCTACACGCACAGTTCGGGACCCCCTACTCGAGATCCGCCGGTTTTGACACCGACATTGGTGCTTTTATTGAGAGTTCCTCTGCGTCGTCACCGATAGGCTCGATGGCTTCTTCAATCAACAAAACTGTCCAGGGTGAGACTTTTCTCCCCGGACAGATCTTCGTATTCGGCGGCTTCGCGCTGCGGGCTAATTCACTTGGCCATGTGGAGCAGATCGAAAGCTACGCCCCTGGCCATCAGGTCAGATTTGGAAGCCTAAACTTCACGGCCGACATCCGCGGGGACTTGATCTTCGACGGGCTCGAGCCACAGCCAAGCGCGCCGCACTATTACGATGGGCATGATCTAGCTCTGCCGCCGAACAGTGCCTTGGTGGCCGCACAAGAATCCGCTCCAGCCCTTAGACCAGAGCCGATCGCCCAGATCGAGGACCGGTGGTTGGACACCGCCTCGGGGGCTTCAACTTCCACGGCGATGGAGCCGAACACTAACCTTATCCCTCGTGAAGCTCGTGACTCCGAGGTGCCGGACTCCTTGCCGGACTCCGGACCTCCCGTGCCGCTGCCAATCGAATCTGATTGGGCGTCGGTTATGGAATTCACCACCGCGGACATCTTCCAACACTCGCCCTTTGGCGACATCCTAAATTCGCTAAAGCATCTCTCGCTATCCGGAGAATCCTGGCCGGATTATGGCCAGGATGGTTGGGACACGGACGACAAAGAAATTCAGAGCCCACCCACCACCCACTTTGTAGCCACTGTCGACGATCTAACCGACATGCTAGACTACGACTCCGAAGACATCGACGCTATGGACGATGATGCCGGAGACGAACAGGAACCAGCGCCTACAGGGCACTGGAAGACCACCTCATCATACGACATATACATGGTGGACACCCCAAAAGATGGGGACGGCGAAGAAGCAGCGGAGGCAGATTCCTTAAAGAAACAGCCCAAGCGCCGGCGTCGGCGCGCCGCTAAATCCCGCCACAAAGAAGAATGGAGATTCGGCACAGGAGATAATAATACCCCGAGAGTGCCGAAGACAATCCCTCCAAAGAAGACTCAGCAGAGGAGGATGTAGAAGCAAGCCCTCACGAGAGGCGGCAGACGAAGAGGTCGAGGAATATAACTATATACCTCCTCCAAAGATGAGGCAAGCCTCAACGACGAATTAATCTGCCGTGCCCGAGGATCCCGTCGAACAAGAGCGTTTCAAACGCAGGCTCATTGCCACGGCAAATAGCCTAAAGAAAAAGCAGCAGCAGCTTCAAGCTGATCAGGACCTGCTGGCCGATCGATGGACCGAGGTCCTCGCGGACGAAGAGTATAAACTCGAACGCCCCTCCAAATGCTACCCAAGGCGCAAGTTGCTCCCCCGATTAGAGGAGGAAGCATACATACCTTCATCACCAGCGCACGATACGACAGACCGACCACCCCGTGGTCGCGACAGAGAGGCATCCAGGCCCTCCACCAAGACCGTACCCCGGTATCGCTCCAAAAGTGCGAAGCCAAGAGGGAACGCGCCGGACTTGCGAGATATATTGGAGGACAAAGCAAGGCAATCCAGATCCATCTACGGATCACGAGGGCGCCCCACGACCCACGACGAATACCGTCGCGCCAGATACAATAACTCCGGCCGGGCTGAACACAGCAGACAACGCTCTCTCGAGCTACGTCGTGATATTGCCCAATATAGAGGCGCCGCACACCCGCTATGCTTCAGTGACGAAGTAATGGATCATCAAATCCCTGAAGGGTTTAAACCCGTAAACATCGAATCCTACGATGGCACAACTGACCCCGCGGTTTGGATCGAAGATTATCTCCTTCACATCCATATGGCCCGCGGTGACGATCTCCATGCCATCAAGTATCTCTCACTCAAGCTTAAAGGACCAGCTCGGCATTGGCTTAACAGCTTGCCCGCAGAGTCAATTGGGTGTTGGGAAGATCTGGAAGCCGCATTCCTCGACAACTTCGGGGCACATCATGCGCCACCGAGCGCCGATGACCTAAGCCACATAATTCAGCAGCCGATGAATCGGCGGACAATTCTCGACATGGTTCTTGACAAAGAAAAACCAAATCGTCGACTGTCCGGATGCAGAGGCCCTCGCAGCCTTCAAACATAACATCCGTGACGAGTGGCTAGCCCGGCACCTGGGACAGGAAAAGCCGAAATCTATGGCAGCCCTCACATCATTAATGACCCGCTTCTGCGCAGGAGAGGATAGCTGGCTAGCTCGCAGCAACAACCTCAGTAAAAACTCTGGCAGTCCGGATACTAAGGACCACAATGGCAGGTCGCGTCGAAGCAAAAATAAACGCCGCGTGCGGCGGCGATAAGGAGGGTACGGCGATCAACGCCGGATTCCGAGGCTCTAAACCCGGTCGGCGGAAGAAGCCATTCAAAAGAACCACTCGGGTCCGTCAATTTGGACCGAATACTCGACCGCTTATGCGGATACACGGCACCCTAAAAGGCAGCTAATCACACCAACAGAGATTGCTGGGTGTTCAAGCGAGCGAGCAAGTTAATTGCGAAAACAATGACAAGGGCTAAACAACAACGACGAGGAAGAGACCCGACCACCCGAACAATAGAGGATGAAGGGTTTCCCCCACAAGTCCGGACGGTGAACATGATTTACGCAACCCATATACCCAAGAGGGAGCGGAAGCGTGCACTAAGGGACGATATCTGATGGAGCGATCGCCCGAAGTTCAATCCATGGTCCTCTTGTCCGATCACTTTCGATCGAAGAGACCATCGACCAGCATCCGCCATGGTGGATTCGCCGCATTGGTTTTAGACCCAATCGTCGATGGATTTCACCTCACGAGTCCCGATGGACGGCAGCGATAGCTGAACCTGCTTTATCAGGATACAGTGCGCAAGATGGGCATAGACCCCTCAAGGATTAAACCTACAAAGACAACCTTTAAAGGCGTCATACCAGGTGTGGAGGCCAATTGCATAGGCTCAGTCACACTGGAAGTGGTCTTCGCATCCCCGGATAATTTCCGGAGCGAGGAGTTAATCTTCGACATAGTCCCATTTCGCAGCGGCTATCACGCTCTGCTCGGACGAACCGCGTTTGCAAAGTTCAATGCGGTGCCGCATTATGCATACCTCAAGCTCAAGATGCCAGGCCCTCGTGGAGTCATCACGGACAACGGAAATATGGAACGCCCCCTCCGAACGAAGGAACATACATCGGCTCTCGCGGCAGAAGTACAGAGCAGCCTTTTAAGGCAATTTCCGAGTCCGACCGTTAAACGGCCGGATACAGCCAAACGCGCCCGAAGCAACACCAACCAAGACCACCTGGCACGATCCGAGCACGCGTAGCAATGCGGCCCTAATCCCCACCCTCGCACGATTGCAAGAACAACCCTCCACGTACATCATTACGCTTTGGAGATACCATGGGCGTAGGGGAAGGGGCACGACCACAATAGACCCAGAGTGCGACTCGACCGCACCAGGGGCTCACAAGTGTGCGGCTCTTTCTTATTATTATTTTCCTTCTTTGTATACACAGGACTCCGTTAGCCAGAGGCCTTGTCCGGCGGTGAACCTGCCGAACTCATGATGCAACAATCGGGGAAGCAAGAATGCAGCGACGAACACTCAGGTGGTCTCAATTACGAGCATTAAATTTGATTATATACACCAAGTCCGCAGCCCATCCCTGGAGGGGGACATGTTTAACTAGTCCGAAACCCTTGCTTACCGCACTATTTGTATCAGTCCGCACTCATAGCAGACTTTCTTTAATAAATAACGCAGTACCCTTTTGCCTGTTATTACATATATATGTTCATTACATGACATCTTGCACCCGTATATTTTGGTACGGCCTAATACACCAGGGGCTTAGGTTCCCTACATTATGGTGTGATAAATCCGAACACTTTCACAAGTGCGGCACCCCGAACTTATAGCATTATATGAATCGGCTCCAAATCATGTCTTGGGTCAATAGTTGGGTTTGCCCGGCTCCCACGTTTTGGTGCCTTACATTCCGTTCCGTCGGCTAAGGTGGCACTGGAGAACCACTGCGATTGCGCCCTGTTGAGCAGGCGGCGCCTCGATGGAGAAAGCTAAAACTGACCGGCATGATAAGGCGAGAGCTCGGTCGCTGTTCGAGAGGTCTTTTGGGTCCTTAAAGACTCACGCCGCTTGACGAAGTTCGGATAATGTCCGACGAAGGCATGGATAAGCGCCCAATTCGGTCTTCGAATACTAGGGGCTTCGCCGAAATTTAAAATTATAGAATTCTATGGCTAAGTGAGAGTGTTCAAGCATTATAAGTCCGGTTGCCTTGTTCGTTGTGTTGAGCGCCTCCCTAGATGGACCCAAAAATGGGAACAAGAGTGCTCAAGTTATCCCGAACACCCCAGCACTTGCGGCTTGGGGGCCGAAGCCAACGACTTGCCATCTCTCAGATTTCATAAACGGCCGCACAAAAGGTAATATTTTAAATTAAACAAGCGTCGCTTAAAGCGCACATGAACAAAGTTTTCAGCGCACAGGATAATACATAGCGAGTTTACTCAAAAATTGCATCTCTAGGGCATTCATCCGCAATATCGCGGGCTCCCTTCAGGACAGTTTTATAATATATTTCAGGTGTACGATACTCCTTGCCCGGTGGCGGCGGATCAGTAAGAAGCTTCTCCGCATCCAGCCTGCCCCAGTGCACCTTTGTGCGGGCAAGGGCCCGACGAGCACCCTCAATACAGGCGGAGCGCTTGATAACCTCCACCCAGGGGCACGCATCCACCAGCCGCCGATGAGGCTGAAGTAGCTCCTGAGCATGGCCTGTCGAGCCACACCGGACTATAAGGCCCTTCATGGCCTCCTCGGCTACCTTAGGAGTTCGACCAGCTGCTTCACTGGTCGCTTGGGGGCACTGGATGGCGGCCTCAGCGATCGAGACCAAGACCTTCTCCGTTGAGCTCCCTCCTCGCCACGGTAGAATGCGGCGGCATCGGACACACTCTGCCGCAGATCTGCAAATGCCTGGAGAGCTCGAATGCGGTAAGTGTCAAGTAGTTTACATTAACATGCTTGCTTTGCATGAAAAATGCCTTACCCGCCGCTATCTTCTTCACATCTTCAACCTCTGAAGGGCCTTACGGGCCTCGGCCTTGGCGGACTTGGCACTTCGAGAGCGAGGCGAGCTCGGACTCTCGGGTCTTGAGTCGCGCCCAAGCCCTCATGCTTTTCCATGAGAGCACGGAGCTCTTGCCGCCCGCCGCCACCATGCCTCCTGTTTTTCTCGCTCTGCCCGTTCAGCGGCCGCCTTGCGTTCGTCATGACACAGCCTCCTTCGTGGGCTGCTACCTCATTTGTGGCCCCGCAATACCCATATTATCCTTGTTAATTTTATTGCGACCAAAATCCTTTTCTCAGAAGGTAAAATTCAAAGTGGTGCTACTCACCTTCTTTGTCCTCGAGCTGCCTCTTGGCATGGCCGAGCTCTCGCTCGGATCGCTCGAGATCTTGCTTTAGTGTACCAACCTCCGCAGTCAATGCGGCAGAGGTCAGCTGCACAGCCTGCAAACCCATATTGACATAATTTATTACCAACCTGCGAATATCTTTTTAGATCCTCAGTCCGGCTTTTCTTTCCGAACACCAAACCGAGCATCAGGGGCTATTGTCTATGCGGTATTACATTACATAATTTTAACTTCTTACCTCAAAGCCTGATAGAAGGCTACTGCAGGCTTCGGTCAGCCCGCTCTTGGCGAGCTGAACCTTCTGAATCACCGCACTCATAACAGTGCGGTGTTCTTCCTCGATGGAAGCGCCTTTGAGCGCCTCCAGCAAGTTGTCCGGTGCCTCCGGTTGGACAGAGGCCGCCGGTGTCACGGTCTTGCCCTTCTTTGGAAGGGGCCGCTTGCCGGACTCTGGAACCACTACAGGTTCCGACGTAGAGTCCGGCGCAAAGTTCGGGAGGCTGCCTTGCGGCGCCTCCGGAGCCTCCTCCTGATGGGTCCCTCTCTGGGATCCCACCTCGGCGTCCTCGTCGGCACGGGGGGTAGAGGCAGTCGGAAGTGAATCCACATCCGACGGGGCCAACGACCCGCTCGATGAAGCGGGGAAATCATCATTGGCCGGACTGCGGGCAGTATGCGGCATTAGTAGGACACTATGTGACACGAAAGAAATTGCATAATCAGGGATCCGGATACTTACGATCTCGCCGGAGGCCTGGCCCTTGAAGGCCACTCCTCGTCGCCAACATCGGTGTTGGCGGAGCTGTCCGGGGGAATGGTTCTCCCCCTCTTGGACCCTTCGGCCTCCCCTGTTGGGGAAGCCTTCCTCTTCCTCTCTCCCCCCTCCGGGAGAGAGTCTTCTTCCTCCTCCTCGTCTTCGGGGGGGGAGTCCACCTCGTCGTCGGACGCCTGATTACGAGAACTCTTTCGAGTGCCCGTGGCCACCTTCTTGGCCTGCTTCTCCGGCACCACGTGCAGTGCCGGGACCAGCAACCCCGCTAGACGGGAGTCCACTGGGTCTTCGGGCATGGGAGCCGGGCAGATGAGCTGCTCGGCCTTCTTCATCCATTCCTGTCAAAGGAAAAGGGGGATTGAAACCCTCTTAGAATCAATCTATTTACCACAAGTGTCCCGTAAAGGGGTAGAATCACTTACCTCGTCAGCCGGATGCTGCGAGTGAAATCCGCGATCTTCTGTCGCGGATGCGGGGGCTTCGGCGCCCTTAAACAACACCCTCCAAGCGCCTTCATACGTCGTGTCGAAGAGCCCGCTCAGCGCCTGGTGCTTCCGGATTGAATCCCACAGATTGAATGCCCGTTCTTGGCATGGGAGGATCCGGCGGACGAGCATGACTTGGACCATGTCGACGAGCCTGAGCTTCTTGTTCACCAGCTTATGGATACAGGCTCGGAGTCCCGTCAGCTCCTTCGGATTACCCCACAACAAGCCCTTCTCTTTCCAGGAGGTGAGCTGCGTAGGGATACCAGATCTAAACTCGGGGGCCGCCGCCCACTCAGGGTCGCGCGGCTCGGTGATATAGAACCACCCCGATTGCCACCCCTTGACGGAGTCCATGAAGGCCCCTTCGAACCAGAGGACGGTGGGAATCTTGCCCAACATGGCGCCTCCGCACTCCACCTGCGTGCCCTTCACTACCTTCGGCTTGACGTTGAAGGTCTGGAGCCACAAGCCGAAGTGGGGCCGGATGCAGAGGAGAGCCTCGCACACGACGATAAACGCCAAGATGTTGAGGATGAAGTTCGGCGCCAGATCGTGGAAATCCAGGCCGTAGTAGAACATGAGCCCCCGGACAAAGGGGTGAAGTGGAAAGCCCAGTCCGCGGAGGAAGTGGGGAAGGAAAACGACCCTCTCATGGGGCCCGGGGGTAGGGATGAGCTGCCCCTCGTCGGGCAGCCGGTGCGCGATATCGCCGGAAAGGTATCCGGCGCTGCGCAGTTTGGTGATGTGCTCCTCCTTAACGGTGGAAGCCAACCATTTGCCTCCCCCTCCGGACATGGTCGAGGAAGGTCTGGATGAGATGTGCGAGCTCGGGCGTTGGAGCTTGAGTGCGCGGAAGTGGATAAGCAAAGGAGGAAGAAGGCGTAGGTGAAAAGGTGAATCCTTATCCCTTATATATAGGCGGGCGAAGACTATGCGTCCCCCACCGGCCTAGTAAAACTCGCTTATCTCCCAAGCGCCACCATCAATGGCGCGGTTGGGTTACCCACGTCCGTATTGATGAGAATCCCGGAATAAGGGGAACACGATCTCTGCTTCGACAAGACGTGCCAAGGAAACCGCTTCGCTAAACGTGCTGAAGTGGTATAATAAAAAACGATTCAAGTAAGGGCTTGGTAGTGGCGTGACGACATACCGCAAAATACGTCAGCAGATTGGACTTGTGGACATTTTATTCTCTCTGCGGTGGAATGTGGAATTTATTTTGCAGAGCCGGACACTATCCTGGTGTTCATGATCTTCTCTGGATTATTCAAAGGAGGAACCCGCCTTGCAATGCCGAACATTATGCGCGCTGGACTTATCGTCATTGAAGCCTGGTTCAGGGGCTACTAAGGGAGTCCTGGACTAGGGGGTGTCCGGACAGCCGGACTATCATCGTCCGTCGGACTCCAAGACTACGAAGATACAAGATTGCAGACTCCGTCCCATGTCCGGATGGGACTTTCCTTGGCGTGGAAGGCAAGCTTGGCAATACGGATATGTAGATCTCCTACCATTGTAACCGACTCTGTGTAACCCTAGCCTTCTCCGGTGTCTATATAAACCGGAGGGCTTTAGTCCATAGGACACAACATACATTACAACAATCATACCATAGGCTAGCTTTAGGGTTTAGCCTCCTTGATCTCGTGGTAGATCCACTCTTGTACTACCCATATCATCTATATTAATCAAGCAGGACGTAGGGTTTTACCTCCATCAAGAGGGCCCGAACCTAGGTAAAACATCGTGTCCCTTGTCTCCTATTACCATCCGCCTAGACGTACAGTTCGGGACCCCCTACCCGAGATCCGCCGGTTTTGACACCGACATCATGATGAAATGAAGACAAGCACAGAGTACAAAAAGCGTAAACACAGGATAACACAAGAAAGAAGACGGACAAACTGAAGAAATTGATCAGAGGAAATTGAGAAAGTCTTCAGTCAAAGTCTTTAAACAGATATGAACAGGCACACAACAACAGACATGAGGAAATGAAAGAGTTGAGGAAATAGAACAAGTAAGCTTGGTGAAGACAATGATTTGGTAGACTAGTTCCAATTGCTGTCTCAGTTATACATATGGTTGGAGCGGCTGAGTATTTAAACTCGAGGACACCCAGTCCCGGACACACAGTCCCGGACACACAGTCCTCACTGTATTCTCCTTGAGCTAAGGTCACACAGACCTCGCCCAATCACCCGTGGTAAGTCTTCAGGTGACTTCCGAACCTTCACAAACTCGGTCACTCGACGATCCACAATTCCTCTTGGATGCTCTAGACCTTGACGCCTAACCGTCTGGAAGAAGCAAAATCTTCAAAGGAAACAAGCGTCGGATCCACGCAGGATCAATCTCTTCAGTAATGCTCAATCACTTTGGGTTTGTAGGTGTTGGGTTTGGGTTTTCCTCACTTGATGATTTTTGCTCAAAGTCCTCGGAGGATGGGATGCTCTCAATTGTCAAGTGTCAGTTCCCTCGGAGCAGCCAACCAGCTAGTGGTTGAAGGGGGCGGCTATTTATAGCCTAGGGAGCACCCCGACATGATAAGACATAAATGCCCTTGTCTGATATGACCATTAGGTGGCACTAGTGAAGAACCGGGCATTAGCACCGGTTCGTAAGGTTCTATAGTGCCGGTTACATAACCGACACTAACTTGTGGTCACTAAAGGCCCCCCCCTTTAGTACCGGTTCAGCATGAACCGGTGCTAAAGGGCAACCACGTGGCACGAGCCAGCTCCGGGGGCCTGGAGACCTTTAGTACCGGTTGGTAAGACCAACCGGTACTATAAGGTTTGGGGTTTTTTAGTTTTATGATTTCTTTTTCATTTAATTTTGTGTTTCCATTTTAATTCTTTTTCGTTTGCTGGTATTTTACGATACTACACATTGTACACGTTATGCATATATATATATATATATATATATATATATATATATATATAATTTCTAGTAGAACCAATCATGCATATATATATCACATCAATGTCTCACAAATTAAACCACCATATTAATTAATTCACACATACACACATGTATAGCTATATACAATTTCTCCTACATATGAATGTTGCCTTCGGAGCCAGTGGCATTAGCCTAATTGGTGCCTTCGGAGCACGATGACAATTGAAAGTGGTTTTCATGGGGCGGTAGCGGTAATAGAATTCTCCATTCGGATTTATGACCTGGTCGAGCAAAAATCCCGCTATTTCCTCTTGAAGTGCTTCTACGCGCTCCGTTTCTATGAGCTTCTCCGCACCTCTTTGAACTGTTAAGAAGGAGATCAATATGCATGTGTATTAGTTGTGTGACTAGATATCGATAATGGTGTAAAATTGTGAATAGTGTTACGACAAGCGCATCCATTGCTGTCTTTGAGATCTGCTCCTTTGAGCGCCATCATGCGAATGTTCTCGCAAGCGCAGAATGCACACAGATCAGTCCCTCGCTACCGCTTGAGGGCCTTTACGAGAATGGAATTTGATCAGATAAAAATTAATCAAGCATGATAATTAAAGAGATGGCAGCTAGCTAGCTAGCTAGTACTACTTAATTACTTACCTTGGGTGAACCCATTAAAGCTTTTGTTTCCATTCACCTTCCGTGACGCCGATGAATCTTGCCCAAGCCCTGCCCACCGACAAAGAAAATGAATAAAGGGTTATTAAATAGTTCATATCATGAAATGACGAACTAAATAGGCCGAGATATATAGTTAATAATGATTGAAATTACCTGTTGACTATCCCATACAAGATGTTAAAGTCAGTTTTTTTGAGATTAGTGAGTTCAATTATTTCAACTGTTCGTCGCCAAATTTAATGATACACAAGACCCAGTGAAATCTGCATGCACACACGTTTACATGTCTTAATTAAGTGGGCATATGTAAGCAAAAACATGTAGCTAGCTAGTAGGCAAAAACAGAGAATTTGTAGTACAAGACAGTGTGACTCACCCAAAGTGGTAAGGAAGTAGTATATCTTCATTGTATTTGAGGCGCTTCAAGAACTCTAGCATGTTGTCCTCTACTTCCTTTGCATGATGTCCATTTATCTTCCATGTGAATTCATTAACGGTGTTTGGGACAATGAACCCAATGCCAAAGCGTCCACCTTTTCTCATTTCATATATCTTCATCCTGCATAATAACACAGAAAAAAATATAGTGAGGATAATTACAGGTAATGATTGATCAAAAGGATCACTACAGCTAGCTTGAGACTTAAATTATAGAAAGAGATCACTTACGAGATAATAGCAATCGATGATAGATTTGTCGAAAAGTCCTGATTGTATAACTGAAACAGTTCTAAATACTCAACGGACCCAGCTTTCTCATGGTAGTAATGGTCCTCCTTGACATTCACCATGAGGGACACTCGATCTGAAATCTTGGTAATGTTCATGTACCATTGATGGAATTCATACATTCTCATTGGGAGGTTCTTGACCTTGTCTGGCGCGACCTAAGGTTGGCCCTGGACATATTTCCGTTTTACTTCATCCTCTCTAAGCAAAGGCATGGGCTCGATCTCGAGGAGTTGTCCAATAGTGATGTTGAGAACTTCAGCCTGCATTATATGCTCCTCCGTTATTACCACATTGCCCACCTCGGGAACATGCACTGTTTGCCCACAATAATATTGGGGCGCGTCAGATCGTCACCGTTGTTGGCACAACAAGCGAGGGATCGATTATACCGCTTTGTTCTCCCAGCTGGGGAATGGTTTTCCCGCATTTTTTGGCAGCTGCTTCTTGTTTGCTCGATCCCGATGTAGACGTGCTCGCCTCCCTTTGTAGACGTGCTCGATTTAACTTCCTGATGTGGCGCTCATAGTCTGTGTCAACAGGCTTGGAAGCTGGTGGTTGAGCCATACGAATGAAGTGGTCAATCGTTTCCTCAGGCACTTTCTCCCTTGGCGGTGGTGGCGGTTTCGGTGCAAAATGGGCTTCCACCTCGGCCTTCGATATGGCTGTGATTTCCTCCTCGGACCTGTCATAAGACCTCTACGGAAGAGGCTTGAGGCTTGGACCATATTTATATCGGTTGCCTCCGCCTGTACTTCCTGTACTACCTCGACTCGTACCGCTACGCACCATAGCTGCGGGGTGTATCTTCTGCGATTGCTGAGGCGGCGGAGACGGATGACGGGGCTGAGTTGGATGAGGAGGAGTAGCCTGAGGTTGTGCCGGACTTGGAGGAGGAGTGGACGTCTGACGCTGTGGCGGACTTGGAGGAGGAGGATTGTCCTGACACTTTGCCGGACTTGGAGGAGGAGGATTGTCCTGACACTTTGCCGGACTTGGAGGAGGAGGATTGTCCTGACACTTTGCCGGACTTGGAGGAGCGGGAGTCTGCTGACTCGGCGGCGGAGTTCAACGAGGACTCGGGTGACGCGGTGTCAGTGGCCTTGGAAAGATGATGCAATCCTTTTTCCATAGGATGATACGATGTTTGGCCTCTCCGAGAAAGCGCTCGCCGTCACCTCCAGCAATGTCAAGATGTAGCCCCGAATATGGTGGGTCCACTACCTCATCAACCATGACACGAGCATAGCCCGCTGGAATCTGGTTGCAATGGAAGGTTGCCTCGGGGGGATTTGTGAAAGCACAGCCGTCCGCCACCTTCATGGATATGTTCTTCATTTTGACGTGTTGCTCCGCTTGACTTGCTTCTAGGCCTTGAAGGCGTTCATAGTCCCGCTTCCTCTGCTCCTCCTCCATCTTCCTATTCTTCTCCTCCACAATCTTCTTTCTCACACGGGTTCTGTAGTCGTTGTTCCAGTCTGAAAACCCCTCATACCACGGCATAGCGCCCTTGCCTCGTGTTCTTCCCGGGTGTTCAGGATTTCCCAGGGCACGCGTAAGCTCGTCGTTCTCTCTGTTGGGCTGGAACACCCCCGTTCGTGCCTCTTCTATTGCAACAAGTATCGCATCGTCGGCTCCCTTCAGACTTGCCCTCGTCGAAACATTGCCTGTCTCCCGGTCCAACTCCCCCCCATGCGCATAGAACCAAGTACCGACCACAGGGGCCAGCTCTTAGTAATCGGAGTGACACCGCATCCTCCATCTCTTTCTCGGACTTATCCCACTTAGGCATTGCCACCGCATAGCCACCGCCCCAGACTTATGGAACTTATCCTTTTTTCGGCATTCTTCTTGTTTATTCTCGACCGTTCCTTAGCTAATTCGAATCCTTGAATTTCACGAAATCGTCCCAATGATCACGTTGGTTCTCCGGTGTTCCCTTGAATACTGGAGTCTTCCTTCCTCCGTTGACGTACTTGTTCCATTCACCATTCTTGTAGTTCTTGAATGCAATCGCCATCATCCTAAGAGCAGCCTCTTTGACTTTCTGGCACATCTGCTTCTGTGAAATGATCTGGTAGGGTGAAATGTTCCATGAGAGTATCCCAAAGCAGATCTTTTTGATTCTTGTCGACATAAGTAACATCTGGACGTGGCTTTGCCGGGCGCTCTCCATTCTTGAAGTTTGATCGGAGTTGGTCCTTCACAAGAACTCCGCCTTGACGAAGCGAACTTGTCCGCAATCTTCTTAGGCGTTAATGGTTTGCCAAGAGGGGCGCATGCCTCGATATTGTACTTTACGCCCGGCTTCAACTTTTGTTCGGGCCTCGTTTAATCCTTTTGCACGAAGATTTGCTCGATCCGGATGGCTGAAAGAACAAAGATCGATTCGTTAATATATCTTCAAGTCATTTAAAATATGTGATGATCACGGATGCCTGCTTATATAAATATATATACCTCGTCGGTGTTTGTTGTTTCAGGATCAACATGTTCTTCGTCATCGTCATAATCATAGTTCATGACTTCGTCGCGATCGAATATCATATCACCCTCTCGGTGTTGTTTAGAAATTCGAGCCGTCATAATCTTCTTCATTCGATTATCATCTGCCTCACGTATCATATCGAACATGGTCATTCTCCTCTCTCGTCGGTATTGTGCGCCATAGCTTTTGTTTAACTAATCCAAAAGAAATATAAAACAATTTAGTATTAAAATCTCGAATAATAGATATAATCTAGAATACATCGTCGAGAATAATAGATATAATCTCAATACATCGTCTCAATAATATATAATATTGAATAGTACATCACTGGCTATTAGCTAATAAAGATCGAATACTACGAGAAGAATCTAGGACACTCGCGGTTCCTCCGGCACAAGCGGTGGACACCCAAAGAGAAGGAACCCTCACGGGATCATAGCTGAAGTGAGATCCCGAAGATATCTTGCCACGTATTGGAGAACCAGCCGCCCTCTAACGCAGCCATGTAGCGATGGACGTGCTCGTCCTCCTCCCTGACACGGCGACGTACCACCTCCGGCGGGGCCGGGTCCCTCCGCACCGAAACTGGCCCACGCGAACGCCACCAAACGAGATCAGGGTCGACGACGGGACCCGCGGCCGGGTTCCTCGTCAAGCGGCGCGCCCCTCCAAGCAGCACCTCCCAGTGCCGGACATGGGTCGGCTAGACGTCGTCGCGAACGGGTCGACGGCGAGGATGCGGGCCGGGCATCGTCGAGAACAAATACTAGCTATATGCCCGCAAAAAGTAACATTTTTTTAATGATTGGATTTTGATAACTAAAATTTCTTACAATGCTATATATAACTAACACTTCTATAACATTTCTAACAATGCTATATATAACTAACATTTCTATAACACTTCTAATATTTCTATAACTAAAAAACAGAAAAAACTTATAACATTTCTATATATATAACTAACATTTCTATAACTATTTCTATAACTAAAAAACAGAAAAATTTCTAACAATTCTAACTTTTTATAACTATTTCTATAACTAAAAACAGAAAAATTTCTAACAATTTCTAACATTTCTAACAATTCTAACAATTCTAACATTTCTAACTATTTCTAAAAACAGAAAAATGTCTAACAATTTCTTAAAACAGAAAAATCTATAACTAAAAGTGTATGTGTGTGTGTGTGCGCACCGGCAAGCGAGGGCGAGAGGCGACGGGGCCAAGGCAGACGGGACGACGACACGGCAGCGACAGGATGGGACGCGTCTGGGCAGGCGGCGGCGATGGGGACGGGGGCGTAGGGGCAAGGCGGCGGCGATTTAGGGGCAGTGGCAGACGCGGCCGGACGGGCGGCGCGTGACGACGGGACGAGGGACGGGACGACGGGCGGCGACGGGTTGGGCGGCGGCGGCAGGCGGCGGCGTCGAGGATATGGAGACGGCGAAGCGGCGGCGACAGTGCGAGAGGAGAAGAAGCAAAGGAGAGATGAAAGCGGCGAAATTTGAAGTGTTTTCTTATATAGAAGGCACCTTTAGTACGGTTGGAGCCACCAACCGTACTAAAGGTCTGTTTTGGCCAGAGCCAAGCGGCGGAAGCGCACCCCTTTAGTACGGGTGGTGGCACAAACCAGTACTAAAGGCCCCTTTAGTACCGGTTGGAGCCACGACCCGGTACTAAAAGGTGTCTTATTTGCCAGAGCGAGGGGCGCAGAAGTTTAGTCCCACCTCGCTAGTTTAGGAGCGCCAGGACTAGTTTATAAGCCCCGGCGCGGGCACTGCATTGAACTCCTCTCAATAGCAGGCCTTCTGGGCCTACCTCTCCTACTCTGCCTGTGGGCCTACTGGGCTTGCGAGCCTGCATCCTGGCCCAACTACAGGTTGGGTTTCTAGTCGTATCTGAGGCCGCTGTGGCCCGATGAGGGCGAGCTTTTTTATTTCTTATTTTTTGATTTATTTATTTTTGTTTTATTTATTTTTGAGTTTTTTGCTGTATTTAGAGTTTCTTTGTGAATATTTTTGCTTTAGGTACAAAAATTACAAACTTTCTGTTAGTGCGGTAGATTTCAAATTTGAATAGTTTAAATTTTGAATTATTTGAAATTTGTGTGAATCACTAGTTTGTGAATAACTTAACTTTGAAAAAGTTTTTCAGTGATTCTTTTTCTTATGTTTAATATTAGTGTGTTTTATCATTATATTCAATTTAGTAATGCTTAGGTTATTTAAAAATGAAATGCCTTTGTAACAGTTCAGTTTTAATGGAAACCGTGATACTTCGAAAGAGATTGTCCATTTTGTACACGAAGTGCATCCAGTTTTTGCCGTAACCCTCTCTACTTTCTTGCACATGCTATTTGTATGAAATTATGATACCATGCCAACTTTCAACCTTTTACGAGTTCATTTGAATTGCTTTTCAATTTCAGGTCATTTAGCTGGAAAAAATCAGTAAATGCATGAAAAGAATTTGTTTGCACATAAAATTTCTTCGCGTTTCAAATGCCAAAACACATAACTACCCTAACTATTACAGACATTCCCTCCGGGTGTGAAACACAGAAGAAAGTGATGATAGTGAAGCCGATCACATCCCAGATCTTTGGGTGTGAAACTTTTTCTTCGCGTGTGTCCCTTTGCGCCGTAACCATGGAAAATCTTCATCATTTAACGGGATGCTCGGGTCAATATTCACCGTGAATGGAGCAATTTCATCAAACTTTTCATAATCTTCTGACTTGTCTGTCTTGTCATCCACTCCCACGATGTTTCTCTTCCCAGAAAGAACTATGTGCCGCTTTGGCTCATTGTACGATGCATTCGCTTCCTTATCTTTTCTTTTTCTTGGCTTGGTAGACATGTCCTTCACATAGAAAACCTGTGCCACATCATTGGCTAGGACGAATGGTTCGTCTGCATCACATAAGATTGTTGAGATCCACCGTTGTCATTCCGTCTTCGCGGGTCTTCCGTTACCCGCCTCGTGTCATATTGACCCATTTGCACGAAACAAAGGGACCTTTAAACCACGCCGATAGTCAAGTTCCCATATGTCCTGTATATAACCATAATATGTTTCCTTTCCGTCTTGGTTTCGCATCAAAGCGGACACCACTGCTTTTGGTTGGTGCTCTTCTTATCTTGGGCAATCGTGTAAAATGTATTACCATTTATCTCGTACCCTTTGAAAGTCATTATATTCGAAGATGGTAATCGGACAGCAAGTACAGGTCATCTTCAATAGAGGTGTCATGCATGGTGCGTATACGCAACCAGTTGGCGAAACTCTGGTTTGTTCACGTGTAATCCATCATCGAGACCGCTCCGGTGTTTGGGCGTAGCAAATTCTTGTGTTCATCCATATACGGAGCCACCAAGGTGGAATTTCAGAGAACTGTGTAGTGTGCTTGGTGAGAGAATGTCCGTCCATACATATTATTTGTTCCCCTCCAAGCGTGCCTTTTCCATCGAGTCGCCCTTATGCATGATTCAGAACACCAATCGGCTTAAGGTCAGGAATAAAGTCAATACAAAACTCAATGACCTCCTCATTTTGATGGCCCTTGGAGATGCTTCCTTCGGCCTAGCATGGTTATGAACATATTTCTTTAAGACTCCCATGAACCTCTCAAAGGGAACATATTGTGTAGAAACACAGGACCCAAAACGTTAATCTCTTCAAGATAGGTGAACTAGGGCGTGCGTCATGATGTTGAAGAAGGATGGTGGGAACACCAACTCGAAACCGACAAGACATTGCACCAAATCATTACAGAACCTTGGTATGATTTCGGATCGATTACCTTCGAGAGATTGCATTGAGAAATGCACATAGCTTCACAATGGCTAATCGAGCGTTTTCGGTAGAAGCCCCTCAATGCAACGAAAGCGATTGCGTCATAATCACGTGGCAGTCATGAGACTTTAGGTTACGGAACTTTTTCTCTGCCATGTTTATTATTCCCTTTATATTCGACGAGAAGCCAGACGGTACCTTAATACTGAGCAGGCATTCAAAGAAGATTTCCTTCTCTTCTTTGGTAAGAGCGTAGCTTGCATGACCCTGATGTATGTCGTCTTCTCCGTGCATACGTTGCTGGTCCTCCCGTGCCTCGGTGTATCTTTTGTCTTCCCATACACGCCCAAGAAGCCAAGCGAGTCACGCAAAGATTCTTCGTCACGTGCATCACGTCGATTGCGGAGCGGACCTCTAGGTCTTTCCAATATGGCAGGTCCCAAAATATAGATTTCTTCTTCCACATGGGTGCGCGTCCGTCCACGTCCTTCGGAACAGGTTGTCCGCGGGATAACTTCCAAATATCACCTTCAAATCCTTGACCATATCATGTACATCAGCACCGATGCGGTGGCGAGGCTTCATCCGGTGATCCGCCTCACCTTTGAAATGCTTGCCTTTCTTTCTTCACGGGATGCCCGCTCGGAAGAAATCGACGATGTCCTGTACACATTCTTCTTACAACTATTCAAATATATCTTGTCGGTATCATCCAAACAGTCGTGCATCCGCGGTATCCCTTGTTTGTCCGTCTCGAAGGTTCTTGAGAGCAGGCCAATCATTGATGGTCACGAACAGCAACGCCTTGAGGTCAAGTTCTTCCCCATGTGCTCATCCCACGACGCATACACTGTTCCATTCCACGCTTGTAAGAGTTCTTCAACTAATGGCCTTAGGTACACATCAATGTCGTTGCGGGTTGCTTAGGGCCTTGGATGAGCACCGCATCATAATGAACTTCCGCTTCATGCACAACCAAGGAGGAAGGTTATACAAACATAGAGTCACAGGCCAGGTGCTATGGTTGCTGCTCTGCTCCCCAAAAGGATTAATGCCATCTGCGCTTAGACCAAACCATACGCTCCTTGCGTCATCTGCAAACTCCTTCCCGTACTTTCTTTCGATTTTTCTCCACTGCGACCCGTCAGCGGGTACTCTCAACTTTCCGTCTTCCTTACGGTCTTCTCTGTGCCATCGCATTGCCTTGGCATGCTCTTTGTTTTGGAACAAACGTTTCAACCGTGGTATTATAGGAGAATACCACATCACCTTGGCAGGAATCTTCTTCCTGGGGCGCTCGCCCTCGACATCACCAGGCTCATCACGGCTGATCTTATAGCGCAATGCACCATATACCGGGCAAGCGTTCAAATCCTCGTACTCATCGTGGTAGAGGATGCAATCATTAGGGCATGCATGTATCTTCTGCACCTCTAACCCTAGAGGGCAGATAGCCTTCTTTGCTTCGTACGTACTCTCGGGCAATTCGTTGTCCTTTGGAAGCATATCCTTTATCATTACCAGCAACTTTCCAAATCCCTTGTCGATACACCATTCTCGCCTTCCATTGCAGCAATTCGATGTGGTACCCAGCTTTTCTTGTCACCCACGCAATTGGGTACAACAATTTTTGTGATCCTCTAACATGCGCTGCAACTTCTTCTTCTCCAAATCACTTGCGCAATTTCTCTTTGCATCGGCAATGGCCCGACCTAGATCATCAGCGGGCTCATCGATGCCTCTTCTTCAACTTCTTCCCGCATTGCGGCTCAGCTTCTTCCGCATTACACGGCTCAGCTTCTTCCCCATTATTATATCATCGTATTCAGGAACCCATGGCGGGATAGCTGTCGTCGTCCTCTTCTTCTCCATTGTCTTCCATCATAACCCCTCTTTCTCCGTGCTTGGTCCAAACATTATAGTGGGGCATGAAACCGGACTCAAGCAGTGGGCGTGAATGGTTCTTGGCGTAGAGTAATTGCGATCATTCTTACAGACAGCACATGGACAAGGCATAAAACCATCCGCCCGCTTGTTTGCCTCGGCCATAGCGAGAAAAGTATGCGCCCTCAACAAACTGGGAGAGCATCGGTCATCGTACATCCATTGCCGCTCATCTTCATTACACAACACCGAATAGACCAAATTAATACAAGTTCATACATAAAGTTCATACAACACTTAAATGCAACAAACAAATAACTCTCTAGCTAAAGCATTTAAATGCAACAACAAATGCGATCAAGATCGCAACTAAGGTAACAATTGATCCAACAGCATAATGATACCAAGCCTCACTATCGATGGCATATTTTCTAATCTTTCTATTCTTCAAGCGCATTTTCTCCATCTTGATCTTGTGATCATCGACGACATCGGCAACATGCAACTCCAATTCCATCTTCTCCCCCTCAATTCTTTTCAATTTTTCTTTCAAGTACTCATTTTCTCTTTCAACTAAATTTAACCTCTCGACAATAGGGTCGGTTGGAATTTCCGGTTCACATACCTCCTAGATAAAAATATCTATGTCAACTTGATGGGCATAATTTGTCATAAACATGAAATGCAACTAATAGTTTTAAAGAGAATATACCACATCCGAATCATAACAAGGGCGAGGGCTGACGGGATGGATATCAAAACCATGGCACTATGTATAACAAACAACGTCGGGTAAGATAATTATTACATGATTAACTATATATCCAAATCACACAAACATCAATTTTTATATAAAATTACATGAACAAGAGGCTCACCACAAGGTGGTGCCGTGACGAGACGGTGCAGGCGATTGGCGGTGGTTTCTGACGGAGATTTAGAAGGCACTAAGTAAACCACACCTACATATGCAAACTAAGTGTTATTTTGACCTCAAATTGCATATAAATCAAATACTAGCACATATATATATTTCCTCCCAAATTACTAAACTCACAAATCAGTAACTATACAAAGCATGGGAAGAGCTAATCTAGCAATGAGAGTTGAAAGGACAAAGTTGCTAACCTTTGTGATCATTTGAATGGATGGGGGCCTTCAAATCTTGACAAATTTTGGGTAAAATTTGTGAGGAGCTCGAGGGAAAGGGGAAGAACAGAGGAGAAGTGAGGGAAAGGGGAAGAACAGAGTGGCTCGGGTGGATTTAAGGGTTTATGTATCGTCGACCTATAGTACCGGTTCGTGGCACTAACCGGTACTAAAAATCTGCCGGAGGGGCCCAGACTGACAACATCCTGCCACCACCCTCAGTAGTACCAGTTCGTGGCACGAACCGGTGCTAAAGGTTAGCCACGAACCGGTACTAATGAGAGCGGCCCGGCTAGCCATTGGAACCGGCACTAATGTATACATTAGTGCCGGCTCTAATACAAACCGGCACTAATGTGCTGCACGTTTGACCCTTTTTCTACTAGTGTGGGTAGATTTTTTGGAACCGCTGGCGCATAGCACAGCAACGGTCGGAATTTTGACTATCAAAATCCTCAGGGCTATCATGCTCCTCACTGTGTAGGCAATTCACACTGGTGAATTCCTAACTCCTTAGTCAGAACAAATTCCTCGAGAGACCGGAAGAACTTCGTCTCATCCTTTGAAGAATATGACTGAATCTGTATGAGATTTCAATGGCTTCACTCAAGGGATTGGTAGGTGTAGGATTTTGAGTTGAGCATCACATGGAAATTTTTCCTTAGTATTTGCTCGACCCCCTTTAACAGTACGGTGTTTCCTATGACTCAAGAAAGAGAAAATGAAACGACGAAAACAAAAGTCTTCACGCTTCATGTTCCTCGAATGATTGCCTAGTCTTCAAGGTCACACCAATTTATTCACTTTCAAAGTCTTCAGAAAGTCTTCAGAAATTCAAAGTCTTCAGTTGAAGAACTTCATTTTTAGGGGTCGACATTCTCTGTAAATATCAAACTCGTCATAGACTTATAGACCTATGTACACTCACAAACGCATCAATCCCTTAACCTATAAGTCTTCAAAACACCAAAATCTCTAAGGGGCACTAGATGCACTTACAGTCTCCCCCTTTTTGGTGATTGATGACAATATAGGTTAAGTTTTCAACGGGGATAAACATGTGAAGTGTAAATACTGATACAGAGGAATTTGATTGCAAGATATAGAAGAACTCCCCCTAAAGACGTGCATAGTGATGAATTTGCTTTTGAAGCAATGCACACTTGAAAAGTATAATCATGGGGATCTCCCCCTACATCTTGTAATTCATACACGCATTTGATATATAATATGAAGAATTTGAAATGCATGATGAAATATGGTGACTGATGTAATTCAGCATGCGTGCATTAACATTAATGAGGAATAATCATGCAGAAGAACACAACAAAAGTATCAGGTCACCATAGAGTTTTAAGATTACAACTCGATCCAGAAAAGTCATCAGAAGAACGAGAGTTGTAACTTAGCAAAAAAAACGCCCATATAAGATAGACCCGCTTGAAGACTAACTCAAATTTCTCCCCCTTTGTCATCGAATGACCAAAAGGGTTGAAACTGAGGACTAACGCCCCTGAAGAATATCATGAAGATGGAGGAGCGCCAACGTTGTTAGGGTCTTGAGTCGTTGTAGGGCCTGCTGCAGTGTCGTCCAAGTCTTCATGCTCGTCCGTGGCACGTGATGAAGAATATGAGCTGGCCACCACGGAAGGAACCTTGACTTTCTTGAATCTCTTCGGTGGAGGTGCAGACCAGTCAAAGTCTTCCTTGAAGCCCATTTGCTTCAGATCTTCTTCACCATATAGATGTGACAGAATAGCCCAGGTGCGATCAAACACTTCAGGGAGGTAGTAGTGGTTTTTCTTCACTGCATTATGTGTAGAAGTCATGTTGTGAAGAATAGAGCCAAACTGACACTTAACCCACTTGTGTTTTCGATCCACCTTCTGGTGAAGACTTATCAGCAGTTCACGATCAGTCAGCACACGGGGAGTAGTAGCTTGAGGACTTGTCTTGGTAGCATTGGCAGCAGTATCATGAGTGGCAGAGTCATCATTGGTGGAGTAAGATGCAGCTTTGCGGAACTGACCATCCAATGGACGCATGCCTTCATCGATCACGGCTGGTGACTTGCCCTTCTCATCAGATGAGGAAATTGTCCGCTTGAGGACTTCAATAGGGGGCAAGTAGCTGAGGTGATTCTGAAAATCAGCCTTGTAGTTGAGTGAAGACCTTGTTCTGAGGAATCTCACGATCCACGGCGCGTAAGGCTTTAGCTCAAATGGAGAAAGTGCAACATTCGCCAGAGTCCTCATGAAGAAATCATGATAATTTATGGGAATGCCATGCATGATGTTGAAAAGCATATTCTTCATCATTCCGATAATTTCTTCATCGAATGAGTCATGGCCTTTGATGGGACTCATGGTCGTCGTCAGAATGTGGTAGATTGTTATTGGCACATAGAGCAATTCCTTCACTAGGAATTTGGTCCTTGGAGCTTGTCCTGGCTTCAGCGGCTTCATGAGCACTTGCATATAGTGATCAATGAGTTCAGGCTCATCATACAGACAACGAGCACCTTCAGGTGGAGGACTAATTGGTAGGGCATGAAGCAATTCAGAGGCTGGTGCCTTGTAATGAGTGTTTTCAGTCATCCAGTCCAACACCCACGAGTTGACGTCAGCAGCATCGCCTGTGATATGCAAAGTTGCATAGAACTGAAGAATAAGCTCTTCATTCCAATCAACTATGTCAGAGCAGAAATTGAGCAAGCCAGCATCATGAATCATGCTAAGGACTTGAGAGAAGCAAGGCATGGATTCCATGTCCACATGAGGAATATGCTCATGATCGAAGACTTTGTCCTTGTTGAAGAGCACTGAGGAATAGAAGTTGGCCTGGCTGGCAGTCCAGAAACGTTCCTTCTAAGACGAGCATTGTCATAGGGGTTGAATTCCGTGAAGAATACGTGCTCGCCGAAGAAATCATCAACCTTGAATTTTTGCTTCTTGGAGAAAAGATCCTTTGGCTTGGGCTGAGGAGTGTCTGTCAATTGCAGCACCACTTCAGGAATCGCAATCTCAGGTTCCTCAGGCTGAGGAATTTCAGGCTCTTCTGCAGCTTCAGCCTGGGTCGTCAATTCTTCATTGACAATTTCTTCAGAACTAGTGGCTGGAATTTCTTCATGAACACTTGGGGTTGCATGAGGTTCTTCAGATCCCATTTGCACTTCAGTGGCGGCAGGGGACTGAGGAATAGCTTGGAGTGGAGTGAACATTGGAGAGTTTGGATGTTGACTGTCCCAAAATTCATCACTGAGCACTGGAGTGGTACACCCAATGTCCACATCCTCATCTTCAATTTTTTCAACACCTGCCTCTTCAAAGATGGCGAGGCATAGGTGAGGAAATGGCCAGGGTTGAAGGATCTTACCCACTTCAATTTCTTCATCCAAGCTGCTCGACGAAGCAGCAAAAGGAGTTTCTTCATCAGATTCATCAGGAATTACATAATCTTCACCAAATGGAACAAGGTCCTTTGATGGCATTGATGAGACTGGAACGGCATCAATTGGATTGTCAATTGAATCGATCGAGTCTTCATCTTCTTGAATGAAGAATTCAAGAAGTTGATGCCTTCCTTTTCTTCACAGATGCACGTTCGCAGCCTTGGTCTTCTTCGCATCTGATGCAGATGGAAGGATTGGAGTTGGTGTAGGCGCAGGAGGTGCAGAGGACTTTGGTTCATTTTCCTCAGGCACAACTGATGCAGGTTTCCTGACTTGTTCACTTTCCTCAGGCGCATCTCTAGTGGATGCCCTGGCAATATCTTCAGCGGCTGGAATGGAGTCATCAGCCCTGGTGCTCTCATTTTCTTCAGCAGCCTGGTTGTCATCAGCGCTGCTGGCATTTTCTTCACTAGGTTTAGCAGATGCCTCAGCCTGAGTAACTTCAACGTGCACAGGTGGGGTAACACTTGAAGTGAATTTCTTCGTCAGATTGATGAAACGCACCTTGGCGCCCTTCCAATCAGCATGGTAGCGATCAAATTCATCACTCAGCTGTTTGATTTCAACTTGCAAGGCAAGGAGCTGATCAGGAGTGAGAGTGAGGACATTGTCCCTGAGGTAGCGTTGTTTCTTGTACTGCGCTTTCTTCAAACTTCTGCCTTGTTCAAATTTCCATTTTTCTTCCTCAATGAAGGCAGTAAGAACATGACTTTGACCAGGAGTGAGGTTCATCTCCGGCAAAGGTGTGTTAGGATCCTTGTGCCACAGGTCAATGTAGTCGAGGATCAACTTTGGATCCAGCATCAGCAGCACATTGCTGCTGAGGGAGTCTTGGACTAGGGGGTGTCAGGTTAGCCGGACTATCATCATCGGCCGGACTCCAAGACTATGAAGATACAAGATTGAAGACTTCGTCCCGTGTCCGGATGAGACTTTCCTTGGTGTGGAAGGCAGGCTTGGCGATACGGATATGTAGATCTCCTACCATTGTAACCGCCTCTGTGTAACCCTAGCCTCTCCAGTGTCTATATAAACCAGAGGGTTTTAGTCCGTAGGACACACAACCATTACAATAATCATACCATAGGCTAGCTTCTAGGGTTTAGCCTCCTTGATCTCGTGGTAGATCCACTCTTGTACTACCCATATCATCAATATCAATCAAGAAGGAGTAGGGTTTTACCTCCATCGAGAGGGCACGAACCTGGGTAAAAACATCGTGTCCCTTGTCTCCTGTTACCATCCGCCTAGACGCACAGTTCGGGACCCCTACCGAGATCCGCGGTTTGACACCGACATTGGTGCTTTGATTGAGAGTTCCTCTGCGCGTCACCGATAGGAAGGATGCCTCATCCGTCTTTAAAGACGGTATCTTCTCAAAGGAGCCTTGGCGCCGCCAAACTATCCAGCCGGGTGGTTTTCTCATGACCGCTGTTCGCCATCGCTTGACGATGACCTCTCGGGTCATCAAAAGCAATCTTCACGTCACTCGAATTAGCCGAGCAGCTGGATCAATAGAGCTCTCGTCCAGAACGAGCTCTTGGATCGCATCACCGCCACAGGAGTCGCTATGAGACTACAATCAGATTGGGCTTAAAACCGATCGAGAGAGATTAACTCTCCCGGGTTACCCACCGTTGCGATGGTAGAGGAACAACACGGCGACTCTTCTTACATCTTGAAAACTAGTCATGTCCGGACTCTGAACCCTCCATGCCGGATTCACGCGGAGGGACGGACTTCGATCAAGCACTGAACCTAAAGTCAGGCATTGGACCAGACTCGTTGGACAACGTCCAGCAATCCAAGCTTCCAAATTCGGAAACTTTTCGGCCCTTGAGCCTCGAGATGGGTAGGGTTCCGGATTCAATTCCACCCACCCACCCAGACATATGTGATCTATCTCAAATCCGGCAAGAGCCTGCTGAAATAGTACATCATTACTGGGCTAGATTCCTCCTGGTTATGGACAGGATAAAGGACTGCCGAGAGGAAAACACAATTTCAATTTTCTGCAATAATCGCGCACGACGAGGAATCTTGAGCGCCGTCGATCGTGGAAATTACAGCGCTTGACGATCTGGCGTCCATAGTACGAAATTACTGTGCGATGGAGAGTTTCCGGAAAACCGAAACTAAGTTTTCGGACAATCCGGCCCCGAGTACAACCCTAGTCTAAAACAAAAGGGTGCATCATACTCAGGCACTAGGTACAAAAACCAAAAAGCAAAAAACCCATAAAGGGCACGGAACCGTACTGGAGGGATGGCTCAGCGGACCCTGTAAAATTCATAGTACAGAAGATGCCACTCCAACACATAGCCTTCGAGCATGTTGGATCTCTGCGCAGTGGCCAAAAGTGGCGAAGAGCTTCTAGCCCCGAGAACCTCTCCAACAGTACCAAGATCGGTGTCAATAGTCTTGAGACTTTCGCATCAAATAATATGCGGAAACGAACAATCCGCAACCTCGCCGAAGTCTACCAAGTAGCAACAACAAATCCATGGAGCGACACGGCCATCACCTTCAACGCCAGTGGCGAGCCTAAATTCCGAACAGCCCGAGCACCAGCCGCATTGGTCCTCAGTCCAATAGTGGATGGCTTTCGTCTTACCAAGGTACTCATGGATGGCGGCAGCGGATTAAACCTCATCTACGAGGAAACTCTTCAAAAAATGGAAATAGACTGGAGCCGCATTGAGCGAAGCAGCACAACCTTTAGAGGAATAATCCCTAGCCGGGAAGCACGCTGCACAGGAAAAATCACACTTGATGTGGTGTTATTCACGGACAATTACAGGTCCGAAGAGGTTACGTTCCAAGTGGCCCCGTTCAGCAGCGGATATCACGCTATATTAGGACGAGAGGCATTCACAATTTTTCAAGCCATACCCCATTATGGGTACATGAAGCTTAAGATGCCCGGGCCCGGCGGAATAATCACTCTCGTTAGTGACCCGGACACAGCACTCCGCGCCGAAAACAAGACAACCGCATTAGCCCTCGAGGCACTATTCGAAGCCCTAGCGGCGGAGGAACTCACTCCACTGCGCTCTACGGTGAATAGGGATGATGTGATACTCGATAAGAGATCCAAGTCCACCTCCTTTAAACCAGCGGATGAAATAGTCAAATTCTAGGTCCATCCAACGGACCCAACAAAGACGGCTTCCATCGGGGCACAGTTGAACCCTGATGTAGACGCCGCACTACGAGAATTCCTTCGGGAAAATTGGGACATCTTTGCAGCACCCTTCGATATGCCAGAATCCCACGCAGATAGCGAACACAGCCTAAACATCCTAAAAGGATTCAAGCCAATCAAACAGGCTCTTCGGCGATTTTCCGAACCCAAAAGACAGGCAATGGGAGAAGAGCTAGCCAAACTACTGGAAGCCGGATTCATGAGAGACGTCAAACATCCGGACTGGCTAGCAAACCTGGTAATGGTACCAAAGAAGGACAAATCCTGGCGCCTATGTGTCAATTTTAAAGACCTCAACAAGGCCTGCCCAAAGGATCCCTTCCCCCTTCCCCGCATCGACCAAATAATCGATGCTACTGTAGGGCACGATTCATTGTGCTTCCTTGACGCATACTCCGGCTACCATCAAATCAAGATGGCGGAGGCGGACCAAGCCGCAACGGCATTCATTACTCCATATGGACCATTCTGCTTCAACACGATGCCCTTCGGACTCAAAAACGCCGGCGCAACATATCAGCGCATGATTCAGACATGTCTAGCTACCCAGATCAGCAAAACAGTAGAGGCATACGTAGACGACGTCGTCGTCAAAACCAAACACGTCGAAACCCTAGTAGATGATTTGAGGCTCACATTCGACAACCTCCGAGCATATGACATTAAGTTGAATCCGGAAAAATGCGTTTTCGGCGTACCATCCGGAAAGCTCCTGGGCTTCATTGTATCCAGCAGAGGAATTGAAGCAAACCCAACCAAGATCCGAGCTCTATCACAGCTGGATATTCCAAAAGACCTCAAAAAAATACAAAAATTGATTGGATGCGTGGCGGCTCTAAGCCGCTTCATCTCCCGTTTGCGAGAAAAGGCATTGCCTCTCTATCGCCTCCTCAGGCGCACCGAACACTTCGAGTGGACGGATGCTGCCACTGCCGGACTCGAAGAAATAAAAGCCATATTGGCAACAAATCCGGTCCTGGCTGCGCCTAACCTGGGCGAACCGATGTTGTTATATATCGTGGCAACACATCAAGTTGTAAACGCGGTGCTCGTCGTCAAACGAGAAACAGAAGGGCATAAATTCCCTCTCCAAAAACCACTGTACTACGTATCCACTGTCTTAACTCCCTGCAAGTCCCGGTACTCGCATTATCAAAAGATAGCGTACGCGGTGTTCATGGCATCCCGGAAGCTTCGACACTACTTTCAAGAGTGTTCGATAACAGTGGCCTCCGAAGTGCCCCTCAACGACATTATAAACAACCGCGACGTGACGGGCATGATTGCAAAATGGGCCATTGAGCTCTTACCATTTGATATAACTTACAAACCTCGGCGAGCTATAAAGTCGCAAGTCTTGGCTGACTTTGTCGCTGAATGGACTGAAGCCGAACTCCCTAAAGAGTACGACGCATACTCCAATTGGATTATGCATTTAGACGGCTCCAAAATGTTGGCCGGCTTGGGGGCTGGCGTCGTATTGACGTCCCCAACCGGAGACACAGTCCAATACGTACTTCAGATAATGTACACGGACTCCAACAATGCAGCCGAATACGAGGCCCTCCTACATGGCCTCCGGATGGCAATCTGCATGGGCATTCAACGCCTAGAGGTGCGCGGGGATTCAAACCTTGCAATATCCCAATTAAATGGAGATTTTGACGCCAAGGATCCGAAAATGGCAGCCTATCGTAACACTGTTCTAAAAATGTCAGCTCGGTTCGAAGGACTCGAATTTCACCACGTAGCCCGGGATAATAACCAAGCAGCCGACATATTGGCATGCATCGGCGCGAAACGCGACGCTGTCCCTCCAAACATCTTCCTGGAGCGGCTCTTTAAGCCATCCGTACTATGAGAAGAGGAGTCCAGAAATAACAACCCGGAAGCAATCGCAGCACCCAACACAGAACTATCTGGCATAATCGGCGGCTCAGCCGATGAAATAACACCTTCAGCCCACGAAATAATGGCAATAATCGCCCCGTGGACTGAGCCATTCCTAGCCTACTTAATTAGGCAGGAACTTCCTGAAGACCAAAATGAGGCCCGCTGCATAGTTCGGTGATCTAAAGCCTACAAGGTCCACGAGGGAGAACTTTATAAGAAAAGCACAACCGGGGTCCTTCAAAGGTGTATCTCCGAAGAGGAAGGGCGAAACCTTCTGGCTGAAATTCATGCCGGACTAGGAGGACACCACGCCGCAGCCCGGGCCCTTGTAGGCAAGGCCTTCCGTACAGGATTTTATTGGCCGACGGCCCGGCAGATCTTTCGGGACTTAGTCCAAAGATGCGTCGGTTGTCAGCTCTTTGCTAATCAGAGCCATATGCCACCCACCGCCCTCAAAACTATACCCATTACCTAGCTGTTCGCGGTCTGGGGGCTTGACATGGTTGGACCCCTTAAAGGGGGAACCCACAAGCAAAAATACCTACTGGTCATGGTGGATTAGTTCACCAAATGGATAGAGGCTAAGCCAGTTAAAACGGCAGAGTCCGGACCAGTGATAGACTTCATATCCGGGGTAGTACACCATTACGGCGTCCCCCACAACATCATTACCGATAACGGCACGAACTTCACGGTCGACGAGGTCAAACTCTGGTGCAAAAATATGGGCATTAAGCTCGACTATGCTTCAGTTTACCACCCTCAAACCAACGGTCAAGTGGAACGAGCAAATGGTCTAATAATGAGCGGCATCAAACCCATGCTAGGGCGGTCCCTTACGGAATCTAACACGCACTGGGTAGAGGAGCTCGACTCCATACTCTGGGGGCTGCGGACCACGCCAAACCGTACTACCGGATTCACACCATTTTTTATGGTATACGGCGCAGAGGCAGTTTTGCCCTGCGACATAATTCATG
Organism: Aegilops speltoides; assembly: GCA_021437245.1. Lineage (NCBI taxonomy): Eukaryota > Viridiplantae > Streptophyta > Magnoliopsida > Poales > Poaceae > Aegilops > Aegilops speltoides. Next base: position 523,555,057 of record CM038145.1, on the reverse strand, counting down.
ACTCACCTCGAGTGCGCATGTACGAAGAAAGAGAAGCCGAGCTAGATCGGCAAGACAGCTTGGACACATTGGAGGAGGAACGCGATGTGGCAAAGGCCCGTTCCGCATTCTATCAGCAGCAGGCTCGAAGATATCAAAGCAGAGAAGTACGGGCTAAAACTTACAATGTTGGCGAACTAGTTCTACGCCTGCCGCACAAGAAAAAGGACAAACTCAAGCCCAAATGGGAAGGTCCCTTCATCATCGACCAAGTCCTGACCGGCGGAGCATACCGCCTGCGGAATGCATCGGACAACCGACTCGAGTCGAACCCATGGAACGCAGCCCGCCTCCGAAGATTCTACGCCTAGCGCCGGACTAAGAGTTCGTCTCCTTCCTCCACATTTTCACACTTCAGCTGTCTTTTGTTTCTCTCTCTTCTCCTACCTTTGTCATAAAAGCCCTTGAGGGCCTATTTGCGCATTGCTTGCACACACCAGATGTGCTACCCGCACTCCTTATACCTGGGGGCTTCTCTAACAGAAGCTTACTTATAAGGGCTTCATGCCCAGCACATGTGTCAAACTTCCACATGTACCTTTTATTCACCATTATATGCATCAATATGACTTAAGTTTTGGCCAAGCTGGGTTGCCTGGCTCCTGTGCTTACCCCTACGTTCCCGATTGTTCGGCTAGGAGGTAAAGGAGCACCTCTGCGATTATTCTTGCGGGTCACCGGATGTGTACCTCAGACTGGGTGAAGCCGAAAGCTAGCATTCTTAAGAGAATATTCGGTCGGTGACTTGAAAGATGATTTTTTACACATTTATCTATCTGCCCCCAGATTTTTTCCTGCTTTTTTCGCAGTCCGGACATGCACTTTAGGGCATGCCTCCCAGGGAAAGGAACCCTTAACGGAACTATTCTCCCTGGAAGATGTTTCTTACTAACCATGTAATATAACATAACTAGTTGGGCACTTGTCTGATAAAGCACTAATGACCCCTACACCTGGTCTCCATGCATGCCCCGGTTTTGTCACAACCGAGAAGGTATTCGGGCACACTCCAGACTCTAGGGTCCCGAGGTCGAAGCAAAAAGGTCGGCAAAGACAAACGATCTACAATCCGGCTAGAAGGCATTTTACATGTCATTTTAAATACATCGTCAAATTGACTGACTGTACTCCTCCTCAATCCCGTCTAACAGGCTGTCTAATTTATAGTCCCGTTGGGAATACTTAGCGGCCAACTCTACTTGGCCGTACACTAAGCTCACAGGGATCTCCTTCCCATCGGGCCCCACAGGTCCGACCTCGGCCAAGTGGTTTGGATCCGCCTTCTTGTACCGCGTCTTCACCATGGCCCGTGCCTCCACAGCACCTTGACGGCAGCCGATATCTTCCATAAGCGGGCGCTGCGCGCTCCTCAAGCTTCTCCGCAAGCCCTCCAAGGCCCTCGGGTAGGGAGACGGATGGCCATAGGGCACGGGCGACGCCACTCATCGCGTGCGAACACGCTCGTTCGGCAGTTGCACCAGCTCGGGAAGTTGGTCACCCGTCGAACCGGGCATTTCCTCCATGCAGGCGACTGTGAGCGCACTCTGAGACATATTTACGTCAATAGGATTCCTCGCCGAACTCTTCTTTTCAAAAGAATTCGCTCAAGCACTTACCATAGATGCCGCGACGAAGCCGCTGATTCTCCTTCACGGAGCCAGACAGCTCAGCCCGAACACCTTTCAGCTCTTCCCCAAGCTGGGTATGGGCATCCTGGAGTTTGTTCCTCTCCTGCTGCACCTTCATAAGCACCCTCTCGCCAGCCTTCAACTGGCGCAGTAGGTGTTGCTTGTCCGGATCCAGTCTGGCAACATCTGCAATATCATTGTCAGATTTAATTACATGCACGCCGCACACCTCTTATCTTTTTGAAATAATGTGTTACCAGGAGGGGTCTCTGTGTCTCCTCCTGCGGCAGCAAGTGCAGCCTCAAGTTGGGCCTTGCACTCTTGTAGCTCCTGGGACAATTGGGTATTCTTCTCTGTCAGATCCTGCACGTTAAAAGATCCTTAAATCAGTTATTTTAACTACTTTAAGTCTCGGGGGCTACTAGCACATACCGCTATTATAATCCCTTACCCGTATGTCTTTTACATACTGCTCCGTGGCTCTGGTCAAACCATCTTGAGCAGCACAAAGGTGCGCGTCTCCCGTGTTAAAGGCATTCAACGCCTCAGGGGAGAAACACGCATCACGAAAAACTGTCCGGCGGCGCCTATGGTTCATGGCGCTCTCCACCTCGACACAGGTGGCGGACAGCTGCCGGCATCCTCCGTTGGAGGAGTATCCGCTCGCGCCTTGCGCTTGCCCCCTCCGGACCAGGTGTTGGAGCCCGGTGGCGGAGGCTTGGTGGCAACCTCGCGGCACACCTGATCCGTGGCGCTCTTCTCTGAAAAAGTCATGAGCATTAATACACCCCTAGGAATCTTTTCCTAAATAATGGTCGCGAGCTATACCGTTGCGGTGACGTTTTGATTCGCACCGCACCCCTCTTCTGCCTGCGGGGTCGGGCTGACCCTTGTTGGCCAGCCGCCGCGGGTTCGGCTTCCCGCCTTGAAGGCACCTCCTGCAAGACACCGTTGTATACGGTGGTCAGGGATGCGCAAGGACGAAATAACGGTGTCGGGACTTCGGTCATAAGTACCTGGGAAGCCGGTAACAAGCCTGGGTAGTCAGCCGTAATGGCGACTAAAGCATTGTCCATGCTGAGTTGGTGGAACACCCCGTCGATTAGCTCCACCTTTATGTCCGGATCCTCTTCGGAGGCTGGATCAAGGGACCTTCCTGGATCCTCGGCTTGTGGAGCCGGACTATGTATGCCCTCCACATCCCGACGCAGCTCCTGCGTCAAAATCATAAAGTAAGGTACTTAACTTCGAAAGCATGGGTCAGATGAATAAAATGTCCGCTTACCCAGCACCGAGGGTTATTCATGGAGAACCCATTCAATGGGCTCGTCTGGAGGAAGTCCTCTTTCTCCCCCTTGTACAGGCCGGACAGAATCTTCACCAGATCTTCGGCCGATCCCGGCCCTTTGCGGCCATGACGGGTGGCATCATTTTCCCCGTTGAAATCCCACATGGGGTGGCCCCTGTATTGCAGCGGATGCACCCCCCGCATTATGCACGTGGCCATGACTCCGATCATGGTCAATCCGGAATGGGCCAGCAACCTTATCCGGCCCATCAAATAATGGACGCCCTTGTCTTCCTCCAGTTGAGGGCTCTGCGGGCGCCAACTTAGGCGCTTCTTCAGAGGAGCCTTGCCGAACTCCGGGAGGCCGATCCGAACTGGGTCCAGCAGTGGAGCGCCTTCCACATAAAACCATTCCGAAGGCCAGTCGTCGGACGCCTTCTTTGGGGTTCCGGATGGATATCCGGTCCCGGCAATGCGCCATATTTCGGCACCGCCCACTTGATATATTGACCCCTCGTGAGACGGGGTACGAGGTAGAACAGCCTCTTCCACAACGCAAAATGGGGCTCGACGCCCAGGAATAGCTCGCAAAGAGCTACGAAACCCGTGATGTGTAGAATAGAGGCGGGCATGAGGTGATGGAGCTGGAGTCCATAGAACTCCAGAAGCCCGCGGAGGAACGGATGAACTGGAAATCCAAGCCCCCTTATTAGATAGGGGACAAAGCATACCCGCTCTCCTTTAGAGGGGCTAGGGGTGGCGTCCGCTTGCTTCCCACCTTTGTAAGTGGCCAGCCCGGCTCGAACCGGGACCATAAAGGCCGGAGCGAGATATCCCTCCGCTTGAAGCTTCACCAGCTCGTTGTGCGGGCTCAACATCTCCTCAATCTCTGGCGGAGGGCTGGGGCCTTGAGAGGAGAAGCCGCGTCGATGGTCCATGATGGAATGGGTTTTCGGTCGGAAGCGCTCCGATGAGTACTCGCGGGAGGAGGATGGTGTGATTTGGATCTGGATTCTTATCTCTCTTATAGACAGATTATTTGCGCAACTAGGGGTTAAAACATAAAAGGTACCCTGGCTTTTTGCATTCGTGCGACGCGTGGAAGAGGGCCATTATTGGGCGTGGAAGCCAAGGAGCATAACATTTGTAAGGGAGTCGGACACTATTCAGCAAACACATGGAATTTGAAGGAGAACCCGCCTTGCAACGCCGAATACTATAAATGCGCTGGACTCGTCGTCATTGAAGCCTGGTTCGGGGGCTACTAAGGGAGTCCTGGACTAGGGGGTGTCCGTATAGCCGGACTATCATCATTGGCCGGACTCCAAGACTATGAAGATACAAGATTGAAGACTTCGTCCCGTGTCCGGATGGGACTTTCCTTGGCGTGGAAGGCAGGCTTGGCGATACAGATATGTAGATCTCCTACCATTGTAACCGACTCTGTGTAACCCTAGTCCTCTCCACTATCTATATAAACCGGAGGGTTTTAGTCCATAGGACACACAACCATTACAATAATCATACCATAGGCTAGCTTCTAGGGTTTAGCCTCCTTGATCTCGTGGTAGATCCACTCTTGTACTACCCATATCATCAATATCAATCAAGCAGGAGTAGGGTTTTACCTCCATCGAGAGGGCCCGAACCTGGGTAAAAACATCATGTCCCTTGTCTCCTGTTACCATCTGCCTAGACGCACAGTTCGGGGCCCCCTACCAGAGATCCGCCGGTTTTGACACCGACAGCTACCTTTGGCTCTAGCGGCCCTGGCTTGCCTGTCTCTGATGATTTCGGCAAGTTCTTCATCATCGGCCTCATCATCATCAGAGGGTACATGGAAGGCGACCTGCTTCTTGTGAGGACTTGGTCGAGTGCCTCATCTAGCAGTGGCCTTTTTCTTCAGTAGAGAGGGACTAGCTGAGGAAGTACAAGCAGCTGAGGAGCTTGCAGATGCTCCTGAGGCAGTAGAGAAGCCTTGAGTCCTTTGGCACGTGGCGAGATGCACAGGTGCCAAGGATTTTATCGGAGCAGCTGAAGATTTTGACGGGGGAGCTGAGGACTTTGAAGGAGCAGTCTGAGGAATTTGCCGTGAGGGCCTTAAGGAATCTGGCCTTGATGGCATAGCAGAGGAGCTTGGCCGTGAGGGCATTGAAGGTGACGCACTGGATTTATGTGTAGGCTTCTTGTGCATTGCCTTCTTTGGCTGACTAGCAGAGGCCTCAGCAGAGGGAGCAGCAGCAGCAGAGTCTGCGTTGAATTTCTTCACTGCTTCCTTTGCTTGCTTATCCAGTTTGGCGTGGTGCTTTGCCCATTCATCAGGATAATCCTCACCGTGCTTGAGGCTGGTAGGATCTGCCAACTGGCCTGGTGCCAATGGAGGTCTTGGGAATGGAGGGTTGAGTGCGAATTTATTCATATACTTGGGAGTGACATATCTGTACTCCCTCCATTCTCGTGCCCATCTCCTCTCTATCCTTTGTATGCGCACCTTGCGCTGATTCTTGTCCTCTTTGCCGAATTTGGCTTCATCAGTGTCTGATAGTCCTTGTATATGTCCTCGAGGATTTCAAACGCAGATTAACCTCAAGCCTCTTTCCTCCCTACGTGGCCTTTTGTCACCCATTTTCTTCAAATGAGGAATATGAACAACTGAAGTTTCAAGAGGTATGCAACTTTTCTTGAGGAATGCTGCAAATGAGTTAAGTTGATGAGAACCTAGTGATTCAGCGAATGACATTTGTACCTGTGAGCAGAGTATAGTTGCGAGGAATTTGGAGAGGTCATATGCATTCTCAGAAGGTTTTTCAAAAAGAATAGGTTTTGAGGAATTTGACCAGATGAGTCCCGAGGAATTTCACTAAGCGTTCTTTATCTTAGGTTCCAGAGTTGTATAGATTGAGAATCCACACAATTGAGGAATCTTGAAGAAAATCATGCTTAGAGAAACGAATCAAGAGCAGATGACGTGTGAGGTGTTCATGTGTGTGAAGAATTGAAGAATAAACACCTTTGAAGATTTTCAGGAAAGCTTGAGAAGCAAAGCGAGTAGTAAAAGTAACTTTTAATTACCCGAAGTGAAGAACACGACGAACTGGGAAGAACAGATGTGAAGTTCGTGAGGTCAGATCTTCCACGCCCTAACTCGGCAGAGGAAGACGGCTACGGCGGCGGCGGAGTGAAGAAATCCGCAATCGGCGCGAGTACGACGGCGGCGAGGTCGAGGCAGTGAAGCTCTTCCTCACTGGCGATGATGAAGTAGCGGCGGTGCTAGGGTTTTGGGAAGCTTGAGCAGGAGAGAGCGCGAGGGAGGTGAAAGTGAAGTGAGGAAGAGACAGGGGTATTTATAGAGGGAGTGAAAAACTGTTCAACCGAGGAAATCGGACCAACATGCCCCTGGCCCCTTCTCATTCACTTGACATGTGTCACCCACGTACTGAGAGGTGGCGATTGTGTAGGATCGTGGGTGAATAGATAAGTATTGTTGTGAGAAGCGGAACGGTTTGAGCGGCAAAGCCGAAAATTCAGATAAGATAAGTTAAAAGTTCCGTTCGCAATTTCTTTAGCTGTCAAGGACACAGTGAAGAATTTGAACGAGTTTCAAACAGAACTCATACGAGGAATTTGTGAATAGACTGGGTTGAGTTTAGCATAGAGGGTCCGATCACATTCACTTAGCAGAAGAAATCAACTTGAAGAAATAACAATAGGTGAATGCTGTAGAGGACATAAAACTTATATATATATATATATATTCAAATGAAGAACAACACCGGAAAGAGTGAAGACAATGCAAAGTTGAAGAATTTGAAAAACTGAGGAATTTCAAAAATGAAGAAAAACTCATATTGAAGATTTTCAACTTTGGTTGGTGGCGTAACCCACCATATAAGAAAGCTGATTTCAGACACCGTGTACAATTGTCGTAGGGCTCTGAGAATCAATTTCTTCATTAATTTCTTCACACTTAGAGGGTTAATCTTCATTGATTGAAGAAAACGTTACTTTGTGTGTTGCGCATCTAAGTCATCAAGTCAGCATAAGTGTTAGGAGGTGTCTGCATTTCAGAGAACATTCGAAGATTCTAGGATATTTAGCTCACACCGCAACTTGCTAAATCTCTTCTCATCCAAGGGCTTAGTGAAGATATCGGCCATCTGATCTTCAGTGTTGACGTGGTCGATGGAGATGTCGCCCTTCAACACATGATCACGAAGAAAATGATGACGAATTTGGATGTGCTTGGTCTTGAGTCTTTGAATCGGGTTATGAGCAATCTTGATGGCACTCTCATTGTCATAGTAGAGAGGCACATTCTTCACGTTGACGCCATAGTCCTTGAGTGTTTGCTTCATCCATAGTAGTTGAGCACAGCACGATCTAGCAGCAATGTACTCAGCTTCTGCAGTGGAGAGAGATACGCAGTTCTGTTTCTTCGAGGACCAAAGACCAAAGATCGTCCGAGGAAATGACATGTACTAGATGTTGACTTGCGGTCCACGCGATCGCCAGCATAGTCAGAGTCTGAATATCCAATGAGATCAAAAGTGGAGCCCTTGGGATACCATAATCCAAGTGTTGGTGTGTGAGCTAAGTATCAAAGAATATGCTTCACAGCCTTATGGTGTGATTCCTTTGGTGTAGCTTGAAATCGGGCACACATGCAAACACTAAGCATAATATCCGGCCTAGATGCACATAGGTACAATAAAGAACCAATCATGGAGCGGTATACCTTTTGATCGAAGTCTTTACCATTTTCATCAGTGCATAGATGGCCATTTGTGGGCATTGGAATTTTGACCCCTTTGCAATCTTGCATGCCAAATTTCCTCAATACGTCCTTGAGGTATTTCTCCTGAGATATGAATATCCCATTTATTTGTTGATTTAATTTGAAGACCTAAAAGAATTTCAACTCTCCCATCATAGACATTTGATATTCTTCACTCATCATATAGGAAAATTCATCACTATATCGTTGGTCAAGACAAATAGAAAATGATATCATCAACATATATTTGGCACACAAACAATTCACCATCATAAGACTTAGTGAAAAGAGTTGGGTCGAGTGAACCGGGTTTGAAGCCTTTCTTCATGAGTAATTCCTTCAAAGTATCATACCACGCCCGAGGGGCTTGCTTGAGGCCATACAGGGCCTTGTTGAGCTTGAAGACTTTGTCGGGATTCTTTGGATCTTCAAAACATGGGGGTTGAGCAACATATACTTCTTCCTCAAGCTTACCATTGAGGAATGCACTTTTCCCATCCATTTGTTGTAAGATAATATCATGATGGTTAGCATAAGCAAGTAATATGCGAATAGCCTCAAGTCTAGCAACAGGTGCAAAAGTTTCATCGAAGTCAATTCCTTCAACCTGTGTGTAGCCTTGAGCTACAAGCCGTGCCTTATTCCTCACCACAAGGCCATTTTCATCTTGCTTGTTGCGGTAGATCCACTTTGCGCCAATAATGTTGTGCTTGGGAGGATCTGGACGTTTGACCAGTTCCCAGACATTGTTGAGCTCGAACTGATGTAATTCTTCTTGCATAGCTTGAATCCACTCAGGCTCCAGAAATGCTTCATCTACCTTAGTGGGCTCTGTGATAGAGACAAATGCAAAGTGCCCACAAAAGTTAGATAAATGTGAAGCTTTTGAGCGTGTGAGAGGACCTGGTGCTTCAATGTCATCGATGATCTTCTCGATTTGCACTTCGTTTGCAATACGAGGATGAGCGGGTTGTCTTCGAGGAATTTGATCTACATTTTCTTCAGGAGCATTTTCCTCAGCACCATTTTCTTCAGGTACGCCAGCTCGACGTTCATCACGTTCTGGAATGAATTCTTCAAAGATTCTTGATGAGGAATGACATCCTCGGTGGCTTTGAACTTGATAGAATCCTCAGGTGTTGGTTCATCTATCACAGAACGTAGGTGCTCTCTTTGCGAGCCATTAGTTTCATCGAACCGCACATCCACAGTTTCAACAGCCTTGTGAAGAACGTTGTTGAAGACTTTGTAGGTGTGCGAGTCCTTTCCGTAACCAAGCATGAAACCCTCATGTGCTTTCGGTGCAAACTTAGAATTGTGATGAGGATCTCTAATCCAACATTTAGCACCGAAGACTTTGAAGTAACTTACATTGGGTTTCTTGTTAGTGAGGAGTTCATAGGCAGTCTTCTTGAAGAATTTGTGAAGATATACTCTGTTGATGATGTGGCAGGCAGTATCAATTGCCTCACTCTAGAAACGACGAGGCGTCTTGTATTCATCAAGCATAGTGCGAGCCATCTCAACAAGAGTCCTGTTCTTGCGCTCCACGATGCCATTCTGTTGAGGAGTATAAGGAGCAGATAACTCATGAGTAATACCAAGTTCATCAAGATAGTCATCAAGACCGGAATTCTTGAACTCAGTTCCATTGTCACTCCTGATGTGCTTTATCTTCACACCAAAGTTGGTTGAAGCCCTTGAGGAAAATTGTTTGAAGACTTCCTGCACCTCATGTTTGTAAGTGACAATGTGTACCCATGTGTAACGAGAGAAATCATCAACAATAACAAAGCCATATAGAGATGCATCATTTGTAACAACAGAATAATGATTAGGACCAAAGAGATCCATGTGAAGCAATTCAAATGGTCGAGTGGTAGTCATGATAGTCTTCGCTGGATGCTTGGCCTTTGTCATCTTCCCAGCTTCATAGGCTCCGCATAAGTGATCCTTGAGGAATTTGACATTCTCAATGCCAATGACATGCTTCTTCTTCGCGAGCGTGTTTAGATTCCTCATGCCAGCATGACCAAGTCGTCAATGCCATAGCCAGCCTTCTGAAGCTTTTGCAAGTAAGCACACGGCAGGCTATGGTCCTGTAGAGAAATCAACAATGTACAAGTCTCCTCTCCTAAAGCCTTCGAAGACTTTGGAATTGTCAGCTTCCAAGATCACAACACAACAATACTTGCCAAAGACAACAACCATATCAAGATCACAAAGCATTGAGATAGACATGAGGTTGTATCCTAAGGACTCGACAAGCATGACTTTGTCCATGTGTTTGTCCTTAGAGATCGCAACCTTACCTAGACCCAATACCTGACTTTTGCCTTTGTCAGCGAAGATGATATGCTTCAGATGTGATGGTGATAAGGGAGCATCCATTAATAGATTCTTGTCACCAGTCATGTGATTTGTACATCCACTATCGAGGACCCACTCATTTGCTTTGGGTTGATCATCTTGCAGATGAATTAGTGCATCTTACAAACTCATATACTTCATCAGTGAAGAATATGACATTAATATCATTAGGTCAATTTCATCAAGCAATTAGAACAGATAATCAGTATGAGGACGTGAGAAATGAAGGTTCATTTCATCATGATTACCCTGCGTCCTATCAGACACTGTTCAGGTCTCCAGCAAATTCTTCAGTAGTTTTGAGCACGACTGGAGACCTGACCCTACATAAGAGATTAGTTCTTTTTCTTCACCACCCACATCTGGAGGGGTGGCAAAGAATTCATCACTCTGCGAGCACCATATGAAAAAGGTGGCATGGATGCCAGTCCACTTCGTTTCACATAAGAGGGGTTAGGGTAAGCATATGAATATGCAGAGAAATTATTTGAGGACTTATGAACCTAATGATTTGAAGAATAATGCACATATTCATAGCCCTTAGCTCTACCTTGCGAAACAGAAGGGTTGTCACGATGATGATCATATGAGGACTTTGATCCTTTTGAGGAATTTGATCCACGTGAGGAATATGGTCCACTTGAGGACTTGGATCCATATGAAGAATTTGGTTCATTTGAAGAATTTGATCTGGAGTTCCTATTCTTCACAGGTGGTGTCACGAGGACATTCACCTGAAGACTTTCAAGGCAACTTTTGGGAACCCAGATTTTCTTCATAGGGGAACCGTTCCTGCAGTTAGTCCCAACATATCTAGCAAATACTTCACCATTCTGATTTTTGAACAGTTTATAGTTAGAGTCAAATGACTCATTAGAAGAATGAGGAGATTCACATGTAAAGCCGATAAGTTGGATGGATATCTTTGAGGTCCCTTTGCAAAGAACCCATGAGGTTTTGGGGTACTTGCTCGGGCTTCCAATATGTTCCATCAGCATTGAGTTTCCTCTCAAAGGCAATACCCTCTTTCCTAGGGTTTCATTGAGGATCTGCTTTTGAGCACATCACAAAGAGTCGATGCCCTTTGAGGCTTTTGTACATGCACACACGTATAATTCCTTCACCCTGCATCATCAAGTGATACTTGCAATGTCCTCGATGAGGAATTAGTGATAGCGAGACATATGAAGAATTTGTAGCATTAGAAGCATTTGAACATTCAGTGAAGAATTAGCGCTTTCATGTTCAATGCACTTGGACATGGAGGAACAAATTCTTCACAGGTAGCGCTGATTTGTTGAGCAAGTAATGAATCACGCTCCTTCTGAAGATCTTCATAATCCACTCTTAGCTTTTCAAGATCTTGCTTTCTTTGAAGAAATTCGTAAGAAAGCTTCTCGTGATCAGATAAGAGAGTGTTATGATGACCTTAAAGATTGTCAAACCTGGACTGAAGTCTCTGAAGATTTTCAGTCAAGGTTTTAGTGCGATCCATTTCTTCACCCAACATATCATCATTTTCACTACTAGGGAAAAGGCTAGCAGCAGCGCGGGTGGTTGCGCTACTAATAAGGCGCTACAGCTAACTCATAGTAGTAGCGCGGCCCCAACCCACGCTACTACTGTTGACGATATCAGCAGCGCTTTCTGTGAACGCGCTACTATTAACTAGCTGTAGCGATTTCGTCATCCCTCGCTACAGCTATATCTTTCATCATTTTCCCACTGCCCCATTCCCTTTCAGTTCTCCTTTCACTTTCAGTTCTCCTTTCAGATACTAGATACTAGGTACTGCTAGTAGATATCAAATTCATAAACCATTACTAGGTACGGTAGTACTCCCTTCGTTCCAAATTACTCGTTGTGGTTTTAGTTCAAACCACGACGAGTAATTTGGAACGAAGGGAGTACTATAACAATTTCATGCATAGCCAACATGCATCCACAAGCAGTACATGGTCATATCAACGGCCATCATCATATGTAGTTCTAGATGATATCGACGACGATCATCATATGTAGTTCTAGATGATATAGCCACACACACACATATGTAGTTCTAGATGATATATCCACACACACATATGTAGTTCTAGAAGATATAGCCACACAAACATATGTAGTTCTAGATGATATCGAAGACAATCATCATCCTCAAGCCTGGGCGGTTGGTGTTCCTGATAGTAATTAGGATGGCCTGTCCAACACGAAGATTCTTGCCATCGAGGAATTTCTTCCACCCAACCGAGCTTAAGTGTGTGCATCGTCCGTGTCCACGCGGTAAGTACAGGTTGTGACGGAGCCCCTTGCAAGTAAGGCGTAGTCCAGCTGAGCCTTCTTCATCGGGCTTGATACCATAACTCACAGATATGCTCTTTGCCAATTTCGAATAAGAAAAACATATCAATTAATAAGCATGTGATCAAACTCTACACTAAAACATATATATCATCGACTAGATTCCACACAACATACCATATCATTGGACTGTACACTAAGTAATTCACACTATTAATTTGCATTTGTAAGTATAACATACCATATCATGTCGATCAACCATGGTATTTGTCAAGCGGGTCACGAATGGCACCCGACAAAGTCAAGACGTGGCGGAATTATGTCCCACAGGTTGGACACCTCCTCCTCACTCAGCCTTGTTCTTTGAGCTACGATGGCTTCATGAAGTGGGTCCTCATCATCTTGATCGAGTGGGTCCTCATTATCTTCATCATCTTCACCATCTTCGTCATCTTCATCATCTTCCACCAGGTTGAGATAAATGACAGCTAGCTTGGGTCTTTCGCTCGGAAGTTAAAGCTGATCAACTCACCACCAAGAAGATGCATGCGAAGCGACAAAACGGGCCCATCCATCTCCTCCAATCTGCGACATATTGCGTCCTTTCTCGACCTCCATAGTGTACGGCCCCAGAGAGCCTCAAATGTCACAAAGTCTCCCGTCAGCTTGTTGAATTTCAACCTCACATTGCATGGGACGATTTGTGTAAAATAAGCAAAATGACACAATGCAGTAATGCCAACACTAAAAATAAAATAGTTATTACATTTCATCTAATTTCTTATCGCCGCATGACGAAAACTCAGCTGGAAGTAGATGCGAGAACAGCTTGCTGGGCCAGCAAAGGTTGGCGCATCTTGACTTGCACAGTTGACATAGTGGTGGTGGTGGTGGCGCCATTCTTCCTAAAGCAATATGAGCAAAGGATTACTAAATCAACTAAATCAAAATGTTCCTAAGTCAACTAAATCAACTAGCCTACTAAATCAACTAAATCAAAATGTTCCTAAGTCAACTAAATCAACTAGCCTACTAAGTCAACTAAATCAAAATGTTCTAAGTCAACTAAATCAACTAGCCTACTAAATCAACTAAATCAAAATGTTCTAAGTCAACTAAATTAACTAGCCTACTAAATCAACTAAATCAAAATGTTCTAAGTCAACTAAATCAACTAGCCTACTAAGTCAACTAAATCAAAATATTCTAAGTCAACTAAATCAACTAGCCTACTAAATCAACTAAATCAAAATGTTCTAAGTCAACTAAATCAACTAGCCTACTAAATCAACTAAATCAAAATGTTCTAAGTCAACTAAATCAACTATCCTACTAAGTCAACTAAATCAAAATGTTCTAAGTCAACTAAATCAACTAGCCTACTAAATCAACTAAATCAAAATGTTCTAACTCAACTAAATCAACTAGCCTACTAAGTCAACTAAATTATATCAACTAAATCAAAATGTTGCATATGAGCAGGAGGGAGAAGGAGGGCGACTCGAGGAGGGAGAAGAGAGTAGGATGGAGGAGGAAGGCGGAGCGAGGAGGGGCCGGCCGGCGCGTCCAGTTGAGGGAGGACGGAGGAGGAAGGTGGAGCAAGGAGGGGCCGGCTGGCGCGGCCAGTTGAGGGAGGACGGAGGAGGAAGGCGGAGCGAGGAGGGGCCGGCCAGCGGCGAGTGGAGAGGGAGGACGGAGGAGGAGGCCGATCTTGAGTCCAGCAAGGAGGAGGAGGTGGCGCACGCGCAGCCGGAGAGGGAGGAGGCGGCAGGCGCGCGCGCAGATGGATCGGAGAGGATTTTGAGTGGCTGTGTGTGAGTGGATCGATCCGAAGGGAGGAGATGAGGGAGATGGATGGCTTAGCAGTAGCGCTGTTCAGGAAAACACGCTACTGCTAAGCTATCTAGCAGCAGCGCCACAAGAAAGCGCTCTTGCTATGTGTCAGCATGCAAAAATAGACTTTGTTCAATAAATCAAAAACACATTGATCATCAACGATCTTTTTGTGTACAATCTGATTTGACAATATGAGTCCTCGCCGGTTTAGGAACAGGTGAAGACTCATATTGCAGCCACAAATTCTACACATAGAGTTCAATGAAGATCAAGTGATTGTCAAAGTGTGAGAAGTAACATATTTAAGGTGGTAGAAACTCTCTTCACGGAGCGAGATGGGACTAAATTTTTGTAGGAAACTTAGCAGTAGCGCTTATCCGAGAAATGCGCTGCTACTATGCCACGTAGCAGTAGCGCACATCACTCTAACGCGTTGCTGCTATAACTAGCCTCGCGGCGGCCTCATAGGAATTATAGCAGCAGCGTGTCTTTCGGTTGACGCGCTACTACTATATTTGTCTCAAAGAGCGAGTTTAAATCGTGCAGCCATCTTGCTAGTTAGCAGCAGCGAGTTATTTTGGAGCGCGCTGCTGATAAGATTCTGTGTATAGGCTTTTCCCTAGTAGTGTTTGTCTAGCATGTTTTGAACCTTTTCAAAGGCCTTTTGTTGTTTCACAGCAATTTTAGCAAGTTTAGAGTAGCTGGGTTTGAGATTTTCATCAGATTCATCCTCACTAGAGTCAGAGGAGGCATATTTAGTTACCTTGGCACCCTTTGCCATGAAGCAATAGGTGGGAGCGTAGTCATCATTGCCTTCATCAGCCTTGTTGGTGGAGTCGTTTTCTTTAGAGATGAGGATAGACTTGCTGACGAATGCAGTAGCGAGAGCTAGACTCGCCACACCAGACTTAGACTCCTCAGATGCCTCCTCGTCCTCATGTTCCTCAGATTCAGCCTCGGAGTCTATTTCCTTGCCAATGAATGCCCGAGCCTTCTTGGAGCTGCTCTTCTTGTGAGATGAAGACCTCGAGGATTTTGATGATGAAGACTTTGAAGATTTCTTCTTCTTCTTTGTGTCATCAGAATTGTAATCCTTGTATTTCTTCTTCTTTGATTCCTTATCCCACTGAGGACAATCTTGGATGTAGTGACCAGGTTTCTTGCATTTGTGACACAGCCTCTTCTTGTAGTCACTGGATGAGGAATCATTGCTCCTTGAGGGTTTTCCAAAGCGACCACGTCTAGAGAACTTCTGAAATTTCTTCACGAGCGAGGCAAGTTCTGGCTCGATTCTTGAGGTCACCAAGGCTACTAGCAGAGTCTTCATCTTCAGACTCAGAGACTGCCTTGGCCTTCAAAGCACGTGATCTGCCATAGCTCAAACCGTAGAGATCTGTCTTCTCAACAAGCTGGAACTCATGAGTATTTAGCCTCTCGAGGATATCAGCGGGATCAAGTGACTTGTAGTCAGCACGCTCTTGAATCATCAGTGCCAGAGTATCAAATGAAGAATCTAGCGATCTCAGCAATTTCTTCACCACCTCATGGTCGGTGATGTCAGTGGCGCCAAGCGCTTGAAGCTCATTTGAGATGTCGGTGAGGCGATCGAAGGTTTGCTGAACATTTTCATTGTCGAGTATTTTGAAGCGGTTGAAGAGATTGTGAAGAACGTCAACACGAGAGTCACGTTGAGTTGAGACTCCTTCATTCACTTTGGACAGCCTATCCCACATAAGCTTGGCAGTTTCCAATGCACTCACTCTTCCATACTGTCCTTTGCTCAAATGACCACATATGATATTCTTCGCTTGAGAATCGAGTTGCTTGAATCTCTTCACATCAGTAGCATTCAGTGAAGGTGTGACTGAGGGAACACCATTTTCCACAACATACCAGAGATCATTGTCAATTGCCTCAAGATGCATTCACATCTTGTTCTTCCAGTAGGGGTAGTCCGTTCCATCGAAGGTAGGACACCCAGCAGAGAACTTGACCATACCTACGGTCGACATAACTAAAACTCTAGGCGGTTAAACCAAAATTACACAGAACAAGGGAGTACCTTGCTGTAATACCAATTGAAAGTGTGTTATATCGACTAGAGGGGGGGTGAATAGGCGATTTTTATGAATTCTTCACTGAGGAATTTGCTGGTGAGGAAATTCCTAAATGAAGAACTACTAGCAGCGGAATAAGTACTCAGAAGTAAACATAACAGAACACAAGCATAGTCATCATGATGAAATGAAGACAAGCATAGAGTACAGAAAGCGTAAACACAGGATAACACAAGAAAGAAGACGAACAGACTGAAGAAATTGATCAGAGGAAATTGAGAAAGTCTTTAGTCAAAGTCTTCAAATAGATATGAACAGGCACACAACAACAGACATGAGGAAATGAAAGAGTTGAGGAAATAGAACCAGTAAGCTTGGTGAAGACAATGATTTGGTAGACCAGTTCCAACTGCTGTCTCAGTTGTACATCTAGTTGGAGCAGCTGAGTATTTAAACTCAATGACACCCAGTCCCGGACACAAAGTCCTCACCGTATTCTCCTTGAGCTATGGTCACACAGACCTCGCCCAATCACTCGTGGTAAGTCTTCAGGTGACTTCTGAACCTTCACAAACTCGGTCACTCAGCGATCCACAATTCCTCTTGGATGCTCTAGACCTTGACGCCTAACCATCTGGAAGAAGCACAATCTTCAAAGGAAACAAGCGTCGGATCCATGCAGGATCAATCTCTTCAGTGATGCTTAGTCACTTTGGGTTTGTAGGTGTTGGATTTTGGGTTTTCCTCACTTGATGATTTTCGCTCAAAGTCCTCGAAGGATGGGATGCTCTCAATTGACAAGTGTCAGTTTCTCTCGGAGCAGCCAACCAGCTAGCGATTGAAGGGGGCGGCTATTTATAGCCTAGGGAGCACCCCGACATGATAAGACATAAATGCCCTTATTTGATATGACCGTTAGGTGGGTAGATTTTTTGGAACCGCTGGCGCATAGCACAGCAACGGTCGGAATTTTGACTATCAAAATTCTCAGGGCTATCATGCACCTCACCGTGTAGGCAATTCACACTGGTGAATTCCTAACTCCTCAGTCAGGAAAAATTCCTCAGAGACCAGAAGAACTTCGTCTCTGTCACTGAGGAATGTGACTGAACTATATGATATTTCCAATGGCTTCACTCAAAGGGATTGGTAGGTGTAGGATTTTGAGTTGAGCATCACATGGAAATTTTTCCTTAGTATTTCCTCGACCCCCTTTAACAGTACGGTGTTTCCTATGACTCAATAAAGAGAAAATGAAACTATGAAAACAAAAATCTTCACGCTTCATGTTCCTCGAACGATTGCCTAGTCTTCAAGGTCACACCAATTTCTTCACTTTCAAAGTCTTCACTTTCAAAATGAAACTATGAACTGTGGTTTGGCAAGAAACCAAAGTTGTCGTTTCTTAAAGTTTGGGGCTACGATGCTTATGTGAAGAAACTTCAACCAGATAAGCTCGAACCCAAATCGGAGAAATGTGTCGACTATTGGGTACACCTTCTATCACATATCGGAAGGCAAGCCTTTTGTTGCTAAATTCGGATCCTTTCTAGAGAAGGAATTTTGCTCGAAAGAAGTGAGTGGGAGGAAAGTAGAACTTGATGAGGTAACTGTACCTGCTCCCTTATTGGAAAGTAGTTCATCACATAAACCGGTTCCTGTGACAACTACACCAATTAGTGAGGAAGCTAATGATATTGATCATGAAACTTCAGATCAAGTTACTACCGAACCTCGTAGGTCAATCAGAGTAAGATCCGCACCAGAGTGGTACAGTAATCCTATTCTTGAGGTCATGTTACTTGACCATGGCAAACCTACGAACTATGAGGAAGCGATGATGAGCCCAAATTCCGCAAAATGGCTTGAGGCCATGAAATCTGAGATGAGATCCATGTATGAGAACAAAGTATGGACTTTGGTTGACTTGCCCGATGATCGGCAAGCCATCGAGAATAAATGGATCTTCAAGAAGAATACTGACGCTGATGGTAATGTTACTGTCTACAAAGCTCGACTTGTTGCAAAAGGTTTTCGACAAGTTCAAGGGGTTGACTACGACGAGACTTTCTCACCCGTAGCGATGCTTAAGTCTGTCCGAATCATGTTAACAATTGCCGCATTTTATGATTATGAAATATGGCAAATGGATGTCAAAACTGCATTCCGGAATGGATTTCTAGGAGAAGAGTTGTATATGATACAACCTGAAGGTTTTGTCGATCCAAAAGGGGCTAACAAAGTGTGCAAGCTCCAGCGATCCATTTATGGACTGGTGCAAGCCTCTCGGAGTTGGAATAAACGCATTGATAGTGTGATCAAAGCATATGGTTTTATACAGACTTTTGGAGAAGCCTGTATTTACAAGAAAGTGAGTGGGAGCTCTGTAGCATTTCTGATATTATATGTAGACGACATATTGTTAATTGGAAATGATATGGAATTTCTGGATAGCAAAAAAGGATACTTGAATAAAAGTTTTTAAATGAAAGACCTCGGTGAAGCTGCTTATATATTAGGCATCAAGATCTATAGAGATAGATCAAGACGCTTAATTGGACTTTCACAAAGCACATACCTTGATAAAGTTTTGAAAAAGTTCAAAATGGATCAAGCAAAGAAAGGGTTCTTGCCTCTATTACAAGGTGTGAAATTGAGTCAAACTCAATGCCCGACCACAGCAGAAGATAGAGAGAAAATGAAAGATGTTCCCTATGCTTCAGCCATATGCTCTATCATGTATGCAATGCTTGTGTACCGCACTGATGTATGCTTAGCAATAAGTTTAGCAGGAGGTACCAAAGTAATCCAGAGTGGATCATCGACACAGCGGTCAAGAATATCCCAAATACCGAAAAGGACTAAGGATATGTTTCTCGTTTATGGAGGTGACAAAGAGCTAGTCGTAAATGGTTATGTGGATGCAAGCTTTGACACTGATCCGGACAATTCTAAATCGCAAACCGGATACGTGTTTATATTGAACGGTGGAGCTGTAAGTTGGTGCAGTTCTAAACAAAGCGTCGTGGCGGGATCTACATGCGAAGCGGAGTACATAGCTGCTTCGGAAGCAGCAAATGAAGGAGTATGGATGAAGGAGTTCATATCTGATCTAGGTGTCATACCTAGTGCATCGGGACCAATGAAAATCTTCTGTGACAATACTGGTGCAATTGCCTTGGCAAAGGAATCCAGATTTCACAAGAGGACCAAGCACATCAAGAGACGCTTCAATTCCATCCGGGACCAAGTCCAGGTGGGAGACACAGAGATTTTCAAGATACATACGGATCTGAATGTTGCAGACCCGTTGACTAAGCCTCTTCCACGAGCAAAACATGATCAGCACCAAGGCTCCATGGGTGTTAGAATCATTACTGTGTAATCTAGATTATTGACTCTAGTGCAAGTGGGAGACCGAAGGAAATATGCCCTAGAGACAATAATAAAGTTATTATTTATTTCCTTATATCATGATAAATTTTTATTATTAATGCTAGAATTGTATTAACCAGAAACATAATACATGTGTGAATACATAGACAAACATAATGTTACAGGTATGCCTCTACTTGACTAGCTCGTTAATCAAAGATGGTTGTGTTTCCTAACCATAGACATAAGTTGTCATTTGATTAATGGGATCACATCATTAGGAGAATGATGTGATTGACTTGACCCATTCCGTTAGCTTAGCACTTGATCGTTTAGTATGTTGCTATTGCTTTCTTCATGACTTAAACATGTTCCTACAACTATGAGATTATGCAACTCCCGTTTACCGGAGGAACACTTTGTGTGCTACCAAACGTCACAACGTAACTGGGTGATTATAAAAGAGCTCTACAGGTGTATCTAAAGGTACATGTTGAGTTGGCGTATTTCGAGATTAGGTTTTGTCACCCCGATTGTCGGAGAGGTATCTCTGGGCCCTCTCGGTAATGCACATCACTATAAGCCTTGCAAGCAATGTAGCTAGTGAGTTAGTTACGGAATGATGCATTACATAACGAGTAAAGAGACTTGCCGATAACGAGATTGAACTAGGTATTGAGATACCGACGATCGAATCTCGGGCAAGTAACATACCAATGACAAAGGGAACAACGTATGTTGTTATGCGGTTTGGCTGATAAAGATCTTCGTAGAATATGTAGGAACCAACATGAGGATCCAGGTTCCGCTATTGGTTATTGACCGGAGACGTGTCTCGGTCATGTCTACATAGTTCTCGAACCCGTAGGGTCCGCATGCTTAAAGTTAGATGACAGTTATATTATGAGTTCATGTGTTTTGATGTACCGAAGATAGTTCGGAGTCCCGGATGTGATCACGGACATGACGAGGAGTCTCGAAATGGTCGAGACATGAAGATTGATATATTGGACGACTATATTCGGACACCGGAATGGTTCCGGGAGTTATCGGATATATACCGGAGTACCGGGGGGTTACCGGAACCCCCCGGGGGGTTAATGGGCCTCATGGGCCCAAAGTGGAGAAGAGGAGGGGCGGCCAGGGCAGGCCGCGCGCCCTTTCCTTCCTACCCTCTCTCCCTTCCTTCCCCCTCTCCTACTTGGACAATGAAAGGAGGGAGTTCTACTCCCGGTGGGTGTAGGACTCCTCCTGGCGCGCCCCTCCTGGCCGGCCGCCCCCTCCCCCTTGCTCCTTTATATACAGGGGCAGGGGGGCACCTCTAGATACAACAACAATTGATCCTTGAGATCTATTAGCCGTGTGCGGTGCCCCCCTCCACCATATTCCACCTCGATAATATCGTAGCGGTGCTTAGGCGAAGCCCTGCATCGGTAGAACATCATCATCGTCACCACGCCATCGTGCTGACGGAACTCTCCCTTGACACTCGGCTGGATCGGAGTTTGAGGGACGTCATCGAGCTGAACACGTGCAAGAACTCGGAGATGCCGTGCTTTCGATGCTTGATCGGTCGGGCCGTGAAGACGTACGACTACATCAACCGTGTTGTGCTAACGCTTCCGCTTTCGGTCTATGAGGGTACGTGGACAACACTCTCCCCTCTCGTTGCTATGCATCACCATGATCTTGCGTGTGCCTAGGATTTTTTTTTTTAAATTACTACGTTCCCCAACATCATGGCCTTTTATGAGCAACTCAAGGCACCATGCCAAGTTGATTTGGTTTTCGACAAATTCTGCATTTCTGGAGTTTCCTTAGTAAAAGAAGACCGATAAAATGGTCAAACATGTCGCAACTTGCATACGGTGTCATAATTTGTTAAACCTAGCATGATTGTCTACCATGGCCATGCCCATCCGGGTGCACCCTCCATTGAACATGGTCTAGTTTTGAACTTTTTTAAATGACCCCAACTTTTGCACGCAGGGGGCATGCCCGTGGTAAGGATCCATGCCATGTTTGAACGATTTCTGACAAAATATGCAAGTTGCGACACGTCATGTCATTTATCTGCCTTTTTTCACCGAGAGAACTCAAGAAAAGATCAAATTTGTCGAAAACCAAAACAACTTGGCATGGTGCATTTAATCAGTCATATAAGATCATGGAAAGATTTGGGGTGAGTTAATGGATGCCGCAAAAACATGCCCTCAAATGGACCCTTCTCGCTTATCCGAACACCCTCGGTTGAACTTGATATATTTTTGGACATGCATGAAATGACCCCAACCTTTTTCCAGTAGGTGGGCATGCCCACGGTAGGCATCCATGTCAGGTTTGAATGAATTTCCCACACCATATGCATGTTGTATCATGTCCTGCCATTTATCAGCCAGTTTTGACCGAGAAAACTCTAAAAAATGCAAGAATTATCGAAAAATTAAACAACTTACATGGTGCCTTGATTTGATCATAGAAGGAGGTGGGAAAAATTAGGCCATTTGAAGGATGTTGATAAACAATGAACCCTCAGGTAGAGTCTTCTAGCCAATCCGAACATCCTCCATTAAACATGGTCTATTTTTGGACATTCTTAAAATGACCCCGACCTTTTCAACCAGGTGGGCATGACCATGGTAGTCATCCATGGCAGGTTTGAACAATTTCTGACACCGTATGCATGTTGTGACACGTCAGCCCATTTATCGGGCATTTTTGACCGAGAAAACTCTGAAAAATGCAAAACTTGTCGAAAACCAAAACAACTTGGCATGGTGCCTTGAATTGGTCATACAAGGCATAAAAAATAGGGCCATTTCAAGCATGTTGGGAAACGACGTGCTCTTAGACGGAGCCATCTCGCCTACTCGAACACCTCTGTTGGTCATGGTCTAAGTTTTTCTTTTTCCATCTTTTGTAGTGCGTCAAATATAACGCTAAAAAGAAAGACTCTGGTTTTCCTTTTCAACCGGGCTGGTTTTTTCTTCGGTTTTTACATGGGTTTTTATATTATTTTCTTTTTTTTCTTTTTTTCTGTTTCTTTTATTGATTTTATAAAAAAGTTCATCAAAAATTCAAAATAAGTTTATCGATTTTTAAGGAAAGTTCATTGATTTGGAAAATAATTTACAAATTTTAAAAAAATATTAATTTAGAAACAAAGTCCGTCAAGTTTATAAAAAGTTCAACAATTTTCAAAAACAAATCGCCAATTTGCGAAATAGTTCACGAATTTGTGAAGAAAACTGATCAATTTTGGAAAAAAAATCCACTGATTTGGAAGAAAAAAAAATCAAGAATTTGAAATCTTTTCGTGATTTCTGAAAAAAAATCACGAATTATAAAAACTTCACGCATTTTAAGAAACAATAAAGAAAAGGAAAATACCAAACAGAAAATGTTGCGCTTTTCGAGTGTTCTGTTTTAAGTATTAAAAAAATATGCATAACACCTGACGTCCGGTTGGCCTGTTGATTAGTGTGGCTGTGCTAATTCATGGAGGACCTAGGTTCGAATCTGCAGCACGCGTATACGTGTTTCTCAAACAAAAAAATCAGCATATAAGTGAAGAGTTTATAAAATATGACTATCATGCCCTTACTTACGAAGAGGTATGGGCTAATCTGAGCCGTCCTTGTGTTTAGAGGGGTGTACCAAAGCAGAAGTGCTCCTGGAGGGCAATCGGTCAAAGCCCGACATTTTGGGTACCCGATATCTCGGGTTCGGGTTTTTCTCGATTTACCCAAATAGAAGTAGTGCCTCAAAAACAAATTCAATCTTCGATGCGGACCTCGAGCGCTGCCGGTCGCCGAGGGCTGGATGGAAACGAGAGAAGCAGGCGCGGTGCTGCACCATGATATGTCTCCAACATATTTTTTTTATTGTTTCATACTATTATATTATCAATCTTAGATACTTTATATTCAATTTGATATTATTTTTGGGAACCTATTAACTCAGTGTCCAGTGCCAATTAATGTTTTTGTCTATTTCATTGTTTCATAGAAACGAAGTTCAAACACGATGAAACTTTACCGTGTTTTTTTGTGGACCAGAAGGGACCCTAAAAGCTTCGGCAGGAGGTCAGAAAATGTACGGGAGAGCCACAAGCTCACACGGCGCGCCACCAGGGGGCGCGCCACCTGAGCTGTGAGCCCCACGTAACTCTATTTGACCTAACTCCAAGCCTATAAATTACCATAAATCCCAAAACCAACAAAGAGCAACTCGAAACAATTTTTCCGTCGTCGTAAGCTTCTGTTCTCCCGCGTTCCCATTTGGAGGCCTTTTCCAATACTATGCCGAAGAGGAAATCGACTATGAAGGGCTTCTACATCAACCTTGCTGCACCTCGGATAATGTGTGAGTAGTTTACCACAGACCTATGGGTCCATAGTGATTGGCTAGATGGCTTCTTCTCTCTCTTTGATCTTCAATACAATTTTCTCCTTGAAGATCGATCCATGTATAATCTTTTTTTGCAGTGTATTTATTGAGATCCGATGATTTATGGATTTATGATCAGATTATTCATTGAAATTAATCGAGTCTCTTCTAAACTTTATTATGCATGATTATCATAGCTTTGTATTTCTCTCGGATCTCTCGGTTCAGTTTGACCAACTAGATTGATTTATCTTCAGTGAGAGAGGTGCTTTGTAGTAGGTTCAATCTTGCGGTGTCCCCACCTCATGACAGAAGGGGTAGCGAGGCACGTATTTGTATTGTTGCTAGTAAGGAGAAAACGGCCGGGTTTAATCATATTGCTTGGTCCCAATTGAAAAACAAGAACATAGTTTTCTGCTCGTAAGTTAGACGGATCTACTGCTCTTCTAGTATTCTTTTGAAAGTTCTATTTTAGTTCAAAATGGAGTCAATTCCCCTGTTGCTTCTTTTTGAATTTACATCTGGCATGTGCTAACTACCATGACATAGGAAGTAATAATATTCCTTGGCCAGCTAGGCATGCACTATTTGCTTAGCTACACAGTCATGAAATTAAGATGCTTCCTGATTAACTAAGGAACAGATTGATAAAGAGCAGATGTATTGACATGCATCAGCTGAAAGAAAGCAGAGATACAAAGCGATACCCTCGATTCATCTTCAGAAAATATCCCAGATTCCATAGATATGTAGAGATGCACCTAATCCATGGATATTAGGGAGAAATTAAGGCATGTACAATGCATAGTCCCGGGATGATGTCCAGTATGCCATGTAGGATCGGATGTCAAAAAAAGTATGTTTGGAAGCAGCATGATCCTCTGCAGGAGGCGGGTGCTGGGGAGGGGGGGTGGTCCGGTGCATAAAACTGAAAAAATTGAAGTGGAAAGTAGAGAAGCATGTGTAGTGGGAGTCTTTATTTTTTATTCATTGATGCGGCCCACTAGTGATACCTTGCATTGGGGAGAAAAATCAATGTAAATGCCTCAAGCTACTTTTTCTCATGGAGCATCTGTATCTATATACCACCATTGCACATGCTCTTAATCGTTGCTAATATTGCATTACCTTTTGAGGTACTCAGTTACAACCTTAGAGCATCTACAGCCGGACCTCTCAAACTTGCCACATACGCCCAGGCGGGTCGCCCGATCACTGACTGGTCATGTTTTTTCGACCTAGATGGACGCCTCAAACGCCCGAGCTGACCGGCACTCCCCATATCCAGCACAAATATGGGGCGGATATGGGGGCGCTCGGGCGCGCCCGGGCATGCCCGCCACATCGGACACGGCCCATGCTGGCATACCCGACCCCACTTATATTCATCCTGATCCGTTCGCCGAAGCAAACCCTAGCCACTTCACTCCACTCCCCTCCGCCACCCGAGCTCACCTCCGGTGGTTTCTGGCCCTCTCCGCCATGGCAGGCAGCGGATCGGACTCCGACAAGTCTGGATCCGTCGATTGGGGTGTCATCCCATGTGGGTTGGAGGAGGCAATGACAGTCCGCATTACACTTCGCTACTCGCGGGAGGACAGCGACGGGCCGATGGACGGATCCATCCACCGCAACGCCATAGCGTCGGCTCACCGGACGCTCGGGTCCTCTGATGTTGAATCCTCACGGTCCCGGTAGCTGGAACACCTCTCCTTCCCCATCACCGGTTGGGCAGACTATGAGTCCCATCAGGAACGGGCGGCCCGCCGTGGGAAGGAGAGGATAAGGGCCGCCTAGGCCCGTATCGTGGCGGAAATGGCGACTGATGCGGCGACGCGGGCGGCCGCAGAGGAGGAAGCCATCTGTGCCCGCATTGTGAAGACACGACAGCGGAGGAACACGCGCACCCTCGCCCGAGAGCAAAATCGGGTGGTCTGTGCCATGGCCGGACTGCCACCGAAGGAGGAGAAGGAGGACAGCGACGGCGACGAGCAGATCCGGCCCGATCCGTACTGCGTCTTCGACCGGTACTTCTGCGAGAAGGACGGCAAGGGCGCCAAGGGAGGGCAAGGGCAGCCGTGGATGAACTCCACCATAGCCAAATATGCCAAATTTTGCTACTCCGATGGCATGTTTAGTGTAGTGTGATGGAGTAGCCGGACGATGCGTGTGCGTCGACGTAGTTGCATGAGTTTGAATGAATTTGAGATATGGTAATTGAGGTGTCCGGATGTTGATTACATTATTTGACGGATGCCCAATCAGTACCCGCGGGCGTTTGAGGGATCGAATTTGTCAAGTTCTGTTGTAGATGCTCTTACAGGTTCTATGCTCGATCGTCATGCTAGCAGTGATGTGCCTGTTAATGTTCAAACAGAGGAGAAAGATAAGCAGGCCCGACTTGCTGAGACAGCCAAGAAAGATCGTTGGCGACAAGCTGCTGGTTTCTACAGCACTGTTGCGTACTCCCTCCGTCCGAAAATACTTTTCATCAAAATGGATAAAAGTGGTGTACCTAAACGTATTTAGTTCGAGATACATCTCCTTTTATCCATTTTGAAGACAAGTATTTTCGGACGGAGGGAGTACATGCTTTAAATCGTTGTTGGCAACAAGCACTACGCTTATATTGTTTATTCCAAACCTCTGCGAATTTAAATCGTTGTTGGCAACAAGCACTACGCTTACTTACCAATTGCCACTACTTCAAAAAAGTTCAAATACACGTGGTAAATATTGAAATCAACAAGTGCGTGGCCAGTCTTTCAATCACACGTCTGACTAGAACTGCTCTTCTGTGCTAAGCATCGATCACATTTCCACCCTTCATCTCATTCACCTGTGCTTTCTTCATGCTCCACGCCCTTAGCTGTGGCACTCCGACCGTGGTACTTCCGTTGTTGAAGGCATACATGTGCGTGGAACCGTCGTCGACAAGCGCCACAGGATAAACTCTGGCCGTGATGCAGATCCTGCCACCGCTGCCGAAGCTCTCCACCGCGGACCGATCAATCTGCAGGATGGCGCCCATTTTCAGTTCCGTCATCAAGTGAATTACCGGAGAAATTACCGGAGAAATTAATGAACCAAATTAAGCCTCCCAACTAACCAGAGTCCTGAGGGATATCCTTTTTTCATTTTCAAGGTCAAATTCAAAGAAGCCTCCATAGGCTGGTGTGTACAGTCCTGGTCTCAGGGAAGACCTGTGCAAAGAAAGGAAAATATTTCTTTTTAGTTTCCTTCCAGACATCAATAGATACAGACATTTATGGAAATCAAGGGTAACAAAAATTAAGTTAAGAAAGCATAAGCACTAACCTTCTAAGATCGGAGCACATGAGGATAATGTACTTTTGCTCTGATTTATAAACCCTGAAATGCACTGCAGTGTGCTCCTCCATGTTGTCAGAGGCCAGAATAACAAGTCCAAATGGCCCTATGCCACCATGAGCCGATGCATCCGCCTCCCGGCAATGCTTCCGGGGGTCAAAAAGCCAGGAAGGATCAAAAGGTTCGGCGTCATCGATGGACGTCGGCTCAAAATCTATCTCAATGTCAGCCTGTTATTATGTGCCCGGCCATTAGTTACAGTTGGTCTGAAATATATATATATATATATATATATATATATATATATATATATATATATATATATGCCTATTATCTGTTGCCAAAAATGTAATATCTATAAAGTAATTAATAGTTATCAGAAGATCCTATAGCTTTTACTGCCATGACACTTCTTCAAATAAAAATAATTCTTTAGAAGACCGAGTTAGTTGATTTGTGAATACTGAATAGGGAACTACCTGCAAAGTGTCAATTCCCTTGATCTCAAATAGATCTCCCTTCTTCAGCTCTAGTCCTTGATGGTTGATTTCATTCATTCGAAGGGACTCAATCTCTTCAACTGGCCATTGGATCAACTGCTTGCCATCGCCGTCTAACCAAATTGTCCTGGGGATTGACTAAATGTAACAAAAAAATTGGGTTAAAGATGTTACACTGATTTGTTAAATCGGTTAAATTAGTATTTCAATATGAAGTAATTGCAGGAGCTAAGGGTAGATTTTCTTACATGGATTCCTGCCCAGCCTTTTGCAATATCATCTGAATAACTATCTGTCTCGTTACTCCAAGCCCATATGACTCTCCTGCCCTGTTTGGAGTCAAAGAATGATTTTGAAGCATAGAAAGTACCATAATCGATCCTCTTCCACAGCCGGTTGTCATCTTGGACGGTGTCTGGCACAAACTCATCACGTTTGAGATCATACACCCCAACTATGTACATGTCACAGGAATTGATGCTCACTTTGAGGACATGCTTGGCGCCACTTGGAATTTCTGAAGACATGTCCAGTCCATTGTTACTTCCCGGCACTACGGCGAAGAAATCCAGGCACTCCCACATATTGAGGGCATTGTTTGAATACAGAGGGCGTTCAATTCTAGTCCAACTCATAAAGTCTTCACTCTTGTACAGAAGTGCAGTACCGATGCCGTTCACCTCAGCACCAACTGCTATTCTCCATAGTCCATCCTGTCCAATCCAACCGGTTGTCGGATCCCTGAAATGGCTCGAGTTCAGGCCTGGTATGACATGTTGGATCACTGGGTTACTGCCAACTTTGGCCCATTCCCTCAGGTATGGATCAGAACGGTTTTTGGGGAGCGCAATGTTTTGGACCTGATTCGCCTTCCTGTCGATGAGACCAGTGTATATGATGACCGGTTGAACACCAAATAGAATTGTGGCTGAGCCGGTCCAACAACCGCATATGTCACTTGGGATATCCGGTTTGATTGCCGGTTCAAGACCGACCCAGTTGATGAGGTCTGTTGAAACCGAATGGCCCCAAACCATGTTCATGAGGGAGTCATTGGGGTCGAAAGCGCCATCGGGGTTATACTGGTAGAATTCATGGTAGACGCCATTGTAGTACATTGGTCCTGAAATTTTTATAAAGGCAGTATAAGATGTAGAATGATGCAATTTCTTCTCCTTTTTATTTATGTAAGTGTTTGCGACTGAGGTATTCATACCACATGGATCTTTTTTGTTGTCGTAGGTTTCCAAGGATCGCCAATCCATCGAATATATGAAAAAATTGAGAGAATGTCAAATAGAGGTACAATTAATAGGATATGGTTATTGGTAAACAAAACCAAAGATATTCTAGATTTCAAAATAAAGCCAGTACTACATTACTTTCGTATGGGTATAAAAGATCAGTCTAATATTAATTTAAAAAAAAGAGATCTGTCTAATATTATTTGGACACATTATGTGCCACCCTAGTTTCATGAGTAGAACATTTTTATTTTATATTTTCTGATATTGTTTGTTTCATTGTGTATAATCAACTAGGAAAATATGTATTTTTTCATACAGCAAAGATACATGGTTTATCTCTATGTCATCGATTTTATTTTAACTACACATGACACATGGCGCATTTGAGCACAGATTTTAGACCACTGCATTGACTTTGACCATTGACCGTGGATGTTAATCGTTGACTTTTTAAAAACAAATATGACCTGGAAAAGAGTTCACAAAAAAATGGAGAAAAAAATCTTGAATTTGAAAAATGTTTGTTAATTTGAAAAAGTTTGTGAAAAATAAAAAAAATCACGACTTTGAAAAAAGTTCATAATTTTTTTAATCATGAATTTGAAAAAAATTAGGTCATTTGAAAACTTCATGAGTTTTAAAGAAGTTCACAGAATTTTAACAAAGCTCACGAATTTAGAAAAGTTCATAATCTTCAAAAAGGTTTTCTAGTGCAAAAAAAACTTGTGAATCTGAAAATATTACGAATTTGAAAAGTCCACAAATTTAAGAGAAGTTCATAAATATGAAAAAGTTCATGCATTTGAAAAAATCAAAAATCAAAAAAAAAAGGAAAAAGAAAAAAGGCAACAAAACGGACAAAAAAGGGCCAAAAATCTAGAAACAAAAAAGAAAAAAGCAACCAACGGGAAGGAGCTTCACAGAAACATGCGTATATGGATCGGCCCAAGAAATTTAGCAGAGGGAATGGTGGTGCGTTGTGTACCGTTTTGCCTATAACCGGCGCTATAGGCGGGAAATAGGAGTTGGCCCCAAACTTTATACGAACAAAAAAAGTCGAGAAGGAAAGAAAAACACAATAACAACGGTCGATTATTTCTCAACCCACTGAGCTCTAAGCGCTTCCTTATTTTTGACACAAAAACAGTTTGTAATGATACTACTGCAAAAATATTATGTGTATTTTAACAAGTATATTATCCCGTAAAAAAACAAGTATATTATTGAATATTAGCACACCAAATTAAGATCGGCGCTTTATTTCCCCCTTCTCCAGTTAGGCAAATCGGTAACCAATGAGATCTTTTGCTTTTTCTTGGACCAATAACAAGAAAAGCACAAACAAAAGTGAACAGATAACCCACAAAATGAACCAGAGAGGAAGCTCAAGAAGGAAGCAGAGAGGTAAACAGCATACCGTTCATCCAGTTCCTTGGAGGTTGGAAGTGGTAGGCAGTCCTGTATCTCTCGCTGACAATGGAGGGGACCTTTGGAGACTGGGGGTAGGAGAAGGAGAAGCCTCTCTCTCCATTGCTGCAGGGCCATGCCTAAGAAATTTTGGGGGGGCAGTGCGAAAGCCGGAGTCAGGCCCTACTTACTTACTTATACAGAAACAGAAATCATTGCGAGACTACGGAATATTTCCAAAAATCATACCCAGTGCTATCGTAGCAGCATATTCACTGCTAAATCTCATGAGAATAGCGATTCGTCCTGGGGACCATTCGTTTTGCTATTTCTAACGCACTACAAAAGCTAATTTGTATACACTTATTCGAAACCTACTATATATAGTACTACCACTGTTTGTAAATGTAAGAATTGAACTGCAAAAACGTCTTACATTTAGGAACAGAGGGTGTATATTTTTTATATGAAGCTTAAAGAGCAGCATACCTAAGATGGCCATGCTCTTTGTCATTTGACCAAGTGGTTACTAAAATTTTGGATTCTCTGAATCTTATTTTCATGGTGCAGAGCAAGTTTCTGAATGGAACAATCTTTGAAAAAAAATGAATTTTGTAGCATGTGTGGCTTTTGCTGATTGAATATGATTGATGCTTCTAAAGGAGGAAACCTGAGCACAAGTGCCCAATACATATAGGCAGAGTAACGGCATGAACCAAGTGTAGAAATGAATAGAAGGTGAAACCAGAGTGTCTCAGAGTTACTGAAGCAGACAGCGAGTAACTGAAACCAGAGAGTTACTGAAGCTAGCTTACCAGGCTCTGCAAAAGAATGGCCGTTGAGAACACACACGCAAGTCGAGCGAGCCTGCAATCAATTATGCAACATCAATTCTGTGAGTGACAGAAAACAAAACAGTCGAGTAATTAAGCTAAATGAAGGTGACAAACAATTGGATAATGGATGGACTTACACTGTGAGCAGAGCACACATCAGCATCATCATCAAGGCAGCAGCAGCAGCAGCAGCACAAAGGACCAACACATACACATACATACAAGTCAGTCACCTTCCATGTGGCCGGGAGGGGAGAGGCAGCTAGCTAGGAGTGAGGAGTCCCTCACCTTCCATGGCCGTCGCCATCCTATCTCCGGCGCGGCGCGGCGGCAGTCCTCCGCCTTCCCCTCTGTCTCCTCCTGCACCACCGGAGGAGAGTGACAGAGATAGATAGACGGAGGAGGGAGTTGTTGAGCTGTGCCTGTCCGCCTCAGAAATATCTAGTGCCACCACCCCTCAAATAGATCCACGGATCTCTCTTTCCCTTAAAAAACAACTTCCTTTTCCCATCGTGCTTTAACTAGTAGTGCTTTGGCATTTCCAGTGTTACAATTATTCTTGTGCCCAACAAGTATCTCGTCTTGTAGCCAGCTGCTGCATGTCGGCAAAGGTAGCAAAAATATCAGATCAGAGGTGGTCGGCAGCATAGTAACTAGCAGTTAAGCTGCAGCTCGTACTCGCTTACTTTCTTCTTTTTACTCCGTGTGTTAACTTTGTAAAATTAGTAACTTGGTTGGGTTTGGTCGAGTTTATAAAAATATATTAATTAAATACCGAATTAGTATCATTAGATTTATTATAGAATATTTTTTTTATTTTTTGGCATTGTGGATGTTGATATGTTTAATATAAAGTTGATCAAAGCTCAAAGTTAAAACTAAAATAAATCCACTAGGCAGACAAAGAAAATGGGCGGAGTGCTAGTTTCTAATCAAGAGTTAACTGAATATACTAGAATATACTAGGTAGCTCACGCGTAAGACGAGTTGTGAAAAATGTAATGTCAAAAACGCTTTTATATTATGGGACGGATGAGTAGCTAGTAGAAGCTACTCCCTCCGTTCCATAATGTAAGACGTTTTTTGACACTATTAAAGTCAAAAAGCGTCTTACATTATAGAACGGAGGAAGTAGCAATTATTTCTCTGAGTCGGTTTATACTACTCTTTTTGCCTTTTCATCTAGTGCGCGTGGTGCGTGTACATTGAACAATTATAGCTCTCCACCAACAAGGCCTTATATGCAGATCGCCACGATCACGCACATTCTCTTCTCGCCAAGTAGATAATTTTACTTATATAAAGGATGTCGGAGTACCCCTCTCTGTGGCGAGAGCGCCCTCTACGCCGTCCGTTGCACGATGGCGTGCCGTGGGGTTCTCTGTGCCGTCCGATCTGCTCAGATGATGCGCACCCGAACTGCCCACCTGGGGGGGGGGGGGCATGACTGGTGGAGCGCAGGCGCGCACAGCCCACCACCTTGTGGTGTTTTCGCCGCGCCTGTGTGCACCCTCTCTCAAGCCCGCTCACATGTGACAGGGTGGCCGACGCCGCTTGTCAGTGTCTGTCGGCCCTGGGCGGGGTCTGTCGCTATTACCATGTGGGTCCTTGCGCATGCCAGCCTCGGAGTGGCCCGTTGATACTTCTCCTACATATTTATAATTTGTAATTGTTTAATGCTATTGTATTATCATTTTTGTATGCTTTGTATCATTTTATATTTTTATTTTTGAGGTGCTGGACAAATGGGACATTTGAGCTGTGTTTGAGGGGTCCGGCTATCCGGCCGGGCATTTATGGAGAAGTGGTGCGCCCGATTGAAGATGCTCTAAGTTATTCAAATACTTATTTTGCATAAGCGAGAAGCAAGCAAGAATCCCTCACCTTGCACGGTCCTCGCCGTCGTCCCGATAGATAGGGGCTTTGAACGAAGGCACAAATTTGTTATTCCCTGTAAAGAAATATAGAAGTGTTTAGATAACTAAAGTAATGATTTAGACGCTCATATATTAGTTTATGGAGGGCTTTTTTTTTAAGAATCGTTTATTACAAGTAGGTGGGTGTGGCAGTGGCAGGTGCTCCCGTGACTCGAGTGGGATGCATGTCTCCATTCGTGTGGCCGACATGGGCCCAATGGTTCTTACTGTTTTTCCTTTTCTAGTGGTGTGATGTCTTTGTCACCTGTACCGTGCAAAATGAGTGGGCGCACTCATCACATCACATGCTCCTCCTACAGTTTTGGCGGTTTCTGTTTTTGGTGACGCTCACATAGTAGTACGTGTGTGTTCAAAAACATAGTACTCCCTCCGTCCGAAAATACTTGTCATCAAAATGGATAAAAGGTTATGTATCTAGATGTATTTTAGTTTTAGATACATCTCTTTTCATCCATTTTGATGACAAGTTTTTTCGGACGGAGGGAATAGGAGTAGTACGTGTACGTACGTAGATGTATGCATGTGCTGGACGGATTTGTCTCCTCCTCTTGTCCGCCTTCTCCTTCCACTTCTCTACCTTTTCCTTTTTTTTAGTGGACTCCGCTTCTCCATCCATCTCTTACGGAGTTGTTTAGTTGTTGTTTTTGCGAAAATTTACCTTTTTTTTGCGGGCATGAAACTTTACTGTTGGTGCACGTGCCCTGTGGCATTTGTCCTGGCCACCCAGCATTTGTCCTCCACGTTCCCACAAACACTATACAAAACGTCGGCCGGCAAGTGCGGGGCGGATGGTATTTTCAAAAATAATAATCAAAAAAGCCCATTTAAAAGTTTTAGAAAATCGAAATAATTTCTGTGGAAATGTATATATGTTTCGCACGAACGTGTGAAAATTCTTTGAAAAAGTTGTAACTTTTTTTGAGAAGGAGCTGTGATTTGTAGGCTGTACAAAAAAACAAAATTCCGGCCCAACAACATAAAATGTCAGCACATTAAGAAATACGTAATTGCCCTTTTTTTGTACATCACTTGTGAAAATATAATGTGATCAAATTTTGCATATACGTCTTATACATGCGTATGTGTATTTATAAAAAAAGATAACATTTCTCTTTGTGTAAAACTAGTAAGCTTGCACGTGCACGCACGTATCGTCATGTGAAAACAATCAGCATTCATCCTAGAAAGAAAATATATTAATAAAATGAAAAAAAATATTTCTTGTACAAAATATATAAGAGAGGCAATAGAGATGTTTAAAAATGTTGTATCACACGAAAATTACTCGGATTAAAACCCTAGTGAACATATTGGCAAACCCTTGTATTCAAGTTTTCCTATCAAATAGGTAATGTTGAGAACCTACTTTTTGTAATTACACAAATGAAAAATTGGCAAAAAATACTGAAATATTTTTCCTAGGAGATGGGGGATCCCGGTCACGTGCAGCCAAGCCAGGGGATGCGGTCGCCGGCGGAGGTCCGGTAATGGGGGCGTGCTGGCAGTGGCGGAGCGTGAATCAAATATTAGGAGGGGCCAAATGAGTGTATATGGCATAGAAAAGGCTAGGTCGGACCTCCGCCACTACCGCCATTACAAGGGCCATGACGTGAACTGCTGCCAGGATGAACGGATGTACCTAGTGTTGTTCAGCCTCGCCGAGGTCATCCTTTCGCAGTTGCCGGGCCTGGAGAAGGTCACCTACTCGTTCATCACGCTCTTCCTGAGTGTCACGACCTGCGCATAAGGAGAGGATGGCGGCGGTGCGCGGCCACGTGCGTCGGCCGGCCGACAAGCGAAGGAGCGGCGGCGGTGACCTCTGTAGAAGGAGAGGCCGGCGGCGGCGGCAGCAGAGGCCGACGCGGATCGGTGGCGGCGGCCCGTATGGCGTGGGTTGGTAGTAGCCTGGTAGGGCGTCACCGGAAGCCGCGGTAGCGCGGGCAAATGATGGCGGTGGCGGCGGCGACGCAGGCAAACGATGGCGGCGAAGGCGACGACGGCGTGAGATGTTTTTTGCCCTAAGTTTTTTCTTTGCAGGACATTTGGCGCTGAGTGGCTGCGGACGCAGGACGGGGATATTTCTTCACCCTGTGGAGCACAGTCAGCCTGCGGTAATTCCTAAGTGCACACCGTCTCAAGATTAGATTAATCATGACGGTTAACATTTACTTAAGAGGGATAATCCGATGGTGCTTATCTAGCCGTGTATGTTTTCTGGGGTGTCTTTAAGAAAGAAAAAGTTTGACTGTTTATTAGTATAATATAATAATATATAATATAATAAAAATAAATAATAATATAATATAAATCATAAATAATAAATAATAAAGTATAGTACAATAGTAGATAGTAGATGTACGCAGTACACAAGGCTGAGTTTCAAAAAATATATATGATGGCGTAGATCATGGTAATTATTGCTAATTGATATTTTCCTTCTATGTACGCAGCACACAAGCGTAGATCATGGTAATTTTTGCTAATTGATATGATTAAAATAGGCTTAGATTGGAGCGAGACCGTGGTAATTATTGCGTAATTATGATGGCGTAGATCATGGTAATTATTGCTAATTGATTATGATAAATGATGTGATACAACATTGAAGCAATCTGGTCCATTGAGAGATGACGGATGTGTGGCTGAGATGTAATGTTTCTGCCACAACTCGATTGTTTAATAATAGTATAGATTATATTTTGAAAACATCCACCATAGTGGTTGATCACTGTTGGCATTTTTTGGCCGGCCAGCCCAGTAGTGGGGGCACCAAAAACCATGGTTCGGGTGGTTTTCACAGTTTTGCTATATCTTTTAGGGACCTTGTTTTCGTGCGGTCTTCTGCTGGTTTTTTTTGTTGGGATGGGGGGGGGGGTCCTTTTTTGTCAATTTTAAGTGTTTCTTCATCCTTTTCTTCTTCTTTCTGCTTTTGTTTCTATTTCCTTTTTCCACTTTTGTTGTTTTTACTTTTTTCTACTTTTTTTATAAATAAATGAATATTGCAGAAAATTATACGAAAGTATTTTAAAGTATGTGAATATTTATTTAGCCATATAAATATAATTTAAATCCGTGAACACGTTTGAAATTACCAACTTTCTAAAGTGATACTTTTATAATTACATGAATATTTCTCAAATACGCGAACACTTAAAAATACAAGTTTTTTAAAAAATATGTGAATATTTTATATTGTTTAGGTATTTGCATAGAATCTTCTATCGCATGAATATTTTTGCTTGTTTTATTAATATTTCTTTGAGGGGCTTTTCTTAATATATTGATTGTACATAAACTAGTCCTTTATTTTAAGAAGTATAAATGTACGTACTGTTAATGGGCGGCACTAATTGCGGCCCATTGAGCTCCGGTTCTGGGTGAAACTTGTGTCCTGCTCGCGATGAGCGAGGTATAGGGCCTGTTACTCTCATGAACTATCTTTTTCCTTTTAGACACCTCTCACGATCTATCTAATGGGAAATGGGTTTATTTTTCCTGGCACAAGGCCTCTGCCAAAAAAAGGTTTGCGGTACGTCAACCCGTTACTATCACCAGTTTAGTTAGGGCATCTCCAGCCGCGCCCCCAAGAAGGCCTCCCCAGGCGATTTTTTTCGGCGCGGCCAAAAAACGCCCGATCGCGCCCAGAGCTCGATTTTCGCGGCTTGGGCAAAAAGCGCCGGCGGACCCAGCCGAACCAGCGCCTGAGGGCGCCGGGGACGCCGGGCAAGTTGTTTTAGCGCGAAAAGCCGCGGGCCAGCAGCGTCGACTTCGGCGCCTCGTCTACTAACGGCCTCGGTTCCGGAATCAATGGCAAAGGCTGCCGCCGTCACTTTGCCATTGATTCCTTCACGGCGGCGCTTCACGGACGGCGCCGACACCTCTCCTCCTCGCCGCAGCAGACACACGGCGCTGCCCGGCTATAAAGCGGTGGCCTCCACTCCACTCTCCTGTACCCACACCGCCCCGCCGCCGCTCGCCGCCGTCCGCCCTCCTCTCCTCGCCTCTCCCGGCGCCGTCGCCATGGCGTAACGTTTCCCGGAGACTAGGCGGCGGCAACGGCTTCGGCCGCCGTTAAGCTCCGCGTTACGAGTCTGGCTCTGTTCGAGTGAACATCCGGCACGCATCGCTCATCAACCAGGCGGCCGCGCGCCTCCTCCTCGTCGGCTCCTCCGCCGTCAAGCCAAAGACGGAGACGGGCTGGCGCCGTGAAGACGGGCCGGGCTGGCGCCGGTGAAGACGGAGCCGGGCCGCACCGTGAAAACGAGCCGGCCGGTGCCGGTGAAGGCGGAGTTCGTCGACAACGACGCGCCCTAGAATGGGCGCGCCAGACTCCATTGCGATGGAGAAAGGCGCGCGGAGAAGGCAAGGAGCGCCAATAGCGCCGCCTCTATTGCCGAGGAGCGCGGCGCGGCCGCGACGAAGACGGAGTCGTCGTCCTATGCAACAGCGACGACGACGATGACGCGCCGCCGCCAGTCCACCATGGCGACGTCGGGTCCAGCCGGGGCGTCCGCGTCAAGGAGGAGAAGGCCGACGACGACGATGGCAGCGACGGCGGCGACGACTTCAGCCCCTTTCTTTTTTAGATTAGCTTAATGTAATGAAAATGGGCGAATTTGACCGAAATTCGCCATGTTTAGCCGAAATTTAACTACTCTTTGTCATAACTTCGCCGAACGGCCCCCTTTTTTTAAACACTCGCCTAGGGCGGTCTTTGAGGCCGACGGCAATTTGACGACTTCGCCCCGGGGCCTTTCTTTGCGCCGGCTCACCCCCAGGCGGCGCTTTTAGACGCCCCCTAGGGGGCCAACGGCTGGAGATGCCCTTAGCCTGCTTACGGATATCCTAGGATCGTACTCCCATACATACCACCGTTGAAAGTGCATTGACACTCTATTAATATTTTGGTGTCGATAACAATAGGATTTGTGAGATCTACCATTGGTAGTCAAGTTTATTATCTCAGGACAATGGAATCTCGTGTGTGTCTACGGACTCCGATGTCCCCTCCCCTTATTATAAAGGAGAAATACAGTGCTTCCCACTGGCTCAGAAGGTTCTTCATCTAATTTGAGCTATAGGAAAAGCCGTACTACAGAGAGGAGTTGCTATGTTGAGGGAGTTGGGAAACAGATTTCATTCCTATACATTTTATTTTTCCCAAAATGAGGCACCAATAGAAGGGGTTTTTCCAAGTTAAAAAATGGCCAATGCAGGATGTCTGGGTGCTTGAGGTCTTGGGACCTCCGGGTGCTCGGATGTCGGTGTCAAAACTGGCAGACCTCGGGGTAGGGGTTCCCGAGTTGTGGATCTCGAACATATGGTAACTGAAATAGGTGAGGCAATATTTACCCAGGTTCAGGCCCTCTTAATAGAGGTAAAACCCTACTTCCTGCTCTTGTTTCTATTGATGATGATGTATCGAGTACAAGCTTGATCTACCCTCGAGATCGTAAGTAGTGTTCTAACCCTAGGGTTAGGTGAATGCAATTGTGTTGTGGTCCCCCCTACGTACGGGCTAAACCCGGTCCTTTGGCTTATATACACGCCAGGTACACTACTAGAGAAAAGCTTACTAGTGGCGCTGGTTTTTTACATACCAGTAGCATAGGCACCCGCGCTACTGCTAGGGCGCTACAGCTATTATTTGACAGTAGCGCGTATCTGAACAAGCGCTGCAGCTAAAATACTTATTAGTAGCGCTGCTTCCTCCACCGGCGCTACTACTATCATCACGTAGTAGTAGCGCTCTATTTTCTCCCCACGCTACAACTAGGCAAATAGAAATAAAAAATAAAAAAAAGCAGTCAGGTGCATTATTCATGGAAATCAAGACAAGTCCAATGCAAATAAACTAAGTTCACAGAACCATCTCACAAACATTAACGACAGTACCACATTTAATATAACCACACAATCTCACAAACTCATATAGTAGTCAACAATGCATGGATAGATCATAGTTGATAAGTCTGCTAGGTAGTCATACTAGCATATATATGGTTCAACAGCCACACGCATGCATATGAAGTTCTAGATGATGTCGATGACGACCATCATCCTCAAGCCTGGGCGGTGGGTGTTCCTGATAGTAATTAGGATTGCCTGTCCAACATGAAGATTCTTGCCGACGAGGAAGCTCTTCCACCCAACCGAGTTGAAGTGTCTGCGACCGTCCGTGTCCACGCCGTACGCACAAGTGGTGACGGAGCCCCTTGCAGTAAGGTGTATTCCAGCAGAGCCTTCTTCATCAGGCTTGATACCACAACTATCATATAGGCTCTTTGGCAATTTCTGAATAAGAAAAGCATATCAATTAACAAGTAGCCTCACACATTTTACACGAAGCATATATATCATCGGACTCTACACTAAGCATATATATCATCGGACTCTACATTAAGTATATATATCATCGGACTCTACACTAAGTATAACAATAAAGCATATAAGATTCACTAAGCATATAAGATTCACTAAGCATATATATCATCGGACTCTACACTAAGCATAACAATAAAGCATATAAGATTCACTAAGCATAGATTCACTAAGCATATAAGATTCAGTAAGCATATAAGATTCACTAAGCATATGTATGATCGGACTCTACACTAAAGTATAACAATAAAGCATATAAGATTCACTATGCATATCTATCAGCGGACTCTACACTAAGTATAACAATAAAGCATATCATCAAATTACTCTAAAAACTACAGTAAATGCAACATACCATCATATGCCGATCAACCATGGTACTTGTCAGGCGGGTCACGAATGGCACCCCGATGAAGTCAGCACGTGGCAGAATGATGTCCCATAGGTTGCACACCTCCTCCTCGCTCAACTTCATTCTTTGAGCTACGATGGCATCACCGAGTGGGTCGTCATCATCCTCATCATCCTCTTCATCCTCATAATCTTCTGCTTTGTTGATATAAATCATGGCCAGCTTGGGTCTTTCAGCTCTAAAGGAGAAGCTGATCAACTCACCACCGGTGATACGCATGTTGTCGATGAAACGGACCCATCCATCTCCTCCCACCCACGTCATCTTTCGTCCTTTCTCGATCTCCATAGTGTAGGGCCCCCCAGGAGCCTCAAATGTCACAGAGTCTCCAGTCAAATTATTGAATTCTGACCTCACATTGCATGGGACGATCTGTGTACAAAAAGCAAAATGATATATACACGATGCATTAATGCCAATAACACTAAAAACAAAATAGTAGTTACTAGTTTCATATAATTTATTACCGCCGCATGAAGAAAACTAGACTCGATGTAGATGTCAAACAGCGTGCCAGTTGCAAGGCTGCTGGCGCACCTTGACTTGCACCGTCGACATGGTGGTGGTGGTGGTGGTGGCGCCATTTCCCTAAAGCAATATGATTAAAGGATTAATGATCCAAAAAGTAAACATAAAGTTTTCATAGTTAGAGTTCACATGGCAAGCAAAATAACAACTAAAAGTAAACATAAAGTTCAGTCCAACAATCACAAATGTCAAAAGTAGAGTGATTGTATGATAAAACACAAGAGTTTCATGCACACCTCAAATCTGTGTCAAACTTATTCTGTCGCGGATTCAAACAAAATTAGAATCCTGTCAGCAAATTGCCAACGAAGCATACCAAGAAAGCTAGCAATCTAGTAAACTAATGTCCCCAACTCTTCAGATGAAGCGTCGCTATCAGCATGAAATTTGCACTAAACACAAGGTTAAACAATACTAGTAGCTCAATAATCTAGAGATGTAACAAACAAATATATGGCAAAACATAACAATTCTTTGATCTCATCTCATCTTTGTTAATCACAAAAAAGCACACTAAATAAACTACCCCCTTCTCATATCAGTAATCCTAAATCTTGATGATTTCTGAGTATAGCACTTACAAATTAACTATTTTTCTATGATAGGAACATGAGCTTGTAGCTTTGTCTCTCACATGAACAACACCTAGTGGCCAAGCCCATACTTTTTTGGCCATGAACATCACCTCAAAAAAATCTACATTTGTTAACCAAACCGAACACTAACCCATCTGATCATCAATATTCATTAGGGTTAATTTGAGAAACAACAAGGAAAACACTTGATACAACCCGAACCGAGCACTTACACTCCTATAGAAGCAATATCCATAACATCACATCAGAAAAGTCGAAACCGCCCAACCACAAAGCAAAAAATCAAACATGAGCCAGCCCAATCCAATGCCAAATCGGCAACACCCTGGTAACAATAAGCACACATCAAACAACCAACCCAAACCCCAACATGAAAACCACCAAAACTCCTCCCAGCCAGGCACGGAGCAGAACCAAACCAACAATCATGTCAGCACCAAGTGGGAAATACGTAAAGAGAGGAAAAGGAGCCAATCATACAGTAGGTCGAACGTAAACGATGCAAAGTGCAGACCAAAGGCACACCCCACGTACCCCTTCTCGAAACGACCGATGTGGAGGCGTTCAGAAGGGGAGCCGATCCTACGACCACCATCGACAAACTTGAGCGTGTGGAGGCATTCACGAAACGGCACATGGCAATCGACGCCGCCCGTGGCTCCTCTCCGAGAAAGGCACGACATGGACGCCCCCTCTCTAAACCTAGAACACTAGGCACCGCCGCCGCCACCACTCCTCCAGGGGCAGCAGCCAAGAATTGAAACCCAAGTTTCAATTATATGTGCTAAAAGCCTCTACTTCTCTAGCTACTTCTCTCTACTCTCTCCTAAGTTTCGGTGAGCAACAAAATCCTCTACTCTCTCCCCTATGTGATACTAATTAACAGTAGGATCTAGAGATGCATATGTGATACTAATCCTATTAATTCATATGTGATACTAATCCTATTAATTCATATGTGATACTAATCCTATTAATCCATATGTGATACTAATTAACAGAGAGGGCGGAGCGCCGCGTAGGGGCAGCAAGGGGAGTGGCGAGTCGCCGCGGCAAATCGATTGGAGCCATGCATCGAAGCGCGGAGCCACCGTGCAATCCCTAAATCCCAAAACATGGTGAGCTGCCGCGGCAAATCGATTGGAGCCCCTACTATGAACTCTAACCGAGAGATTGAGAGGAGCTACTCTGGCGCGCGCAGGGAGGAGGAGATCGAGAGGGGGACTTACGGGGCTGGAGCATCGGAGGAGGCGAGAGGCGACCGCGCATGGTGGCGGCGCACGACACCGTCGACGGGGGTGAGGCGGCCGGGGACGAACCCTAACCGCGGCGGCGGCGACGTAGGGCGGAGGGGATCGATTGTGAGAGGAGGGGGTGCGGGGTCGCTTGATCGGGCCAATTTTCTTTAGCTATAGTAGTAGCGCTGGTTGGAGCACCACGCTACTGCTAAGCCCACCAGCTGTAGCGCCCTTTCAAAACAAACGCTACAGCTAAGTGGGCTACTGATTCTGCCATGCGGCCCATGTAATAGTAGCGCGGCCCAAGCAAACAAACGCTGCTGTTATATGTTAGTAGTAGCGTGTTTTCTACACAATGCTACTGGTAATTACTAGTAGCGTGGGGTCACAAAAACTCGCTACTGGTAAACTTCTATCTATAAGCATTTTCCTAGTAGTGGGTAGGGTATCTAGGGTTACATAGTTGGTATCCAGTGGATGCGCAAAGGTGGCATCAGATATCTTGGAGTGTACGTCAAGTCTCCGGTAGATGTAGTCTTGATCACGTCCCAAGCGTGTATCTTTCGGAGTCCATCTTGATGAGAATGTGGGTCCATCGGCCCAGCCCGAGGAGTATGGGCCGACCAGGCTAGTACCCCCTAGTCCAGGACACCGTCAGTAGCTCTTGAACTAGTCTACTACACCGAGGACGACGCTCTTGGACTTCGGACCTGGAGTCTTTGGCTCGGCAGGCCAGTTCCCGCATATGATCCATTTAGATTGGCTTTGAAAGATTTCGGCGTGGTCGATGGTTTTACTTGGGGCCCGCCCCCCTGCACGTTGCTTCCGATTCCTGACCTCGGTAATTGTGCCTTCTGGGGAATCGAGTCGCTTTATGGCGAGACGTCGAAGCATTGGTTTCTTTGCCGTTTTATTTACAAGCAGGACACCTAGATTCACAACACGACACATCTACACTCTAAAATATGTCTATATAGATCTGTATATAGTTTGTATTGTTTGGAATGCAACTCTCAATTGATTGGGTGAGCCACAAGTAGTGTCGGATCCCACGGAGCTGGTGGAAGTGGAGGCGCCGAGGGGTAGTAGTAGCCGGCGCCGGCTTGTTGTCCGGTGGGCGGTGGCGCGGCGTAGGGGCGACGGGCGCGGCGTGGGTTGTTTGGGCATGGCGTCACGATGCTCGCTGCTTTGGGCGCTGCGATCAACGCTTGGGAGGCGGCGCAGCCCGAAGGCGAGGCG
This sequence comes from Aegilops speltoides, assembly GCA_021437245.1. Taxonomy (NCBI): domain Eukaryota; kingdom Viridiplantae; phylum Streptophyta; class Magnoliopsida; order Poales; family Poaceae; genus Aegilops; species Aegilops speltoides. The sequence continues at coordinate 523,511,352 of CM038145.1, read as the reverse complement.
GCGGACGAGGGATCGCTATGTCAGACGCATGTACCGCACCGGCCCACGGATTCTAGGCTACAGCCCAAGGCACCGAGCCTGCTGCTGGTGGGGCGGGCCGCCTTGGCTGTTGCACTTCCAACCGCGACGCCCACCACGGCGGCGATCAGAGGAGGCCGGTTGGGGCGGCGGCCCCTGGAAGAAGCCCGCAGGCGGCGGGTATTGGCCGTAGGAGGCCGTCGACGGAGGGAACCGCAGTGCGGGAGGCGCCGGCGAGGACGGCGGTGGCGGATCGCTGCGGGAGGTACCGGCGGTGAGGGCGGTGTGGGTGGCCCTGGTTTTCGCCATCTTCATGCGACGCTCCTCCAACCGCAAATACGCCACGACCTTGGGAAAGGTTGGCTCCGGGATCAAGCTGAGGTTCGAAGCGGCATTGCCGAACTCCTCATTGAGCCCGGCGGTGAGGGTGCTGAGGAGGAGCTCATTGGAGATGGTTTCGCCAAGGTCACGGAGCTCATCTGCAAGTTTCTTGAGACGCATGCAAAAATCATCGATAGATGAGTCAAGTTGATGAGACCCAAAAAAAATCTTCCTAAAGAAAAACCTGGCGCTGGAGTTGGTTGTTAGTGAAGGGCCCATTGAGTTTGGTCCAAGCAGCGAGGGCATATGACCACCGTGTGGAAAAGATCCTTGGAGATGGTGAGGTAGAACCAACGAATGAGCGTGGCATCGATGGTCGTCCACTCTTCATCACCAAGCATGAGGCTGGAGTCGATGGAACCGTCGATGTGATCATGAAGATGGTACTCACGGAACACTAAGGAGAAGTATGTTTTCCAGGCGTAATTGGACGTGGAGTGATCGAGGCACACAGGGACACAACGATGGATGTCAAGATCGCGGATGAGGATGGGATTGGGACCGACAAAAGGGTTGGTCGCACCGGAGGCAGATGAACCGGGTGATGCCATGGCGGCGAGGGGATGCGACTGGGGTTGTGGGAGGGAAGGGGGGAGGGAGGCTGTGGCGGCTGGGAAGAGCAGCGGCGGTAGAGGTGAGGTGCAGCGGCGGCGAGCTAGGGGCGGCGGCGGCAGGAGTAGAAGACTTAGGAAGAAGATCGTGGAATGGAAACTGATACCATATTGTTTGGTAATGCAACTCTCAATTTTTTTAGCATCAGTACAGACACAAGCGCTCATATACACGCGCATACACTCGTCCATATGAACGCACACACGCACACCCTACCCCTATGAGCACCTCCGAGAGACTGAGCCGGCATATCATCTTGAGATTTACGAAGTCACCGTAGGCGCCTCATCGTCGACGGGAACGTCTCCTCCCACTTAAAGCGCATCACCGGAAATCCTGAAATAAATCCAGGAAGAATGCGAGCACCAGGATTTGAACCCTGGTGGGTTGGGGTACCACTGTCCACCTAACCAACTCAACCATTGGTTGATTCACAATGCAACTCTCAATTGATTGGGTGCATACGCACACGTATATATGTACAAGATGTAGCCCACGGCCTCGACTATACAAGTAAACAAGGAGGTGGGGCTAGGTAGGAAATGATCCTATCTATACATGCGATATACTCCCTCCGTTCCTAAATATAAGTCTTTATAGTGATTTCATTATGAACCACATACGGATGTATATAGATGCATTTTGAGTGTAGATTCACTCATTTTTCTCCGTATGTAGTTCATAGTGAAAATCTCTACAAAGACTTACATTTAGGAACGGAGGAAGTACTGTCTATACATATATTCAACAGTTTGTATTGAAATATCTAAAAAGACTTATATTTAGAAAGGAGGGAGGAATCGTGTTACGGCCCCTCCTACTTCTTCAGCTACACCAGGCGCTGCTACTTCTACGACCAAGTGAAAGTGCAACTAATCCCCGGGTGGTTTTGGTAATTAATAACAACATATATATCATTGAACTAATAGTTACTTGAGAATCATTTCAGAGAGTTCAGTGATATGGGTATGGCAAGGACTGAAGAAGTGGACCCCCCCCCAAAATGCTAAGGCAAGCATTGGCAAAAGCTCAAGACTCCATTTTTGGTTTAGTGATCCAAGATCACATTGAGTCCATAGGAAAAGCCAATACTATTAAAAGGGGATGAGGTTATGATGATGATCTGGTTGCTCAAGTGCTTAGTGATACATCTCCTAAATTATCAGCAACTTTCACTGCCATATACAATCATAAGTAGTCTCGGTCCCACCGATATTCCAAACTCACCACACCGAGATGAACCACCTCACCATAAGCCAAACCCTAGCAAACTCGGATTTTCCGATTCGAACTCGGTCTCACCGAAATATGAGTTGCCAAGCTTCAGAACCTTCATCATCAAATCGGTGACACCGAGATGATGAAGTCGGTCCCACCAAACTGGCATGCTCTTGTCATTGCACGAATCGGACTAACCGAGATTGTATTTTCGGTCCCACGAAATTCCAACGTTCACATTATTTGAACTATCGGTCTCACCGAGTTGTCCACTTCGTCCCACCGAGATTGCTCAAATGTGTGTAACGTTGGATTTTGTGTGGAGGCTATTTATACCCCTCCACCCCTCTTCATTCGTGGAGAGAGCCATCAAAAGAACTACCACTCCTACCTTACATTTCGGAGAAGAGAACTACCTACCCTTGTGTTGAGATCAAGTTGCTCCACTCCCACCATATGAAGCTTGATCTCTAGCCTTCCCAAGTTGCTTTCCACTCAATCCTTTCTTCCACCACAGCCAAATCAGTGAGGAGAGTTGAGTGTTGGGGAGATTATCATTTGAAGCACAAGAGCAAGGAGTTCATCATCATCTACAACATCTATTACCTTTTGGAGGGTGATGCCTCCTAGATTGGTTAGGTGTCGCTTGGGAGCCTCCGTCGTCGAGATGTGGAGTTGAACCAAGAAGTTTGTAAGGGCAAGGAGATCGCCTACTTCGTGAAGATCTACCCCGAGTAAGGCTAGCCCTCCGTGGGCGTAGGCCATGCTGGAATAGACAAGGTTGCTTCTTCGTGGACCCTTCATGGGTGGAGCCCTCCGTGGACTCATGGCAGCCGTTACCCTCCGTGGGTTGAAGTCTCCATCAACGTGGAAGTACGATAGCACCACCTATCGGAACCACGAGAAAAATCACCGCGTCTCCAAAATTGCGTTTGCTCTTCTCCACCTCTCTTTACTACATGTGCAATTTACTTTCCGCTGCCTATACTCTAGAATTGCATGTGTAGGGTGATGCTTGACTTGATCATAATTGTGAATCTGCCAAAAACTGTTCTTTGTCAAAAGGCAGAATTTTTATATTGTCAAGTAGTCTAATCACCCCCTCTAGACATACTTTCGATCCTACAAGTGGTATCGAGCTTTGGTCTCCATTGTATTGGTTTCCATTGCATTGGACTCCATAAGTTTGGTTTCACAACCTAGGAGAGTATGGCGTCTAGTGAGGGTAATTTTCAGAGAGGTCCTTACTTTGATGGTACAAATTTTGCTAGTTGGAAGCATAAAATGAAAATGCATATTCTTGGTCATAACCCAGCCGCATGGGGCATTATTTGTGTTGGTATGCAAGGTGAATTCTTCGAGGAAGGAAAAGTTCGGATCGCGGCTACATCGGAAGAATTGCGGATGTTGCAAAACAATGCTCAAGCTTGTGACATTCTCTTCAATGCCTTGTGTCCCGAGGAGTTCAACAAAATCAGCCGTCTTGAGAATGCAAAAGAGATTTGGGATACTTTGGTTGAAATGCACGAAGGTACCGAGTCCGTGAAGGAATCAAAGCTAGATATTCTTCAAGGTCAACTTGACAAGTTCAAGATGAAGGATGGTGAAGGAGTCGCTGAAATGTACTCTAGGCTTGCTCTCATCACAAATGAGATTGCCGGCTTAGGAAGCGAAGAAATGACCGACCGATTCATCATCAAGAAGATTCTCAGAGCTTTGGATGGAAAGTATGACACCGTGTGCACTTTGATCCAAATGATGCCAAACTACAAGAATCTCAAGCCAACCGAAGTCATTGGAAGAATTGTTGCTCATGAGATGACACTTAAGGATAAGGAAGAGCTTCACAACAAGTCAAGTGGTGCTTACAAAGCTACAAGTGATGCTCCCACAACCTCAAGTGACAAGTTAGTTTCCAATGAAGAGATAAGCCTAATGGTCAAAAACTTCAACAAATTCTACAAGAATAGAGGCAAAGAGAGAAGCTCAAAGTCTAGATCATATGATGAAAAGAGATCTTCTAGTCGTGATCGAAACTGCTACAATTGTGGAAGACCCGGACACTACTCAAATGAGTGTACGGCTCCCCACAAGAGAAGAGAAGAATCTCCAAGAAGAAGAAGCTCAAGAGATGAGTCACCTCGGAAAGAGAGAAGGAGCAGAGATGATCGTTATGAACGAAGACCCTCTCGGAGAAGCAAGGATTCGGAGAGGAAGGACAAGTCATCAAGGAGCTACACAAGAAGAAAACATCAAGCTCATGTAGGTGAATGGGTCTCCGGCTCCGACTCCGACAATCAATCCGAAAGAAGCTATCACTCCGACTCCGACTACAGTCAAGATGAAGGTGTTGCCGGTCTTGCTCTCGTATCCTCCAACTCCAACTCCTACGACTTATTTGATTCACCAAATGAGGGAATTGGAAGATGCTTCATGGCTAAAGGCCCCAAGGTATCACACCCTGAATTCATTGACTTCGATAGTGATGAGGATGACTTGCTTGGTGAAGATGAGCTCTTACATGATAAAACCAGTGAGCCTAGTAACGATGAACATGCTAGTAGTCTTTATAGTCGAGAAGAGTCGAATGACAATGCTATGAAGGAGATTGAGCGTCTAACTAAAGAACTAAAAACTCTTAAGTTAGCTCATGAAACAACTCAAGAAGATCATAGAGAGCTCCTAAGATCTCATGAGAAGCTACGCTTCGAGAAGCTCACTCTAGAGCAAGAACATGAGTTTCTAAAAGCAATCAATGACGATCTTCGAAAGAAGAGTTCTTCATATCTTGCCAAACGACTTCTCTTGTCTAATTTCTTGCCACCCATTAAGACTAAGCATGACAAGCATAAGAAAAATTATTCCTCTAGCAGTAACAATAACCATGCTAAATCCAATGTTGTTGCCTCTAGTAGTTCTCTTGATTCCACTAACAATGTTTCAAGCCAAGTTACACTTGAGCAAGAAAATAGTTTATTGAAAGGGATCATAGAGAAAGGTGTCTACAAGAGCCTTGCCGGAAGCAAGAACTTTGAGGAAATTGTTCGCAAGCAAGGAAGGCACCGGAAGAATCAAGGAATTGGTTTTGAGCGAAAGTTCAACGCCGAAGGCGTTGAGTGGGAAGAAGGTCAATATCCTACTCCACAGTTTGTTCCTCAAAAGGAGAAGTATGATCCTACTTCTTCCAATGTGGAACAAGCTCAAGATGACCTTCCACCACAAGACCACAAGCTAAAAGGCAAGGACAAGCTTCAAGAGGAGATTGATGCATTTATTGAAGCACCTCAAGCCATGGTCAAGTGGGTTCCCAAGGAAACGTCAAGTTCTACTTCGTCAAGCTCAACTACAACCCCAAGGATTCCCATCAAGATGATGTGGATCCCGAAGAAGAAGAACTAGAAAGTTCTTGAGGGTGACTCCGCCAACATACTTCACTCACATTCATTTTGGCAAAAACTTGTGCAATCAACTTCCACATCGTGCACTAGTTCATGGAGTCACAAACCCTCTTGTTGGTAAGTCAAGGGACAAGGTAATCATTGCTTTCATGGACATCATCTATTGTGAACTTCAATCTATGTCCATGGATATCCTTGTTTGTTCCTTGTGGGACTAACCCATGTATGTATTGAAAGTGCCCGAATCCAAAGGATAGCTCCCAACTTTTGATGATCTCCATCAACATTGAGCATCCACATCTTCAACATCTACATGAAGTCTTCTACGACAACCCAAGATTAGTTTGACCCTTTAAAAGGGTTCGACATCTAGGGGAGCTTTGCTCTAAAAATTGAGCTAAAGCATCTTCAAATGATGTGAACACATCAATGCTTTATGTAAAAGTGGTAACCCCACTTGTGCTTAAGCGATGAGTATGACCTATGATCAAATGTTCTCATTTGGCTCCTAAGTCAATATACTCATATAAAGATGACCTAGTCATCGACAAATTGTGTGTTAGTTGCTAGAGTTTTGGTTGGGCATGTTTGACACATATTTCATTTGCTATCTTATTGTGTGAGCATGTTGGATGCATGATTTTATCCATTCAAGGACATCCATTTGTTGTTTTGGTCGTTTTGATTTTTCGACCAAATGGATGGACAAGAATGCCTAAGTACCTCCCTAGCTATCTATGCTTTCTTGTCTCAAATTCTATTCATGCTTTCATCACAAATTTTGAACAAGTCATTTTCGACCCTCGGGTGAGGAGCACTTTGAGCCACCGATCCGTCAAGGGCTAATTTCCAAAACCTTCTAATTGATTTCGGTCGGACCAACTCACTCAAACTCGGTCGAACCGAAAGCATTTAGACGATCTAGGTTTTCATCTCGGTGAAACCAAGTTGTGATTTTCGGCGTGATCAAGTGCATAACGCCTAGCAGTTATCCATCTCGGTGCCACCGAAGTTTTACAACTCGGTCCCACCGACAATGAAGGGGTATATATATTCCGAGGGCCGCGCGTGATTCCTCCTTCAAACGTTTAGCCCCACGCCTTCTTTGCCGTCGCCTTGGTCTCCGGATCGTCGCCGTAAATCGCTGTCGCCCTCGCCGCAGTCTCCGTCGCCGTCAACGGACATCTCCTCCGCGCCGTTGCCCGTGAAAAACTCCACCAAGTTAGGGTGAGTTTTGATCCCACTCGTGCTCCCATCTCCGATTCAATGCACGTTTGGATTGCCTAGTATCTTGCCACGATTGAAATCCTCCTGTACACCAGATTGGTTTGTTCGAACTAGATTCGAGTAAAAGTTTTAGGGTTAGGTTTCCGCGGAACACATCTCGGTGAGACCGATTTTATATTTTCGGTATGACCGATTTGGCCTATGGCCATTACCTCGCACCTTCGGTCCAACCGAGTTGTGCAAAATCGGTGTGACCGAAATGAAGATTCTGTGAAACCCTAGTGTTTTCGGCAGATCGAAACCCACTTCGGTCAAACCGAAAGTGGTGTGCCAAGCTCTGTTTTACACTTCGGATTCACGAACCTTAAACTCGGTCGACCGAAATGTCTTCTGTGAAAACCTAATACTAGAATTTGAACTCATTTTTTTGCAAAAACTTCGCATTTTGTGATGACTCTTCTTCTCTGCCTACACCTTATCTATTCACAAAGTTGTCGGCCCATGTCGATGCCGTGTGATCGAGTAACAGTCGAGACACCCATTGCGAGACATTCGAGGCGGCACTAGTCCCGATCCTAGTAGCTCATCCGATGATGGTGAGAGGAGTACACCAAGTGGCATGCCTCCTGCAGCCACCAGAGCTAGAAAGAAGAGGAACTCAGATGATGAGGACTCAAATTTTGTTGTTGAGGAAGAGGTGACCTCAAAGCCAAAAAGGAAGGTTGTTGCCAAAGAGCAACAAGGTCAACAATCTAAGAAGGGCACCAGCAAAGTCAAGCAGTCAACTGTTGCTAAGAAGCTGAATTTGGGAGAGGCAGCTGCAAGCAAAGTGAAGAAAACCACCAAGAGAAAGAGATTAGTGCATGAAGATGCAACAGTAGAGGATGAGGATGAGGAAGCACCCCAGCCTCCTCCTCAGAAGCCGAAGTTCATGGGTGATGCCATTAAGGCTGGAGCCACATCAAAGCCCAAGAAATCTGCTCCACTAAGGCAGCTCCAAAAAAGCTCTTTGCCAAGCCCAAGAAGACCGTCACAAACATTCCAATGCATCTGAAAAGAACAAGGATGATGTGCCACCAATGAGTCAGACGATGAAGGACCAGTTTTCTTTGAAACTTCGTCCAAAACGCCACTCCATAATGATGCTCATCCTCAAGCCGAGGATATGAAGGCAAGGAAAGATAAAGGTCTCGGGCTATGGAGACAAACCGACCCATATGCCGTGAGGAGAAGAACTGCTGTAGATCCCAGATTTCACACCGAGAGCAGCAGGACTTCTATGAGACCGTCTTGATGGACAAGAAGCCCATAGTCGCAGACACCGATATGTTGACCGGAAGTACATTGACAATGAAGAGCACAGAGATTACTTTCCACATGTGCATGAAAGTTTCACCGCATGTGGAGTTGTAGATTTTGTAGGTCGAAATTGACCAGTTGGAACGATGAGATGATAATGCAATTTTATGCCACACTCACTTCTACCCCGATGGAAAGATTGTGTGGATGATGAAGGTTAAAGATTTTCTTCTTCATTGAAGAATGGGCAGAAATTCGAGTGCTCCAAAGGCAACGAGAAGATGATATTGATGTATATGGGATTCCAAAGAAGAATCATGAATCCATGAAGAACATGTACAAAGAGATTCCAAAAAAGGATTTGGGAATCTGGAAGCTCGGCTCGATCTACTATCTCGAGCAGGCTTACCTACCACTAATACCATTTTGAGGCATACCTTGATGCCCAAATCGGAGATGATCGCATGATCGAGGATACTCTATCAACATGCTGCACATACTTGATGAGAAAGCACCTTTCAAGGTGATGGACTTGATGGTAGAGACCATTAAGAGGACTGCAATGACCGTAAAAGGTCATGTGGATTTGCCCATGATTCAGATGCTTATCAATGCCAAGTTTGGCACGGGCACATTCTTGTTGGATAGAGAACATTTACCGTTGCAGCCAGAGCATGAAGACAATGTTGTTGTGATAAATGAGGAGGATCCGACATCTGTTGAAGGTCAAGCCAAGATCGAAGCTGCTAAGAAAGCCAAAGTCGACAAGGAAGCAAAGCAAGAACAAAGCAGCTAAACCAAAGAGTTTGGAGAGCAAATTCTTGAAGCTACTCAAAGGATTGAACAACGCTGGCCAGCATTGTACAGCCTCGGAGAGCTTAGAGAGGATTGTTGACGAGAAGATCTACGCCCGGGCGTGAAGTCGATCAAGTGCAAGTGACCGCCAACAAGCTCGAGGCGACATTGAGGAAGCAAAGCAGGAGAAGGAAGAGCTTATGCGTGAGTTGCAGGATGACTTAGTCCAGATTCTCATCAACAGATCGCTCCGGTTCCCAAAGGACCCCGATCACCGCTATTCCATGGATCGACACCAGACTACAGCTTCAAGACCTCCACGCTTTCAAAGATTGCTCCTACTCCAGCTCCAGCTCGGTGACCACTCCTCCAAAGACTGAGACATCACCAAGTCTTCGCCGATCTTGTCATATCCACTCCGACATCAACCCAGACGGAGCCGCCAACAGAGTCCCCAAAGGCGCTTAGCTCTATGCTTTTTCGAACTTTTGGTAACTTGTTGCGGAGGGAGAAATTGTATAGATCATAGGACTTCGAGAGAGAGTGTGCTGTTGTCTTTGCGCTTTTGCTCTTTCGTTCTTTCGTTCTTTTGCGGTTTCTTTGAGATACTTTTGGTTTTCGAGACATTCAGTGTGTTTGATACTCCGTTTGATTCTACCTTAATGAGTGCTTGGTCGTACTATGCTTTAATGTGTGCTTAATGCTTATCATATGCCATTCCTATCTCGTATGACCATTTACTCATGTCTTGGTGATTGGGTGCATGCTGTTCATTCTTATCATTTTGTGCGCTCCACCAAGATGTATGTGACATGGAAGAGTGACCCATGATCCTAATCGATTGTGCATTTGCATTCAAACGCAAATCTTAAATAATGCACAAATTTAGGGGGAGCTCTTGCTTATCACATACTTCTCAAAGCGACGATATTGTTCATTGATTATATCCTTTGTCGAAGCTTTGATCTATATGTTGTCATCAATTACCAAAAAGGGGGAGATTGAAAGTGCAACTAATCCCCGGGTGGTTTTGGTAATTAATAACAACATATATATCATTGAACTAATAGTTACTTGAGAATCATTTCAGAGAGTTCAATGATATGGGTATGGCAAGGATCAAGAAGTGGACCCCCAAAATGCTAAGGCAAGCATTCGCAAAAGCTCAAGACTCCATTTTTGGTTTAGTGATCCAAGATCACATTGAGTCCATAGGAAAAGCCAATACTATTAAAAGGGATGAGGTTATGATGATGATCCGGTTGCTCAAGTGCTTAGTGATACATCTCCTAAACTATCAACAACTTTCACCGCCATATACACTCATAAGTAGTCTCGGTCCCACCGATATTCCAAACTCACCACACCGAGATGAACCACCTCAGCCATAAGCCAAACCCTAGCAAACTCGGATTTTCCGATTCGAACTCGGTCTCACCGAAATATGAGTTGCCAAGCTTCAGAACCTTCATCATCAAATCGGTGTCACCGAGATGATGAAGTCGGTCCCACCAAACCGGCATGCTCTTGTCATTGCACGAATCGGACTAACCGAGATTGTATTTTGGTCCCACTGAAAATCCCAACGCTCACATTATTTGAACTATCGGTCTCACCGAGTTGTCCACTTCGGTCCCACCGAGATTGCTCAAATGTGTGTAACGGTTGGATTTTGTGTGGAGGCTATTTATACCCTCCACCCCTCTTCATTCATGGAGAGAGCCATCGAAAGAACTACCACTCCTACCTTACATTTCGAGAAGAAAACTACCTACCCTTGTGTTGAGATCAAGTTGCTCCACTCCCACCATATGAAGCTTGATCTCTAGCCTTCCCAAGTTGCTTTCCACTCAATCCTTTCTTCCACCACAGCCAAATCAGTGAGGAGAGTTGAGTGTTGGGGAGATTATCATTTGAAGCACAAGAGCAAGGAGTTCATCATCATCTACAACATCTATTACCTTTTGGAGGGTGGTGCCTCCTAGATTGGTTAGGTGTCGCTTGGGAGCCTCCGTCGTCGAGATGTGGAGTTGAACCAAGAAGTTTGTAAGGGCAAGGAGATCGCCTACTTCGTGAAGATCTACCCCGAGTAAGGCTAGCCTCCGTGGGCGTGGCCATGATGGAATAGACAAGGTTGCTTCTTCGTGGACCCTTCGTGGGTGGAGCCCTCCGTGGACTCATGCGGCCGTTACCCTCCGTGGGTTGAAGTCTCCATCAACGTGGAAGTACGATAGCACCACCTATCGGAACCACGAGAAAAATCACCGCGTCTCCAAAATTGCGTTTGCTCTTCTCCACCTCTCTTTACTACATGTGCAATTTACTTTCCGCTGCCTATACTCTAGAATTGCATGTGTAGGGTGATGCTTGACTTGATCATAATTGTGAATCTGTCAAAAACTGTTCTTTGTCAAAAGGCAGAATTTTTATATTGTCAAGTAGTCTAATCACCCCCCCTCTAGACATACTTTCGATCCTACACCAAGGCCCAGACGGAGATTGAGGCCCATGGCCGACCGACGCGGGCTCGCAAGGGGAGTGAGCGGTACCCGGCCCATAGCTGGGTCACTGGCTGATCGAGAGGGATATGTACCTGCGAGCGTGGAGAGGGAGGCAGGCTGGAACAAGACACAGGCGGCGGCTGGCTTCCTCCTACCCCCAATTCCCCTTTCTCCTACCCTAGAACCCGAGCTTGTATCCTAAAATTCAGTCTGTAATCGAAGAAATATCCTGAACCTTAGATCAAGAGCGTAACAAATCGCTAGCCACACATCGCTCTAGTACACCGCAAAGTCCCTCCTCTGTTCCAAATTCACCTCCATCCATGGCATCCCCGTAACTCAGGGTGGACACGGTCCGGGCCGGTCCAGTCCCTGACCCGTCCTTTGGACCGGCCGTCGGCGGTCCGGACCGGACCGACCGAGCAGGTCACGGTCCTGTTTCGAGGACCGGACCGGCGGGGACGGCCCCCGAGCTGAACCGAAGCGGCTCGTTTGGACCGGCCGAGTTCACGCCAGAGCACACGCTGGAGCATGGCGGCGGGAGGGCGCCGAGGCAGCGGGCTTGTCGTGGAGATGTCGAGCAGCTTTGGAAGTTCGAGAGGAGATAGAGGAGCCAAGAAGATCACCAGAGCGAGCTCATCGGCGATTTAATTTGGCACGACGGCGGTGGGCGGAGATGAAAAAACGATGCCCGATGCGGCGATGCAGACCTCCCACGTCGTGTTCGTTGGTGCATACGATAGATCCGAGTGAGGCGATCCGGTGGACATATTTCCGGGGCAGCGACTCGAGCGGGCAGCGGCGACGACGGCCCAAGGCGCGGACATGAACGGCGACATTTCCTTCAGCCCCGCCATGACACCCCGCCACACCCCGCCACGACCTCGCCACGACCTCGCCACGCCCCCGCCACGCCCTCTCCACGCCCCACCACGCTCTCGCCATGCCCCGGCCACTCTCTCGCCATGCCCTCGCCACGTTCTTCGGTCCACTCGGTCGGCTCGGTTAAAGCCCGGACCGGACCGAAGTTTTGTCGGGCTGGATTCCTGAGCTCGGACCGGCCGATTTTTTCAACGGGCCAGGACCGAGCGGGCCCGAGCCGAGCGGGCCACGAGCCGGACCGCGGGACCGGACCGTGTCGTCCACCCTGACCCGTAACACCACCACGGCCCTCCCTTCTTCTCTGCTCCGTCGCCGTCTCCCCCAGCGCCAGCGTCGGATATGGCGACGGCCCACTGGGGGGCGCCCCTCCCTCCTCCTTCTCCGGCAGCGGCGCCGGCTCAGCACCGTCCTCACCCTCTCGATTCATGGCGGCGGCGGCGATCTGGGCGCAGGCTTACGATAGGTTAGCCCTTGTTATCTTCGAGTCGGGGGCTATCACTGTCACTGCCACCCAAGTAGGTGCATTGAAGATTGAACCAATATAGCTAGGTTCCACTGTATGTCTACGCCACTAGAACCTAGCCAAATCTAAACATCCAGAAAAAAAGTCTTGACGAAGCAATTGCCAACTGCATTAATCCGGAAGCCGATGAATTAGTATTGCTTTCTCATCTTCCTTGTGTTGGCTTACAAAGCACATTTATAAAAAAACCGGTTAACAAATATTACAAGCAAAGCATATCTAGTTGTGCCATTGTGGTTAGTTATTTAATTGCAACCGCGTCATACTAATGAGCAGAAGATGTAAAACCAGTGACGAAGCGTGCATTTTGTAAACATACATATGAAATCATATAGTCTGAAGACTAAGATGTTTTTGTTCTTACATCTTCAACTTGTTAGTGTGTGATATAATAACTCTTATGTCTATATATTTCACAAAGTAGTACTGGTCAATGGTCATTGCAGGTAAACGCTCGTGGCGATGGGTCGAAGGCAGGACACCAATTTTGGGATTCCACAGTACTGTGAGATGGTAACACTTTCCCCAGATGCAGCAACAGAATACAAGACATCATTCTCCAATGCCACAAAAACGCTCGAAATACTGTGCATACTTGGTGGTCTTTGCACCAAGGCTTCTTCCTGGGCACCACTATGATACCCGTATCATATAGTCAACGAGCATGTACGAGGCCATGAAGAGTTTAACGGTACCAGAGGAGACGGAGATGAAGAAGATCTTCGAGAGTGGCATCAAACTCGCGAAGCAACTGGAGGTTATGGAAGAGGGCGCCCGCTTGCAGGTGATGGCTGATTTCTGGGCCGAGATGATGCTCTATGTCGCGCCATCTGATAATGTCAAGGATCACATTGAGCAGTTGGCGCTGGGTGGGGAGTTCATCACCCACCTCTGGGCTTTGCTATCTCATGCAGGCACCGCAAGAGGGATCAGGAGCATCAAGCAGGAGGCGTGTGACCAACAAATGAGTGTGTTTAATTTCTGCTTGTCGTAACAAGTGACATGTGCCGCTGTCTGTTTGTGTTTGTGGTATGCATCCGATGTCTGTAAGTCTGAACATAGTTGGCTTTTTTGTAATTTGTGATTGACTGATTGCTTGCATTGATCCTGGTTTAATATAATCTAGTATGACTGTTTGTGGATTTAGTGACTGTCACATATGTATATTATATGTCTGGCTTTACATGGAAAAATGTTTGGATATGGTTGCAGGAAATGGGGAATGTAATGGAGCTCCTGAACTTCTTTTGAATGTAGCTAGAGTGCAGATGTAGCAGAGTGAATGTCCCTGTGAGTTGACGCTTCGAGCAATCAGGCCGCTCCATGGAAGACTTCGAGCTGGTTAACAGGTACCATTAGCCCATCTCTTGTTGTCAACAACCGAGCTATCTATTCCGAAGCTCGATAAGCCCCTGCCAATTTGAAGGGAATCTATGTTGAGAAGCAGGAACCAACAAGATAATTTGTCTGGACCAACTGACGAAGAAGATGATTTTCCTGCTGGAAAGTGAACCTTTTCTGGTTGTATCTGCTGCTATTTTATGGTCAGTATGGAAGCTCATTGAATGTTCTGTGTTTTGCAGTTTTTTGTTCGGTGGGGATGACAGTTTCCAGACCTTGGAATTTTCATCTGATAAACAAGCACTCAAGTTTGGTAGTTCTACAAGTTCAAGGCCTTTTGCTGCTATGGAATTAATCCATGGATATTACGAAGAATTCAAGGTTACTATATTGCCTTTTTTTTAGATTCTCAGTTACACCTACTATGCCCAATTTTCATGTTAAGATATCGTCTTTTAATTTTTTCGATGGTTGTAGATATCTTGTCTACCATCAAGAGACATGGCCTCCTAGAGGATAGATACTCTTCCTAATCTAGGTTTTATAACAATGCGTATGATTGGGCATTGGCAGAGTCATGAAAGATTTAAACACACAACGCAAAACTGAAGCAAGCATGTCCTTAACCCATATCATTCAGGATCCAAAATAAAGAGCAGTACTGTATCTTACAATCTCGCAAGCGCTAACGACTTTTCCGTCAGGAATTCTGGCATGCACAAGCTCATACTATTTATTCAAAATCTCTGCAAATTTAAATTGTAGCTCGTGGGCGTCTACTTATGACTCTAGTTCAAATACCCATGCTAAATATTGCAATCAACAAATGACTAGATTTAAGACGGTTCTCTAATCACATGTCAAATTAAAATTGCACTTCCGTGTTAAACGCTCACTTGTGCTCTCCTCATGCTCCATGCCCTGAGCTGAGGCACTCTGACAGTGGCACTGCCATTGTTAAAGGCATACATGTGGGGCTGGTGGTCGTCGTCGAAAAGTGACACTGGGTAAACTCTAGCCATGATGCAGACCCTGCCACCGCCGCCGAAGCTCTCCACCGCCGACCGATCAATCTGCACGGCGACGGCCATTTTTTCAGTTCTGTCAGGAAGTGAACATATAACAGGAGAAATGACACGAAAGCCACACAACTCACCAGAGTTCTGAGGGAGATCTTCCTTTCCTTTTCAAGGTCAAATTCAAAGAAGCCTCCATAGGCCGGTGTGTCCAGTCCTGGTGTCAGGGAAGACCTGCGGAAAGAAATGAAAAACTTTCTTTCTAGTTTCCTTCCAGACATCAATAGATACAGGCACTTATGGAAAAGAGAACTAACCTTCTTAGATCAGAGCACATGAGGATCATATAATTTTTCTGTGATTTGTAAACTCTGAAGTGCACAACAGTGTGCTCCTCCATGTTGTCGGAGGCCAGAACAACAAGTCCAAATGGCCCTATGCCACCATGAGCCGATGCATCTGCTTCCCGGCAATGCTTCTCGGTGTCAAAAAGCCAGGAAGGATCAAAAGGGTCGGCGTCATCAATTGATGTCAGCTCGAAATCAATCTCGACGTCAGCCTGTTTCAAGAAAATTATGTGCCTGGTTAGCTACAGCCTGTATAATTAACAATTATCGGAAGACCCTGTAACTTTTACTGTCATGCCCCTTTGTGTAGTAAAGGAATTCTTTGGAAGACCAGGTAAGAACGTTTGTGAAAAAGGAAACTACCTGCAAAGTGTCAATTCCCTTAATCTCAAATAGACCCCCCTTCTTCAGCTCTAGTTCTTGATGGTTGATTTCATTTCTTCGAAGGGATTCAATCTCTTCAACTGGCCGTTGCAGCAACCGCTTACCATCATTGTCTAACCAAATTGTCCTGGGGAATGACTAAATGTAATAGAAAAATTGAAGTTAAGGATGTTTCACTGATTTGTTAAATCATTATTTCAATACGAAAAAATCAGAGCTAATTAAGGGCAGAATTTCTTACATAGATTCCTGCCCAGCCTTTTGCAACATCATCCGATGAACTATCAGTCTCGGTAGTCCAAGCCCATATGATCCTCCTTCCATGTTTCGAGTCAAAGAAAGTTTTTGAAGCATAGAAATTGCCATAATCGATCCTTGGCCATAGCCGACTGTCATCAGTATCTGGCACAAAGGCATCACGTTTGAGATCATAAACCCCTATCACGTACACGTCTTCGCCGAAATTCATGCCCATTTTGAGAACATGCTTGGCGCCATTTGGAATTGCTGAAGACATGTCCAGTCCATTGTTACTTCCTGGCAATACCGCGAAGAAATCCAGGCACTCAAACATAATGGAGGCATTGGATGAATACAGTGGGTGGTCAACTCTAGTCCAGTTCAAGAAGTCTTCACTCTTGTACAAAAGTGCAGCACCATAGCCGTTCAGCTGAGCACCGACTGCTATTCTCCATAGTCCGTCCGGTCCGATCCAACCGGTTGTTGGATCCCTGAACTGCCCCGAGTTCAAGCCTGGTACACCCGATTGGATCACTGGATTATTGCCTGCTTTGGTCCATTCCCTCAGGTATGGATCAGACCGGTTTTTGGGAAGCGCAATATTTTGGACCTGATGCTTCTCTATGTCGATGACACCAGTGTATATGATGACCGGTTGATCACCAGATACAATTGTGGCTGAGCCGGACCAGCAACCTTTTATGTCATTTGGGGTATCCGGTTCTATTGCGGGTTCAAGAGTGATCCAGTTGATGAGGTCTGTCGAAACCGAATGGCCCCAAACTATGTTATAGGACGTATTGGGATTGAAGGAGCCATCGGGGTTATATTGGTAGAATTCATGGTAGATGCCATTGTAGTACATTGGTCCTGAATTTTTATAAATACAGTATAAGATAGAATGCTGCAATTTCTTCTCTTTTCTATTTACAAGTGTTTGTGAGTGAGATATTCATACCACATGGATCTTTTTTTGTTGTTGTTGTCGTAGATTTCCAAGGATATCCAGTCCATCAAATATATGAAAAGAAGTAAGGGAATGTCAATGAGATGTACAATTAATAGGATAAGATTATTGGTAAAACAGGACCATAAATATTCTAGATTTTGAAACATGCCAGTACTTCATTACTTTCGTATGAGCATAATAGATCTGTCTAATATAATTCAGACACATGATGTAAGACCCTGGTTTCAGCATTATGATCCTATACATATTTTTTCTCTGTCGTCTTGTTTTCTCTCGTGGGTATTTGGTTTTTGTTCCTATGGTTCGATCCTCCACCTTTTCCCCCATTGACATACACCCATTTCATATAATATGTCACAATATTTCTCCCTCCTTCCCTCCATATTTAAATGATTTAAATTGCCTCTATACCTGCACTCCACTCACAAAGCAAACTCTATCCAAATAAGTCAGAAAAAAAAACAGGACAATTCTTGAAGCCTCCTCCAATTATATGAATCCCAAATCTTCAAAACCTCTCCATCCATAGTTCAATCTTTTTGCATAAGTTCCAATTCATTTTTTCCCAACTTAGCCAAATTGTACGATTGAGGTTTTGCGGAAGCATCTAAAGAACATGGCTATGATCATATTATGGCAGTGCTACTCACAATCTAACTGCAGTGCCTACACCGAGCACACCAAATCAGAGAGTAGATATATGACTGGCGACAAACAAAAGTCAAGAGATGACCCAGAAAACTGAGCAGAGAGGAAGCTTAAAAAGGAAGCAGAGAGGTAACCAGAGACATAACATACCATTGATCCAGTTTTTGGGAGGCTGGAAGTGGTAGGCAGTCCTGTCCTTGCTGCTGAGGATGGAGGGGGCATTTGGAGACTGTGAGCAGAAGAAGAGTCCTCCTCCATTGCTGCAGGGCCGTACCTAAGAAATTTGGGGCCAGCACGAAATCTCAAGTATTAGGGTGGCCCTGATCTGGTGAGAAGAAAGAGGCAAGGCGAGGCGAGGGACGCGTCGTGCTGCGCTGTGTGTCGGGTCGGGCTGGGTGCTGGGAGAGATTGCAAGATTATTACTAGCAAAATAATTGCCTACATTATTGATAAAATGATACAGGAACAGCTTTACACCATAGTTGGAAAACTAGACATTAGAATCACAACGGTTTCAATGTACTCAGTTGAGTGGAATATACTTTGTAGTAGAACAAATAGGAACAGAGAGTGAGTGAACATTGCAAGCAGAGGGTAAGTGAAACAGAGTGTGTAACTAGAACAAATGATTAGCACTGCACGTTCTACTCCGTATATATAAGCTTAAATTTGAAAGACCTGATTCAGTTCATGAAGAAATGCAGCTTTGTTTAGAGGCAAGTGAGTGGGTGAGTGAACATGTTATTAGGCTTAATTACCAGGATTTGGAAGAGAAGGCTGGTGGAGAAGATGCACGCAAGGCCACCAAGCCAGCTGCAGCAGCACAAGCAGAGGAGGACACATTAATCAGGAGGAACAAAACAAGTCGCATATATATAGCTAATGAACTGGACAAGCAATCGAACAATGGATGATGAACTCACGCTGTGAAGACAGACATCAAGCAAGAGCAAGTCGACAGCAGCAGCATCCAGCCAGCAGCACCAGCAGCAGCAGAGGATCCAGTATATAAGCCCGGATCAAAAAACACTTGGCAGTTTGCAGAAGAAGAAAGTAGAGCCGGGAGGGGAGAAGCCCTCACCTTGCAGGGCCATCGCCATCGCCTCCGGCGGTGCGGGGCGGGGCGGGCGGCGGAGCGCGCAAGTCTAGCTAGCTTCCCGGCGAGCGAGCGGCATGGGGAGCGCGCTCACCGTGGCTTCAGCTGAGCAAGGACTACAGGTAGGTGAGTGAGGTTGGTCGATGTGTTTTTTCGGCAAAACATAAAATATATTCCATCTTCAATCAATAATGGCGGTACAATGAACATCAGAAATAAAAAAAATTACATCCAGATCCGTAGACCATCCAGCGACAGACTACAAGCACTGAAGTCGGTGTGTTATTATTAAAAAGAAAAAGAAATCCCGTGGGTGGGACGCATGTTTCTCGTGCGCTCGCTCGCTCGCTTGCTGAATTTAGTAATTTTGGGTGGCCGACATGGGTGGGTCCGTCCGTTTTCTTTCCAGTGCCATGTCTCTTTCTTTCACCTGTGCCTATGCGTACGTAGATCCATCCATCCACGCATGTGATGTGAATGTGAATGTGAATGTGACGTGCTGCTGCTGGGCCGTTCAAAATGAGCCGTGGAAAATGACTCACCCACATTATGCTCCGACATTTTTGGCGGTACAGCTAGATCCATCAGTGTGCTGTGCTGGATCGGTCTCCTCCTCCTGTCCTTTTCGCTTTCTCGATCTCTCTCCTAGTGACTTTTTTTTTTTGCGGGTGTAGAGTGAGTTGTTGTGTTGTGTGGCATCTGTCCCGGTCAGCCAACATTTGTCCACTTCTCCTCCGGCTCCCACAAACACTATGCAAGACGTCGACTGGCCTGAAAATAACGTCTCATGTGTTTTTTGTATGTTTTGTTTTGGGATCTGTTTTCTTTTTTGCATATGGTTTTCTCTTGGTTTTGGGGACCGGGTTTTGACCGATTTTCACTGTTTTTTCTTCCGGTTCTTCTTTCTGGTTTTGTTTCTACTTCATTTTCCTACCTTTTCTTCATAAATACATGGATTTTTATTACAATATGCCATCACTTTTTTAGGTTGCATGGCCATTTCTTAAATTGCATGTGTACTTCTTAAATTCGTAGACAACTTTTAATTACAAGTACATTTTTTATATGCATGACCAGTTTTTAACTATAAGGACATTTCTAGAAAATATGGGCACTTTTTCTAGATCCATGCACATTTTTTTAGAAATACATAAACATTTTATTTATGGTATGTCTGAATATTGTTTCTATAACACATGAACAATTTTGCTTCTAGTATTAAATACAATTATATATAAATTAGTGCTATGAAAAAAATGGTGCTCGTGACAAGAGAATTTTCTATTTGGTACTCTTTGCGCTAGATTGTTGGCATATCGCACAATGCGAGCGTTGGTTTGCCGACCCAACTGCCACGGGTGGTCGATCTTCGAAATGTTATGGATCTAGTTTACAGGTTTTTGGACGGATCTAAAAGTTTCTCATTTGGTTTTTTGTTATTCTTTCTTTTCTATTGTTTTCTCTAAAAGTATTATTTTCAGTTTTATTTCTTTCTCTTTTTCTTTTTCTTTTTCTTTCATGATCGCTTTTCTTTTTCCTCCTTTTGTCCTTTTTTCCTTATTAGTTTTCTAAAAAAATTAAGATTTTATGTTGTTTTTCAAATATGTTCAATTGTTTTAAAAATGTTCATGTCTGCCAAAATACAATTTCTAAAGAATATCTACAAAACTTTTGAAAACTGTTTAGGTTTTGTAAATTTTGAGAACACTTTTATTTTTTTTAACATTATTTCAGATTTAAATCTATATAAATTTTGGTGGCCCAGTTTTTAGAAAACAAACCCGTTCAAAATTTGAAGTCGAAACAACTAAGCAAATGAAAATTGATCCAAAAAATTAATTCGGGAGTATACCTGGCCATGGGAAGCCCAGCCCGGCCGCCCCGGCCCGGCCCGACGCTGCCCCCGGGCCGGGCTGGGGCCTAGATTTTGAGCCCAAAGGCCGGGCCGGGCCCGGGCCCGTCATTTTTACATTTTCCTGAAGGTCAGGCCGGGCCGAGTCGGGCCCGGGCCCGTCGTTTTTACATTTTCCTGAAGGTCAGGCCGGGCCCGGGCCTGTCGTTTTTACATTTTCCTGAAGGTCGGGCCGGACCAGCCCAAAGCCCGACGGGCTTTTACATGTTCGGGTCGGGCTTGGGCCCAGAAATCAGGCCCGATGGCCGGGCCGGGCCGGGCCTATGCCTAGGTTTTTTACGTCGGGCTTGGCTAGGCCCGACCCGGTCCAAGGTATGGCCAGGTATATTCGGGAGTGTGCGTCCATGCGAAATAGTCCGGCTCATGAGGAACACTTTGTTTTTTTGCCCGATAGGCCCTCTCCACAACAAGCGAGGTATAGGGGCGGGTCTTCCTATTTCGCACCTTAAGCGGCAAAATGGTGGTAAAATGCGCAGCACGGCCCAACTCAATAGCAGTCCCTTTCCTTGCTACGCTAGCTAGCATTGCTCATATTCTTTTTCTCGCTCGATCATCTAAAGGCACCTCCACCTATTGGTTCACCTGAAAGCCGACGGTAGCTTTCTTATAGATTTTAACAAGTTCACAAATTTCAAAATTGCTCATGGATTTTTTGTAAATTGTTTAGGTTTTGTAAATTGTGAGAACACTTTTTTTAACATTATTTCAGATTTAAACCTATATAAAGTTTGGTGGCTAGCTTTTTAGAAAACAAACCCGTCGAAAAATTCGAAGCCGAAAAAGCTGAGGGAACGAAAATTGATCCAGAAAATTAATCTAGGAGTGAGCGTCCATGCGAACTAGTCCGGCTCATGAGGAACACTATGGTTTTTGCCCAATAGGCCCTCTCCACAACAAGCGAGGTATAGGGGCGGGGCCTCCTATCTCGCACCTTAAGCGGCAAAATGGTGGTAAAATGCGCAGCAGGGCCCGACTCAATAGCAGTCCCTTTCCTTGTTACGCTAGCTAGCATTGCTCATATTCTTTTTCTCGCTTGATCATCTAAAGGCACCTCTACCTGTTGGTTCACCTGAAAGCCGATGGTAGTTTTCTTATAGATTATAAAAAGTTCACAAATTTCACATGGATCTTTTTAATGTTAAGAATGCTCACGGATTTTTAAAAAAGTTCATGCATTTTAGAAAATCATGAGTCTAAGAAATGTTTTCAAATTTTAAAAAATTCACAAAATTCAGGAAAATTTGAATTAAAAATGCTTACAAATTTGGATAAAATTTCTAGAATTTTTAAAATGTCCATGAATTTAAGTAATGGTCCTTTGAAGAAAGCTCGTGGCAAGCCATCTGTTTCCTTTGAATGAATGCCAAACCACTCCATGGCCTAGTATTTATCCTCAAAGCAAAGTCGCCCTCTTCTTCATTCTCCAAAGCTCTCCATCGAGCCATCACTCAGAGAGCGGCAAGACATCTCGGTTGCCTCTAGGTTGGGTGCGTTAGGGAGTCGGGTGTCATCACACCATAAGTCATGCTCGACCTTCAGTCAGCGAGCCACCTCTTCCCAACCTTCAAAAGGGCATGGTAAGAATTGTACTTATCCAAGTTCAAGCATGACTTCAGAAAACATGTCTGGTCCTTGAGAATCAGAAGAAGGTGCACGAGCTTCGACATGACCTCTACCTGAAATGCCAAGCTAGCCCAATGAGCTCAAGGGTCACAACAAGATAGCAAGCCATATATGTATGAAGACAAGCACTCACCAAGTGGAGAGCTAGAAGCTGGTCACCCAAGGCACGTTCTGTCACATAAATCTGTGCCATGATCTACTCATCGGTCGAAACGACGCGCTCTCCACGTAGACAAGCCGCGACAAGTTAGGTTTGACAGGTTATCAAATAAAGGAAGCTTAAGAAGGAGAGGCCAATACTAGACGCCTTCTCATTTGGAGCAGCGTCTTAAGGAAGGACGAAGCAGAGAAGCTCATTCTCATGGTCATCAATCACCACCATCTCCCGTGGCGCCAACTCCAAGGAGCTCTCCACGAGATCGATAAATACACGAATGTAAAAATAATAATATGTGACCCCTTTTTACAATTGCATGAACATTTGCTAAAATTATGTAAATATTTTTAAAGTATGGGAATACTTGTTAGTTACAAGAACATTTTTAATGCACTAATAATTTTTAATTATATGATTTTTTGAGAAAATATAGGATTTTTTAAATACACAAATGTTTTTTATAATTACGTGAATGTTTTTTTATATGTGCCAATATTTTCCATAATACATGAATATTTTTACTTCTGTATTGGTTAACACACTAGATATAAATTAGTTTTATGAACAAAAATGAAGCAAATTGTACCTTCTTTATAGTATAAAAAACTATGGATTTTTTTTTAGGAAAAACAAAACTATGGATGTATCTCAAACCTCCACCTGAACAACGGGTCTGGGCTGGGCTGGGGTTGGGAGGTAGGCGATACGCAAAAAAGTTAAGAATCCCTCTCCTTGCTTGCAAGTGCACGGCCATCCTACCGCTCAAAAAAAAAAAAAAAACACGGTCATCTGCATCGCCTCCGGCGGGCGGCAGAGCGCACAATTCTAGCTTCCGGCCGAGCGGCTCGAACCAAGACGAGCGTTGTATTACTCCAGGTAGATACTGCTGTGCTAGGTAGGCAGGGGCTCCCGTGACTTGGGTGGGATGCATATGCATGCTCGCTCAATTTGTGTCCGTATGTACAGGTTCCTACTGTTTCGACCAGTAGTACATAGATCCATGCATGTGACGTGCTGGGGCCTGGGATGTTCAAAATCACTGAGCACCCTCATTGTACAGTACGTAGGTCCGTCATTGTGCTGCTTGGATCTGTCTCCTCCTCCTCCTCCTGTCCGCCTCTCGATCTGACCCACCGGTGGTCACCGGAGTTGCTCTGATGCACTTGTCCTGTGGCATTTGTCCCGCTCACACAGCATTTCTCTAGTTGGCATCTTTCTCACCAACACTATGTAGGGCGTCGGCTGGTCCAGGAGGAAGGGGACCGAAACAGCATTCATGCAATCATCCTCCTCGTTTTCCACGAGCACTATATATGTGGTTAGTTAGAGTAGTGATCTACTCTCTTATACTCCCGCTGTCCGAAAATACTTGTCATCGAAATGGATAAACAAGGATGTATCTAGACGTGTTTTAGTTCTAAATACATCTCCTTTTATCCATTTGGATGACAAGTACTTCCGGACGGAGGGAGTAGTTTTCAACAAAATGCGTTTCAGTGGTGTATGATTTATGTCGAGAACCGGGTTTACTGGTAATTACGTTGGAAAAATAAGTATGCACAAAAATCTTGCTTGGATCAAAATCGTAAACCCATGAGAGAGGGATATGCTAAACTGGTTTATAGAAATGCTTATAATTATAGTTATTCCACAAACTCAATTTTTCAATTTTAAAAGGACTAAGTTTGTGATGCTAACCAAACAAAGTTTCTTTGTATGACTATGGCGCCGCCTTCAGTAACATGGCACGGCACCACCTCTCGGGCTGTTTTTGATGTTTTCCATTTTTTTTGTGCTTTTATGTTGGTTTTTCTTTACAGTAAACAAGGTTTTTGTTTGGTTTTAGTGTTTTATTTCTCCCCGGTTCATTTCCCTCCTTTTATTTCTATTTGTGTTTTTGTTTTTTCTTACTTTTCTAATTTTTTATAGATACAAGTTATTAAAATATATGGTTTCGTAAAGTTGCATGGATACTTCTTAAAATTACATGAATATTTCCAAATATGAGAACACTTTTGAAATTATATGATTTTCTTAAAATGCATGAGCTTTTTCTTAGTGAAATGAACATTTTTCAAAATATGCGTATGCTTTTTTAAACTACATGATATTTTTAAAATCACATGAATATTTTATTCTTGATATTTGCGCTTAATTTTGAATAAGTCATGAGTTTTAACTTACTTTATTGTTAAATAAGTATTACATATAAATTGACAGGATAACTTTTTTTAGTTTTATGTACCTATTTTTTTTTAGTGGGATGCACTAAATGCGGCCGATTTAGCCCCGGTTGTGGGCGACACCTGCCTCTTGCTTGCAACAAGCGAGATATAGGGGCTCCCTCTCCTTGGAACCAATTAACCAAAGGGCACCCCTTGGAAGCCTTCCGCGCCGGACACTTTTTTTGGTGCGGAGCTCGCCAACGCAGTCATGAGATTCTTATATGTGGCTGTTTGGAAAATTTAGCTTCTAATTTTAACAAAATGTGTTTTAGTGAAGCACACATGATTTATTTTGAGAACCAGGATTACTGGTAATTATCTTAGAAATATACAAATGCACAAAATCTTGCTTGGGCGAGAATGGTAAAACCGTGAGCAACAAATACACTAAAGTGGTTTATAGAAAAGCTTATAATTATCGTTTTTGCACAAACTCGATTTTTCTGCTTTACAAGAACTATGATTTTCTTATCCTTAAGTTTGTTACGCTAACCAAACAAAGTTCCTTTGCAAATAATACGACTGCATCACCTTAGTAGCAGGGGTACCAAAACCACGTGTCGGACTGTTTTCGAATTTTCTAGCAGTTTTTTGTATTCTGTCCGAGACTTGGTTTCTTGTTTTTGCGGTTTTCTGTTTGTTTTTTATAGGGCACATTTTTTTGTCTGGTTTTACTGTTTTTTTTTCTCTGGTTCATTTTTCTCCTCTCATTTCTATTTTCTCTTCTTTTTTCTTGCCCTTTTTTATTACTACAATTTTTAAATACTTGGTTCTGTAAAGTTATATGGATATTTAGTTTGTTTTCTATATGTGCGCTTATTTTTAAATAAAAAATGAATTTTTACTTCTTTCATTATTTATTAATTATACATAAATTAGTAACATATATTTTTAGAAATACCTATCAAATTAATTTGGCCAAAATTTGGTTTTATACCTCTAAAGTTATCACATAATAACTGAGGGATATATGCCATGTTCCTATCTAAGATATGCTCAACTAACAAGAACTATTCACATCATGAATCATAACCTTAGCACATGGCTTTAAATTAGTGTGGCAGAACAAGAAGACACAAAATTGTATAGAAAGTTGACAGCCAATGCATGAGTAATGTTCCTATGAGAAAACAATAATACCTAACAATGACAATATTTGACTTTTGTAACTTTTTAGTTTCTCCCAGTAGCGTAGATATTTTAGTTTCTTGAAACCAAGAACACTGGAAAATAGGAACTAGCACTGGGCACTGAATCAAGTAAGCTAGTCCCAATAAAACTTCAGAAACTTTGCATAAATGATGGACATAAGAATGAATAATAATAAAATATATAGATACGTTTAACTATACTTCTGCTGTGGGTCGACTCGAGTTGTAATCACATGATCTTCTAGCTACAACATGATCGAGTATGAGCGGTGCTGGGTGAAAATATTAATTTTGCACTAGGGTTGCTTGTCTCGTACCCAAAAGGTCTGCCACATTACATGAGCATCATGACGGAGAAGATAGTCTGCTCGTGTAGCACTCCGATCATGTCACACTTACTGTCCTAGACTGAACTCGACAACTTCAGGCTCTAACTAGCTAGCTTTCAGTCTCAACAATTTACCGATGGCTGCAAATAAACGTAATATACCATAGTTTACGCGACTGTGACCGACCGCTTTCTGGATGCAAGAAATTTCTCACATGCAACAAATTCTTGGTACATATAAGTGTTAAAATGGTTTGCAGCACGCAGAACATGAAAGACAAACACATGCTAGAAACAACATGCAGTCAATAAAGAAGAAACACATTTGAAACATCAATTCAACCTTTGCAGCAGACATCAGAATCATTGCAACAAAATGCTGATGTGCACGTAACAAATAACGTGGAGGGGGGAGTGGTTGGAAGCAACAATGTACTAGTCAGCCTTTTCAGATACAATACTAATATTTGTGATGAAAGCCTATGCGGTGAATAAACTGGCCAGAATGACATGCCAAGATTGTCCATTACATATTGTACGGAGATGGTCAAGGCCATGTAAAATGCAAGTACCTAGAAAAGATGCTTGTCAAAATGAATTGTTTTTTTTTCTTAAGCATGAATGCTTATTTGTATAGCATAGATGCTTACTTAGGCACCTCGGCTATAGAAATAAGTAGCACTGCTTAAACAAACGTTGTTTTTTTACATGTGCAACTCTAAACATCTTGCATTGTACAAGGTCTAAGTGAGGTGGAGCACAAGAAGTCAAGACCAAACAAAAATGGCATAGAAGAGGACGATTTCATTAACACATACTAAGGCATTTTACTACCATAGGCCGCCGATATGATGCTTTGCAGTGAGTACTACATTATCAAGGGACGTCAGTGTATTTAACATCGCAATGTTAGTATATCATCTCAACATGTCAAATATAAACACTACAAGAAATTGTACACTGTCCTCTTCATTCATCGACGTACACATCCTCGCTAAGGGGCCTGAATTTTCTTTATTTTTGCACGGAATTATATAATGGTCGGGCAATGGTAAATTACTATTTAGTTTGTTTAATTGTTGAGAAATCTAGTGTACATGTTGATAGTGACCTATGTACGCATGACAACAATTATGGATATATAAAAACATATTCGAAAACTATTTTCCTCGGCCCATCAACCCCCCCCCCCAACACACATACATGACTAGGATTTCTCTCCCTTCTCCGGCGAGGCTGGTGTCTCCATTTGTCCTAAGCGGCCATCTTGGTGTGAGAAGACAAAGAGGAACTCGGTTCTTTGTTCGATATGTACTTTTTTTCATACAGGTTTTTGTTTGTATGTCCCGGTTAAGATTTTGAGGCGATGACGACATCGCGGCAATGGAATAAGTTCCTTCAGCATCTTCCCCATCCTGATGGTGTTTGTGCCAATGCCGTACAGACTTATGTGGGTGCGGTTATGTGGATCTGGGCAACAAATTTATTGGGCGATGTGATGGTGCCGATGATAGCGGTCAGAATAACCAATCCCACTGTTGTATCTAGGAGAGTGTCAAAGTCATACAAGAGTGCCTCCTCTCTTCATAAAGCCTCGGACGTGTATCATTCTTCCTACCCATCAGGGGTTCTACAACATATCTTCAACAACTTATTCATGGGGCGGGCCTCGACAAACATTCTTCAAGTGTACTTTTTCAAGCCTCTCGCGACAGGTTTCTATTTTGGTTCCTTTAGCTCACGGTGGCATGTGTTTTTTCTAGAGATTCTAGTGCAGTTTTTGCAACCACTCTTTTTTACGGTAGTGTTTCGACAATGGGACGAATGGCATTTTTTGCGGGCTTGCTAAGAAGATGGAGTTGAAATACTTTGAAGCCTATGATGTATTTTTCTTATTTCTTGTTTGGGTTCTTCATTGTATTCTTCTATATTCCTTGATGTTTCTTAGATATAAAAAAATAGCATGGGTGTTTCTTCTAAAAAAGTAGGGCATTGCTACACATCGTTTGGGTGACAACTTTCACTTATCTGCAACCCTCTCAGCTGCCAGATCAGCCAGGATCGAGCAGCAAACATCCCCCTCGAATCCAAAAGCATCGCAACACCGCCGAAGTTTCAGAAACACCAAGGACGTTGCAATCCCTTTGCTTCAAAAATAACATGGACCGTTTATCACATGCGTGGGATTGCAAGATGACCCGTGTTGCAACTAAAACATGGATCGTGTTGCAATCCCATGCTAAGTTCTCATATGGACTCGTGCGTGGGATTGTGACATGACCTATGTTGTGACTGAAACATGGACCATGTTGGCATCCCAATATGGAGTCCAAATACTTGCATCTTGGGCTGAAGAATGACCCAATTCCTTAGCTTCCATGCATTAATCATATCCAGGGATGTGGGAATAGGGCCCATGTAGGGCACGAGGCGTTGCACCACGGGGTTAACTAGAGGCGACTGCCTCGACGCTGTCGTCCTCGGTGCATCGTCCTCAGAGGCCAAGATGGAGGTGTCGTAGTGGTGAAGTGATCAGAGCCGGAGCCGCCCGCGCCGTAGGTCCTTGTCGAAGGTGAAAGTGTAGACAACCATGTGTGCGTCGATCGTAAGGGCCTCCTCCAGCTTGCGGCGCTCGCCCTACATGTGCGCGAGCTCCACATCGATCCGGTCCATGGTGGCGACACGTGGCTTGGGTATCGCGCGCGAGAGAGATGGAGGAGGCGAAGCGAGAAGAAAAAGGTCAAAAACAAACCTTCAATTTATAGGCGAAAGCCAAATCAAACCTTGAACTCTTAGTCCCTGAAATAAGCACACCAAACTCTCTGATCCCCGTCTATTTTAAACCTTGGAAAGACGCAGCCGGGATTTGCTTAATTGGGCCGGCCCAGTAGCGCAGTTACTCGCACACCCTTACTAAAGTGGTTTTTCTTAGTTTCTTTCTTTTTCCGTATTTTTTTTTCATTTTTACACATGTCTAAATTTTCTCAGTACCCAATGTACATTCTTAACGCACACATTAAAAATTTCTGGATAATCTTTTGATATTTTCAAATACATTATGTACATTTTTAAATTAAATGTTTTCAAAACGTTTTGAATACATGGTAATATTTTTCCAAATACATGTTTTACATTTTCGTAATGATAATAAATGTTTTATAAAACTACACAAACACTCTTTTACATGGTTCAACATTTTTAAATTTGCATACAATTTTTTTAAGGACATGCCACATATATTCTGCTAAGGTTATGACACATTTTTTTACATATTTTTACATTACACACACATTTTTTTGAAAATGCACAAACACATTTTTTGAAACTCGTGAACATTCGTGAAATGTTGCAATTTTTTTAATGTACACAACATTTTTTGAATCACAAATGATTTTTTTTGTTTTGGAATTATTAGTCACCTGTTAAGAAAAACAAAGAAAGAAATTTTATGTAGCATGTTAAGAAGAAAAAAAAACTCGTTTCATGTCTGGTGGGCTGGCCCAGTCGAGTCCACTGCCAACAATCGTAAACATTTTTTAAATACATTATTTATGAAATAATTTACGAAATTCCAAAAATTTATTTAAAACATGTGACACAATTTTGAAAATATGAAACATTTT
This sequence comes from Aegilops speltoides, assembly GCA_021437245.1. Taxonomy (NCBI): domain Eukaryota; kingdom Viridiplantae; phylum Streptophyta; class Magnoliopsida; order Poales; family Poaceae; genus Aegilops; species Aegilops speltoides. The sequence continues at coordinate 523,481,437 of CM038145.1, read as the reverse complement.
TCAAAGCATGTGAAAAACTGTTGGAATTCTGAATTTTTTTTTTGACAAATGTGATTATTTTGAAATCACGAACAGTTTTTGAAAATGAGTTTCAAAATTCAAAACAGTTTTTAAAAACACAAAAAGAATTGAATTTGTGCGAAAAATAGAAAACAGGAACATTTTTAACTTCTGAACAATTTTAAAAATGTGCGGACATTTTTTAAACCTAACGAATTCTTGTTGTGTTATAGTGGGCCGGACCAAATTCTTATCTGTGAGAGTTGCTGGTAATCCTGGCCGGGATTTTAGGACTCCTAGTGTGCCAAACAGGTATAGGGTCCAAAATAAACCGGGATTACAAGTTTAGAGTGTCAATTTTCGGGATTCAAACTTCAATGTTTGATTTAACTTTCGTCTACAACTTCAAAGTTTATTTTGGACTTTTTCCAAACGAGAATGGATGGAAGAGCGGAATTGTGACTGAAACACGAACCATTTTGCAGCTCACGATAAGTTATCACAGGGACATGTATTACGCGCGCAAGGCGGCAGATGGCGTAGTTATGGATATATAATTGGTCAGTAGAGACACGCAGACTTCTTCATTAGCATATGTTTGCCTTCATTAGCAAACAGTAGGGTTGGCTGGCATACACGTCTACTTACGATCACTAAAGAGCCACGTCGACCTATATTGTTGCAGGTACTGAACTGAACTAACCATGTAAGGCGAGGCTCCAGCCTCCAGCACTCTGTCCATGGCCTCCGACCATGACCGCCTCCGTGCCCTGAAGGCGTTCGACGACACCAAAGACGGCGTCAAAGGACTCGTCGACGCCGGCGTCACCACCGTCCCGTCCATCTTCCACCACCCGCCGGAATCCTTTTCCCTCGGCGTTGGCACGCCGACCCATCGCATCACCATCCCGCTCATCGACCTCGCGGCTGGCGAGCGAGCCGACCTGGTCACCGCGGTGAGGACGGCCGCGGAGACGGTGGGCTTCTTCCAGGTAGTGAACCACGGCGTGCCGGATGACCTCCTTGCCGAGATGCTCGCGTCCGTGCGCCGCTTCCACGAGTCGCCGGCAGAGGCGAAGCGGCCGTACTACAGCCGGGACCAGCGCCGGCGCGTCCAGTTCAACTCCAACTACGACCTGTTCACGTCACCCGCGGCCAACTGGCGCGACACCATGTTTCTGGAGCTGCCGCTGGCGCCGGAGGAGATCCCGGTGACGTGCAGGGCCGTCGTGCCGGAGTACGCTCGGCAGGTGCAGCGGCTAGGCTGCACTCTATTTGAGCTGCTGTCGGAGGCGCTAGGCTTGCACCCGAGGTACCTGGAGGAGGAGACGATGTGCCTGGAGCGGCTGAGCATGGGCGGCCACTACTACCCGGCGTGCCCAGAGCCGCACCTGACGCTAGGTACCACCAGGCACACCGACCTCAGCTTCCTCACCGTGCTCCTCCAGGACGCCGTCGGCGGTCTCCAGGTACTTGTCGACGACGCCGACGACGACAAGGAGAAAACGCCTACAGCGTGGGTGGACGTGCCGGCGGTGACGGGGGCGCTGGTGGTTAACGTGGGTGACCACCTGCAGCTCATGTCCAACGGCAGGTTCAAGAGCGTGGAGCACCGCGTGGTGGCTAACAGCGTGGGGCCCAGGGTGTCGGTGGCCTGCTTCATCCGGCCGTGCCCGTCGTCGACGAGAGTGCTCGCGCCGATCGTCACCGGCGACGACGGCCCTCTGACGCTCGCTCGGTCGTGACACATTACCTGCTCTATTCACGTTCCGATCACTCTCGCTCGGTCGTCTCTCTCCACATCCACACATTGCCATGCCACCTTATCCTTTTACCTTTTATTTTAGGTTCAGACAAGGATGTACTACCACACAAGAGAGAACAGAGAAGGCTCCAGATTGTGGTTCGCATGGAAAAAAAATCTTGAAATATGTTTCATCGTCTTTGAAAATATTCATGTTTGAAATTTTACGTAAATTCAAAACTTTATAGTAAGATAAAAAAATATTTCATAGGAAAAATAAGGTTTTTATAATATGTTTCGTTGGCTCTCAAAAATGTTCATATATGTCAAATAATATATTTATATATGTCAACTGAAATGTTCACATACCTTCCAAAGAAATACTTCCTCCCTTCCATAATTTTTGTCGTGGTTTTGGTTCATACGGAGTATTTTTTTTTATAGAAAAAATACTCCACTGGAATAACAAATTCGTTAATATGTTGCATACATATGTTCATGTATTCAAGATAAATATTCTTGTAGCTCGTTAAAAAGTATTGAACAATGTTTGCAAGTTTTAATAGTTTCATTGGCCATGGCCCCACCCAATACCATTGCAAACCTAGCCCATCCTTCTTCTCACTCTCACCTTGGATTTGATAGGCCGAAGTAATTGCTACACCCATTTAGCTTCAGCTGTGGGGGACGCTTGCATCCGAGCCCCACTGTCTCTCGCTTGTGCGAGACAGTAGCTCGGCTCGCCTACAGAAGCCGACAATGAAACAGCCCAGTAGCCATCTACTATGCTGATGTCATGATGGAGTCATTCTAATCATTTATATATATTCAGAAAATTAGTTTACTTGATTTTTTGCCGTGTTGATCACATATTTAAATTTTTTTCATTCAGTGTATATGACATTTAACAATGTGCACACATTCAAAAAAAAACTCATATCATTATATATATATATATATATATATATATATATATATATATAGTGTTAGTGTGTGTGTATGTGTGTGCGCGCGCGTGTGCGTGTGTGTGTGTGTGTGTGCGCTACATTTGGAAAAACTGTTCACGAATATAAAAATATGATTGCGAAATTTAAAAAAATAGTTGCACTTTCTTCTAGAAAGCATGTATAGTTTTTAAAATATATTTCGTGTCATTAATAAAATCAACTTGTATTAGAAAAATAACACACATTAAACACTGTTCAAAACCTGTATCTCAAAAGTGTTAATCCTGCATTTTAATAATATTAAGTGCGTACAAATAATATTTTATATGTCTAATTTTTTTTGCAACGTGTATTAAAAAATATAAATCCAAACATATATTAATGTTAACCATTTATTTGAAAAATGGTGAATGTGTAATAAAAAATTCAAATCGTATAGAAAAAAAATTAAAATGTGTGTGAAAAAAATTAGACATGTGTTGAAAATAAATAAATTAAAAGAATAAAGGAAGAAAGCCGAGGAAAAAGAAAAGAAAAAGAAAAGATAAAGCAAAACTATGATAAAACTGATAAGAACCGTAGGAAAAAAACTCACGCACAGCTGCATTATTGGGCCCACAATGTTGTTGCGCTGTAGGCGAGACGTAATAAGAATCCATACGGACGGCGCATAGCTCTCACACTTGCGTCCTGCTTGCAACGAGCACGTTATATGGGCACTCTTGTCTTTCTGCTTATCAATAGATCTCCTAGTGACTAAGAAGGGGAGTGGATCGGCCTTCTCTGGCTTCGTGCCATCCATCAAAGGCAGGGTGTAGAGTTATTTTTTTCAAGACATATAGTTGACACACCTATCTCATGGCATTTGTCCCTTCTTGGCGAGCTAACATTTGTCTTTCTTCTTCCCATAAACACTACACATCACACATTGCGAGCGATACAACATAGTCGCCCCAATGGGGGCCGTCCCAATAGCGGGACAGCTAAACCATGACTCTGACAATTTCATCGGCTCTTGAGTGATACAACGACTACGGGACAATTTTTGCGTCATCTTTGTGTTTCACTTTGGGATCTTGCATTTTGTACTTTTTTGTGTCCGATTTTAGTGTTCCTTTTACTCCGGTTCCCTTTTCCATTACTATATATTTCTTTTATTTATTTATTTTTCTATATTTATTTTATGATTCTTTACTAAAGTATATATAAATATTTTAGGGTAAGTACACATTTTTAAATACATGGATAGTTTTCACAATTCATGTTTTTAAAATGCATAGACACTTGTAAAAATGCACAACATTTAAGTGTTTTTGAATATTTTTATAAATTTTCTTGATTTCTTAATTACATGACCATCTAATGAAGTATGGAACATATTTTAGTTACATAAAAAAATCCAAATGTGTGAACACTTTCAAATATGTATAATTTTTTGAAGTACATAAATGTTTAAATATTTTGTGTGTGTAAATATTTTATTTCAAATGAATATTACAAATTAATTAATTATATAAATTGGTAATATATTTATTCAAGGTTTATAAAAGAATTGCCAGTATTTTGTTAATGGGCAGCTGTAATTGCGGCCCATTTAACTGTTGTTCTGGATGACACATACCTCCTACTTCGTGATTCTCAAAACCCCCTAAGAAAATGTGATCCTAAAAAGAAAGCAACGATCGACGTATACCTTTTCCTTCCATTCCACGGCAAGTGTTACACAACAATCTATAATTGGCGCTGCAGGTGCCAGGTGCCGGTTTCTACTGTTTTTGCTAACCGGCGCTTGCAGCAGCTACTCACGGGCCGGCCCATCTTTCAATTTTTTTTTCTGTTTTCTAAACTCTAAGAAAAAAGTGCAAAAACTCGGCGTGAGATAGGATTCTAACCCAGCGTTGCTGGTTATCAGTGATCGAGATGTAACCAACCGGACCACCTCGCTAGTTGTGTTAAGATACAAGTTTTTCATCCATTTCTTCCTTCCTCCTTTTCCTTTTTCCTTATCTTCTTCTTTTTTTCTCTATCCTTTTCTTCTTCCTTTTTCCAAATTCATAATTGTTTCTAATAGATGAACTTGTATTCAATATCCATTAACTAATTTTTTTCGCAACTAGTTTAACTTTTTAAAAATTGATGAACCTTTTTTCAAAACCGATGAGCTTATTTTACAAATTTGATGAAAATTTTACATTTTTTGAACTTTATCTCAAAATTGATGAACTTTTTTTCTAAATTTATGAACTTTTTTCAAATTTATTAATTTTTTCAAAATTCATGAACTTTTTCAATTTAGTTGAACTTTTTTCAAATTCGATGACCTTTTTTCAAATTTGATGAACTTTTATTAAAATCGATGAACTACTTTCTTTGTTTGATGATTTTTTTAAAAAAATCAATGAACTGTTTTGAATTTGTGAACTCTTTTTGAATACATGAACTTTTTCGATTTGGTGAACTATATTTTGAATATGCGGTCCTTTTTCACATTTGCATGAACTTCATTTGTAATATGCGCACATGTTTTCAAATATTGGAAAAAACTAAACACTACAGTGTAATGCAAAGTTAATAGTCCGTCTACGTTTCTATTCTTTAAAATGTTCGCGCCGTAAGGAATCACCAGAATTTAGTTGGTTCGTTGGTAGCGCGAGGGCACAAAACCGATCCCGATCGAGCGCGACAACTATTTATCGCATTAAGTGATGGTACACATTAAGTCTCGCGTCGAACGCTGCATTATGAAGCCGGCCCATTAACGCATATTTTTGAAAAATGCGAGTTAAAAATAAGAGCGTGCATGAGGTATGGACCAATCTCTCGTTTGACAGGCAGCTTCCCTAACTACTGCGCTAGGCTCAAGTTCACGTAAAGTAGTTAAGGTGTGCCCTATAAGAAGGGAAAGTGTCGGCTTTTACACATTTTTATTCTTTGAATTTTTTCTATCTTGGTTTTCAAGTTTTTTAGTTTTCTTTTGTTTCCTTTTTCTTGTGTTCCTTCTTTTTCTATTTTATTTTTAGTTCTCCATTTTTGTTTGGTTTCCTTTTTTCTTCTCCATTTTTTGTTTTCCTTTTTTGGTTTCCTTTTTTCATTGTTTCATGTTGTTTTTCATTCTACATTCTTATATACATGATCAGCATGTTCTCAAATACTTGTTCAACATTTTTCAAACACTTATTCAACATTTTTATATACATGATAAACATTTTTTCATATACTTCTTCAACATTTTTGAAAGACTTATTCAACATCTTTCGAGTGCTTGATTAACATTTTTTAAATCCTTGTTCAATAATTTTTAAATTCATGTTCAACATTTTTTGAACGCTTGATTAACATTTCTGAAATACTTGTTCAATATTTATTCAAATACTTATTAAATATTTTTCAAAATGCTTGAATAACATTTTTCAAATACTTGTTCAACATTTTTCTAATGCTTGATCAACATTTTTCAAATACTTGTTCAATATTTCTTTGAATGCTACATTAAAATTTTTGAAATACTTGTTCAACATTTTTCAAATACTTGTTCAATATTTTTTTGAATGCTTGATAGCATTTTTCAAATACTTGTTCAACATTTTTCAAATACTTGTTCAACATTTTTCAAATACTTATTCAAAATTTTAAAATGTTTTCTATATATTATTTGTGTGAAATATATATTTTAAATTATAAAAAAAATGTACAAACTAAAAGAAAAAGAAACCAGAAAACGTAAAGAAAACAGACGTGAGGCCTCGCTCGCACGTGGGCCGCTCCATCTGGGCTCCTCCTATGCGAGTCTGTCCCCTATGCTCGCTTAAAGCGAGAAATAGTTGTGCCCCCGATCGAGAGCTGTTTTTCGGCCGTTATTTTTCCGCTGCGCGATTGTGGGCCGGTCCTTCCAGCCGCTGCTGCGGGCGCCGGTTAGCTTGCGCGGTGCTGAAGGCCCGCAATAGGACTTCCCGAGTTACACGTCGCTTACTGCAACGTGAAAGATAGCGCTTCGAGGGAGTTTCCTAGGTGGTTCGGCCTGTCACATGGTTTTGTTCAGGTTTCTCTCCAGTTTCTTCTGATTTGTCTACCAGTTTTTTTTGAGCGTCAGTACAGACACAAGCGCTCATATACACGTGCATACACTCATTCCTATGAACACACACACGCACACCCTACCCCTATGAGCACCTCCGAGAGACTGAGCCGGCATATCATCTTGAGATTTACGAAGTCACCGTAGGCGCCTCGTCGTCGACGGGAACGTCTCCTCCCACTGAAAGCGCATCGCTGGAAATCCTGAAAATAAATCCAGAAATAATGCAAGCATCAGGATTTGAACCCTGGTGTGTTGGGGATACCACTGTCCACATAACCAACTCAACCACAGGTTGATTTGCTTTTTAATTCATTTATTTTGTTTTCAATTCATTTCTTTTGTTTGTTTGTCCGCTTTTCATCAGTTTACTGTATTTTCTTCATTGGTTGTCTTCAGTTTTTTATTTTTCATTTTCCAGACATGTTAATTTTTTCAATACACATTGTACATTTTTTATATACTCATGGAATATTTTTTGATACACAATGAATATTTTGGAAATATATGATATATATTTTTTTAATAGATGTTAAACATTTTTCAAGTACATGCTGAACATTTTTTTAATGGCACAAATCAATTTCTTTAACTGCATGAACTTTTTCCGTTGTATAAACATTTTTTTTAATTATCATAAACATATTGTGAAATGCCTAAGCTTTTTTTAAATGTCACATACTCTTTTTTGAATGGTACAAAATCATTTTTTTAACTCTGAATTATTTTTTAACATTAGATAAATATTTTCCAATACAGATAGATAGATAACCCATGTTTATTCATGATTCGGAAATCTTGTAAGATTTCACTAGTTTAGAACTTTAAAGAAGGATGTCCGAGATATTGTACTTCCGCTGAAAACTATGGTCTCCCTTAGAACTTTTTTAGGGGAAAACTTTAAATCTATTCATCTTGAATCATGACAATAGAACGAACATCAGAAATAATAGAAGTTACATCCAGATCTATAGATCACCTAGCGACGACTGCAAACACTGACGTGAGACGAAGGCGTGCCACCGTCATCGCCCCTTATTGTCGCAGACAGTTGGAAAGTCGTCGTGCTAAGGCCCCGTAGGACCAATGCATAAGAACAACAACCATCGCTGATGAAGAGTAGCGTAAATCGAAAGAATTTAACTTGAAAACACACGAAGGTCGATGAACGACGACCAGATCTAAGCAAATTCACCAAAGACAGATCCGCCAGAGACACACCTCCACATGCCCACCGACGATGCTAGGCACACCACCTGGACGAGGGCTAAGCGGGGAGAACCTTACTACATCCTCAGGGAGCCGTCGCATGCTAGTCTTCCTGAGCAGGACACAACCTCTAAGAAAACCCAAAGAAACATCTAAAAACGGAGCCCTCCCGCCTGCAAGGGTCAGGATCCACCGCGTCTCCATGGCCCTAAGACAACCGGAGACGAGGCGGACCGGCGGGGACGCCAACGGGAGGCAAAGGAACCTTAGTCTTCCTTGGAACCTAGAAGGCCTGCTTGGGTTTAGTGTAGTAAAGATGAGAAACCCAGCATTGTCCATTGACAAAGATGTGGCATGGTTGTTATTAACTTCTAATTTTTTTTTTCTCTGCAGGTAACTTTCAAAAGGTTGAAAACCCGCGATAAAAGGGTATTGACACTCACATCTTGATTGCTTTTTCTGGGTCTTCTGTTGACCTTAGCTTAAGCCTCTTGGTAGTGTAATTTTATAATTCACGCGCTTGCAAATGGACTGATAGCCGAACGTTACTCTCAAGCAGTGGACAAGGGGAGACTGCAATATATACCTTATTATTAATAAAGGATATTCTTGATTCGGTCATGCTATTTTGCGGAAAACCTTTGATATTTTTGGTAATTAACTCGCAGAACAATTTTAAGTCAGATTTTTTTTGCAAAAAACTTCTGATGTTTCTGGTAATCAACCTGCAGACGAATTTTAAGTCAGATTCATTTTTGCATAAAACCCCCTAATAATTGGCTTAATCAACCTGCAATACATATCAAATATTTTTTTTGAACATACCATATATTTTAAACACTAACTTCAATTTAAACATGTTATATATGAAATTTGATTAGAAAAATGTGTAGAACTTGGGTATGATGTTATTTTTACTTGTTTTAACCATAAACAAATGCTACTTAGGATGCAACCTTAATCAATAGCACATGATCCGTCTTTCTTTCATACCGATGCCTATTCAGAATGAAAAATGAACACCTCGGCAAAATCAGGATTGGAGATGAAGGATTTACCATTTTATGCCGGGGGGACACCTTACGATTGACAACATTCAAACGCGTTGTGATTGGGTGAGCACCAAGGCCACCGTCCACGAGGGCGGGAAGGAGGATAAGTGGCGACACAGATGAGATGTCATGTGTTGAAAGAAATGAATTGGCCCTATCAGGGTCTTGACCCATGGTTATTGGGTTATTGGAGTGTGGTAAAAAAAAATTCTTCCATGGCAGCGCACAGGCTCTTTTGCCAGTAGAAGCTAACCTTATGAGATGCAAAAATAGGAAAACGAACGTGAACCATTGGATATGGGATAGATGCTCAAGATTGGTTGCACCCAAACGGGTGGAGAGCTCTGCTTGCACTGCTGATTTGATGAATACTACTCCCTTCGTCCCATAATGTAGGACGTTTTTTGACTCTACACTATAAGACGAAGGGAGTAGATGTGAAACTTTTCGGAAAGAAACGCAGCAGCATCTACATTTGCTTGCGCCCTGCGATCTGACACCAACGGCTTTATTCTCTTGCGTTGCTTTTCTTTTTTCACTGTACCAAGGCAAGTCACCGACAGATGCTGTACTTAGCTAACAAGAAAAGGCACGCGGCCAGGCCGGTGAGTCGTATAGAATAGGACTACCGATCGATCGAGTCCTAGAAAATCAACTGAATCTAAGATGATATCGACCATCGCCATTTCTATGTAGCCGCCCGCCGGAGCTTCCGCCGTTCGTTTCATCTGCAGCACCCTGCCCGCTCCTCTCCTCTCAACTCTCAAGCCTCATCAACTGAGCCCCGAGGCCAAAAAAGATGGGCCGAGATGCCGCGGTATGCAAGCAACTGATCTCACACGTGAAAATTTTCTTTATTTCCTGCATGCTAGGTCCATATCGTGTGTGTATAATCAAGTCGACTGAGATTTTTTATGGCCTGTGTACATTTTCTTTACCAAAATGAATTGCATTTTTCCTCTTCTTTGGAGGTCAAAGTTTCAGAAATCAACTTGAGCATGCAGAAAACCAAACGCGTATTTGATTGAACCGGGAGGATTTAGTTTTGTATCAAGACAAGCCAGCTTCTACCAGCGTTTTCTCTGAATAGTTTTTTTTTTTGCTAAATTCTCTGAATAGTTTAGATTGCTTACACATATAACCCGCGATACCGGCGTGTTTTTGTTAGTGACGATAATATCAGCTATAAAAGAACCGATGTGCGAACCAACCTGTGATTGGATGATTAGAGGGACTGTGGTATCCCCAGCCCAACAGGGTTCAAATCCTCGTGCTCGGGTGTGCGTGTGTGCATTCATAAGGGTGAGTGTATGCGCGTGTATATGAGCGCTTGCGTCTGTACTGTGTTAAAAAAAAAGAACCGATGTCGCAATCTTTACATAGGATGCCTTTTTGGCTCCCAGATTTTATATATGCTCTGAGTGCGAACTTTAAAATAAAAAATGTTTTTTTTGACATTTTACATATTTGTTTGTGTGCAAAATTTCATCAAGAAACAACTATATTGTGTACCTAGAATACCAATAATGCTAAACATACAAAGAGTTACACGCAATTACACGCTGATTAGGATTTTTTCCATCTATTAACCAATCACAACCCCCCCCCCCATTTTCAGGGGGTGGGCCGCCTCCCCACCTATTGACCAATCAAATTAACCCTCTTTGTAAAACCTTATAACTCGTTTGTATGTGTAGCATTACTCCCTAGAATACTACACACACGGGCAACAAGCGACACAGCTATTGCCCTCCTTGGCACCCCCTGAATTTTACTGATGGGCCCACCTTACTTAATGAAATCTCAGCGATCAATCCTAGCCACCCCGTAAAGCCCTCATGTGTCTAGCTTTACTCATTGTGCAACAGTGGGCAAAAACAACAACGGATATCAGTGCTCCAACCAACATTTTTTGGAGCACCATTTTTTTTGCGGCTAGGCCACTGGCCACCGAGATTGTCCTTTTCCTATTAAAATTGTACATGCCCACATAGGATAGGCGTGTTAAAATTTCAGAAAGTTTCAAATCATTTATTTTCAAGAATTCTGTAAGATTACAAATATCATTTTTGTCACAGTGGTCATTTCAAATTACCATATCATAATTCTCAAAAATAAAAGAGAGGGGAAAGAACGTATCTTTACCCACTCCCCTGCGCTTATCTCCACTTCTCCATGGCTTCTCGTCCCCATCCCCCATTGCTCCGTCCGCTTGGGGCCTCCCTGCGGCATCTCCCTCGCCGCCGGAGATGGCGGCGGTTTACTGGGGGGACGCCCCTCCCTTCGCCGTCGCCGGCTCCATCCCCATCGCCCCCTCATCCTTCTCCTCTCGATCCATGGCAGATTCGGCGGCGGCATCGATTAATTTTGTGTTCGGACATAGGTTTGCCGTCATCTTACTCTCTGGGGATCTCTCTCGCTCGCTGCTACGGTTCTACCATCCATCTGCCTAGTCTACATATTCAACCAATATTATGCTACCAAGCATCTCATCCTTCAAAATTTTCCTGCATCTGTAAATATTTGTTTCTGCATATCCTAATGTTCCCTGCCATAACTCTGAATGTTTTCATCAAGAAAGTCACCGTCACGAGTTCTTTTTGTAAGATAAATTTGTCCCGGCAATCGGCATGTCTATCAACTACTCCCTCTGTCCGAAAAAGCTTGTCTCTCAAATGGATGGATAATCTAGGGACAAGTTTTTTGGACCGAGGGAGTAGTAACTAAGTACCAGTTAGTCAAAAAGAAAAGTCAGTCAAAAAAACTACTTAAGTACCATTGAAATACGACCAACCTAATTAAGCATTACTAGAAGGAAAAAAAAATGCTTGGCCAAATTAAGGTCGATTGTATTTAGTTGGAAACCAAGGAAGTACCGTAGTAGTTTTCGCTTGCGTAGAAGGAAAAAAAGGCTTGGCCAAACTAAAGTCGATTGTATTCATCTCGAAATCAAGGAAATAGTAATGGTATTGCCTTCGTACAGATATTGCTGCGGAAAGTGTTTTTAAAAGCAATGAATGAGTTGATTGTCATGCTCGCTGTGTTGGTTACAAGTACATTTGCACATGCTATTGCTTTGCTCTAATGAGTAATGAGTACATTAACTGTGTCATGTCCGTTGTGTTTGTTACAAGTACATTTGTAAATAAGACCAGGAATCACAAGGAAAGCATATCTAGTTGTGGCATGTAGGCACACATCATGCTTATTGATACAAGATGTGAAATCAGCCTACATTTTGTAACATACATATCATTTGTGGAGATTAAGACGAATTTCTTCTTGGACCATAAACTTGTTGGTATGTGATGGTATAACTCTTAACTCCTATGTGTGCATATATCTTACAATAGCTGTACTGATCATTGAAGGTTAAGGTTCATGAGGATGTGTGGAAGGCAGGGCGGCAATCCTGGAATTCCACAGTGACGAGCTGGTCACACAGTGCAAGAGAGCTGTGGAAGAACCCAAGGGTAACAATGATCCGGATCGAGGTGCTTGTCTCTTTGGTTGCTGGTGTCATACTCTTCCTCGCCATCTTCGGGTTCTGCCGGCGCCGATACAGGCATTGGTTTGTCCAGAAAGGTGTCCTAGGCGCGTATACGCTGTCCTTCTCGCTGGCAACGTACGTGCTTGGTTCCATGCAATCTTCAGAGTTGAAGAGCAGCATGTACCCTATTTGGGCCATATCTCTCTTCATGCTTCATGCTTGCACCGACTCTATCACTGCTTATAGTCTCGATGACTACAAGCAAGTAACAAGACTCAATTACCAGGCTTTTATGTACGTTATGTACACGATGTTGCTTTTGATCACTGTGCAGACGGACTACAGCTCAGCACTTGGTTATATGGCTTTTATTGCTTTTGTCAGATATTTGCAGAGACTGGCGGTATGTATGCTAGCAAGCCGCTCATGGAACTTGAACAAAATGGTTGCTGATTATAACAAGAGTATATCTGATCCAGCCACCATGAAAGGTTGCAATTACCTGGTTGATTGGCCCATTAGCAAATTCAAGTGCGATGCTTCGACATCATATGCAACAAAATCAACAGTGGGGGGTCATGATGAAGAAGATGAAATCATTGACATTGGGAAAATATGGCAGTGCGAGGACAACTCACTAGACCCAGAGCTGAAGGATGCATGCCTTTCCTTTTCTCTTTTCCATCTGCTGAGGCTGCGCTTCTTTGGATTCGCCTGTGACAAATCGAAAGACAGGGCACGTAATTTTGTCTTGGAGGTGCTCCTACCAGAGTACAAACTGGATGGTGCTACAGACCACAACAGAGTGTTCAAGGTGATCGAGGTTGAGTTAGCATTTATGTATGACTTCTTCTTCACCAAGCATGCTATCATTTATTATGGATCGGTGGCAGCAACAATTTGGTCCCTGATTTCAGTCATTGGTATATCTATCACGGCGTACATTACTGCGAGGGCTCCATTGAAGATTTCTCAGGGTGATTCCGCAATCACGAGCACTGTTACAGATGATGTTGTTATAACATTAGTGATACTTGGATCTACTGCTTTACTTGAATTCATACAGCTGTTATTTTACTGGACGGGAATCTGGGGCAGAGTATCATTTGTTTGCCAATCTATCAGACAACAAGCAAGATTGAACAGAATGGACCCGCAAAGGAAGAAAACAAGGACAAGGGGAAGCTGTCACATCATGGGATTAAAGGGGTTTCTTGCCAACATTCGTCTATCACGTGCATCAAACAACCACTACTGGCAGCACAAGCTTGGGCAGTACTCATTACTTGATTCAATTAGCTGCAATCCGAGGCCATCAGCGGTTACACTTTCTCTCTTCACGCGCTTGATGGTGCTAGTTTGGAGATTTGTTTATCTTTTCGATTGGGTTTTTCAGCATACCCTAAATGATCAGGTATCCAAGGCCCGAAAGAGAGCTTGGAAATCTGTGGAGTTGCCTGATGAAGTAAAGAAGGTGGTTATCTGCTCCCTTGAACATAGTGGTGGTACACTAAGCAATGGAAAATCTTCCTTACGGTTCAATGGAGCACATGACCTCTTATGGGCTTGCAAGTGGGAATTGCACCCGGATCCAAGCTGGTCCCAGAGGAAGCAGAATCAGACTCACATTATTTTGACTTGGCACATTGCAACATGGTACTGTGAGATGGTAACACTTTCTAAAGATAGGGCAGCAAAACAGGACATGTATTTTTTTAGCACTGCCACAAAACTGTCGAAATATTGTGCATACTTGGTGGTCTCTGTGCCAAAGCTTCTTCCTGGGCATCACTATGATACTAGAAGCAAATTTGATGCAGCTGTAGTAGAAGCAATTACACTCCTACCAGAGTCAACGAGCATCTTTGAGGCCATGAGGAAGTTAACGGTACAACAGGAGCCGGAGACAATCCTTGAGAGCGGCGTGAAACTCGGGAAGCAATTGGAGGAGTTGGAAGAGGTTGACCCGTGGCAAGTGATGGCTGAATTCTGGGCTGAGATGGTGCTCTACCTCGCGCCATCAGATAAGGTCAACGAGCACATTGAGCAGCTTGCGCAGGGTGGGGAGTTCATCACCCACCTCTGGGCTTTGCTGTCTCATGCAGGCATCCTTGAGACGGAGCAAGAGCAGGAACATCAAGTTGAATTCGTGTGACCAACACCGCTTGCGGAGTTTCGTTTTCACTGCTTTCTCTTTCTGTGAGTGTTTAATTCTGCTTGTCGTAATAAGTGGCATGTGCCGCTGTTTGTATTTGATAGATGAACGTTGTGATTGGTTTATTTGTGTCGTGCGATATGTCTGTAAGTCCAAACTTAATTGAGTTTTCTGTATTTTTTTGATTGATTGTACTGATCGATTTTGCTGTAATGCAACCCATGGCTACTTGTGTATTTACTGATTGTCACATATGTACAATAAATGTTCGGTTTTTTCACACGGAGAAGCGGTATGATCTGTTTGCTGGAAATGGTGGTTTGTGGGCCTAACCGATTACCACTGCAAATTGTTTTGTGCAAATTTATTCCTAATGGAGCTTCTAAACTTTTGTTGGCTGTAGCTAGAGTGCAGATGGAGCAAAGGAGTCGAGGTCCCGGTGAGCAGTGGAAGACTTTGGAGCTGGTTAGCAGGTAGGTACTTTAAATGTCCGCCTTTTCTTCACATGGAGAACTGCATGATCTGGTTGCAGGAAACGGTGATTTGTAGGCCTAATTGATTGTCACTGCAGATTGATTGTGTAGTTTTATTCCTAATGGAGATTCTGAACCAACGTTGGCTGTCTGAGGTCACAGTGAGCAGCGGCCTCCATGAATCAGGCCATTCTATGGAAGACTTGGAGCTGGCTGGTTAGCAGGTAGGTGCCATTAATCATTTTTTTGTTGTCAGCAATCTAGCTATATATTCTATACTCGATCTCCTTCTGATTCAAAGGGACGCTATCTGAGGATCATTTAGGTTGAACCAATTAAAAAAGATCTGCTGCTGTTTTTGTGGAAGCCGACTGAAAGTTCAGTTTCAGTACAAAAATGAAGTCAAGTCCACTGTTGCTTTCATGTATATTTGGCATGTGATCACTAACTTAGGCAGTAATAGTATTCCTTTTCATCTTCAGAAAGTATTCTGAGTTCCGCCGATACGTGGGCTAATGTATACAAGTAGATTCTATCATAGGACCAATATTAATAGTGTATATATGACCAATATTAATAGTGTATGTTCTGAAATTCGTATGCACAAGATATATACAGTGCTGGACTGATGGTAGTCAATAGATTTTTGAACTTGATAGATCATTTGATGTATGTTCTAAACTTGTGTTGGCTGTAGCTAGAGCGCACATGGAGCAAAGGAGTCGAGTCGAGGCCCCGTGGTGAGTCGTGCCCTTGATGAATCAAGCCGTTCGATTCCATGGAAGATTTCAAGCTGTTATTTCTTTTTAGAAAAGGAGGATGACCCCGGCCTCTGCATCTGGGCGATGCATAAGGCCACTACATATAGTACTCCCTCCGTTCCTAAATATTTGTCTTTCTAGATATTTCAACAAGTGACTACATACGGAGCAAAATGAGTGAATCTACACTTTAAAATATGTCTACATCTATCCATATGTGAGAGTCCATTTAAAATCTCTAAAAAGACAAATACTTAGGAACGGAGGGAGTAGGTATCATTAAGCATTAGTCCTTTCTTCTTGTAGGCAGCTAATAGCTACTTATATATTTCGATGTTCTATCCGTGCCCTGCTGATTCGAAGGGAAGCTATCTCTTGAGTTGAGCTGTATGCAGGGGCCAACCAGATCATTAATTCGTCTGGCAGTACAGTTGAATGCGCTCGCTACCGCTTACTTGTGTTGTACTTGACCATTGCAGGTACCATACCACCCGTTGCAGCAGTCAAACTAGTACCAAGAAGAGCACCTGGAAGGGGTCCTCGAGCACCTCAAGAATATCCCGGATCTGTCGCTGGACGATGTCGTGCCATGTCGACGACGCTCGGATGGGAGGATCAGGATCTTGTAGGAGTTTATTCTGATCTTTTACAGAAGACGTTTAAAACTGAAATTGGACTTTCAGGGGGATCTCTGAAGTCTGACACTTTCAGGGGGATCTTTGAAATCTGACACTTTCAAGGGGATCATTTACAGCATACGCTTAAAACACTACTGTTTATTTGCACCTCAAGAGGTCTTTTTTCTGGACGGTTTTACTGTCGCCATCTAACAAGTTCATGAGGTTCTAATTAAAGATAGACTTATGAGGTACTTTAGCTACTTTTTCACACTTGGACATCAGTGGTTCCTACTTAATAATCAGCATGACTGTTTTCTGTTGTTCGACACCAGTCTGGTTGCTGAAAGCATCTGTTGCTATATCATAATCTTTTACCACAAGTTTGAGATCATGTAATAATAATGCTGTTTGACATGAAATTCTGGTATTATCTGCTTATCTAGGCTGTATGAAAAGGCAGATTACTACTCCTTTCTTAAACCATGTTCAATCAGTCTTATAACATGTCAGTTTTCCAGCATATTCCACTAGGAGCTAACAGTCTCATCGAGTCTAGTAGCTTTTCTTGTTTCCAAGTAATTTCGTAGAATTGAATGAGTTTGTTTTCTTTTACCAGCTCTTTTATTGTTTTCAGACATCAGAGCTGCATTGTGCTGCAATCTCAGATCTTCGCCTTCGGATCCTTGGTCTTGACCAAAGATAAGGTGATCGTATTGAATCTCTCCTCATCTCAGATTAGGCATTTGGTCACTGTCTCACTGACTAGTTGGACAAAATTGAATGTTTACTGTGTTCCGTAATGATGAATAACCGAAGTGAAGGAAGAGCACCTAGGACATGGTTATTTCAATGTACTCCCTCCGTTCCTAAATATTTGTCTTTTTAGATATTTCAAATTGACTACCACATACGGATGTATATAGACATATTTTAGAGTGTAGATTCACTCATTTTGCTCTGTATGTAGTCACTTGTTGAAATCTCTAGAAAGACAAATATTTAGGAACAGAGGGAGTATAATGATAACTGACTTACTGACACAGGCATTGCCTTTGTTTGCTTCTGGTCCCTGTCGGCCTTCTTTTTAAGTAGAAGATATTATCACTATTAGATTCCTCAAGTTGCAGTAATGATGCCAGCTTGTTAAATTCTTTCTTCATAATCCAAGCTTACAACGGACTGATGTAACCCATCGAATCATGAAATATGCTGTTTTTTGTATACTCTGCTTCACTCTGTCTTCAACCCTGCTCTTTTTGGTTATGGATGTAAAATAGGAAATGGACGGTAGAAAACCAATAAAAGAAAGTCAAACCTGTGTTGTGTAGTGTACGAACCATAATACACAAACTTGGACCATGGATTGCCTGTTCAGCCGTAACTATTTTTTTTCCAAAGGATGACATATAATCTTCTAGTAGTGCTCAGTGTTTGCTAACCTGTGTTATTGATGACTGTTGCCGCTTTCACCGATGTCAGCAGCAAAACTACCACCTAGAGCAACTCCAGAAATAACAGTTTGTCGGTTTAGCAGCACGTGTAGTAGTCGAGTTGAGAGGACAAAGCTCATGGAAGACCACCAAATCAAATGTTCACGATACATTGGAAAAATGTTCAGTGTGTATAAAAAATGTTCATCATGTATAGAAATTTTGTTCAGCATGCATTCAAAAGGAGTTCATCGTATTTAAAAAAAGTTCTACGTGTATTTGAATATTGTTCACCATACATTGAAAAAATGTTCAGTGTGTATAAAAAATGTTCATCATGTAGAGAAATTTTGTTCAGCGTGTATTCAAAAAAAGTTCAGCGTATTTTAAAAAAATGTTCAGTGTTCTTTGAATAATGTTCACCCTATACTAAGAAAATGTTCAATGTGTATTCAAAATTATTTTTGAATACGCGAACCTTTTTTTACATGCCCAAGAACTCCATCCGTAATATTTGAACATATTTTCAATAATTGAAATGTATAAATGCCACTGCAATAAATAGCGCGTTTATTTTCTGTTTATTTAAACTTTCGCGGTGGGAATATCCGCTAGCAGTTAACTGGTGCAGTGGTTAGCCTCACCGTGTGGAAGCTGGAAGGCGCGAGGTCGAATCCCTGTCGGGAGGTATTTTTGGCAGTCATTTTTCTCGTTGCTTTGTTGCGTGATCGTGGGCCGGCCCATCCAACCGCTGGTGGGCGCCAGA